>CM016485.1:8476263-9676263 GCA_002890555.2 Lagenaria siceraria | reverse complement strand
AAGCACCCGCCAACGAAGATCAAGAACATTAGTTAAAATAAACGGACAGATACATATAAAGGAAACAGACAACAAATGGACCAGTGGGTTCAACTGAAACTCCAAGGGCAGTAGTAATATAATATTGAGCAACGACCTTGTTCACAACAGTTAACAAATATACTATATCTCAAAGCTAGAAAATGGGATCACTTCGTACAGATTAGTGGGGAGCTTTGCAGCTTATTAGATATAAGTATATCTCTTCTCAAACAGTCTTACACTTTGCAATCAGAGATAAACTCAATTCCGGATCATGGAATCATGTAACTATCTATCTATATAAAGAGTAAAGTACATAAATATTAGATAACTTGGAGTTCCATCTCAAAACAATTTGGCAATGAGAGGGGTAGATTATCTATCTTATAAAGATTGTGAGGTTCCTTGATTTTTTCAATGAGGGATCCTCAACTCGACATGTCCCTTCAAGCCTGTGCCTCTATAGGTTCACCATTTTTGGATCAGATCCTATTTTTTGTTTTTTTTGGACCGAATGCCCTTTTGGGCTTTATGGGCTTTGACACCCTATTAGATATCATAAGATTCCATCTCAAAACCAATTGGCAATAAAAACAATAGTCCATCTATCTTATAAAGATTGTGAAGTCCCTTGATTTTTCATTAGAAATATGAGGAGCAGGATTATACGCAAATAGTTTCATATATTTTGAATGAGCAAAGGGTGACAAAGAGGAAATTGTAAGACTACACACTACCATAAGACCCAAGAGATCAAAAATAGACAGTTAGTTACATTGAATTCTGAAGTTACTTTTTCTTTTACACATGCCACTTCTCCACCTATCTTGACAAAAACTAAGAACACCAATGAAAATTCAACAAAAAATTGTGATCAATGAAAATTCCTCCGAGACTAGCCTTTCCTATTATAGGCATGATTTTCCCCCACGTCCACAACTTCATTCAAATTCGAGCAAAATACATGCTCTTTTACATGGAAAAAGGAGATAAAAGATACAATCCACAACAATTCCCCAATAAATTAAAACTACTATTCCCTTAAGTCCCGTGTTTAGTAATAGCTGCGAACAAATGAATTCTTACTCAACGAAAATCGATCGTTCGAAAACCTGGAATAAAACTAAGCTAAGCGACATATTTACCCAGAAATTCTAAAGCGCTCATCCTCAAATCGACAAGAACATTATACCCACCAAAAATTTCAGTTCAGTCAAATTATAAGGGGAATTTGGAAATTGTACCTTCCAATGTCATCGTCATTATACCAAGGTAAAAGTTCCTGCAGCAGTGATGCGTGATGATTCTTGCCCCCAATCGCGACGAAGAAGGCAAGATTTAAGCTCCGCCTGACTCCTGAGAGGATCTTTTTTTTCTCTTTTTTAAAGATTTTGTTGATACCGTTTACCATTTTTTTTTTCAAGTTTTAAACTTCCTTTGTTAACGATTTATTATTAGTATTATTTTAAATTTATGTTCATTTTCGGGGAAGTTTTAAAAATAAAAAAATAAAATAAACTATTTACACAAAATAACAAAATTTTTAGATAGTTGTGATAGACGCTCATAAAAGTCTATCAAGGTTTATCAGTAATAGAAATAATAGAAGTCTATCACTAATAGATGCTGATAGAAGTCTATCAATGTCTATCAATATTTTTTTTTTTGTTATTTTCTGTAAATAGTTTGGCATTTTTTCTATTGGTAAAAATTTCTCTTTATTTTCTCCTATTTTCTACATGTAATATGAGCTCCTACAAATGTTAATGTTATAGAAGGTTGATATTGATTGATATTTCTAAAAACTTATAAAACAAAAAGTTAAAAAATAAATAAATATATATTAGTAAGTGAGGGTGTGTTTAATAAGGAATTTGAAAACAAGATATTCAACTAAAATAAAGTTGTATTATGTGTTTTCAAATATTTGTTGGTAACAAATTAAAAAATTAGATTCTAATTTAAACAATTGTTTATAATGTGTTTGACATTAATTTATAATTTATAAAACTAGTTGTACTTACCCATTAAATATTAGTTGACAATAAACTATTGGTAGTTTATTTATGTACGTGTTTCATGTTAAAAAAAATTGTATAATTGTTATTTTGTAATACTATATAATTTATAATACATATTTTAATTTTACAAAAATGATTGAGGTTATAACACATATTATATTTCTAAATATTTTATCTTTATTTAATATAATTATGGACTTTACAAATTAAAATTTAAAAGCTAGATATATTGAAAACATAAAAATGTTGTTAATTATATAATTCGAAAAACAGTAATTAATAACCGTTGTTAAATGTATGTTGAAGATTGATTTAAAATCGTAATCATATAATTCATAAATGTATGTAAGTTGTTAAATGTAATGTATGTTGTATATTAATAACCGTTGTTTAATAATTACTAAAATCGTTTTTGACATGTTCAAAATCACTTTGAAAATACGTTTTAATCACTCAAGATTAATTTAATATTTAAGTTTACACCTCTAAGTGTGATTTTCATATCATCAAAATTTGTTTTAAATGATTAAAAACATGTTTCATTTTAAAAACAACAAAAGTAGTTTAAATTATTTTAGAAACACTCCCAAATATAGTCGGGACTACAACTGATTATATTATTAAATATATATACAACAAATCACACTTGATCACATTTAAAATAGAAAACTTTTCAAATACAACAAAATGAACTAAATTTTTTACAAATATAACAAAATATCAATTCCTATTCGTGATAGACATTGATAAATACAGATAGATATCTATCGATATTTATCACTTTCTATCACTATATAGACAGCGACATTTTATCATATTTGTAAATACCTTAGTAATTACTATTTAAAATAATTTTCCGTTAAAATATGAGATTTTTGTAATCTTATTTTAAGAATTTTGTTTTTTTATACCACCAATCAAACCACCATTAACTATCCATTGTTTTGAAAACCCCTACACTTGCCATCATTGCAAATTTGTTTAAAAGTATTAGTGGATATATTATATATATTTTTATTAGTTTTTTTTTTTCTTTTTTAAATAAAGGAAATATTTTCATTAGAGTTGAATATCACTTTGTGGTTTATCATGGTTTCAAAATTTAACCTAGATGTAAAAGGTTGTGGGTTAAAATATTTTAAACTGCTGTAAAAACCTTCTCCACCAATTGAAACAAATATAAAACTCCATAAAAAAAAAACCCAAGACCTGACCTAACTTTCCCAATAAATGAAATCAAACCATTTAGGGGTGTTAAATTTGATAGTAATCATTGCCAAAAGAAACAAAAAAAATGTTTGATAGTAGGCATTAATTTAACAAGTGAATTTTAGGGTTTCCTTGGTTTTGTGATAAAAAAAAAAAAAAAACAATTCAAAGAAAATAAAGTTATAAAATTAATTTTCTTTTATTTATTCTTGGGCATGCGTTTAGTAGCAATTTTTTAACGTGATCTCATTTTAGAAATGATGTTTTAGACATTGATGGAAAAAGGAAAGGAGAAGGAGAAATTGATAGGTACGAAATTTTATTTATTTATTTATAAAACACATCGCGATACCATATTTATTAGTATGATTTTAAATTATAGACGAAATTCACCTTTTGTACCTAAAGGACGAAATAGGCATTTTACATTTTTTTCCTTATATGTTGCTGTTGCTATACAATTTCATTCTATAATTATAGGAAGTAAATAAATACAAGTACAATTATTTGTTAAAAAAAGTACAATGATCTAAAGTTCCTTTATATATATATATGTATATAATTCATAAATATATATTTGGAGAGATTCGAACTTATAATTTATGTGTCGGAAACATATGCCTTAATCAATTTAAATACATAAAATTGACAAAAAAAAAAAAAGTTTAAATTGTATAACATTAATATAAAATGTCACAACATGAAATCAATCTTTAAATCTATGAATAACTTGCCAATGTTGATTTTTAATATACTTTTTCTTTTATTTTTAATTACAACAAGTTGGGTACGAAAATTTAAACCTCAAACTCGTTTGTTGCGCTTTATCTTATCAAAATTTTATTAAGTACATGTTTGGGAGTGATTTTAAAATAATTAAAATCACTTTTGTCATTTTCAAAACCACCACAAAACCCACTTTAATCACCCAAAATTAATTTAATTTTTATTTTTACACTTTTAAATGTAAATTTCAATCTTCAAAATTAATTTGGAAAGATTAAAAATATGATTTTAAAAATAATAAAAATAATTTTAACTATTTTAAAATCAATTCCCAAACCTGCCATAAATCTATTGATAGTTGTTAAAAGAAAGTCTGCAGCTTTCATTTCACCCACCATTTCCTAAAAAGAACTTGCTCTGATAATCTAACTTTTAACGTTTAACCAAACAACAATTATTATAGAAAAAAAAACAAACAATAAAAATAACAATTATAAACAAAAGACCAGATTAAAACTGCAGTTAGAATTCAAGGAAAGAAAAAGAGGATAAAACATGAAATTTAACCTAACATTTATTAAAAGAAAAAAGATTTATTAAATTGTGGAAAAGAAAGTAATATTAAGACTAAATTTTGAAAAAGAAAGCAAAGGAAGATGATTATGATTTTATAAACATAAATAAAGGAATTGGAGATGGGTGTGGGCGTGAATTGCAAAATTATCGGCCAAGGAGGAGAACAGAACACAGCCAAAAGCCATATCATATCCAATTCCCTAATTTCTCTAATTTCTCTAATCTGTTGGTTTGGATGTTATTAAGAAGAAGTATCTAAATTTTCAATTAACCGACGGATTTTTGGGGTTTTTGGGGGCAATATCGAATCATCATACGCTTTTACGGAGAGAGAGAGAGAGAGAGAGTAGCAGAGAAGCAGAGCAGCAGCAGGAGCAGGACCTCGCTACTTCTCGGCTGCCTCCTTTTCCTTCCCCATTTTCATTACAAACCCAGCTCTCTCTCTCTCTCTTCCGGTTACCGGCGTTGGCTTCTCAGCAGCTTCCGCTATCAGTGGATTAGTCTGTCAGTCCTTGTTCTTTGCTGTCAATGTTTAACTGGGCTTCATGATATAGAACTCGGAGGGGGGAGGATTGAACATTTCGTGTAAGCTTGAACTATTTTTTCACTTGTTGGTATTGATTATTTATTATTGATCGACCCCTTTCTTGTTTTGTTTTTCCTATATTGCTTTACTGTTTGTTTGATTAGTTATTAGTTATTTGGGTTTAAGGTTTTCGGGGTTTTATTCCGGTGTGTAGTGAATTTTGTTTCTGGGTATTCGGTTTTTGTTGTTTTTATGATTGCAATCGAATAATAGGGTTCGAGGTGCGTTTTCTGTGATAGGTAAGGCTGAAGAAGCTTCTGATTTGGTGGAGTGGGTTCTATCTTAGAGCCATACTAGGGTCTGTTGCTAAGTTAGTTTTGGAGACATCGATGATGGAGTTTGTTACCAATGGTGATTGTTGATATTGTAATTCGAGGTTTCTGTTAGGCATAAATGGAGTGGATAGAAAAAGACGATATCAGTGGAAAGGAGATAGTCCCCCTGAGAGAAAATGGTTTCTTGCAAGGATCACAGTCTTCCTCCAAAACGAGTTCATCTCTAGTGAGTGTTGATTCAGCAGAGAAGAAGGTTGAAGGCAAGGATGGTCTCTTCTTTGCCAACATTCTTCGATCAAGAAACAAATTTGCAGATGCTCTTGTCCTTTACGAGAAAGTATTAGAGGAAGACGGTGATAACATGGAAGCTCATATTGGCAAAGGAATATGCCTACAGATGCAGAACATGATCAAGCCTGCGTTTGAAAGTTTTGCAGAAGCCATCAGGTTGGATCCACAGAATGCATGTGCCTTCACACATTGTGGTATTCTATACAAGGAGGAAGGTCGTCTTGTGGAGGCTGCTGAGGTATGCCATGAAACTTAACATCTTTAAGATACAAAACTTAACACCCCATGTTAGAGATATAAAGTGTAGTTCATTTGAAACCTATTAATGCGGCACCTGATTTCCCCTCACTGTATTATTACTTACTAATTTATAATTGAAGTATCAATTCCTTCATTCCTGGCTTTATATTCAGAAAATTACCACATTCTTACATGCGTACCTCGGAAGTTCGTTTGTATTAACTGATTAGTCATGGACAGATCTGGAGCCTAAATGGCTTATTGGTGCGTTCTTTTAGAAATTAGAGAAGGCTACTTGCATGTTAACATGTATATTTTTTTTTTTATTTGATACTGTTATATGGTGCTTTATCGTACTTCGATTCATTGCAACGTTTAGTCAGTTCTGTTCCTTTGACTTCTCTCAATGCCTTTGCCTTTATAAATTGCCTCTCCATCCTATTGGCGGTGTTTAAAAATGGGAGTCCTTTTGTTTATGCATTAGTGATGACTTTGAGGAGAAATAAGAATGGAACGCAGATTAGCCTGGAAAAACCACTGTAGATTTGAAAATTTCCAGGAGGTGGTCTAATTAATATTAGCCTATTAGGTCATTTAACTTCCAGTGTGAGCTGGTGGTTACAGCATACCTTTTCTTGAGTTGGAATGGTGTTTTGGTGTTCATGGAGCCATCCTTGTTGGGAGTTTGATAGCGTGGTTCACTTCACTTATGCCTGGTGGGCTTGTTATATAGTCAGAACCTCTGTACACTGCATGTACAGAGGCATGGCTTTTGGACATTCTATTACTGTTATAATAGGGCCCTGATGTAACGATAGTAATATTCCCATATTGATTGCTTAATTTTACATTTGAATTTATTTGACTTCACTCCTCATCTTTTGCCTCTCCAACTGAATCATGTCAATAAATGAAATAAACAAAGTAAGAACTCCTAACACCTAAAGGGGAATTACAAGAAAGCTCGCCCTTTTGAAATCAACAAAGAAAGACTATAAAAAAAATGGTGTTTATATTTACACCAATACATAGCATGAGAGAGAGTCCATTCCATAAAGATACCAATGGTAGAGAAAGAGTCCTTGAATAATCTTCCATTCCTTTCGCCCCAAAGAAACCAAAGGAAGGCCTTGTTTAGCAAGCCACAAGATCTTCTTCACACCTTGTAAGGGATGTCCTACAAAAACGGAGGCAAGAATATCGTAAAGGTTGTCAAGCAATGTCAAGGACCATCCAAAAACAACGAAGACCATTGGTGATATCTAGAAGCAAAGGTGCAGTGCAAATAAAGATGTCCAGGATGTTCAGAGCTAGAAGAATACATAATACACCATGAAGGAGAAAGATGGAAACGAGGCTCATGCCTTTGAAGTCAATTGGTTGTATTAATGGAATTAAGACTAAGCTCCCAGTTTTTATCTTCTTGGGACAAACATCTTTTCAAATCATCCCATAAAGGTTACTTGAGGTACAATCAGAGGCACCCACAAAATCTCCCATGAGGGATCTTTGTTAATTAAGGTCTTTGCTTTCTTGAGTACAGAATCTTTGTTGATTTTTGAACTAAATTAGTACTTTGTTAAATGATTTTTGCTTTCTTAAATCATTATTGATTTCTTGAGCTCTTCTTTGTGGCATTACAAAGGTCAGTTAAAATCAATGAATTTAATCTCAATATCCCTTGCTTTGAGTAATGGACTCCCTTTCGAGATAGAGCCTCAGAAACCAAATGCTTTCTTTTGTAGGACATCATGATAGGATGAAATATTTTGGTATTTTCATTGCCCTCCTTACGCCATTTTTTATGCCATTAGGTATATTCTTGAACTGTTATGTTATATCTTCTATATGTTCACATGAAAACTACTATAAACCCTTTGATCTGAAGATAAAGATCCCCTATCCTCAATGTTGGCTAAATTCTTCAATTGAGAGATAAGGGAAGGAAGCTGGGAAGCAGAATTACATTGTAAAGTATTCCATTTTCAGGTTTCAGCCTAGTTTCATCATAACTCCATGCCTTGGCACCCTTGAAGGGGATTTTGGTTCCATCAATTATCCAACACCTCATGGGAAGAATCATTTAGCAGCCGAGAGTTCTCAAATTGAAAGGGACAGGGTTCCCAATATATGTCTCTAGAAGAAAGTGCCAAAGAGTAATGATTGGAAGTGATTCTATAAATCCGAAGAAGATGAATTGCTTCAAAGTGATAATATAATCACTGGTTATCAAAAACCTATCCAGAAAAGAGAGATACTGAGTATCACCAAATCTGGATCAAGTGTAGCAGTCGTTTTGCAATGGAATATCAAGAAGTTGGTAATTAGCAATTCCTTGGTTGAAATGCATGCTCCTAGTGGTTGATCGACCATGGAACTTCTTCCAAAAGTAATGAGTGACATTAAAATCTCTTCCAAGGATCAAGTGATCACCCACTAAATTAGCCAAATCATGGAGCTTTTGCCAAAAGTCAGCATGGTGCTCACACCTACTAGGCCAAAAAGAGAAACCATCAGGCATAAAAACATGAATAGAAACAGAAAATAGACCTAGGATAGTTTTTTTTATCGTAAAATCAGGTTCATTTCACAAAATAAGAATGCACTTTAAAGCTCCAATGTAATTAAGAGAAACCTAGCCAAAATGAAAAGAACGCAAAATTGATTTGATAAGTTCACTATTGATTGATGACTTTTTAGTCTCTTGTAAAAGTACATGATATTTTAAAAATCAAAGTTCACTTTTTTCCAAAGCATTCCAAGCTAGAAATTTCATTGATCAACTGAAACTCCCTTTACTAAATTCAAGCTTGTTGTTTTATCATAATGGACAGTCCTTTTGAGATTTTGGAGTTCCCTCTGAAGTTTAGACTTCTTGCCCCGTAGTAGCAAGAGATTTCTTTCTGGGCGGTTGGGGGATGGTTGGAAAGGCCATGATACATAAACCATGGTTGCTTAAAACGAGGCCCGGTGATGGAGAGATAAGATGGGAAAGAAAAGGAGGGGTGCTTGGATGGTGAGTTATTAGGTTGAGGTGGAGTGAAGGATGGTAGGGGAATAGGTGTTGGATTTGCCGTTGTGGGGGAAGAGAGACGAGGGGAGTGGAGGTCGATGGTAGTAAATTGGATGACTGTTGAAAGGTGGTAAGGAGGCTAATGGTAGTTGGTTGGGATCAGGAGCATGTGAATTGCCAAAAATGTTTAGGTCAAGATTACGTGGGGATGAAGGGTCAATAGAGGTTTGAGTCAAGTGGTCAATAGAAGAGCTAGAGAGACAAGCTTTGGTGTTAGAACCCAAAGACCCAAGAAACCACACAAGAAGTAGAAGAAAACTCTCGAGAAATACACCTAAGACTTCCTACATCAGAATTGTAATCAAGCAGGAAGGCCTTTTGCATGCTTCCCAAATCTCCTCTAAATAAAAGTCCTAGTTTTATCTGTTGCAGGTCTTTATACTTTATGCCTTATCCCATCTGTTTGCTTATGGTTTATGTTAATTATGTTTTTTCTTTTGCAAAATTATACGTTGTCGCGAATTCTTGATTAACTTTCTTTGGACAGTCGTATCAAAAGGCTTTGAGAGTAGACCCTTCTTACAGACCAGCTGCTGAATGCCTAGCAGTTGTTTTGACTGATCTTGGGACCAGCTTAAAGCTCAATGGTAACAGTCAAGATGGAATTCAGAAGTACTATGAAGCCCTCAAAATAGATCCACACTATGCTGTAATCTTAGAACTCTTCTTATTCTTACTTCTGGCCATCTACCTTTTAAATTGTACCCTGCATAAAGCTATGTTCTTATACCTTTACTTCCTATGCAACTGCAGCCTGCATATTATAATCTTGGCGTCGTCTATTCTGAGATGATGCAATATGACACTGCCCTTAATTGCTATGAGAAGGCTGCATCTGAGAGACCCATGTATGCTGAAGCATATTGCAACATGGGCGTAATATATAAAAACCGTGGGGACTTAGAGTCTGCTATTGCCTGTTATGAGAGGTAGTCTTACGTTTTCAGTTGTTTGATGCTGCCGTTGATTTCCCTCTGTTATTTCTTTGTTTAATTTTTTCTCAGATCTCTGGTATTTGTGTTTGTGTAATTCTGATTGGTTTCTCTGTGGTGTCAGGTGCCTAGCTGTTTCACCAAATTTTGAGATTGCAAAGAATAATATGGCAATTGCTTTGACAGATTTAGGAACAAAGGTTGTCTTCCTAGCTTTATTCTGGAGTAAATGTTCTTATCCTTTCTATTCTTGTAGCTACTCTACACTTTTGTCCAATTGGAAAAGTTTACTGTAACTCCTTTGGCTTGGGATTCTCTCCCTTCTGTAAAATTCATACATCAATGAAATTTGGTACTTATCTATAGATAGATAGAGAGAGAGGGATGGAGGGGGAGGGGCATGAAATTATCAGTATGTAATCCAACGACGAGTGGTTAGGTTGCTAATCCAGAAAAAAATAAAACAAAATAAAAATCCATGGACAAAGTTGATGAACTTGAATAGGTTCTGCTGGACAATAAGTTGTTCCATTTTTATTCAATCCTATAAAAATTATCACCTAACTTTAAATTTGCTAGTACCAAGGAAAATCATTTTTTTTTTTGGTCCTTTTCCCACTTCTTTCTCTATATTAGGAGTTAGAAAAGACTATAGAACTAGCAGTTCTATTTATTTTTAAAAAGTAATTTATATTTTAAAATTTCCCGAGATTTTGTTGAGGGTTTCTGATTATGAATTTAATTTTGTTTTCAGGTTAAACTGGAGGGAGATATAAACCAGGGTGTAAAATATTATAAGAGAGCTCTGTATTACAATTGGCATTATGCCGATGCTATGTACAATCTTGGGGTTGCATACGGTGAAATGCTTAAGTTTGACAAGGTTAGTTCTTGTGGAGGACAATTTCCTTTTGTCTTCCTCCCTAGTGTTTCTTTTGAACGCAGATATGCATCTTCTTTCCAACCATTATCTCTCTCTCTTCCACGCACCCCCCTGTTCTTTAATTATTTATGTTAATTGAAAATCTTGTGAACTTTTTAATCTCTTTGGCTCTGCAGGCTATTGTTTTCTATGAGTTAGCTTTCCATTTCAATCCTCATTGTGCGGAGGCATGTAATAATCTAGGGGTTATATACAAGGATCAGGACAACCTGGACAAAGCTGTAGAATGTTATCAAGTAGGCTTACTTCTTTCACTAGTTATCCAATTGATTTCTTCCTTCTCCTATATGGCTTTTTATAATGTTGACATTGTGGATTTTCTATCATTTTTGTGTTTTTCTTTTCAGCTTGCCTTATCAATAAAACCCAACTTTTCTCAGTCCTTGAACAATCTTGGTGTTGTCTACACGGTCCAGGTGCTTGTACTAACTCTTGACCGATGGTAGCATTATAAGTGAACTTTTTACTTGGGATGCTAAATTCATAAAATTGCAATTATAATCAGGGGAAAATGGATGCTGCAGCAAGCATGATTGAAAAAGCTATTCTTGCCAATCCAACTTATGCAGAAGCTTACAATAACTTAGGTCCCTTCTGAACTTTTTCTCTGGAACGTACAATTTAATCCTTGAATGCACACATGTAAAATCTGCAACTCTGTGACGTCAATGTGCTGAAACCTTCCATCCTCATTTATTTTGATTAGGTCTAGTAATTATAATTTGCTTTATTGGGATTGTGATTTTATATATCATTAATTAAGGTTTTTATGTGGGACCATATGACTTCTTATGGTAATATTATTCATTATGCACATGCACTGCACGTGTTTATGAATTATATATTTTATATAGCATTGGCAGTTTTTCCTTTCTTAGTAGTAACTGGAAAGTATGCCAAGCTTGAAGATCTATTATTTTAGTTCATCAATAATGCTAAACGATTTAATAAAGCTCTCAATTTTGTAAAATATTTTTTATTATACGTAATGTGAATGAGGAAAAAATGTGTTCTAGCTGAATTTTTAGCCACCTCAACACTTTTTTTTTTTGCTGCCTACCACATTTTATTGTTTACTTTCAGATCGAACTCTATTTAATAAATTTGTATAGAAAAATGATATTCATTTGATTTAAGGAAATTGAGGCAAGGCTTGAATAAGACTGGTATAAAATGTTAAGGAAATGGTTATAGTAGTTGATTTATATATATATAACAGAAAAGGAAAACGTGGCTAGATAGTTTTTCTTCTCGTAGCCCATTGATAAATAGTGTAGATTAAGATTATAGTTTATTTTATTTTTTATATAGGAATTAGGATTATTTATTTCTTTTTGAAAGATGCACTAATCCTGATATCCCCCCCACAACCCAACAACAACCAAAACACACACACACACACACACACACACAAATATCTATACAGTAAAATGACCATTTGATTACTTGGGGTGCAGGAGTTTTGCATAGGGATGCTGGGAATATTTCCATGGCAGTTGATGCTTATGAGCGTTGCCTTAAAATAGACCCTGACTCCAGGAATGCTGGCCAGGTAGTTCTTTATTCATTTTGTAGTGCTAATTGGGTATCTAGTGAGTCTTATGTCCTTGTTCTTTTAAAAAGCTTTTTAGAGTTGGCTTGTGCCTCGTCCATCTTTCAAAGTTTTTCTTGTGTTTTGGTTACAGTCTACAGAGATGGCAAAGTTTGGTGTTTGGAGTCTCCTGGTGTTTTTCATGCAGTTCTCTGTTTTCTGTATATTCATCTCATTACTTCCCCACATGTCTCCTTTTCCATCACAATTATCTCACGACCTATAGCTGGGGAATTGTTTGCGTCTTTTTTGTTTTTTCATAAGAAACAGAAAACCTTTCATTCCAAAAGATCAAGAAGAACAGCCTAACGGGGCAAGGGACGAGAAGTCCCTTCCCCTACAAACTTTAAAAAAAAACCTTCCAATCTAAGTTAACGAGGAAGGTGGAGTAATAACAAAAGATCTTCTGATGGCTACTCCAATTTGAGGCT
Source organism: Lagenaria siceraria (assembly GCA_002890555.2). Lineage (NCBI taxonomy): Eukaryota > Viridiplantae > Streptophyta > Magnoliopsida > Cucurbitales > Cucurbitaceae > Lagenaria > Lagenaria siceraria. The sequence continues at coordinate 9,663,348 of CM016485.1, read as the reverse complement.
GTGAACTGTACAAGAATCCAATCATAAGTTAATGTGGAAAGAGAAGAGTGAATGTGGTTCCTTGTACACAACGTTAAGTCAAATGCTATACTTGGCTAATCTTTTAGAAGAAACAGATTTTTCATAGGCAATAAACCCAAGAGCCCAAAATTGGAGTTTCAAAAAAGTTATCCATTTGGCAAAAGGTAAGGTTAATATGATCATCAGAAAACGGAGGTAAGCATTTACACCTATACATAGCCATTAAAAGGGCACTATTTAAGAAGGTTTTTGAAAGTCTGGCGGAGAGTTTGCTTCTCATTCTAGAAAGGCTAATTTATCCTCCTGAAGCAAAACTGTGTTTGAAAGACTGCATCGACTAGGTGTTTGGAGTCCACCTCTTATTTTTTAATTTCCATTTATTGCAAAGGACATATTGTATAAGATCATTAGCCATTGAATAAGATTGTGTTCTGATTTCTAATTCTGTACTTGCTTCCTTAAACAACGATTTCTTACTTGTTCATTTCTTGTTCTCACAGAACCGATTGCTTGCTATGAACTACATTGATGAAGGGCATGAAGATAAACTTTACGAGGCTCACAGGTTACAGATGGTTCCTTTACCCTAAAACCCCTACATTACCAATCTTGCGTGCATGCATTAACATGGTTTTATATATTGTTTTGCTTTTATTTTTGTTGTTTTTATGTCTTCTTAATATTCCTATAATACAGCAAATCAAAGTTTGTTATGACTAAATCCAAGAGTTAATTCATGAGGGCTTATGCCCTATGTGGACAATATCATACCTTCGTGGAAGGTCCGTTGTCCTTATTACTGAGAAAGCCAACGTTTTTTTTCTTTTTCTTTTTAATATTCTTATTAATCTTTTTTTCTTTATTGGAATCACAAATAATTTCATTGATATGAATTATGGCAAAATGAATACAAAATAAGAATTCTATCAGTTAATAATTACAAAGAATACCTTGATTGAGTGACAGAGGAATACAAAAGAAGAATCAACATTAAATGTTGATCTCAAATGTTTTTTGTAGCTTTGATGTTAACTTGAGGTCCTATAGTTAACCAGGCTTATTGATAATTATATAGGGATTGGGGCAGGCGATTTATGAGGCTGTATCCACAGTATACATCATGGGATAACCCTAAAGACCCAGAGCGTCCACTTGTTATTGGCTATGTGTCTCCTGATTATTTTACTCACTCAGTGTCGTATTTCGTTGAAGCCCCTCTAGTCCATCATGATTATGCAAATTACAAAGTCGTTGTCTATTCAGCTGTTGTGAAGGTATACAGATACAATGTTGTGAGCTTTTTATGACGCTGATTATATATTTTTTTGTTTTTCTTTTCACTTTGTATCATACACTTTTTCTTATCAAAGCATTTCTCCTTTCTTTTTTACTGGTACTAAAAGTAACTTTTCTTGACATTCCAATAACTATCAAGCCCAATCAGTAATATTGTCAAGCTTACCAGTTCACAGATTCTTTCAATATCTTCTCTTGTAAACATAGCCATGATTGCCAACCTCCATTGTTTGTACATTCAAAATTCTCATTAACTTGACTTGAAGTTTAATAACCCTTCTAGACTTGTCTCTTATAATTACATTAATTCTACAATCTACATATTGCTAATAACTCTGCCGAGTATCATTAATGTTATCTATCTTTCCACTCTTATTTCCTGAAAGTTTATACAAGAAAAATAGTCCATTGCCTGCTATTTTCAGTGCTCCAGTTACAATACCGATCATTTCATGTGGGTAAAGCTATTCTCTTAGAAATTGGGTTTGAAAGAAATCAACATATTTTTCAAGACAAGTCTCTCCCTGGGTTTAATCATTTTGAAGTTGCTTGAATTAAAGCTTCCTCTTCCTCTTGGTGTTCTCTTTCCATTTTTTTTTGCCGTCTTTTCTATTCAAGCCTTGTGTTTAAACTGGAATGCCTTTTCTAGCTTAAATCTATTGTATCGTTCTAAGTGTACTTTTTATATTTTAATTTTGTTTCATTGTATTTTGAGCATTAGTCTCTTTTCATTATTTCAACGAAAAGTCTCGTTTCCTTTTCATATATGTATATATACTGATCGTTTTATCTGATTTTTCAGGCAGATGCAAAAACTATTAGGTTTAGGGATAGAGTCTTAAAAAAAGGTGGGTTTTGGAGGGATATATATGGAATTGATGAAAAAAAGGTCGCAAGCATGGTCAGGGAAGACAAAGTTGATATCTTGGTGGAGCTTACAGGCCATACAGCTAATAACAAGTTGGGGATGATGGCATGTAGACCCGCACCTGTTCAGGTATGCTGGAAGATATATTTCTTGTTCTTTCGATGGTGGACAGTTTCTTCATTAGCTTGCATTAACGTTGGGTTTGGAACAGCTACCATTTACATTTTGGTGTCCTGTTGTGGGTCGTACATGGTGAATATTTTGTGATCGGATCCTTTTAATAATATTATAGTTTAAGTTCACTTTTTGAGCTTAGGGCTTCGGTTTTTCTTCCCCATCCTCGATAATTTCATTTATTTGATGCAACTAGTTTCTTTTTTCAAAAGAAAAAAAGTGAATAGATGGATTTAGTGATTTTTACCTCAAGTCTCCGCTTTTGTTATTGCATATTTCTTACCTACTCTTAAGAACTTTCCAGTTTCCAGTTGTTTATATGATCTAATGTTTTGTTAACTTTTGATGCACGGTGCTGGGTTTGATATAGGTAACTTGGATTGGCTACCCAAACACAACTGGCTTGCCCACTATTGATTACCGGATTACGGATGCACTGACAGATCCTCCAAATACAAAACAGAAGTAGGTCTCCTGCATCTACTAATTTAAGTACAAAACTTGTGGAGTTGTTTTGTTTTACATCAATTATGTGTGTTATCATGCCCTTATTTATCACAGGCACGTTGAGGAGTTAGTTAGGTTGCCAGAATGCTTCCTTTGTTATACACCTTCTCCCGAGGCTGGTACTGTGTCCAGTGCTCCAGCCCTTTCTAATGGCTTCATCACATTTGGTAGCTTCAATAATCTTGCAAAGGTACAGATTAGCAGTAATTGTACATGCATTTCAACCCCCCCGAATCCAATTTATCATGCATTTGTTTGAAGATAGCTGCAACCATACAATTTCTGAACGGTTATAGACTTGTGTTCTAATGATTTTGGCCATTGCCCTTTCTCCTTCCTTTTGCCTCTCATTAGATAACGCCTAAAGTTTTACAAGTTTGGGCAAGGATTCTATGCGCCATACCAAATTCTAGACTTGTGGTGAAGTGTAAGCCTTTCTGTTGTGATAGTGTGAGACAAAGATTTCTTTCAACCTTGGAGCAGCTTGGTTTAGAATCGCAACGGGTTGATCTTCTTCCTCTTATTCTTCTGAACCATGACCATATGCAGGCCTACTCCTTAATGGATATAAGGTAAAATTTGAGATGATACGTGATTTGATTTTTTCCTTTTTTTGGTCATGTTATGTTGTTGAGTTGAGTATGAAGCATGAACAAGGACGTGATACAACATGATCATGACAATGCATCAATTTTTTAAAAAAATCATGATATCGACATGTTGGGGACATGTATATTAGTTTCTTTCAGTTACATTTATATTTATATTTTTGCTCATTATTCATTTGATGATATGATAGGATATTAAAAATAAAATATTAAGCATACAACTATAGGGGTTAAAAAGCATATGCAACATTCTTATAACCAAGAAGGAACTAGTAATCTTTCGGATATTTCATTCAATCATTGAAATAGTTTCTTATTTAAAAAAAACAGATGGAACTAAAATCCTCTTATTAAAAAGAAAGACACACCAAGGCCCATGGACAAAGAGGAACCATCAAACTCTTAACTACAAATCCCTCCGCTTTAATGCAGACATTGATAATTTAAATCAAGTTTGACTAGAGCCTTCCTTGGAAGAATTTGTATTAATTACACTTAAGTTTAATTAGTAATCACTGTATGACTTCTGTTTCTGTAAGAAGGATTGACAAGAGAGAGTGAGATGATTAATGTTTTTGGTTACTGATGCATCTAGTAGCTTAGATTTAATGGTACAGTTCTTACCTTCTTATCTTTTATGAGATTTTTAAGAATTCTTATTTGTACTTTGTGTAGTTTGGATACTTTTCCATATGCTGGAACTACAACTACATGTGAATCGTTGTATATGGGAGTTCCATGTGTAACAATGGCTGGATCTGTTCATGCTCACAATGTTGGTGTTAGTCTTCTCAGCAAAGTTGGTTAGTAGGCGTTTTTTTTTCTTCTTTTGTTCTGTTTTTTAAATTTGCACCCTTTCATTCTTTTAGCCTAGTTTTCTAGATCTAACTACCACCAAAGTAGATTTTGCATAATTGAGCATACATACAAACGCTCCAGTTGCTGTGTGTAAAAGCAAGTGATAGTTACAAAGAACAGAGAGTACTCCATAAGAAGCAGACACAGTGAATATAATCCTTCAAGTCCTTCCATTCTTTAGCTTTATCTTACAAAATTCTCTAAGATCCCTCTCCTAGTTTTCCAAAATGTGGCACGCACTGCAGACACCCAGACGGTTCCTATCTTAGTATTAAGGGGCACCCAACAAAGTAGTAGTTCCAAACAGAGAAATGTCATCTTTAGAAACACCAGCCAAACCAAACTCCATTTATGTATACTCCATAACCTCTAAGAATATTGGCAAGAAAAGTAAAGATAATTACAATCTTCAGCATCCTTCTATTCCCTTCCAATCAGGTTTGCCAAATTACAGCAACATAAATGTTTTTCCATAGATCCTTCTTTTTCCCTGTGAACCTCTTACAGGGAGAAGCAAAAGGCTGAAGATAATGTTCCAAAGATAGGTGGCAAAAGGGCAAAACAGAAAGAGACAATTGATATCCTCCCCATTATTTTTGTAGATGGAGCACCAGGAATTAGGTAGAAGTTGGAATTTCTCTTTTTGAAACATTGTCATTAGTGCTTAAAGACCGAGGGACCATAACAATAAATTGGAAATATGTAGACAGATTCAGAACATCTTGTTGCTTTCTTAAGTCTAAATGGTCGATCTTTATCTGAATAATCACAATCTAACGCCATTAATAAATAATTGCATTTTCATGTTTCTAAGCAGGTTTAGGACACCTTGTTGCTAAAAATGAGGAAGAATATGTAAAGTTGGCATTGCAGCTAGCATCTGATGTAACTGCACTGTCTAATTTAAGAATGAGTCTTCGTAATCTTATGTCAAAGTCTCCCGTTTGCGATGGACCAAATTTCATCCTTGGTCTAGAGTCCACATATCGTAAAATGTGGCAGAGGTACTGTAAAGGAGATGTGCCATCATTGAGGCGTATGGAAATTCTACAACAGCAAGAAGCTACAGAAGGGACGATTACAACAATGGAACCAAACTTTCCTGCTTTGAAGGAGAGCCCGGCATCTATCCAATCCAACGGACATTGTCCTTTTTCCTCAGAAGTCATCGATCGTTCCCCCTGTGGAGAAAATGGCGATCCTTTGCCTCCGACCAAAAAACCAGGCAAGCTCCATTGAAACATGAATTTGATTGACAATTGTGGATTTCTCTTTAAAACTTTACAGGAAGCAGGCGAAGCTGTGTTTGGGTAATGGTAACATTGGTCAAGAATTCCAGCATCACTAAGGTTTCAAATGATCAATATCTTCAACTTTTGCCTGGAGAAAAATAGAGGTTTGGTAACTTACTGCTAGAGATAGTTGTACTGCATTTTTTTCCCTCACCGAATCATAGAAAATTAGGTGTCATTTGTATATCGTAGAGGGTTTGGTTTTCTTCAGCTAATGGTGCTGTGAAAATGTCAAATGGCTTGTCTTAGGAAGTATGGTTGGGAACATTTTAGAGTGTCTTATTAGCCCTCCTTGTGCTGTTATTGGAGATGCATTTTCCATGGAAGAAAGTTAATGAGATATTTAGGTGTAAGATTTTTTAGAATTGTAGATATGATTGGCTTTGGTGGGTTGGAAGGAACGGTGGTTTTATGGGAATGTTTGCGTATGAAGTGATTGTTTGCAGCGATTGATGGGCTGTGAGTCACTGCCTATGGAACATTCAAAACATGTTCTCTACTCTTTTGATCAATTGGTCACGTAGAATTAATTAGCATTTATCAATTAAAGATTTTCCTTCTCTGATTGATAAAATTGACTGACTAATATAAGTTAGTTTAATTTTGATCTTACTAATCTACTTTACATTAAAAGATCTCTCTTTACACTACAAAAATGAATTATTAAAGGTTAAATTATGAGAAATACCTTTGTATTTTTCCATTTGTTTAAAAAATACTCTTTCAGTTTTAAAGATTGTAATGTTATCCATGAACTTTCATAAACTTTTCAAAATTATTCATGAAGCACAATTTTTTAGAATTTGAACGAAAATTGAGACATTAAACTGTAAGGTGGTAATTGTGAACGAAAATTTGAATCACTTCTGTTAAAGTTATTAGTACACCATTTCAAGTTATGTTTTTTATTTGAAATTCTAAAAGAGTTCTATTCTAAGAGTAGTTCATAAAAGTTTAAGAGTAATATTGTAACTATTGAAAGCATAGAAATGTTTTTGGAACGATCGGTAATGTTTAAGGGTATTTCTTATATATATAATTAGCTATTATTAACACCTTCATCATACATCAAAAAGTATCTAATAAGTTTTACCCTATGTAATCCATGTAACTAAGATATTTGCTCAATGATAATTTAGTTTTTATTTTTCTAATTTTGAAATTTATTCTTGTTTATTCGAAAGGGGTGTTTGAGGCTGCAACTTAGAATGAGTTAAGTGGATTATAATAGTCCACTCAGTGTTTGGGTGTGTGTATAAGGGTTATTTTAACTCTCCATTTTGCTACTGTAGTCTCTCTCCCTCCAATGTTTTCAATGACTCCACTCGTTGATGACCAACTTTGACGGCCAATAATTTGACATTAATAAAAACACTTCGAGTATAGCAAACTAAACTTGTGTATAAAAACACTTTTGAGAAAATATAACAAAATAATAAGAGTTTTAATTTTAAAGAGTTATTATAAATAATGTTTTAATGAAAATAACCTTTTGAAAAACATAATTTCCTAATCAATTTAAATATGCTTGATTAAATAATTTGTTTCATGAGTCACATCAAAGTTTAAAGCAAGAAAATTGTGTATATACAGAAAAAAAATCAATTTCATGAAATCTTTTACAGTGATTTATACATTTTAATTCGATTCATATAATATACTAACTTATTTTTATATGGCGAGATTTTCCTCGAAAAACACATTTGATCAACCATTCTTCTTGAACAACTTTTGAATGATAACATATCATCACTTTTTTTTTTTCTTTTTTGAAATCATATATCTATGTTGACCATATTTTTGTGTGTGTCGTTGTCGTGACTAAACTATCAAAATTCTAGATGTACGTCTTTCTTACTTGATTAATATATGAATTTTTAGTCTAATCTCACGTAGTATTGCTACATCCCTAAAATGATCAAATAAACAAAGAATAACCTAACTTAAAATCTGACTCACAGTGGACCAAACTCTTTTTATTTCTATTTACAAAATGTGATATTTAAAAATGATATTAAGTAACCTTTTTAAAAATTTATGTAAAAGTACCACTTACAGATTGTGCAAACTGCAAACCATATAAATAAACAAAACCAACTTGCAATTTGAAATTTGAAAAAGGAAAAAAGAAGAAAAAAAAAAAGGTTATAATCTTATATTCATATATTGGATTAGCTAGCTACTTCCTCAACTCATCTTCCCCATCATCCAACACTTTCTCTACCTGTTACTCAAGAAAACTCTGTTTTTTGAAACTCATAAATGGAGAAGGTTTTAATGAACAACTCCTTTCACTTCATCTGCTCCAACCAACCAATCATACCCCCAATTTCTTCTCTGTATTTAAATCCCAACTCTATTCATCATTCCCATCACTCACAATTTCCTTCAATTCTCAACAAATTTCTCTCAAATCCCATTTGGGTTTCTCAGCTTTTTTTCTTCTCAACAACAAATCAGCCAAGAATGAAGACCGGCGAATCGACCGCCATTGACGTTGCCCCTGAGACCAACAACAGCGGCCCAATTGGGAAGAAGAAGAGCACGACGCCGTTGCTGGCGGCGCCGGTGCCAGTGCCAGACAGGGGAACCCACCGGATGAAACGTGGGCTTGCGATTTTCGACTTCGTTTTGAGAATCGGCGCACTTGCGTCGGCGGTAGCCGCCGCCGCCGCCATGGGAACCAGTGGCCAAACGTTGCCGTTTTTCACTCAGTTCTTCCAGTTCGAGGCTAGCTACGACGATTTGCCCACTTTCCAGTTGAGTTTATTTATTTATTTATTTTTATTTTATTTTATTTTTTTCGTTTATAATATAATAAATAATTGAATTGAAATTTCAGGTTTTTTGTGGTGGCAATGGGAATAGTTGCGGGATATGTGGTTTTGTCGATTCCATTCTCAATTGTTTGTATTGTTCGTCCCCATGCTGCTGGACCTCGCGTTCTCTTGTTGATTTTAGATGCAGTAAGTGTTTATTTTCACCATAAATTTTAAATTTAACCTCATAGTTAAAAAAAATGTTTCTTCAAAAAAAAAAAAACTTTGAAAAAATGTTGCAAATTTTATAAGATAATTTGGTTTAAAATATTGTTAAAAAAGACAATCAATAATTATAAAACATATGGTTAAGGTACACAAAATTGATAGGATTTTAAAGAAACGTGACATTGAAGCTAGATTTTTGTTCAAATTTATAAATTTTGGCAAAATTATTCCATTATTAATTTGTGAACTAAAATTTATGTAAAAACTTGATATTATTGAAAGAAAAATACTCGTGCAGTTCATATTACAATCATCTTTGTACATCTCACCAAAACACTCAGGTGCACTTCACACTACACTCATCTTTGTGCATCTCACCAAATTGTTCAATCATAATTTGCCACCCGACAAATTCTTCTTACATCTTTCTTTAAATATATATTTTTCTGTGTGTGTGATCAGAATGAGAATAAGATGCACCCAAGTATTGCTCTTATTGAAATTAGTGAGTTTATGAAGATTTATAAAATTAATTGATGAATTAGCTAAACATAAGAATGAGACATAAATTGCTACCTTTATCTAAGCTTAAAGTACAATTTCTAGAGAAGAAAACAAATCCAATCATGTTATTGCAACTTTGACTCTCTCGAATAGTTGCTTTTTTGATATGAAAAGAAGTCTTTTCCAATAGCATCCTCCCCCAAGAGATTGACGAGGGAGTTGGGTATGGTTGCTTTGCTTCTTTGTTCGCTTTAAAAAATGGTACAATCTAATAAAATTAAGAGGTTAGGGGTGAAAAAATTAGCTCAACTACAAGTTTATAGATAAAAATGATTTCTTTTTTCACAACATATAAACTTTGAGTCAAATAAAGAGTAAACATATAAACTTTTTGAGTCAAATAAAAAAAGAGTTATGTACAATGCAGGTGGCTCTGACTGTGAACACAGCAGCAGCAGGGGCAGCAGCAGCAGTGGTATCTCTAGCACACAGTGGGAACTCGAGCACAAACTGGTTGTCAATATGCAACCAATTTGGTGACTTTTGCCAACAAGCCAGTGGGGCTGTCATTGGCTCTTTTGCTGCTGTCTTGTTCTTCCTTTTACTCATCTTGTTCTCTGCTTTGTCTCTAAAAAATACCCATTGATCATATCCTTATCATTATCATTCTTCTCCTTCTCCTTCTTCTTCTTCTTCTTCTTGCAGAAGCTTTCTCAAACTTTAAGCTTTTGTCTACACTTTTCTTTCCTTTCCTTTCCTTTGTGTTTCCCATTTATTATATGCATCATCCATTTGGGTTGTGTCTTTTTCTTCTTTTCTGGGAAAAGGGTTGAAGAAATCATTCATATGTAACTTTTTCTTTTTTTTATAAGGTTGTTGTTTGGGTTTTACTTGTGTAAGATGATTATGAATTGAAAAGTTGTGTTATATATATTATATATTTGTTGATGATATTATTGGTCTTGTTTGTTTTGTCTATTCTAATTTGATGGATGTGGAATGTAATCAAATTTAAAATTAATAACTTTGATACAATCATTGAACATAAATTGAATTATGCTTAGCTACTTTTTTGGAGGTGGACTCAGATTTTGTAGAGGTAATCTTTAACGAGGATTGTGTGGTTTTATTTGAGACGTTGAATGTTGTTGAAGATATTCTTCTCTTCGCCCCTCATATGCATGTTTTGAGGTTTTCTTTTTGTAATAATACGGTTTGCAATAGGGTTGTTAATGCCCTTACGTCGACGAAGGCCTGACTTCCCCATAACTTCTTTTGTAGTTCCTCTTCTCCTGTTAAGGGGCTTGAAGAGTATTATTTTTGGGCGATTGGTTTCTGAACAAAGTGTCCTCTGTTTTATCTTAGAACCTTCTTTGTATCTAATTTGTTCTTGAGTTAATTTATTTTTATTTTTATTATTTTTAATATAAAAATTATGCTTAGCCATGGAAAACAATTAGATTGAGCTTTAGGATAGTTTTGATATAGGAAAAGGAAAAAAGTGTATCAATCTTTACCTTAAATTTCAATCCCATCAAATTACACTCAAAACTTAGATACATTTTCTTTTGAAATTTTATTTTTTTTAAAAAAATATTCTCACATACTTTTAATGAATTATAAAATATATGTAGGGGAATTTTTAAATATAGAAAAATAAGGAAAATTATTTACACATAATAGCAAAATTTTTAGATAGTTGTGATAGACGCTGATAGAAGTCTATCAAGATCTATCAGTGATAGAAATGATAGAAGTTTATCACTCATAGATGCTGATAGAAGTCTATCAATGTTCATCAGTGATTTTTATGCTATTTTCTGTAAATAGTTTGACATTTTTTCTATAGGTACAGATTTTTCATATATGTGTGGATAAAAAATTGATAAGATTTCAAAGAAAAACAAAATTAGAGATAAATTTTGTTACAATTTATGAGTTTTAACAAAGTTATTCAATGGTCGTGCATGTATTAAATTTAAAATTATACAAAACTTGATATTATTGAAATTAGTGAGTGAATTAACATAAATTGAATAAAAGATATAAATGGAAAAATTTAACTTAGTTTAAGGTCCAATCCAGGAAAATTAAGCGTTTATTAAAGAGTTATTTTCAATAATAGGAAAATGAGTCAAACTATTTATAAATATAGTAAAATTTTACTGTCTATCAATGATAGATCACGATTGAATTCTATCGCTTGAATGATAGACAGTAATAGAAGTCTATCGCTCCAGCAATAACATTCTATCGCCGATAAATAGTGAAATTTTTCTATATTTATAAGTAGTTAGATATTTTTTCTGTTTATAGTAATTTTTGTTTATTAAATTAATACATTCATACAACAAGATAAATTTATTAGTCAAAATTAATTTTTTCAAGGTAAAGAAAAGAGAAACTCTTGGATGTAGCTAGGAAGTACATAAGCCAAAAAAGTGAGTCCCAAACTCCAAACATGACAATGACTAAAATCTCAAACATCAACAATTAAGTGATAGTGATGTGATATCTTTTGAAAGAGTTAGTTTAATTATGAGTGATTATTAAAAGTTTGAAAAATATTTGAAGTAGTACCCACCTATTTCTAGTTCTATCCAATTATTCAATCACGATTTGTCATCGAATAAATTTTCTTTTTTGGTTTTCTTTTTATTTTATATAATAACTTTTTTTAGTTTTTTCTCTAATGTAATTGGAGTGAACTGCAATTTTTTATATTTTATTAACGTGAACTGCACAAGTATTAGTGTAATTTAAAATATATTTCTATATTCTTTTTATTAGTATATATATTGTTAATATACACCTCATTTGATATAGTTTTTAATTTTTAGTTTTTAAAAATTAAGTCTATAATCACCTCTTCCACTTCTAAATTTCTTGCTTTGTTATCTATTTTCTACTTATGTTTTCAAAAATTAAGTCAAAATTTGAAAATTAAAAAAAAAAGTTTTAAAGATTTGTTTTTATTTTTTTGAATTTGACTAAGAATGCAACTCTTGTACTTAAGAAATATGCAAATTATTATAAAAAAGTGAGGTTAAATAGATTTAATTTTTAAAAATAAAAAATAAAAGACACAAACGAGGCATAAGAATTCAACGTATTCAAATTAAAAGAAACTGCAACTTACGCTAATAAACAAATAAATTATAGGGGGAAAAAACATCTTACACAAAAAGAAAACTAGCAGTCGAGACTTGAGAGGATGCTTCTAGCTGCCGCAATACTACTCTATTCCAATACTATAAAAATATGGGAAATTATTATAAATGAAAAAAAAATATCAAACTATTTATAAATATATAAAATTTTTACTGTCTATTGCGGTCTATCGCTAAGTGATAAAAGTTTATCGCAAAATCTTTCTATATTTAAAAATATTTTGACTAATTTTTTTATATTTGAAAACATCCCTAAAAATATACTATAACCTTTATATATTTCTATAATTTTAGGTCGCATTTGGTAATTATTTTATTTTTTGTTTTTGTATTTGAAAATTAAGCCTATAGACACTACTTGTACCTTCAAAATTTTCATTTGTTGTCTACTTTTTATCCATGGTTTAAAAAACCAAACCAAATGTTGAAAAATAAAAAAAGAATTCTCCATCGTTATTGTACTAAAAAAAAGCAGACACATCTCTATCAATTAAAGTAGAAGCCAGAGGGAAAAGTAACAACCCAAATAGACGAGGTAATAGAATTAAGAGTATAGAAACCAAACAATATACAAGTTTATTGCTTGAGCGATAAACAAAACTAAAACTCTTAAAAGATAAAACTATTTTAGATTCATCAATCTAAAATCCAATGTCGTTAATATAATATTCGATTGAATTGCTCATAAACTATGAAAAATTAAAAATAAAATTCTTATAAAAAATAAAATGAAGAGTAAAATTGAAACTACCTAAACCACCAAAGGGGAAATTGTTTCAAAACAAAAGGGAAAAAAAAGAAAGAAAAAAAAGAAAAAAGATAGAAAAGAAAAAATGAACCACACTATTTATAAATATAAATATTACCCATGCCTAATTTCTTTTAAAATGGTCTAAAAGTTAAGACAAACGATACAAAATTTGGGTAACATGTAGGGTTTTGCTTTTATTAAAAACAAAAAACAAGGAAAGAAAATGGAAGAAAAACCTAATTTGTATAGAAAAATAAGCAAAGTCTAAAATCTTTTAATTGAAAAATTGAGATAAAAGATTAAACGAAGAAAAAAGAGTGTTGAAATTGTTGACGTAGGGAACTAGAAATCGAGAGAATTGACGATCTATAATTCAGCCGCCCACTTTCCACCTTCTTCATCAGATTAAACCTCCAAGCTGGTCTCGTTCTCTCTTTAACCGCCGTCACTTTCCCGGGAAAACAAACGAAAAAGGGCAGAGAAAGTTTCAGAAACGAAGAAATTCAAGAGTTTTAGATAACGAAAGTCTCCTCCGTCGGTTGAAGATGACTCAATCCGGAAAATTGATGCCGAATCTCGATCAACAGAGCACCAAAATGCTTAATCTTACTGTGTTGCAGAGAATAGATCCTTTCATTGAAGAGATTTTAATCACCGCAGCCCATGTGACATTCTACGAGTTTAATATCGAAACCAATCAATGGGTTAGTCTTAAAACTTGCTATTTTGTCGTCGTTCAGGTTTTATTCATAGCGTAAATGTTGGGTGGTGGAATTTAAGATCTTATGTTTCTAATTCCTAATCGATCTGTTTGGGTTAATGAAATCTAGTTGGTAATTTCATTCCACGAATTAGTTTTTTTACGATTTCCTATCCTGTAATCTCTCATAAGCTAATGTTAAATGGTTCATCTGGTTGTTTTCTAATATTCTTATATTTCTTAATCTCGTTTTTTTTTTTTTTTTTTTTTTTTTTTATTTTTATTTTTTATGGTTGCAGAGTCGCAAGGATGTAGAAGGATCTCTTTTCGTTGTGAAGAGGTTTTCCATCACATTTTTTTTCCTCCCTCTCTCTCTCTCTTTTAAAAATTTTAAATTTCTGGGTTTGTTTTATTGTTGTCGTTTGGCCCTAGAGGTTTTTTTGAATTTCCTAATTTAATATACCTGTCTTCTTGTTTCAAGAAATGCTCAACCTCGGTTCCAATTCATTGTGATGAATCGACGGAACACAGGTTAGTAATGTCATTCTTGTTAACTTTAGAGAGTGCAATGCTTACTCAATTAGGAAAAAATATCCTCTCAATATAGTCATTATATCCTATAGAGCTAATTGCTAAACATGGCGAATTTTTACAACTCTTGTTTTTTTTAAACAGAAACAAACTTTTCATTATATAATGAAAAGAGACTAATGCTCTAGATACAAAGTTCTAAATTAAAAAATACAGAATAATAATAAGCATAGTAATTCGAAATACTAAGGATCAATAGTTTACAACTCTTGTTACATCGTACTACGAATTCCAAAACATATCAGAATCATTGTGCTGGCCATAAATAACCCATAAATAACTTACAGCAGATTTTAAGATCAGCACATTTATTAACAAGGGAATTGAGAATGGTCAAAGATTAAGTTTATATCAAATTTCCTACCTTTTCGTTGTAGTGAAAATTGTTAGTTATATTTGTGTAAACATGCAACTTAAAATTTTCATAGGCAAGCTAATAAGTGAAATTTGCATCTTGGATGTTGTAAACTGCATTATCCATTTTGTTCTCAAGAAGATTTGAACTTCTAATTTTGTTGAAATTACAAACGATCAATGTAGATAGCATTGAATTGAACTGTTATATGCTCAAACCTTAGCTTTTGATATGTCTATTTATTTTATCCAGATAATCTAGTGGAGAATCTACTTGGGGATTTTGAGTATGAAGTGCAAGCTCCTTATTTATTGTACCGGAATGCTGCTCAAGAAGTTAATGGCATTTGGTTTTACAATCCACGGGAATGTGAGGATGTTGCAAACCTCTTCAGCAGGTATAATACTTTTTTTATTTATTGATATCTTGTTAGTCAGACCATGGCCATCCCCATAAAACTAGCATATGAAGTTTGGGTTTCTTTGAAAAATTTATCAATTAGACCACTGTTATGATCTTTATTTATTTATTTTTTTGGATTAAATGGAACTTTCCATGAAAGGAAAGGAATCAAAAGAAAAGTTGGGGAGATAAAGGCAGCCCCTACTGGAAATAGAAAATTATCAGAAAATTCTCCAATTACAAAATTCTCCAATCTATGTTATTAACTAAGTGGCTGGTGTAGTTACATGAAGCTTTGAGTTAAGCACTAAAGGTTGTGTACTGTACATTGTCAAATATCCAAAAAGATTACAGAAGTCCCTATATCTACTGTTGGAAAACATATTGTTTCTTTTGGTTCGAATAAAGCATGTGCAGAGGAGGGCTCTCCCAGCATTTCTCTACAGTATTCTGCCTTGACTATGAAGCCCAATCTAATGACTTGAGAGCACCTCCAGAACCAAAAAAAACTAAACTAGTATCTTTATGTTAGCGCAACTTCGTCAGCTAAGTTGCAATGAATGAAAAACTAGAGAATGGTTTTCTCCCCTTTTTGGCATATTTAGACCTCTATCTATAAATTCATGTCCAAAGAAAATTTTCTCTTTTTGCAAATTGGCGTATTTGAGCATTACCTTATGAGGCCATTGTTCATAAGAATCATAACCAATTTTATAGCTTTGAACATAAACTTGTCTTTGCCTCTTCTTCCTTCAGTTGACTTTCAAGCTTAGCCTCTTCTTCCCTCATTTAATTCTTGTAGTTGATGTTGGGATTTTATATCATTCTCTCAAAGGCTCTCTTGCACTTATAAAATTTTTTGTCGCTTAAATTGGATAGGTTGGCTACTAGTTCACTGTGTTTGGTAGGTGGGTGGCTATTTCACTGTTTGTAACCACAATCGTTCCTCTGTCTGAGCCCTTGGTTTTTAGGAAGATGCAAAACCCCTAACTTTTCTCAAATTAAGTGGCAAGGTCCTAGGTCCTACAAATCCAGGATTACATGGCCAAATGTAGTGGTTCTAATTCTATGAGCGATTTGGAAAGTGAGAAATAGGAGGACCTTACAGGAACAGTGTTTGGATGCAGGGGTTATGTGTGTTGACTGTTCAGATATGTTGTGGGGAATTTGGCCACGAGGGATTGACACCTTATCCCCTCACCCACCCACATTCGTGACTCCCAATCACATTGTTCTAGGTTATTATTATTATTTTTTGTTGGTGGTGGGTGGGGGGAAGTGTTTTGTGGTTTCCTTGGCATACTTTCTTTACCTAAGCAAGACCTTTTTTTCCTCATGGGTCATAATACTCACCTCCATTAGTCTTGGACATTGAGCCTCTTCTTTACCTTTTATATGATTTTCTCTTCTTAAAATATTATAACTTTGACCTTCATTGTTTGTCAAGATATTTTACAGAGATATTCTATTGGTTTCTTACTTGAGGTGTACTTGTGCCTTTTATTTTGCAGGATACTTAATGCATTCTCGAAGGTTCCTTTAAAGTCCAAAGTTTCTTCAAGCAAGGGGTAATAATAATGTTATTATAATAATTTCAATCAAATTTTGTATGAGATTAAAGCATTTTAGTTTCTTCATTTGTACAGTGATTACCTTTTGGCAACACTGTTGTGTATGCATGCCATTTACTTGTTATATGAGTTATTGTATCTTGGTTGGTTGAAGCCACATCATGTTTCTCATAAAAATTAAAAAAAGGGCCATATAATGTTACCTGCTTATGTGATTGGAATTTGGATTATTGGAAAGTATTTTTATTTTCCAAATTAAAACCAATACTTCAATAAGATAAATGAAAGAATGTAAGAGACCAATTAAAAAAGAGCCTATGCAGCTAATTACAAAAGAAAGAATGTTACACACACACACACAAAAAAAAAAAAAGGCTCCAATGGTTGAGAATAAGTGACGTAGGATAACCACTGAACTCTTAGATTACAAAAATCCAAAGGGAGGTGTTGAACTCTACCATAGTCCAAATTCTCCTCAAGGGTTCTCAAGTATTAAATTGAAGAATTGAAGCTCCCAAAGGGCCTGTTAATTTTAGATATTTGGTTTTGGAGTTCTCTGTTCTTTTATCACGTTGTTAAGCAGTGTCATGCATTTTTGTTGGGTTGGATATAGTTGTGTCTTGTCTGTATCAGTGTTTCTGATTGCCTTGGATATTTTTGAGTTCTTTGATATAAACTAATTTTTTACTTTTCAGTTTCTGTAACTATCTTTTATTTATTTTCCTACCCAGTGATTTTGAGGAACTGGAGGCAGTGCCAACAATGTCAGTGATTGAAGGTCCGTTGGAGCCCTCAGCACCACCCTCTACTGTCACTGATCCCTCTGAAGATCCATCCTTTGTGAACTTCTTCAGTGTTAGTGCTCTACTTTTGTCTCTCTGGTCTCCTCCCTTCTTTTTTACTTTTTTATTGTTACTTTTTTTGGTGGGAATGTTTTTAGCTTCATTTTCATGGACTTAATATTTTATCTTTATATTATGGAATGGAACTTGTGCTACTGTAAACCTTTTCTTATCCAACCTTGTTTGTATATTGTAGAAATTAAGCATTTTTGTGAAGCTGGAACTAACTCTCATTTTTAGTTAAATGGATGAGAGATAAGAAGAAATATGAGAAGACCAAATTCTGATGAAAATTTATTTTACTGAATGAAAATTTTCTGACCGTGAAACAGACCTTAATTATTGTTTGGCATAGATGTCTACTGTCTCTCCAATAATTGAACTTCAGGGGTAAAATGGTTGCGAATGGTGACAAATAAGTTTACTGATTAAGAGACGATTTTCATCTGCTAGACCTAGAAATAAATCAGCTCATCTATTAACTGGCTTTAGAATTGCTTGTCTGAACACAATTATTAGCGCGAATTACCAGACTCATATAAAGTTCTAGTTCATATTTAAATTTCATTTTCTGGCTAATTTTTTCTTGATATTCCAAAATTGTTCCATAGGTTAGTTGCAAATAAGACAATTATCTTCTAGGTTTTCTTTAGCAACAGAAGCTCGTAAACAAAATAATAATAAGAAAACTTATATTGTTAGTTTTTTTTTTAGTATCCTACCAAAATGTATGGCTAAACTTATTAACTTAATAATTATAATTCTATTCTTTTTTTTTCCTTTTAAATATGTTGTTAAATATGTATGTCTCTCTCCCTTGCTCCTTGTACTTTCTTTCGTCTCTAGTTGAAAAATTGTATCTCATTCAATACACCTTCCCCCAACCAAGGAAGGAAGGTAATAAATTTATGTAGAACCACCTTTATGGAAATAAAATCTTTTTTCGCCTTATGCTGAAAATTTATGTTCGGGAGACTCCCATTCTCTTACGAACCACTGACTGCTTGGTTGGGATGATATACAAATCAACTTGTACATTCAGCTATTATATGGTTATGGCTTTCAATTCTGCTGAGCTTTCCTTTGTGCTCATTGTGTTTTATTTTATTTCCGGTGCCATTCGGTTAACCTTGATGGTATTTCTGCAGGCGGCTATGAATATTGGAAGCAATGCTCCAAATATACAGGATTCAAGGCAGCCATACCATGCTTCTGCTATGAACCCTCCATCTTTGCTTGCTCCTAATGTTGTATCAGCTCCTGCACTGGCTCCACAGCCCTCTTTTCCCATTGCAGCTTCATCTACGCTAACCTCTCCTTATGGACCACCTGACCCAAACAATGGCGCTAATCAGGTCACTAATCTTGTGAAGCCCTCTTCTTTTTTTCCACCACCATCTTTCTCATCTGCACCAATGAGGCCCTCTTTGCCCTCATCCATGCCAATGCCTACACTTCATCCTCCACTTAATTTACAAAGCCCATATGGGACGCCAATGCTCCAGCCATTTCCACCACCTAATCCACCGCCTTCACTTACACCTGTTTCTGCTCCTGCTCTCAATGATGGGCCTGTTATTAGCAGGGACAAAGTTCGCGATGCACTTCTGATGCTTGTTCAGGTATCTTTCTAAATCTTTTTAGCAATAGTATGATCAATAGATTTGGTTCGTTCAACTCTAGAAGATTATGCTCTGTATGGTTTGTTTGTAAGCTACCTATGTTAGGACCTGAATAACTTAAAAGAATATGGAAATGCAGGTAGAAAGATATTTCTCCAGATAATTTTAAAAAAGCCTTGGATCCTCTCGTCAAGCCAAGCTCATACAAAAATAAAATTCTCAACGATCCTTCTGTGTCCTCTTCCCTAATTCACGTCTATTGCCTACTAACAATTCCTCCTAACAACTCTGGTTGACTTTAACCTACTCACTAAATAATGATACCCTCAGCAATAGCCATATCATGAATAACCATAATTGCGTTGCAATTTGAAACCGATTGTATTCTTATTTATTATTGATCCTCCATACTTGTTGATTCCGTGTTCTGTCTAAATAATTTCACCATTTTAAAATACATGGTCTAAACAATTGCCTTAAAGAGTGTCTACAAAAGGAAAATTGTGTTGTTCCGTTACAGCCATAGAACAAATTGTCATTTCCTTCTCATTTTTTACTTTTAAGTTTGATCCTTCATCAAGCAATTTGCCAATTTCGAGGGCGTTACTATTGTTGCATGGTCTCACCATGCCATTTTGACTGCATGTCATGTCTCAGAGGCACAATGACCCTTCCCCCCCCCCCCCCCCACAATTCTTTTTGTGCTTCACTTATTTTATATAAGTCTGTTTCATTATCCAGTTAAATCACACACAGACACGAGTTTATGTATTATGACAACTCTAAGATGTGCTGGCTGACCGACCTGTATAATATTGATGTGTTAGGATGATCAATTTATTGACAAGTTTTATCAAGCACTGCTGAAGATGCATCATTCTTGAGTATCTTCAAAGGGCCAAGAGGCGGATTTCATTGAGTTCAAATGTGTGTGAATTAGATGTGTACATAACTCACTCTGAATTATGTTTAAAATTAGTGGTTCCTCCAGTGTAGAGTCTGTTCAGTGTAAAATTATAAAGAGTTTCGTTGTTATTGAGCTTCCTTTTTGATTTGAAACGCATGGCATGGTGATATGCAATGCCCTCTTTCAGTTTGGTACTTTTATGCCACTCCTAAATTTGGTTCAGGCTTAGCAACTTTTGCTTCCTCCTTCCAAGTTTTGTTGTTTCCAGCATTTCACTTTCTGGTGATTGTCTTTTCGTCGTAAGATGAGTTTACTCGTTTTGGGAACTTCTTGCAGTGTTTGGTCTTCACCCTTTTTAATCTAATTGTATTTTTGTAACTCGGGTCATTTGCCTGGTTTTTCCACTGTTATTTAGGTGACGTGGATTGTAAGACTATAATTAAAGATATACATTTTTTTAAAAGTACAATAGAGATAGGGGATTCAAACTATAGACTTCTTGATCGCTAACACATTTGCATGTTAGTTGAACTATGTTCGTTTTGACGTTTAATTACTATATTGTATTTTGAACTTTCACATTTATTATGTTTTGGTCTTGAGTTTTTAAATATTATGTTTTTTGGTTATATATTTTGTTTTAATCATCTTTGTCATTGACTTCTAAAAATCATTGGCAAAAACAAAATGAGGATTTTTGTTGTATTCATTTATCTCAAAGGTAAATTTTTACTAGGTAAATTTTCTTAGTCTCATGTTGCAAGTCAAGGTTTGGAAGTAGATATAGGATTTATTGTTCTTTTAGAAAGTAAGTAGGCATAGACTTTTGTTAAAACTAATTTTGCCAAAAAAAAAAAAAAAAAAGAAAGAAACAAAAAACATAAAATAGAATGCGACTTTTATTATGAAAAAGGATTTAAATGAGAACGGTAACCTCCGAAAAAAAATTGAATTGAATATTTGAAGGTTTAAGAGCAGAGTAATGTACTAAAAGAAAAAAAAAGAAAAGAAAAGCAGAGTAGTCAAATAAGTGAATAACTATCAGCCTCAGTTAGAGGTTCGAGTTTTAATTTTAATTTATGTAATGTTTTGTGGTTAACATTTTCTTTTTTGTTATTTTTAATAAAATCTCTATTACCTCTCTCTATAAATTGACTTTGTAAAATTTTAACACAAATTTATACGCAATAGTAAAAATGACCTATTCAAAATAAAAGTGGAAATAAAAAATTCAAACTGATTATGAAATCGAACAAAATAAAAATCAATCCATTAGTTTTATTTTTTATTGGACATCAATTTGGATCCCTTCTTTGGTTTGTCAAAATGAACATAATTCAACTGACATAGCCTGTACTATCAAAATTTGAGGTTCGATTCTCCCATTCCATGTATTTAATCTCATACTTTAGAAAAAAATCGATTGGTTTAAATTAATTTTTGATTAGCCTAAAAACCGAACTGAGTAACAACTACTATCCCAAAGATTACCTTATAATTAAAAAAAAACAAAAAAGAAGTTGCAGCGGGACCAAAATTTGCTTGCGTTGTGTGGGTTCGCGCGCCGGTGAGATTATGTAAAAAAAAGAAAAAAGAAAAGAAAAAGGCATTGGAAAAAGACTGCGAGTCTTCCGTTCTTGTGGCTGTGGATAACGGAAAAAGCTTGGTTTGGCTGAAGTCTCAACTATTACTGTGCAAAAGATAACGCCATTTTCCTTAACACTTTGCCCATCGATCAATCAATCTTGTGTCCATTCTCCTCTCCACGTATACGGATAATTCCTCCCTCGCCACGCCAGCTTCACTTTTTCTCTAACACAACCACACTTTCCCCTTCTTTACTTCGCGATTCTTCTTCTGATTCTCTTTTTTCATGTTTCTGAACGACTTCAACTGCAGCTTCTTACTCTGTATCTCATCGCTTGCATATGGCATTTGAATTGCAGGGTACTAGCTTCCCACCGTCAAGGTACTATGTGATTATATGATCATTTGATTCCTTCGCGTTTTTTTTTTAAGAAAAAGTGTGTGTGTTTGACTTACTGCTTGTTCCTTTGTTCTATCTCTTTTGGGTTTGTTGTTTTATCGAGATTAGGGTTTGTGTCATGGTTCTTTTATCTTGTGGGTTGCTACTGTTATCTGGTTTTTTAGTTGTTATGTTTGATTGTTGGGTTAATTGAGGAAATGGGTATTGAGTTTTGGGTTAAATTATATGTTTTTTTTGCTTGAGCCTTTGGGTATTATGTTCACTTAGGGACTACTTTTTTGAATTATGTTCCATTTTAGTTTATATTGTTTAACAATAGGTGATGGAATATACAGATGACACTTTGTTTTGAAATTTTAGATGGGCTGGCATGGTTTCACTGTTAATTGAATGGATTAGAAATGAATGGGCAGATGATCAAGTTGGATTAGGTTTGATATTCTATCTAATTGGTTGTCAGGTTAAGGTTATTATTATTATTATTATTATCATTATCATCATCATTATTTTAAATTCAACGACATTTTGAGTTAGAAACTTTTTGGTCGAGTGTATGCTTAAACCAATTAAACTAGGCAATTGGTTGTCAGATTA
The DNA here is from genome assembly GCA_002890555.2 of Lagenaria siceraria. Lineage (NCBI taxonomy): Eukaryota > Viridiplantae > Streptophyta > Magnoliopsida > Cucurbitales > Cucurbitaceae > Lagenaria > Lagenaria siceraria. Next base: position 9,640,741 of record CM016485.1, on the reverse strand, counting down.
TAATTTCATTGATTAATGTTTTAAGACAAAGACTTGATAAACATAGCTCCTAAATGGACACAATGGTCAAATTACACAAGTGAAATATGTAACGTAGTCTTAGTCCCTTTGTTGTTTCATATGGAGATTATATTTTTCTTGTATGAAGAAAATCCTAGTAAAAACTTCCTGATGAATAATTTATATGCTCTTTATCCTTGATTTTTTTGGCTTACTTTTTTGTCTCGTGTCTTCAGTTCCTCAACTCCACGGCTTCCATATAATCCAACTCGGACTTATTTTTCATGTAAAAGAGCTGCCCAGTTGGACGGCCTACTAAGCAGCTGGGGTAATTCAAGGAAGAGATGCCTTATAAGAGCTGTTTTCTCAGAAAAAAATTACAGTAATCTCAATCGTAGTTTCACAGGCTTTAGGAAAAGCTATTTACAGCTTTGCAAACAAAGAAACCTCTCGCCCCTGGCTTCAGCAGACGAGAGTGTAACTGTCAATGGGAGTCCCCAAGCAAGCACCAGTTCTGAAGTTGGAAAAATGAGGATCAGATTAGATGACTCACGGAAACAAGATTATAATGATGGCCTTGTCCAATCCTTGCATGATGCTGCAAGAAATTTTGAGTTGGCTATTAAAGAACATAGTGCGTCCTCAAAAATGCTTTGGTTTTCAACAGCTTGGCTTGGTATAGACAGAAATGCATGGGTTAAGGCGTTGTCTTATCAGGTAATAACTAACTTCTTGAACTTTACACTTACAACTAACTTATGCTTCACCTTCCTCTTCTCCTTCCCTTTTCATTTTCTTGAAGAAGTAGTAAATAACATCTCTTAGTATCCTAATGAACTATACTTGATAATATAATATCTTATCTAAGAACTAAGAAGCATGGACACAATCTGTGCAGGTCGCAAGTATGATGACATTGACATATCTATAAAATCAGACACACTCAGAGATATTTTTTTAATTTGAACAAATGTCTTCCCCCTCTTTTGTACGGTTTCCCTAGATAATGAAAAGCAAGTGTACATGTGTGTGTGTGTGTGAGCGCTCCCCTATAGATGCATTTTTACATCCCACAGCTTTAGCATAATACCAATTAGCCCCATTCATCGTTGGTGCATGAGTGCTTGATCAATGAGCTATTACACACTCTTTCAAGGGTAGACTATTTCCATACATTTTTTATGATTTTAAATTTAAATTCTTCTTAATTTATGATACTTACCTTTAGAAGGCGATTGATAATATCTGAAGAATCAAGTTATACATGACTTGGGGAAAGGCATATGTTATAGAATTATGAATAAAGCTTTTGTTTCAGAAAAGATACATTGGAGGGTTTTTAAATCCCCAATCTATTTATCCCAACCTCAGTTCAGATGTGTAGCTTGGAACTTTCTTGTGGGTGTGCAGTGTTATTATTGTTTAATCCAGTGGTGAGCGCAGTGCTCCTGATGTTATCTCCATACTGCTTGCATGATCGATTAGATATCTAGTTATATTTTGTACAGCATTAACATTAAATTAACAGCTGAACCGTTTTGATGTTGTTATGTATCTCAATGTCAAACATTATTTCTGTTATCTAAAGGGTGTATTATTTACAGGCCTCTGTGTATTCTTTGTTGCAAGCAGCTATTGAAATTTCATCTCGGGGTGATAATAGAGACAGAGATGTGAATGTTTTTGTTGAGAGGAGGTAATAAATTTTGAACTTTTTGTTAGAATCTTTTTGTTGTTGTTTTCTTGTGTTATTCTGTTGTTCTCTCTCTCTCTATCTCTCTTTTTTTAATTTTTTTTTAAGAAACAAGAAATTTGTATTGATAAAAAAAGACAGCCAAGGGCCGGGTAGAGAAAACCCCCGCCCAATGAGTTACAGAAAAGCCTTCCAATCCAAAAAAAATCATAAGAAGATTGTTATTACAAAAGAAGTTTTTGTGGTTTGTACACTACTATGACGACATATATTGTACATTAGCCCAAAAACAATCCTCTAAAAATAACTTATCTTGAAGCCATTGCTTTCTTTCTTTCCATGTGTAAAGAAGCGCTCTAGTTCAACCTCACAAAATCTTAGCTTTTCTTGAAAAGACGTGCCCGCAAACATTCAGTCAACCAATCTTCTATTTTAAGATGTAGACACGTTGAAATGCCAGATTCCATAAATTGTTGATTCTAAACTCTAGTCACAAAAGGGAAATGAAGAATTAGATGATATATGGCCTCCTCATTTCTTAGACAGAAAATGCACACTGAGGGGGAGAGGGCTCAATTTAGGATTTTTCTTTGTAATCTATCGGTCATGTTCAAGCTTCTATAGCCAACAGTCCAAAGGAAGAGCAGCTTTTTTCCTCAAGCGGAGTATTTCTTATGAGTGAGAATGTTGTCCTGGAAATGATTCAGCATCTGGTTATACATGATGCCGACACATTATGGAACAAAAGTAATTTTCATTAGTAATCTGGTATTTGGATACCATTTAAGAACACTTTAATTAAATTACTTAGATGGTATTAAAACTAGACTTGAATTTTGGGATCACAAAAGTACTATTAAAGGACTCTCAATGCATGCCTGAAGAACTTAAACTTGGCCTTTTGTACGTTCACTGAGCTTTAGTTATATGTTTCCCCTATTTATTAACTGGATCCGTCAAATTAATCGAAACTAAACATGCAACCAAATTCCATCACAAAAACTTCCATCTGCAAATCCAGCTGCAATCTGAAAGGTTATATTCTCTCTCTCTTTCTAGGAATTTGATTTCCATGATTTGATGGTAATGATAGTGGCTTGATTGTTGATCTACACTTCTACCTGTGACTCATTGTTGAAGGCATCAATTGTTAATCATTGAACTTTTGCAGTTTACTACGCCAATCTGCTCCCTTGGAGAGTTTAATCAGAGATCAACTATTAGCCAAGCAACCAGAAGCTTATGATTGGTTTTGGTCTCAGCAAATCCCAGTGGTGATAACATCGTTTGTGAATAATTTTGAACGGGATCCACGCTTTGCTGCTGCAACTGCATTGTATGTATCACTTTAATTGGTCCCTGAATGTTTCTAACTTTTTTGGTATGTTAAGGAATCATGCCAAATTTATTTGCTTTAGGGATGGTAGAGGATTACCTGTGGACCCTGGCAATACAAGTGACGTATCACTCCTCATGCTTGCACTGGCTTGTCTTGCTGCTATCACGAAACTTGGGCCAGCAAAAGTTTCTTGCCCACAATTTTTTTCAATAATTCCAGAGATATCTGGTAGATTGATGGACATGCTGGTAGAGTATGTTCCTATTTCTGAAGCTTTTCAATCCATAAAGAGCATTGGTATGCGTCGAGAATTCCTTGTTCATTTTGGTTCTCGAGCAGCTGCTTGCAGAGTGAAAAATGACACGGGTGCAGAAGAAGTAATTTTCTGGGTTGGTCTTGTACAGAAGCAGCTACAGCAAGCTATAGATAGAGAAAGAATATGGTCCAGATTAACAACATCAGAAAGTATTGAGGTTGACATTAATTTTCTTAACCTTCGAAATTTTAGAGCAGCTCTTACATCTTACCCCTCCTAAAGTTGCCTTATTGAATTTAACTACAGTCCTTTGGCGTATATAAGCCAATTAGTTATAGAAAGAATATGGTCTAGACGAATGTAATGTTATCAGAAGAGTATTCAGGTCAGCATTGAAGTTGGGGCTGGAACCTCCATATAGATAACTTATTGAACTTAAAGTTGAAGAAAGGTGTTAATTGGAAGTCATTTAAATATAATTTTGTGTCAACACATTATCTTATAGCTGTAAGCTGATCCTAACCGACTTTTAACTTTCCCTACAACTGACGCTGCACTACTAGATGTTGAGTACCTGAATTTGTTGGTTTATTAGGTTAGCATGGAATTGAGATCCAGGAGTCTTGGGGGTAATTAGAAAGTTTTCCTCGACTTTGATTTTTATTGGACTACTAATGATTATTTGTTACAAATGTTACGAGAGGAATGAAGTTTTGGAATATAGAGTACTTAGAACAATGACTTCACGACTTAAAGTGTTGTCTTGAGAAGGATCAATCATATATTTATATTGAGGAACAATGCATTTTTTTCTTTATTGATTATACAACTACTTTCAGTTACTGAATTTATAATCTGTTCTATCCACATCAATGATTCCCCTTGGATGAATCCACCAAACAAAAAATGTATAAAACTATTTTTATTAAGTTGGGGCAATGTGTTTTATTTGCTGCCATGTTTTCTCAATCGTTTAACTTTTAACCACATTTTAGCTGAAAATGGAAGCATGTACTAACTTATGCAGGTTTTGGAGAAAGATTTGGCTATATTTGGATTCTTTATAGCCTTGGGAAGAAGCACACAGTCTTTTCTCTCTGCTAATGGATTTGATGTTTTAGATGATTCTCTTGGAAGCTTCATTAGGTATACGTTAAGGATATCTCAAACACTATGGTGCTGGTTTTCAAGTTTTGGTTGTGTATATGGCTTCTTGTTCTAATGCAGGTACCTTATAGGGGGAAGCGTCTTATACTATCCTCACCTTTCATCAATAAGTTCTTACCAATTATACGTGGAGGTCAGTACTCATTTCGATTATTCCATAGACGGATTTTTGGTTCATTTAAGATTTATGTTCATAAAAAAAGTTATTCAAGGGTTTATGATAGATTTTAAACTCTTCAGGTAGTCTGTGAAGAACTGGACTGGCTTCCATTTTACCCAAGCAACCCTGGGTATTTAAAACCATCTCATGGCCATATGAGCAAAAGAGAAGGTCCTCCAAATGTTGAAGCGATCCCCCAAGCATTAGATGTTTGTGCTCATTGGATTGAGTGCTTCATCAAATATAGTAAATGGCTGGAGAATCCTTCAAATGTAAAGGCGGCAAAATTTCTCTCCGTTGGGTAATTGAACTCTCTCTTTGTCTCAAGGGCATGACTGATATGGAATCTCATCAGTTAGCTGCATTTGGATCATGTTGCTTATATCAAATCTTTTGAATGTTAGGCATACCAAGTTGACGGAGTGCATGGAAGAACTGGGTATTCTGAAGTAAGTTGTTGCCATCTCCTCTCTCTTGGTTATATGCATGCACGACCACACAAATATAAACTGATACTCGGTCAATTTGAGACATAGGTTAGCTTATGAGCTGACTCTTTACACCAGTCCCTACTGCTGTCAACTTGTCATCTCTCAGTTCCACAAAAGATATTCACTCTCACCTTCAATTCTTTTTTTCACCAAAAATAACTTTCACAAAGGAAAAGGCTTGCTTTAATTTTTGTTGGATGAGAATGGTATTCTTAATAATTTAAAATGTTTATAATTTAGAACCCCGTTTGGAAAAATAAAGACTTCCTGAGCAATTTTTATTTTTATTTATTTATTTTTAATCTTTTTTAACAAGAAACTTTTCATTGAAAAAATGAAAAGGGACTCATGTTCAAAAGATACAAGCTCCAAAACGGAGCAAAACAAAGAACGAAATATAGAAAAAAATACATAAGAATGTATTTGGGCTAGCTTTATATCAATGATTTTGTGGAAGGTTTGGGAAGAAAGAAACACAAGAATATTCTAAGACAAAGCCAAGTAATCCAAGGACGTCTTAGAGTTTGCTATTTTCAACGCTTTCTTTTGGTGTAAAAATATATCGCGATTAAGTGTCATAATTTCTCTTTTCCTATTACAAATTGGAAATATCTTTTGTATTTTCTTTGAAAGGGCCCCTTTTGTACATCCTTGGATATTTCATTCAATCAATGAAATTGTTTCTTATAAAAAAAAAGTATGCCTTATAAAAACAAATGAAAGCTTAGATAAAGAACACCCATAGGAAAATATGAGAGCAATAGGGGCAATACAAAGTAGCCAAGAGAGAATAAGGCAATGGAACACCACTTGAAAACTCCAAGAGACAAAAAAATCCCTTGAACAGAAACTTCATAAATGTTGTGAAAGGAACTGCAAAGTGAAGGATAAAGAGTTCCAATGAAGGCCAGACTTGCAACTCAAAGGATTTTGAGCTTTGAATGCGAATGAAGCTTGAAACTAAAGCCAAAACAATCCCCTAATCAATTGCCGTGAGATTTTCAACAAAATTCAAAATATCAACTTACTGAAAGATAAGATTGTCACTTCCCAAGTCCTGACGCAATTACTTGGTCCTTTCACTTTTTTGCATCCCCTTGTTTGTTATTAGTTTTTATTTTCAGGAACTAATAATTTTGTATTCATTGGAACTTTGATCTAATTCTTGAAGTAGCTAGTGTTTTGCCCTTTTAACCTACCGAAAATGTCTTTCAGGAATGAGATGCTTGAGAGAAATACCGATATTTCTGTTGAAAAGACTGGATCAAGTAATTCTTCAACCACTGAGCGTGAAATTGAATCTTTTGACAAGGTCTTCTTTTGAGTATATTGTTTTTCCATTTCAAATACAATATTTTAACACGGCCATGGGCCATGTCAATTTTAAGTTTAACTGTATCCCTTCTCTTTTGATTACTTCTTGGATCATTTTTTTTAATGAAACAGCTTTCACTCAACAATATGTCCATGATTGTTTTGATGAGAAACCAAGCTTTCATTAAGAGAAATTAAAAGAATACATTCATCATTTCATCAATCAATGAAATTGTTTCTTTATTAAAAAAAATAGTTGTCCCTTCTTCTAGAGGGATTTCCCTTTTTTGTGGGCTTGGTTTTTGTATGTTCGTGTATTCTTTCATTTTTTTCTCAATGAAAGTTCTTATAAAAAAAAAGGTTAAAAATTGTACTTCTAGTAGTCTCTAGGGAGCAGAAAATAGAAATGCAGCTATAGTATAAGATTTGGCAATCATGTGATAGTTAGTTATGCTTGCATTGAAGGTTCTTATTCAATGAAAAAGAGCCACTAGTGAAATCTATTATTTTATATATATATATTTTTATAAGAAACGACCATGTCTATTCCATTGGAAAACAAAAGAACAACCTAAGGGCAAGGGGTTGAGAAGACCCCTCCCCAGAGAGCTAATGAAGAAAAACCTTCCAATTGTTGAAAATCATGCAAAGACTATAATTACAAAAGAATTCGGTGTAATTTGTGCACCACCAAGAGGCTATATGTTGAACACAAGCACAAAAAGAATAAAAAAAGAAGCATACTTGTCTTAAAAAATACGACTATTTCTTTCTTTTCACAGGCACCACAAAGAGACTGTAGCACATCTATTATTTTATTAGAAGTGAACTTCTCATTCACATAAGTTTTGATCTGTCTCTTATCTTAAAAAAAAGTTCGTATAAGGCTAATGAACTTTCAATTTTGTCCCAAATAAGTCCGACACTAAAAAGCTTCTATTACGTCTCTACTTTTCTATTTTGTGTTTAACAAGTTCCTGTGTTTTCAATTGTGTCTAATAGATCTATGACCTGAATTTTTGAACCTATTAGACACCAAATTGAAAGTTCTAATAGACTCCTTAATTTTTTTAAAAATATTGAATGTGTCAAGGAACCTATTAGATACAAAATTAAAAGTTGTGATATTTTTAAATTTCAAGGATGGGTAAAATATCAAGTTGAAAATTCTGAGATCTATTCGATATCTTTTAAAGTTCAAGGACTAAACTTATAATTTTACCTATTACTTATTACTATTTTTGTTTACTCAGTTTAATGTTGTCAATGTTAGCTTTAGATATTAGCCTTTTTTTTTTTTTTTTTTTTTTTCAATTGAAGCCGATTGTAAATTTGTAATTAATTTCTGGCCTCTTATCTTCATCTCTCGTATATTTAAAGTCTTTTCTAGAGTTTCCTATAAAAGGGTTTAAGTTGTCCTCCCTTGTACAATTATAGAATATCAGTCCACTTTGTGTGAGAAACACAAATCCTCGATTCTTCTCTTATCACAAGTGAATTTATTGAATTGACAAACGGAAAGGAAAGAAGAAGAAGAAGGTCACTGTTATTAAGCTTGTATAATACTCCTAGGGATAGTATTTGGCTTGGAGAATGGCAGATATCAAAAGAAACATAAAAATTTCTTATGAGATATTGGCCATGAGGGTGTTCTGATAACTCTAAATGCAATAGACACCGAACAAAGACCATCCAAGAAAGTTCTCGGGAAGTAATTACACAGATTCCTGTTGGCTGTTCTGGTAATATTGCTCTACGAATGTGGCCTGTAGTCCAGTCAATCTACAAAACTAAACATGTTAAAGTGAGACAGTTTTTTTTTTTTATGAAAAGTGAGACACTTAAGGAGGATTGCAAAGACAAACCTTAGAAGCCATAGTAAATTTAGCCTTAATATGTTAGTATTGCTTGTCATTTTGAGTTTTGACGATCTGATGGCTTCTAAAGGGTTATCTTTCTTCGTTGATTGATGGGAACTTATTTCGTTATAACAAGTACTGATGTACCTATTATTTGTTTAGATCCTAGTGTATATGTATTTGTCTTTTCAGGAGTTTCTACCCTTTCTTTTCCATGAGTTGACCTCCATGCAGTGTTTTGTATATAAGGATATAAATATTGTATGGCAATGCATATGCTCTTTTGGACAGAATAAATGTCAGAAATTGTTTTTCCTCTAAAATTTTTCATATGTTATTTTTTGATAGGTTGACCTTCATTTTCACATATTTATTCTTGATTTTCCTAACCTTTTCAGTTAACGGCACAATGATTTCAAGAATTTATTGCCAGAGTATTTAATGAAAAGAAATGAGGAATTATAATTCATGATATCTGCCTATCCTAAATTTTGCTTTTGGGGTTTCTGTTTTTTCTTGGATCTTACTGGATGGTTCTGATAATTTAGGCTTTGGAAAGTGTCGAAGAAGCAGTGAAACGACTTGAACAGTTGCTTCAAGAACTGCATGTATCAAGTACGAATTCTGGAAGAGAACATTTAAAAGCTGCTTGTTCCGACCTCGAAAAAATCAGGAAACTAAAGAAAGAAGCTGAATTTCTGGAGGCATCTTTCAGAGCAAAAGCAGCTTTTCTTCAGCAGGTATTCCATCTGTCTCAATGATTTCTGGTATGCTCTTAAACTTAATGGTAAAAGATCATTATGTGAAGTTATTGTTTGGTGGAATATCCTGCAATAATGCAAAGATAACCGATCCATGTTAAGATATTGTGTCTTTGTTAGAGGTAATCTGGTTGGTTGGAAGAGTGAGAGCACTCATGCTCAAGTGCTGAAACAAAATACAAATTTATGTCATATCTATGTGCATACATCAACTTAGTTAGGTTTGACAATCTAAGTTTTCTTTCCTATTGCATCCAATCTTTTATTTATCAGCGAGCTGAACATATTGAAGTTAATCGTATTCCACAAATCTTGGTGTCCACAAGGTATCTGAAGATTGGAGAGTTGCACTGATTGCAGCATGAGTAGATTACCTTTTTAACCAGCTATGCATGATTATAACATATGTTTAGTGAGCGTTCGTTCGAAGTTATGTCATAACAGGCCTGAACTCATGAATGTCAGATTCACAAATTCATCGAAGTCTGCAAGAATTAGAACCTTATTTTTACTGATAAGCCTGCGTTATTCTTGATTATTTATACTCGATTGCAGGAAGATGATGAAAGTCTTGCACAATCCTCCAGTAGCAACCAACATGAATATCTGAAAGGAAAAAATAAAAAGAGGGCCAAGACAGTTATCAATAGGAGCAACAGGCAAGAACATCCTGCCTGTATTTGAGAAGCTTCATTGAATCACTACAATTTTATTTTCTGTCATCATCAGCAGTTGAATTTTCCTTTCTCCATTGCTTTTACCTTATTTAAAGAAAAATGAACTTTTTATTGTTGGCAGATCTCGTAGACTATGGAACTTCTTGGTCCCTTCTACGTGGCAACCTGATCCCGAGGCAGGCCTCGATGAATCAGTATGTCTCTTTTTATTTATTATAGTTTTCTAATTTCATTCCATTTTTTTACATTCATCCGACAATAATTGTTTTTTGTTTTTCTGATTACAATCTATTGTCGTTGCTATTCCATAAAGCCTAAACATTTGTATACCAAATTTGTTTAGGGAAAAGTTGCACAACTCATATTTTATTCTGTGCATTGTATTAATAGTTCATATATTTATTATCCTAATTGCAATATTATTCTGTTTATTGTAATGCATGTGTGTGTATATTTTTTGTCGTTCTTAAGATGTAAATTCCTGTGTTACTTCAATGGTGTAGATTATAATTAATTGGGAAATTTTCTTTTGATGATTTTCTGCAAAAAGAAGCAGAACCATCCTGAGTTGTTTGAACCTGCTGGTCCATTATACTTCCGTTTGATCCATGTATCACAATTGTTATCTCAGCCACGATGTCTCTTTGTTATGTATTTCCTCATAATCTGTAGAACCCTACAAAAGTTATTTTGTGAAGAATTGTGGTTGGAAGGAATGAAGTTTCATCCGTCAGTTAACAATGTAGCAAGTCCCATTTTCAAAAGATAGAGGAATTTGATTTTCCAATTTCCTGTAAGAGAAGTACGAGCCTCATTTTCCAACTTCCTTAATATGAATCTTGCACCCTCTAGATTCCTCATCATAACTTGCAGGAAAAAGATTCTTTGCCTTCAATTATAACAGAAGATGGTTTATACTTCCAAATTGCCCTGGAAATGGATTAGACTAGAAGAGGTCAGATAGAGGCTGGGGGGTGGGAGTAGATAAAACGTTTAGGAGAAAGGCACTCTTAAATATTTTAATTAACTTATTTTTTCTATTAAGAGGTTTTAAAAGTTCCCCTGCCTAGTGTGCTATTTAATTGTTAAATAGTTTTTGGGAAAATTACCTTTTTAGTCCCCAAGTTTTGAACAATATGTGCGTTTGGTCCCTAAGTTTTAAAAATGTACCTTTTTAGTCCCTTAGTTTATAAAAATAGGTCCATTTGGTCCCTGAGTTTTCAAAATATACCTTTTCAGTCTCTGAGTTTTTAAAAATAGGTCTAAGAGATCCCTCAAATAATTTTTTATTATTAATTTAAATAATTATATGACATTTTACATTATAAGAATAATTTTTAAAAACCATTTCGTCTCTAAAACTATTTTTCCTAATTTTAAATATCATATAATTATTTTTAAAAAATTAAAGAAAAAAAATACTCGGAGGACCTTTTAGACCTATTTTTAAAAACTCAGGGACTGAAAAGGTATATTTTAAAAACTCAGGGACCAAATGGACCTATTCTTATAAACTGAGGGACTAAAAAGGTATATTTTTAAAACTTAGGGACCAAACACACATATTGTTCAAAACTTGAGGACTAAAAAGGTAATTTTCCCATAGTTTTTTCTGTCCCTAAAAACAGATATAGTTCTGACATACATTTTCTGAAGAATGTGTGAGCTTCCTATGTGAATGATCTTTAGGAATTCTCAGCTTTAATGGTAATAAAAAAGAAAGATTTTTTTAATTTAAATGTACTTGTCTTTTATTCTTTTGAGGGAAAGGGGTTTAGAATTTCAAGCATGGAGTTGCTGCCCAAAGCTGCATCCTTAGTTGTGATTTATTGAAGTACCATTTTACATATGCAGGAAGACAGCATTGGTCACACTTCTGATATAGGTGTAACGAACACAGAATTGAATGAGTTCCATCGTTTTGAACTTCTCCGAAATGAGCTAATAGAACTTGAAAAACGGGTACAGAGAAGCTCTGAAGAATCAGAAACCGATGAGGTACATTATTCAATATGCTCCACATGTCTTTTTTATGTTTGCTGAGTTCATAAATCATAGAGGTGATGACTTCTCCCCTTTCTTTTGAAGTAAGGAGCTCATTAATGTATTGAACTGGTGAAATTTAACATCTTTTTCTCGGAAACTTTCAATTTTCCCTTGAAATTAGAGGGCCAGAAGTTTCTCAGAAACTGAGAAGCTGGATTTTTTTTGTTGCTTTATTTTATTTTCTGGCAATTTCGATGCATAAATTTGGGCCTGCAACTACAATAATAAGACATTATCATGACTTTCTATAGCGACAAGCATTTCCCTAGATGTGTAACAGTGACTATAAAACTTCGGGTTCAATTACATACGAATGAATGAGATGTCATCCTTAGTCAATTGGACGTTATTGACACTGCTTCTGTTCATTGAATTCTTGTCATTAGACTATAATTTAAATATTTTTTCATAACAATTCAAGTGATTTTTCCTATTTCTTCAACCATATCCACATTATTTACTCCCCCTCTACAGAAGCTAAAAATAACAAACGTGTTAAGAAGTCTAGCCTTTCATGAAATTTGATTTGTTTTTATCTTATTATTTATTAATTTATTTTTTTGGTTTTACACATCTTTCTCCAGAATATGAAGGATGCAGATGATACTGCAACTAGTTACCGTAATTCTGAGAATAGTCAACTAGTGCAGATTCAGAAGAAAGACAATATTATTGAAAAATCTATTGACAAGCTTAAGGAAACTAGCACGGTATGAGTCCGTATAACCTTCTAACAATTAAATTAGCTGCTTTGAAATGTACTCATTCCATTGTAGTTTTAGTCTTTTAATGTCTGCTTTAATCTGACAAGTTGTTATACAATGTTTTGTGCTAATATCAGATGGCAGTCGTTTTTTTGACAAATTATGCTCATATTAATGGTACAAAATGATTGGCCATGTGAGTCACATTTGTTAACCATTTTCATAAATATAGGGCTTCTTCGCTTGATTAAAAAAAAAATTGGATAAGAAACAATTTCATTGATGAATGAAATAATCCAAAGGATATACTAAAGGTCCCAATCAATGGGAATACAAAATCAGCTTCGAATTAGCAACAAAGTAACTAAGGCTCTGATCTTTGAAGAGCAGTAATTGTTTACACCAAAAAAAATGCATTGAAGATAGAAGAATCAACCAAAAAAGACGCATTAAAGATAAAATTCCTTGTTTGCTTTCAAGCATCAAGTTAATCGAGGCATAGGGCCTCTTGACTTGACGATTGATATCTCATGATTGCATCTGGTTTAAGGAGGGTATGCAATTGAATTTACTCTAGTTGAGCGATTTTTATGTGGATCAACTATCGTTTGTTCAACCATTAGTAATTTTATGATACTCTAGTTGATCTCTTCCTCATCAATATCTGTCTTTTCCTGTTTGCCTTTGTATTGTTGCAACGTTTGGGGAATGTCTTTTTGCTAGAAGTACTTCCACATGGACCAATTTTTTATTGTCATTGACTGATAGTACCTCCGTTCTCATTCTTCTTTCCATGGTGGCCAACTGGCCATCTTCAATATTAATAGATTTTGGATTATATGCAAGGCCCACAAACTCCTTGCAGCCTATATAGAACGGTCAGAGATTCGTGGTTGATAGCTACCATCTCAATTTTTAGGAGATTGATGCATATTAACTTTTAGCGAAATTAAATTATTTGATGGAATTCTTGAAGTAAACCTTAACCTGCACCAGTTGTCATCATCTAGCCTTTGCCACTTATGTTGTTTTCCTTTCGCCCCCTAGTTTTTTCACCTGGTCATTGTGTTCTGGCATGATTGATTGGTTTCTTTACGTCCGCATATGAAAATTTTCATTGATGGAGGGAGTGTTTCATTGGCAGGATGTATGGCAAGGCACTCAACTCTTGGCCATTGATGTTGCTGCTGCTATGGGATTGCTTAGGAGGGTCCTTAGTGGAGATGAGTTGACTGGAAAAGAAAAGAAAGCCCTACGAAGAACCCTAACTGACCTAGCATCTGTTATTCCAATTGGTGTATTGATGCTTCTTCCAGTACGTTTCAATGCTCTACATATTTAGATTAGTTATCATGGTTGGTAATTGGTATGATAAGTTTTTTCTGATCACATCATTAATGAAAATAATTATACATCATGATCACATGATTTGTGGTGGTGTTTTTTAATTAATATTTATAAATCGATAAATGAAACAAACAAAGGGGAAGCTTGCTTCCAACAACTACACGGGGTTCTCTAATTTGAATACTTATTAGGCTCACCCACCATTACTGTTTTGTCCACGCTTGGATAAGGGAACTTTTCACCAAATAAGTCTTACGGATCCTAACTTCTTGACCTTAGCAATTTGGGCTCCCTTGAAAGTGATTTTGGCAGCACTCACCTTGTACTTTATTAGAATTCCCTCAGTAGTTTGTAAATTCTATTTGGTCATATATGTAGTCTGCTATTGGAGGAAATTAGCATCTTTAGACAGCTGTTAGAAACATGGTTGATAGATATTACAAACTTGGTTTGATTTTTCGTGACTTATTCGCTTATATTTCCAGGTTACAGCAGTTGGACATGCAGCTATGCTGGCTGCTATCCAGAGATATGTTCCATCCTTGGTATGGCTTCCAAAGTGCTCAACAGTTCCATTTCTGGAATTTATTTTCAATGCTAGTGTATATGAATAGTGAAATAAACATTGTCGATACAATACAGATACCATCTACATATGGACAAGAAAGGTTGAATCTCTTGAGGCAGCTTGAGAAAGTCAAGGAAATGAAAACCAGTGAAGTGAACTCAGACGAAAACACAGAAGAAGCTGAGTGAAGCATCTTGCATTTTGTATGGTTATGGAAACTAGAGTTCTAAACATGAGGTTAGTTATGTTTCTTTTGGACGTACTTAGCACTACTTTCTGAATCCTTCTGATAATAGATGAGCATAAACAAGTTCATTCCACGTATCTGGTACTCCAGGCAGGCACCAGTGACTACAATCTTGTGGAGCGCCATCAGGCGTGCTGGGCTCACGATTCTTTGAAGGGTGACCATCCTTTCTGAATTCTGTTAGATATGTAATATTCAAGAACCGAACTTTATGCTTTACAGAATCCATTTGTTTGATTACATTTGAAATGAAAATATTGTTTTCTGGTTCATCTTCCAGCTTTGCATAGTCTCTTTCTGGCTCCTTATCAGTGTGACAGTGACCCCCTTCACTCCATGTCCCACCCCTGCAAGTTTTTACGTCAAAAGCTTGTTGCACAAAGCTACTAACCATGAACAAAATTCATTCATCTACTTTCATCATGAACAGCAATAGGTTTCATGACTATATAACTTACCTGTAATGGACAGGAGAATAGCTGCGAAAGAAAACATGAGTTCTGTTTGGATCCAAATCTTCCTCCACCCATCGCTTCCATGTCTGTAGTGACCTCCGAAATGCTTCCATTACATCCATGCTCATATTCAATTTCCCCCCTTCTTGGAAATAGTAACCCCTGAAACAAAAAATGGATGTTACTTTTTCTTTTCCCATTTATGGATAGAAAGGAAAGTATAAGTCCTTAAGCTAACTCAATGCAGTAATTCGATCATATCTTTACATCTAGAGTCAAAACTCATTAAGAGTCCGTTTGGATTGACTTCTTAAGGGGGTGTTCGACTCACCGACTTCATAAGTTGGTGTTAAATAACTCAACTCCACCAATTTCAATAGTGTTTACTATTGAAATTTGCACATTTATTGAGAAACTTCATCTTCACCACTTTCTCTCTTTTATACATATATTGAGGAACCCCATCTTCACAACTTTGCACCCCAAACACAAATTTCTTAGCTCCAGTCTTCAGAACTTAACTATGTGCCAACAATCATGGGTTGATAAGGGCATGACCTTGATAAATGACTAAAAAGTCATGAGTTCAATCCATGGTGGCCACCTATCTAGGATTTAATATTCTACGAGTTTTTTTGACACCAAAATGTTATAGGATTAGATGAGTTGTCCTGTGAGATTAGTCGAGGTGTGCATAAGCTAATCCGGACACTCACGGATATTAAAAAAAAAAAAAAAAAAAGAACTCAACTCAATGCCCCAAACATTTCTAATTATTTGAAAATACTCTTTTTGTATTTAACACCTCTAAACACTTTGAAGTCATTCTAAAACATGCTCTAAGTAGAGGATTAGTTTTTGAAAACTGCTTTTGCTGATTGGTTTTTGTGAAATTTAGCTCAAAAGTATCTTAGTTAAGTAAACTCTTACATTTTAAAGGTCTTGTACTTATTCCACCAGTGGCCATCATTGAAAACTAGGACATCTGCACCAACCCATTGCTTGGAATACCAATGCAACTCATCGACTCGAACGGTAGCATTAACTTGAATGGGTGAGTTTTTAGGAGGCCGGCCGATGACTACCAGAAAAGGAACTCTGTAATATTCAACTGTAAGATTGTATTCTTGGAATCGCATGGTGAAAAATCCTTTGTGCTTGGTTATTGGCTTCCCATTTTCTTCATATATTGTTGAAATGTTTGAAATTCCCTGTGTTAGCATGCATAGCAGCGACTCCCATTGGTTTCGTCCGATGGAATCGCCAACAAACACGATCCTCCCGTTTCGAACTCTCTCCAATAACTCACTTGCATTAAATCTAAGGACGTGGAAGAGGACAATGGTTACAAATTTAGATACTTTCGAAGTTGAATTCAAATTATGATAGTCAACCATCTAGAATATGCATATCTTATATGATTTTTAAAATTGAGGATTATTATTTAAGATGGTTTGTCTCAAAAAACGAGTGATTGAACCTAAACATTCACAATAAAAAAAAAAAGAAAAAAAGAAAAAAAAGAAAATTTAATCCATATGGTTTATTAAGAGCTCGTTTGGATTGACTTGAGAAAAAAGTAGTTTTTAAAAAACTCATTTTTATTTAAACTCTTTTGTTTAAAAATACACCTCAAAAGTTATTTTGAGTGGTTGCCGAATACTCTACTTTTTTTTTTCAAAATAACTTATTTCTTAAATTAAACACTTGAAAATGTATTCCAAATGCACCCTAAGCGTGTAATGGTCTAATAGATATGGCCTCTTGTATTTCTTGTAAAAAGAAATTGAATAATATTCACCTTTGTCTTCCCCTCGTGGTTCTTTTCTCACCCATGCAAAAACATTTGATAAACGTTTGTAATTAAAATTATAAGCACTATTTTCAAAGTTTATTTGTTTTGTTATCTTATTTCATGATAAATTTTGAACATAAAAAAATAATATTTAAAAATTTGTTTTTATTTTCTTGAATTTGGCTAGTAATTCAAATGTTACCTTAATATTTGCACAATTTTTAAAATTAAAGAAGATAGGTATAGAAATCTTTGAGAAAATAAATACAATTTTCAAAAATAAAAAACTAAATTGTTATCCATCAAAATCTTAGGATGCATTAATAATTAAGTATTGAATAAACAATTTTTAAAAAATGATTTGAATCTCTCTATTGAGAATCTTACATTAAATCTAGATTTTCCATATTTTCATCCAATTTTTTGGTAAGATCCCACAAGATTGCCCTTTTTAGTTCCTCAGCTCATCCTCATTATTTTGGAAGGAGAGAAAAAAAAAATTGTCTTCCCTATCTGGTTCTTCCAATTATATATATTCTTTTCCAAACCAGAATTGATTGCATTTAATTTACTAAAAATCTAACTACTTTTGCTCGTAAAAAAGAAAATTGGCGTATTGAAAATTCATGCTCCCAAATGAATTGAAAGAATTCTAAAAGAATTGTATAATAAGAAAAGAAAAAGAAAGAATCCATGCAAGAACTTCAAGACCAAGAAAGCCTTATAGTCAATTCATTTCATACCTTGGGAGATTGCAGCCGTCCGGCTGCCACCGCCACTTCCGGTAACCTTCATCTTTCCGGCCATTTCGGGTGCACCGGAATCCTGGATCAACAAAGGGGCAATTCTCAGTGTAAGAGTTGAATGGATAAGTTTCATCCCAAACCCATTTTCCATTGGAGTAATCACAAGCTCTCGGCGGCGGCGGCGACGGTGACGGGGTCGGGTTAATTTGGGGGAAAATTTGAGAGAAAAAGTGATGGAAACGTAAGAGATCATAATATTGATGATTGAAAGGGGTGGTGGAGAAGTTGAAGATAAAAAGGGAAGAAACAGAGAGGATAAAAAAAGAAAGGGCAAAACAGAGTGGTTTGCTAATGGGGAAAGAGAGAAAAAGAAGGGGTCTTTGATGAAAGGTTTGTTCTTCAGTTTGGGGATCCATTGGAAGAGGAAAATTGAAGGATTTTATATTTGAAAGGAAATGATTTTGTGGGAATGAAAATAAAAACAGAAAGTTCAGAGAGCAAAACTAGGAGGGAGGAATATATGCATGGCCAATATAATAGGGAGATGCATCAAATGACTTTTTCCATATGGAAAATGTCCAAATGGGGATGGTGCTAATTAAATTAATATGAAAAAAAATAATAAAAAAAAAAAGTTAATAAGAGCATAGTTTAGTAGATAAAAACATTCATTCAAAGGTTAATAATTCGAGGTTCGACATTACACTTTAAAGAAAAAAAATAAAAAAGAAGGAGATTTTTTAAAATAAAAAAATAAGGAAAACTATTTACCCAAGATAGAAAATTTTTAGATAATTATGATAGATATTAATAGAAGTCTATCAGAGTGTATTAGTGATAAAAATGATAGAAGTCTATTATTGATAGATGCTGATGGAAGTCTATCAGTATTTTTTTTGCTATTTTCGAAAAATAGTTTGATATTTTTTCTATTTGTAAAAAAAAAATTTAAAAAGAAAGGTATTATGCTTCACATTATTATATAATTAGTATAACCTTTGTGAAATTTATAACTCACAAAATAATAAACGTAAGTAACAATGTTGTTTTAAGAGAAACAAGGAATTAGAATTATCGTATGTTACCAAATTAATATCAATAATATAATAAAAGCTTAACATTGGAACTGACATCAAAACTGGTGTACTATATTTTATGACATTTTTTCATTGATATGAAGGTTTGTGTGCATTATGGGGTGATACTCAATAATTTGGGTCACTTGAGGCTTAATAAAGTGGTAGTTTTTATTTGATAAAATAAAATAGTGATAATAATTATTCAAGAATGTTGGTAAAATGTGCAAACCATAATTTAACCATGTATCTAAAGCTTAGCTCAATAGATGATTGGTACGATCTTCTTCTTTAGAGATTCACGAACTCAAATCTTCGCAATAATTATATTAAAAAAAACAATAATTTAACCATACATCATAAAATTGAAAGGGAAACAACGAGCCTATCTCGTCTAGTGAAAAAATAAATTTTAAAGCAACTTAGAAAACATAAGTTTATTTTGTCCGTCATTAATCACTTTTTCTCCATCACCATTGCCTTCTCCCCAAAGCTAGACATCCAAATAATTTCTAAAAATTCATTATTCCATTAAATCCCAATCACAATGAACGAAAGATTAGAGACCTTTTAAATATCACAAATATTGCTAAACAAAATCTCTTAACTATAATATTTTCAAACCGATTACTAAATAACAATATTATAAATGTAAGAATTTTTATTAATAATATAGAAGGGCGTAAAACAATACCTACATCTACATATAACCATTAATTTATTGGAAATAATCGAATAAATTTTACCTTAACATATCTAATCAAACAAGAGAAAATTGCACAACGGACCTATTTTAGAGGCCTAAAATGAAAAATGCCCCACTTTTTAAAAATAATGTTAATTGACTTTTTGCTGATGTCATGGACAAGTGAAATTACAAATTTGTCATTTCTTCAAATTTCTTTCTTTCTTTTTTCCCTTCCTTTTCTCCAGCACGACTACAACTTCTGCGGTGGACCAACTTCAGTGAAACTCTTTTTTTCTCTTTCTTACTCTTTTTTTCTCTTTCTTTCTTCTTCTTCTCTTACACGACCGACTTCGACAAAACCACACACCAGCTTTGGCTATAAGAGAGAAGAGTAACTCCAACCAACTTCAGCAAAACTAGAGTGCAAGTCAAAAACCTCGTTTTTGGGGCAAATTTAACTTCTCCCCCAAATTTTGGGTCATCCATACAAAAACTCCATCAAACAATTGAACCATAACATGAATAAATGAAAAGAATAAAAATTAATTTAATTCAAATAAAAACCTAAAGTTTTGATTCCCTAACTCATTCTTCTCAAATGTTTTCATTTTAATGAATAACTTTATTGCGGACAGCAAATTGCGTTGACATTATTAACTAATTTTTTTTAAAGAATTAGCCAAACAAATTAGCTGGACAAGTTTCTCTACATCTCTATGACAGCGTAAAACAAACAAAAAAGCATCATAAAATAATTGTGCAAAAGAACTATTAAACATCGGTGTCCTATGACTGAACTATCAAGCTAGATTAATCTAATTTTCTTCTTAAACTCAAACTCGACCCAAAATTATGTAATTCGTGATCAAATAATTGTAGTTTTAAGTTCAAACTGAATATCTCAATAAAAAGAAAAGATATTCATTAATTGAAATTAAATAATACAAAAGAGTTCATAGAAAAGCTATACATCATTTATCAAAGTACTAAAAGAAAATCCTACCACGAAATGAAACTAATAATTAAAAAAAAAAAAAAAAAAGCAAAGGAAGAAAAGAAATGAAGAGAAAATTGAAGCATATGATCCATTCCAAGATGTCAACAACGGTTGCTTCGCATCTCCTCCTTCCAGGACGCCTCAGAATCAACTAAATACATCCTGAAGATCACATTTAAAGCTATGTTCTGGCGCCTAAAAAGTTCATAATGTCTACGCAACGACTTAATTGGCGTCTCGGCACTCTGAAACCTCAGTGCCGACCTCTATATTTCTATCCAATTCATTCCACCTTCGAAGTTCATACTTTTGTTCTTCAAATTTGGGAATTCTTTGTTAACCTATAATAATGAATAAAACCATAAATACCAGCCACAAGACTTTCTATAAACTAAGCAAGACAAATTTAATAGACAAAGTATAAACACCAGTTGTCAAATAATCTTCTCAAACTAAATATTTCGTTAGTGATTACTCATTAGGCAAAAGAAAACAAAAACTCATTAAACAAAAAGGCTCAAAGACTATAATATCAAAATCGAAAGAAAAAAGAAAAAAAAAATCTTAAGTTGTACTTAAAATCTCAACTAGAAGCATATTTCATCCCGCTTGAAGTTTCAACCTACCTCATAAATATACTTGTATTTGATTTAATCTATACGAACAGAAAAGTGAGTCACTAATGAACTTTCCCTACCTTTCTATCAAGTTGTTCTCTACCCAGGTCAAATAACAGTTTAGCAAAACAATTATCCCAAACAAATTCTTTCTTTTAAGACAATAACTTAACAAATCCATGGCAAAAGCCCATGCCCTTGATACTTCATGTTCTACTAGTCTACTTATTTGTAATATCTAAACTACAAATGAATGCTTTAATTAATCAAACGATGGTAGCTCTTTCTATCTTTGTTCAATTTTTCTTTTTCATACTCCTCTTAAGCTCCCTTTATTTGCATGATTCTTTATTTCAAAATCATGCAAAGAAAGGTTACTAAAACATTTCCTAGGTATCTAAGTTTCCGTATGTACCAAAGAATTTTGAAGTTGTAGCAAAAGTTCAAATTTAAAACTACAGAGGAAGAAACTGGACGGGGTAAATGGGCGATCAATAAGGCCCGTGGCCTTGATTGGTGACCTCCATTGCACAATGGGGAGGGGTGCCCGTCTAAGGTCTATCCAAAGTGGCAGAGCCTACGTCATAAAGCTACAGAGGAAGAAATTGCCAACATAGAAAGAAACAAAACATGGGAGCTTCAAAATCAGCCTCAAGAAAAGATGTTATTGGCTTTGAGTTACAATACTAAATACAAAAGAAACGATCCTATTCAAATGCTTAAAGCTCCATTAGTTGCAAAATGCTAATATTAACAACCTGTTGTACATCTTTGCTAGCTAGGTGGTTGTGGCGGTTTTTCATGAAGTCTGATGCTTTGTGGCACCGAGTTATTATTAGTAGGTATGATCCGCACCCCTTTTGAGTGGGTGGCTCAAGGTCGTACCAAATGGCCTGACAATAACCACTGGAAGGTTTTCGCCTCTGGCTTCCTTCCTTTTCCTTGTTTATTAGATGCACCATTGGGAAGGGTTGGAGTGTAGCTTGATTGCTAGGCCTTTTTGTAACCAGGATCATTGTATGATTTTGTTGGATTGGAGTTCTTTTATGCAATTAATTCTTTGGCTCTCTTTTTTCTTGGGCTTGTTTTTTGTATGCCCTCGCAATTCCTTTTTTTTCTCAATGAAAACTCAATTCCTTACAAACAAACAAAAACGCAGACCATGAGACTCATATAAGAACTGTGTTTGTCTTAGTAGTTTAATTGCGACAAAATGTATTTCAACTGGATGGTCAGGCTTGCATCCTTGAATGGCGAAGTGGAAGAAATGTATGTGGAACTAACACAAGGATATATAGCGAAAGGGAAGAAAGGTAAATTTTATCACCTTAATAATACCTAAGGAGCACTTCCAGGGTGATTGAAATTGAGACCCAGGGGATTGAAGTGGGGGAATGAGAGGATCTTAGGTGTACAAAATTGGACTCCTAAGGAAGTGAGGTCTTTCAAACCGATCGTCGATCATATACTGTGATTGGTTTTCAAGTACTGAGATCGCGTTCTTCAACGATAAAACCCAACGGCCAAGTCGAGAAACAGAGAAACAGAGATAAACTACACGGATAAAGAAAGGGATTGAATCCGCTGTGTTCGACAACGAGGAGTTAAAAAATGGCACGGTCAGACGGACCTGAAAAACCATCCGATTCGTAGAAGACATTCCAATCCTTTTACAAACTAGTCAAATTACCAAAGAATCAGAAACGACCTAACATTAAAGCTGATCAAAGTTGATTTCTGTAATCATCCAGAAATATCATGGATTCCTGAGAACAAAATTGAAAATAATAAGATGAGGTGAGATTGAATGCTCACTGGAAGAAGTCGATGGACGTTAATCGTGGTGACGCTTCCTCAAACGCTCCTTGACAAAATCATCACGAGCTTTGGTTCGAGCTTGCTGAGGGGCGATGTTGAGGAAAGAGAGGTAAGCTCCGGCGGCGAAGAAGGAGACTCCGGCGACAAAGAAGCAGGCGCTAGTTGCTAGCTGGCCGCGAGGGAGAGGGTTCAGCCACAGTCCCATCTTTCCTCACTGTTTCACTTTGCCACTAACATCGCGCCCTATTTCTTCAGAAGGCGATGCAAGAAAAAATAAATAAATAACAATAAAACAAGGGAAAATTTTTAAAAATAAAAAAAAATAAGGAAAATTATTTACATAAAATAACAAAATTTTTAGATAGTCTACCGAAATGATAGAAGTTTATCAATGTCTATGAGTATTTTTTTGCTATTTTCTGTAAATAGCTTGATATTTTTTCTATCGATCAAAATTTTCAAAAAACAAACAAAAAACTTTAAGTCACTGAGAAATAACCATTCGGTTCAATAACAAGAAATGATGTTTACAAATTCTATAATTGTAAAAGTATAGGTTACAAAGAAGAGAACAATGAATTATGTGGTTAATTGGATGAATTAATAGAATTGTATAATCTATGGGTATTATAAAGCATATAATAAGATATTATTAACTAATTTGTATATTTATAACCGTTTTTTGTTTAGGTAATCTCCAGTAAATATTTTCAAATATAACAAAATATCACTTTATCAATGATAAATATTGATAATAGCATAGTGATATTTTTGCTATATTTATAAATGAATTAGCTCATTTTACCATATTTGAAAACAACTCTTTTTGTTTTTTTTGTTTTTAAATTTATGTTTTGAGTAACATTTGAAATTTTAGGAAATTTTCAATTTAAAAAAAATAGCAAAATCAAAATTTTCCTTTAGTTTAAAAATTTTTGCTTAGTTTTTCAATTGAAAATTTGAAGACTATCCCCACATATTAACGTGAGTTCTTTCAACACTTATAGAATGGTTAAAAGTTAAGCACACTTAACTTTGAAATTTCTATGATTGAGTTACCGAAAATGAAAGTGCACATTGTTAATATAGGTAGTAACTTTTAATTCTTTTAACATTTCTTAACCATACTTTCATATTCTTATGATCTCTCTCATTCAGATTTGAATTCAGTTTATTCATATATCCTCAGTGTTACATCTCTAGATTAATTACAATTTAACGCTAAGGATTGAGGATGATGTTTAGTGAAAAGTCGATAGTCAAAACATAAATTTGAAATTTAATGTAAAGAAAACTCAAAATTCAAGTATAAATATAATATTTTATAATCTATATACTAAATAAAAAATAAACTCAAAACTAAAAAATAAAAGTGTAAACTTTTTTATACTTAAGGCTAAATTATAACAAATACCCTTGAACTTTCTTCTTTGTTTCAAAAATATCCCTAGACTTCCAAAAGTTTCAATATTACCTTTGAACTTTCATAAAGGTTTCAAAACTACCTTTGAAGTATAAATTCTTTAAAATTTTAAACAAAAATCAGGACTTAGAATTGTGTGGTAATGACCTAAAATGATGTGGTGATTCAAAATTTCGTTGTATGTCACTTACTACACCATTTCATTCCATCCAAATTCTAAAGAATTTTTATTTCAATGGCATTTTTAAAACGTTTGTGAAAGTTTAAGGGTAATATTGTAACTTTCAAAAGTATAAGGATATCTTTGAAATAAATGACAAAATTCAAAGGTATTTTTTAGGGGGATTTTTAAAAATAAAAAAACAAGGAAAAATATTTACACAAAATAGCAAAATTTTTAGATAGTTGTGGTAGATGCTGATAGAAGTCTATTAGGGTCTATCAGGGTCTATCAGTAATAGAAATGATAAAAGTCTATCAATGCTGATAGAAGTCTATCAATATATATCAGTATTTTTTTTTTTTTGGCTATTTTCTGTAAATAGTTTGAAATTTTTTCTATGAAAATTTCCCTATTTTTTATAATTTAACCTAAAAAACGAAATTGAAATTATACTCAAAATTACCAAAGAATATGTTTCTCCTTTCCGCTAATGGATATAGAAGTTTAGGGCCGATGCCTGTTTGAACGTGCGTTGAATTCAACCTGGGCCGTGGAGCAGCTGCTGATAAGAGGAGGAATTCACGTTCATATGGCATGCAAACGCTCGCCAATGTGGCCATGCCGCCGTATCTCCGCCGATTCTCTTGCTTCTGTACAACTACCAGCTTTGGCAACACCACCAAGCCGAAGTCCAATGCTTCTCTCTACCCAATTTCCGACCTCCTCAAGTTCTGCAAGACCCTCATCGACCTCCAGCAAGTCCATGCCCGTCTCGTCCGGAAAGGGCTCGAGCAAGATCATTTCCTTGTGACCCAATTCATCTCCACTTCAAACTCAGTTGCCCACATCTCCTATTCTACATCCGTCTTTGATCGTGTTCTCTCACCCACTACATTTCTTTGGAACTCTCTCGTTCGTGGGTATTGTGAAAAATTGCAATTTGTTGATACTATTTCGCTATTTGTGCGTATGAAGAGGGAGGATGGCGTTCCTGATAGGTATACATTTCCTTCGCTTCTCAAGGCGTGTGCAAGTGAGGGGAAGGTGATGGAAGGGATGGTCCTTCATGGATCCATCTTGAAATGTGGCGTTGATGAGGATGTATATGTGACGACGAGTTTACTGAACTTGTATGGGAAGGGTGGGTTGATCAATTTTGCTCGTAAGGTGTTTGATGGAATGTCAGAGAAGAATGTGGTTTCTTGGACGGCTATGATTGTTGGGTATTCGAGCATTGGGAATTTGGTGGAGGCAAAGAGGCTTTTCGATTCGATGCCGGAGAGAAATGTGGCGTCGTGGAATGCAATTATAGGTGGGTACACGAAAATGGGTGATTTAAAGAGTGCTGAGAAGGTGTTCGATGAAATGCCAGAGAAGAATGTTGTATCTTTCACAACAATGATCGATGGGTATGCAAAAGCGGGCGACATGCTTTCTGCCAGAAATTTATTTCAGAAAGCACCTGAAAGGGATATTGTCGCATGGTCGGCTTTGATATCTGGGTATACACAAAATGGTCAACCAAATGAGGCAGTCAAGACTTTTCTTGAAATGGGTTCGAGGAACGTGAAACCTGATGAGTTTGTATTGGCAAGCTTAATGTCAGCTTGTTCTCAGGTGGGTAATTTGGATTTGGCCAAATGGGTTGACTCATATGCTACCAGGTGTTTAGTCGATCTACGTGGGGCTCACGTTAGGGCAGCTCTTATAGATATGAATGCTAAGTGTGGAAACATGGAGCGAGCCATGAATCTGTTCGAAGAAATGCCTAAAAGGGATCTAATTTCCTATTGTTCTGTAATGCAAGGTTTGTCAATCCATGGACATGGAGGTCAGGCTGTGTCAGTCTTTGAGAGGATGTTAGATGAAGATCTAATTCCCGATGAAGTAGCCTTCACAGTCATCTTAACAGCTTGTAGCCATGCTGGACTTGTGGATGAAGGCTGGCATTACTTTGAAATCATGAGGTATAAATACTCCATGGTTCCCTCTCCTGATCACTATGCATGTATTGTTGATCTTCTTAGTCGATCTGGGAGGCTAAAAGCAGCTTATGAGCTCATAAAATCCGTGGCTGTTCAATCTCATGCTGGTGCATGGGGTGCACTGCTTGGAGCCTGCAAATTATATTGCGATTCTGAGCTTGCAGAGGTGGTAGCTTCTCGACTTATTGAGCTTGAGCCTCAAAATGCTGGCAATTATGTGCTTTTATCCAATATCTATGCTGCAGCAGAAAGGTGGTTGGATGTGTCTGTTGTGAGAAACCAAATGAATGAAAGAGGGCTCAGAAAAATACCCGGCTGCAGTTGGATTTAGTGTATCTGTATAACATTTGCGTATACAGTATCTGCAATTTTGTCTGCACCAGAATTGACCTGTCTCGGTTTAACATCTTGATTCATTAGACTATCAATATCATTGCTATGCTGGTATTCAACAGTGGTAAGAGTTAATAACTTTGCCTTTTGTCTTTCCGTCACTATGGTACTTTTGGTTTTTAGAGGTGAAATATTCTTCGTTTTTGTGCAAAAAATTTGGTCGTTTTTTGTCGTATGGGGTGCAATATACTACCAGGAAAACTTGGATTGTCGTTTTTAGTTTACTTCGAAATATACGGTAAAGGCAAATATAAGTTTCAAATTTGTTGATAAAAGTTGTTCCCAAAAAAGTGATAAAAGTATTTTATTAAAAATACAAAAAAGCATAGAGTGATGATACAATTTACCAGAAAGCTGTTTATCCAAAGTCATTCATTGGCCGTCTAGGAAACTATTTACTCTAAATTTTGAATTATTTTCAAATCATTTTTAATTAATTTTTCTTTTCTTTTCTTTTCTTTTTTCCAAAAATAACTTTATATGTGTGGAAAAACCAGATAACAGGGTGCTTAAGGTTGCTTCACTTTGTGCAGTTTATGTTTTGGTTGCTCCTAAGCATGTTGCATGTTCTACTGTTACAGAAAGAATGCCCAAATAAAAGCTCTCTAACTTTTCGGTGCTAGTAATGAAGTGCAATTCTATTTATTAATTTGGGAATTATGTGCATCCTAACTTTGGCATGTTTTATTCCTCAAATAATGTTTTGCTTACAGAATTGAAATTGAAGTTAATCGCTGAAAACTGAATTGTGTTCCAAGTAAGTCATGGCCACAGCAGCATGAAGAGCTGCTCCTATTGGAAGGGCCTCTTCATCAAGGACAAAGTGCGGTGAGTGCACTGGCCGATTTGATCCCAGAGTCTCATTCCCTGTCCCAATCACATATATGGTAGCTGCAATCTTCTGTGAGAAGAAGCCAAAATCTTCAGCTCCCATGGTCCATGGAAGGAGTTGCACATTGGATTCTCCAAGTAAGCTATTTCCTACCCTATTCGCATGTTCAAACAATACTTCATTGTTAACCATTACTGGTGTATCCTCCATAAACTCCACTGAAGCATAACAATGGTGAACTATTGCTTGTGTGTTGATGACCTGTTGAGGAGGAATTAAGTTTTGTCCAGCCTCAAAAGTAAAATGGGAATTTGTTAACTTGGTCAACTGAAATACATGTCATACCTCTCTGATCCTTTCCTTGAGGTAAGCAAAACCCTCAGGCGACAAGCTCCTGAACGTTCCCCCAACTTTCACAGTTTCAGGAACCACATTTTCTGCTTGCCCTCCGTCAACAAATGCAACCGTCACCACCTACATTGCTGACTATTAGTTAACTACATTGTGTTTTCAAGTTGCCTTCAGTTGATTGAGTGAACTGACCATTTTTGAGTTGTTGTTTGAACTAAGTTTTGAATCTTGTTGAGAATATAATAATTTTATCTCATATTATTCTGTTTTTGTGATCTTAACAAATTGGTAAGATTAGGGACTTGATTTAGAGGGCGCAAAACTTACTCCGGCCTCAAGAGGATCTGTCTCACGAGATACGATCTGTTGAAGAGCCTGAATTATGAAAGCTGTTGCCAAAACTGGGTCCTTCGTCTTATGTGGGGTTGCTGCATGTCCACCCTTTCCCCGGATCAATGCTGAAAAGTGTCCTGCTCCAGCGCATACTGGACCCGGCCTAGAGGCTATGACACCAGTTGGTAAGGAGGGCTGTACGTGCAATGCAAAGATTCCATCAATGTCATCAAGGGCATCTTCTTGTAGCATTTGATAAGCTCCATTACACTCTTCTCCAGGCTGGAAAACTAGCTTCACCGTTCCCTTCAAATAATAACATATTTAAACAATCCTGGTCAGTCTCCTCCCCATTTAACAGAATAGGAAAAAAATAGGATTTACAATTATTTGTCTGAAATTTTTTACCTTCAGTTTGTCTCTTTTACTCTGTAGCAACCTTGCTGCTCCTAATACCATAGCAACATGTGAATCATGACCACAGGCATGCATTTTACCTTCCACCTTGCTTTTGAATTCCCATTCTACCAGTTCCTTCAAAATTATGAAGAGAATAAACTTTATGTTAAGCTTGGAGAATCTGAAACTGCTCATCAATTGTACTCAGTTTTTGCACTACCGGGCATGATCATCTCTATTGAAATTAAACAACAATTAGCAAGGTTGAATTTCAATTTTTCAAGAATTAAATGAACATTTGTTAAGATAGGAAGCCATTAAGTTTAGATGAAGCTGTTTCTTGATATGCTATTCTGGTATGGAAATGTATGAAACCATCTCAATTTTAGTAGAGCAAGAAGGATAAGGAAGCCAACAAAGTTTAGAGAATTAATTCAAAAATATAAATACTTTTATATCCAGTGTCTTTTGGCTGCTTTATATTTTCCAAGGTGCTTTTTGAAAATTACTTTCTTTTATTGTCTTTGATCTGCATGCCATTTTCCGGTTCATCTTTGTCCTAAATTTTGCCATTTCATCTCCTCTATATACTAAAATTTATGCATTTTCTACTACAGCCACTCACAAATTATAGATAAAATTATACATGATATATGTATATTTTTTAGTTTTCGAAATTTAGCTAGGCCTTCGAAATGTTGTATAATATAACCATCTTGTTTTCTTCCTTATTTTAGGGAATTTTACAAGAGAGGAATACTAATATACTAGATTGCATTCTTGGAACTGAAAAGACGTTAGACATGATTTGTGTTTATGATGCTTCACTTTGGAAAAGCATAACCAATAATCTCCACACGTGACTTTTGTCAACATCATGTATGATGGAAGAAGAAGGTGATGATGATGATGATGATGAGAGAGAAAGATATATATATAGAGAGAGAGAGAGAGATAGAAGTACCTGAAGAGGAAGGGCATCCATGTCTGCTCTGAGACCAAAAACAGGTGTGGAGGAAGAAGAAACAGAATCCCCTCTAATGGAAGCCACCACTCCAGTCTTGGCAACAGGCCACTGGTAACTGATTCCAAGCGAGTCAAGCTCAGACCTCACGAGTTGACTCGTTTTGTACTCTTCAAATCCCAGCTCTGGATACTCATGGATTCTCCTTCTAACTCCTTTTATCCACTCCATGAACTCCCCTTCCTTCGCCAAACCCAATAGATTTTGGGTCAGTGAGTGGAGCTCCAACCCATCTCCGCCGTGCTCCGCCGCCGACGGCCGCCACAAGCCCATCCCAAACACCAGCATCCAACAAAATAACTTGAAGGCCATGCCGCCGCCTGCCATCCTAAAACAAAGGTTTTATTTTATTTGTATATTTGATTTTTGAGTGGTTATAAACTTATATTATATATGATGCTTTGTCAGCTGTGATGAAGAGTAGTTGACAACCAGATTGGGCTTCTTTGGGAATTTTCATATTGCATATTGAGATTGAGATTGATTACTATTGCTATTCTAAAATATCCATTGTTTTTAAAAATCGTTTTAAATGATGTTTATTTTCATTCCCACCTTTTTAGGGGTGAATTTCGTTTTTTCAATGCAAACTTTCATTGTGGAGTCAAATCATGAATTTCCTCTTTTATTTTTGTAGATAAATTCAAATTATCATCAAGTTTCATTGGACTTTCTTTTCTTTAATATAATTGAGAGGAAAAAAAAAACCCATTTTTAGAGAAAAATTCTCTCTTTTAATTGTGTTGGATCATGGATGTTATTAATTTTGGGACGGTTGCAAATATAGTAATCAAGCTCAAAGTATTTACAGATATAGTACAATGTAAAAAAATTTGCAAATATAGCAAAATTTAAATTTAGCTCTTAAAGTCTATAAGTGATAGAGTCATCTACTTTTATATTTTGCTATATTTGTAATTTTTTAAAAATATTACTACACATTTAGTTATTATCTCTAAAAGTGCTATCTATTGCATTATCCATTGTTGGATTGCAAAAGTGGTAAACTATAAGAGAAGTGTAGAAGTGTTCTATTGTGGAGTCAAATCATGAGTTTTTTTTTTTTTTTTTGAAGGTGATGATTTCATCTATTATTTCTTGAAAAATTCAAATTCTTATCGAGTTCATTTGGACTTTTTTTTCTTCTCTTTATTTGTGATTGAGATTGATCATTGTGTTTTATTAGTAACAAGCTTAAGTTGAAACTTCAAAGTTAAAATTGGCTTTGCCCAATTTAAGTACAAGTAAAAAAATGAACTCTTCCCTATCTTCTATAAATAGGACGATTAATGCCTAATACCTAACAATCACTAGTCAACGGTTGAGTTTCATATTTTCTAATTTCACCCTTCATTTAAACAAAAATATCCAATAGTATTTAAACATATTTTCTTTTACCTATCGAATTTTCTGAACGTTGTGTTAAAAAGAACGCTCTCATGCAAAAAAACTAGATATTTTCTTAATTATTTTTTACAAGTGAGGTATGGAGATTTGAGTCTCTAAGTTCAAAAAGAAAAATATGTTATGGATGATTTTGGATCGAAGGATATAATCGACATAAAATCGAGAAGCAACAAAGCTGAGAAGGTAACAAAATTTGGGCCTAAAATAGCACCCTAGGCTCATTTTGGGCCTAGAGGAGATGGTTAGTTCATGTCAAACCCCAAATTAACATGCTCGACCTTGGTCCAAACCTTCAACCTATGATCAAAATGGGCCCTAGGAAAGATGCTCGACCACAAGGTCAACCCTAACCAAACATGAAACAAAACACTCCCCTCTACCCTGTAAGTTGAAGGATCATCCTAAAGCGATTATGAAACTCTATCAAGACAACCTAAGTCAACCACTTCTATAAATACATCATTATAACACCCAAAAATATAACTTAGAATTCTACTCTCAAATTCCTTAACTTTCTCATTCTTTTACTCTCTGACTTAAGCATTGGAGTCGTGTGTGGCAAGCACCACGCTGGTGTGCATGTTCTCTCTTTTGCAGGTTACATTTTTCTCTCTTTCAAACAAATCCACTACTGGTGTCTCGCGTTTCTTCTATCTAGATTTTGACATCAACAGAGTACATGTCAATTACCGTAGAACAATACTTACATTGGAAAAAAAAAATTAAAAGTCTATTTTCACAAACTTATTGCTCCAAAACGTAGGCTCTAGTGATTGAGACCATTAACCAAAGAGGCCCCAAATCTCACCCACCATAAGCATATATCTAAATCATCAATATTTTTTCTTCCAACTATTTGGTAGGGTGCATGGACCATTCATATTTAATCCTTGACATGGCTTCATATCATATACTCCTACTTAACAATGACAAAATTTTAGTTAGGTTACAAGTTTGGTACTTAAGTCTTGATCAATTGATGTTTAATACGTTCTTGTATTTTAAAAAATTGTTTTCAAATATAGCAAAATGAGCCAATTTATTTATAAATATAACAAAATGTCACTATCTATCAGTGATAAAGACAATAATAGACACTGATAAACATTTATTAGTCTCTATCGTTACTGATAGATGATAGTAGTCTATCATTGTCTATTACTGATAGACTGACATTTTGCTATATTTGAAAATAGTATCAACAGTTTTTTCATTTAAAATAATTACTTATTTTAAATTTGTCTAAACTCATTTGAACTTATTGAAAATATGCAAGCCACGTCAAAATACTATACTAATATATTAAAAGGTATAATGTTGGAGAATCAATTTTGTGCAATTTTATTTCGATTATTTAATTAATAATATCAATAATGTTATTATATAATTTATTTTTACATTTGCTAAATAAAATGTGGGATTTCTTAGAGTTATTTTTTAAATAATATACTATATTAAATAAACGGTTGGAGAACCATTTTTCTTAACAATTTTGATGCAACTTCTTTAATTGATAATTTTATACTTTCATGTATGAAATTATATATTTTTTTTTAATGTTGATTGATCAAATAAATTGTCTTTATCTTATTATATTTAGAAGAAAAATTAATAGTTGAAAATTATTTTTTTGACTTATTTGTCATTTATATATTAATTTTTTTATATCCGGTCCGAGCCAGCTTACGCGCACGTCGACTAATTTTACGGGACAACCCACCCGACCCTACAACAGGTGGATTGCCAACTTACCCGTAGGATATTAAATCCTAGGTAAGTGACCACCATAGTGGACACCATGGATTTATATATTGTAAAATTTCAATAATGATTGTTTATACTCATTCCATTTTTTATTCAAATTAAAATATTATTGTAAAATTAAAATGGATCGCATTAAATTGAAAATAGTTATTTTTTGACTTATTTGTCATTTAAAAATTTCAATAATGATTGTTTATACTTTATTCCATTTTTTATTCAAATTAAAATAATATTAATATTGTAAAATTAAAAATGAATCACATTAAATTGAAAATAGTCTTGAAATTTAAATCAAAATTTTAAATTAAAAAGTAGTTTTGAACGCGTATGTTTCAAATTGCACGGGGTCTAAAAAAAAGTATATATATAAAATCAATTTTCTTTTTCATGCTAATTACTGTTTAGCTCTTTAAGATACGTCTAAATTAATTGAAGTTATAGAAAGATCTTATTATATAAAATATTGTTAAATTTTGTATTTTATGTCAAAAATATCCTTCAACTTTCAAAAGTATTTCAAATGGAAATTGTTAGTGTTTGGTTTCAAAAATATTCCTAAACTTTTAAAATTCTAAAAAAATACTCGTACTATTGTTTTTAGTAGATGAACAAAAATCGTTAATATTCATTTAAAAAATATCCTAGAACTTTTTGTATTAATACGTACTCTTAGCCTTACAAAAAAAAATTAAATACTCCTACCGTTAGTATAGTGATCAATTTTTTTGAGTTTCAAAATAACCAATTTGAAAATAAATTAATGCCCCGTTTGGTAACAATTTGATTTTTGGTTTTTGAAAATTAAGTCTAATTCATCTCAATTTTTTACCATGGTTTTTATCTTTCTTTAAGTAAAAGAGTTGATTCTTAGTCAAATTCTAATAACAAGTTTTTGATAACTATTTTTTTTTTAAAACTTAGCTTGATTTTTGAAAACATTGGCAGAAAGTAGATAACAAAACAAGAAATATAGAAGTAGAAGAAAAGTTTATAGGCTTAATTTTCAAAAACTAAAAATAAAAAATCAAATGGTTGCCAAACAGGGCCATAGATATCGTTTTTTATATATATAGAAACTCTCATAATTTTTCTCTCGTTTGTCTAATTCTTACACCAATTTTTTTTACAATAAAATATAAATCAAAATTTCAAGTTAAACTATAAAATCCTATCACAAAATTTTAAAATCAAAATCTCCCCTTAAAACCTACCAATATGATACATAGCCAAATACAAAAATCGTAAAATCTCCTCGTTGCTTCTATTATTCTCTTTCTTTTTGTTATAATCTATAAATCTTAACTGGAGGAGGCATTTTTTTTTATGAGATAAATAAAAGATCAAATAGTTAGCAATAAAGAGGGTAAGTGGGGAGAAAAAATAGAGAAAATAGAGAAGTTTTAGATCATAGATTGCAATAGGGAAGAAGAAGGTAATTGGGAAGTAGATAAACGGTAAGGACATTTTTCCCTTTTTTATTTTTTAAGTTAAGGATACTAATGTAACTTTTGAAAGTGTAGATATATTATTGCAACGACATATTAATGGTTTTTTGTTCATATATTAACAATAAGAGTATTTTTTAACTTTTCTTTAAGTTGAAGGATATTTTTGAAACTTTAAAAAGTTCGAGTGTATTTTTGTAACAAAATACTAATAATTTCCATCCACAACTAATATTAAAAATATATTTTTTAACTATTTTTGAAAGTTTAAAAATATTTTTTAACTTTTAAAAGTTTAGGAATATTTTTTATACAAGAATACAAAGTTTAAAGACATTTTTTTAATAATTGGTTTTTAAATTCTAATAATTTCAACAAAAAATTACAGATTAAAATACATCACATTCATCCCAATCTTTAAATAGTACAATCAAAATGGCATGTGCTAAATAAATAAATAAAAAGAATTAATAATCATCATAATAATACATAATGTTAAACTAGAGTGGCAGACAATAAAAGGACTTTTAAAAGTACCAAAAATCATTAAATAAATTCTTGAAACTCACTCATTGTTGTCATCTTAAAGGAATGGCCCCTTGTTATTGACCACTTTTTATTTATTTTTTTAGTTCAAACATTATGTGAGTAGAAGACTCGAACAGATACTTTTTTGGTTGAAGGTATATATTTTATGACGGT
This sequence comes from Lagenaria siceraria, assembly GCA_002890555.2. Taxonomy (NCBI): domain Eukaryota; kingdom Viridiplantae; phylum Streptophyta; class Magnoliopsida; order Cucurbitales; family Cucurbitaceae; genus Lagenaria; species Lagenaria siceraria. The sequence continues at coordinate 9,605,699 of CM016485.1, read as the reverse complement.
TAGCTATACCCTTTTTAGCGTTAATTGATAAAACTTGTAACTATTAATTTTGTATATAGTACAAATTTATGAGGACAAAAATTTAAACCTTCAACTTCAAAGAAAAAAAAAACGAATGTCTTACATGTTGAGCTATATTTATGTTGGAATTAGTAATCGTCGTTTAATTAGAGATGTCCATTTTGCCGACAGAAAATAAAGGAGATAGTGAGAAAAAGCTTCCATGAGCTGAATAGGGACAAGGACTTCTACCTTTGTCATCGTCATATTTTCTTATTTTTTCAATATATTAGTATTATCATTATATTTAATATTTAAATTTCAAGTTTATTGTTTAACCACTTAGATAATTTGATATGTATAGACCATATATTTGAATATTTTTTACTATATATCTTAATGAAAATTTCATTATTAATTAATTTTTTTAAATGATTATTTTTAAAAAAAAACTAAAGGAAAAATTTTCATCCCACAAAATTCTCTGCAATAAATCTCCATGTTGATCTCTACAAAATTTAACAAAGAATTTTACAAATGTGAAAAAATAAACGGAGGTCGGGGACAGGGATGTAGATGCTTTTGCATTCCCGTCTCCCAGTGGGCATCCCTACTTTTAGTCTTAGTGCATGTTTTAGGAGTGATTTTTTTATGTTCAAAATCACTTTGAAACATGCTTTTATCACTCGAAATTAATTTAATATTTAATTTTACACTTTTAAATGCAACTTTCATATCATCAAAATTGATTTTGAATAGTTAAAAATATATTTAAGAGCAACTTTAAAAATAACAAAAGTGATTTTAACTATTTTAAAATCACTCCCAACACATACCCTTTAATCTAAAATGTTTTTTTTTTTTTTTTTATATATTTTAGTAGTTTATAGGAATAACTTAAAACGTTTGAAGATAAGAAACGTAAAGTACTTTATAAAATATCCTTTTAAGATAGCAACCAATGTTGACTCTTTTAATATGTAATTCACTTCAATCTTCCAATTGATTCTTATTGAAATAAGACACACTCCCTCAATAAAACTCCAATAGTAAAACTTCAAACTTAACTTTAAAAGAAAATTATTAGATATAAAGTTTATATTTATATTTTATATATTAATTAATTTTTAAATTTTTAAATTTTTCAGAGATATATTAGACATAAAATTGAAAGTTGAATAATTTATTATATACAAAACTAAAAGTTTATGAATCTAATAGACATTTTTAAATAATCAACGATCAAATAGACATAAACCTCAAAGTTCAAATACTAAGAAGGCAAGCTAATTAATTTTTTGGAAAAAAAACATACATTTTCGGTCTCTAGGTTTTAGGTCTAGTTTCTATTTGGCCCATAGATTTTAAAATGTAACACTTTTAGTCATTAAGTTTTGAGTTGGGTTTCAATTTAGTCCCTAATTTTCAAATTTTACACTTTTAACTCAATTTTTCACCAAGTTTTCACTTTCCATTTTTATTGTTAATGTCAAATAATTAATTTAAAAGAATTATAATTAATTAAGTTTCACTATTTTTATTCACTATTGAAATTAAATTTAAAATATTACTTCATAATTATTTTTAATTAATTAATAAACATTAATTGAAAGTGGGCATTTAGTAAAAAAAAAAAAAATCAAAGTTATAAGTGTAAATCTTGAAACTTAGAAATCAAATTGAAACAAAACTTAAACCTCAAATATAAAATTCATATATTTTGAAACCTAAGAATTAAATTGAAATCAAAATCAAAATTTAAAGACTAATGTGTAACATTTTGAAATTTAAGGGGTGTTCGGCTCACCAACATTAGTTGAGTTGGGTTGGTAAAAATTACCAACTTTAGATGTGTGGTGGAGTTGAGTTGGTTATTTTTACTAACTCACCCCAACTTTCCCTCCCTTCAACATTTTCAATGGCTCCATCCATCAGAAATCGTTGGCGACTACCACTGTCACACTCCAGCAACCAACTCTGAGCTGCGGCAACCACCTCCGGGGACATTACTCCGACTACCACCTTCGTGCGTCCAACTCCAAGCTCTAACGGAAACTTCGGCAACATATACTCTGGCGACCAACTTCGACAACCACCTTCTCGCAATCAACTCTGACAATTAATTCTGGGCTTTGACAACCACCTTTGACGATAACTCCAACGAAAACCACTTCTAATGATTAACTTCAGCGACGAATGACTACCACCTTTGCAACCAACTTTGATGATCACCTTCGGCAACTAACTCCAACCACCAACTTTGTCGTTCATCTCCAACGACTAACTCTAACGACCAACTCGATCAATAATATACTAAAAGAAAAAATAAAAACAAAAAACTCAGCTGGCAGAAGTGCAAAATTGAAAGATTGTTTAATAGCCGTCTTTTATAGTGTTTAATGGCCGTCTTTTATAATAATTTGATATTGATAGATTGTTTAAGAATGATCAAGTCATCCTTATAGACCTACTTTCATAGACATCCAAAAGATCGATTGCTTCTTAACAGTCCCACCACAATCTAAGAAGACGTATTGTTTACGTCTATTTGGTATGATTGACTAGCTTAACTATCTTAATGAACAATATTTTTTGTATGCATGAAATTGGTTTATTATTTACCATGCTTGTGTGTATATATATTGATGAACATGTAAATAGACCCCTAATGAGAATCTTATTTTCTGTGCATGTTCAACTCATACGTTCCACGACTGTTAAATTTTTCACGTGTCAAATTCTTATATTTTACCATTATTTTTACTTTTTTGAAACAACAATTATTTGTACCTTTCATCTAGTAATATATGTAACTTAGGTTTAAATTCTAATGTCGTCAGTCAACTTTTAAATTTATTTTCTTTATTTTTGAATTTCAGAAAATATATTTTATTCTTTTAAATTTTGTAAGGTTGTTCTATTTTGGTGTCCAAATGTTTATATTAGTCCATAAATTCTTAAAAAAATATTTTGATCCTTACTTTTATTTTAATTTTAATAAATTAATGACATAAAATATGAATCAACATGTTAATGTGAACATAATTTAAAATCAAAGAAATTAGCTAGTCTGTGATGTATTTCTTCATTTATTGTTAAAATCAACAAATAAATTAATCAAAATTGAATAAAAGGTAAAATTATAATAATAACAATGTTAAAATTAGTGAGTAAATTTATAAAAATGGAGTAAAAGGTTATTTTACCGCATCTATTTAACTAACATAAAAAAAAATAATAAGACAACGATAACCTATTTTTGTACATTCTATTTTATTAACCTACGAAAAAAATAAAAATACATTTTAAAAAATAATTCATCTAAATTTATAGATAATAAATTATGATAGAATAATTTAATAGGATCCAAAAAAAAATAGGTAGATATATTTCAAACTAAATCTAAATATTTTTCAGTACCGAATACTGAATGGAGGGAGCTCCCAGTAATGCGGGCGGCTCCAAAAGCGTGTTCATTAATATTCACATTTTAATTATGACACAGAAAATGATATCTCATCAACTTCCATGCCAAATTTCAACTCACCCCCTCAACTCTTCATTAATTCCTTTCCTTCCCACCATAACACCACGCTCCTAAAGTAATTTATAACACGATACCTCGTTTTAGTACCAAAGAATTAGGATATGAATTAGGAATTTTAAATTTGGACCCTATAGTTTTGAAAGCTTCAATTTAATGATTATGAGTTTAGTTTAATTTTAATTTTGCCACTATAATTTAAATTTAGTTCTACTTTAGTTTATTTGGGTTAAAAAAATTTTTTTTTACCAATTTATATATTTTATTCACTTACCAATTTTTTATGAAAAAACTAGTGTTGGTTGGGCTACATCAGGCTAATTAGTTATTTAATGAAAATTTGTGTGGGGTAATTTTTTTATAAAAATAATTAAATTAAATTATTATTTACTAGGTTAGAAAAGTGGATTCATGGGTTGCACCTAACTATTACAAATGTTCTATTGTAATAACTATGTTAATTAATGGAGTTAGTTAGGTTTTAATGTTGAGTATAACACAATTTAATGAGATTTGTGAAGTTCACCCCATTGAAGCTAAGTTCAAACAATAATAATCAAAAAGAAAATTTAAAAATTTGGAAAATTTTTACAAATTGAAAAAATGTCAAACTATTTATATAAAATAGCAAAAAAAAAATACTGACAGACATTAATAGACTTCTATCAGCATCAATCAGTGATAGACTTCTATTATTTCTATCACTGATAGATCCTGATAGACTTCTATCAGCGTCTATCACAACTATCTAAAAATTTTGTTATTTTGTGTAAATAGTTTCCCTTATTTTTCTAATTTTAAAAAGTCCCCTAAAAACTATAGATATCAAATTAAGGATAAGACCAAACTATGAAAACAAACATGTGGTAACTATTTCGTTTTTTATTTTTGATTTTCTGAAAAATAAGTCTATTTTCTTTCTATTTCTTATAATAATTTGCACTTTTCTTTAAGTGCAAGAGTTGAATTATTAGCTTATTCTAAAAACAAAAACGATGCCTAAATTTGGCTTGATTTTTTAAGAAATTTAGACATGGTAAGAATATTTGTAGATTTAATTTTCAAAAAAATTAAAAACAAAAAGCAAAAAGCAAAACGAAATCTAAATTAAAACGTTTAAAATTATAGAGAACAAATTAAACAAACCTAAGGATGAAAGAGTTTTGTTCTACATTTTACTTTCATTAAAATACTTCTTCAATAATCATCGTTTACATAATAGGGCAATAGATGCATTTATTTCTCTTCATTTCACTGTCATCATTCACACCAAAACAATAATTAATATATTATAAAAAAGATAAATAAAAAGAAATTACCACGTGTCAAAATATAATTAGATTGAAGATGTACCTAAGTATTTTTCTACTTCTATACTGACAACCTTGAAATGAGAAGCTATTATCCAATCAAAAAGAAAAAATCTTTTAGTTATGTGAAAATATTTTCGAATGGAGACACAAAGATAAGCCCTAATTTCTACCCTCTAATACAGAGGACAATTTTCTAATAGCGGCAGAGGAGAAAGAGCGGTTGGCCGTACTGTAGCCACCGTCGACGACGAGATTATGCCCGCTTATAACCCTAGATTCATCACTACACAAGTAAAGCGCCGCCTCCGCCACATCCTCCGCCGTCGGCACCACCCCTTTCAAGATCGCCGACGAGAGAACTACCTCCTCCAACTCCTCCTCCGTGAATCCCAACGCATTTCTCAGCAACGGCGTTGCAATAGCCCCCGGAGATACAGAATTAACCCTAATCCCAAATTCCCCCAATTCCACACACAAATTCCTCATCAATCCCACCACCGCGTGCTTCGACATTGCATAAGCATGCGGCGATTCTCCACTATTCACCGAAGCAACACTAGATGTGAACAGAATCACTCCGCTCCTATTCGGAATCATAACCCTAGCCGCATGTTTCGCTCCTAAAAATCCTCCGTACACATTCACCTCGAAAACCTTCTTGAAATTCTCTCCATCTGTTCCTAAAATCGTCGGATCCATTTTGCCGGTAATTCCGGCATTGTTGTACATTATGTCCAGCTTCCCGTACCTCTCGACGGCGAAATCGACGGCGTTCTTCACATCGGAATCGCTCGTCACGTCGCAATGTACGTACGAAACAGATTTCTCCGATCCGAGTTCTTTGCAGAGTGATCGGCCGAGATCTTCCTGGACGTCGGCGATGACCACTCTGGCGCCGTGTCGAACAAACAACCTGGCGGTACTCTTGCCGAATCCGCTGGCGCCGCCGGTGATTATAGCTACTTTGCCATTCAACCTGCAAAATGGAATGAAACAGAGGTTTTTCGTGATTGGTTCATATATATAGCTGTGAAAGAGAGGGAAGGTAAATTCACCTTTTGGAAGAACAGGATTCATCCATGAGTCTGAATCAAATTTCAAGTTATCAGGATTTGAATTAGAGTTCATGCCTATTTATAGATTCAACTACTACCTGAATGGGATATTAGTTTTCAAATAAATGTCTTAACAAGATGGCAAGTTGGCCATGTGTTTTGAAATTTTCCAGCACTACTGCTACTAGCACTTTCAAGATTAGAACTTCTGATTAAATTGACCTCTTTTTAAATCACTTTTGGCCCTTGAACTTTTATAAAAGTAACAATTTAGTCTCTGAATTTTGGTTTGTAACGATTTAGTCCATATACTTTCAATTTTGTATCAATTTAGTCCATGAACTTTACCATGTAACACTTTAGTTCTTGTACTTTAAAATTTGTAACGATTTAGTCCCAATCGTAGAAATTAGTGTTAATATTTAATAAGATTTTTTGCATAAATAAACTGATAAATAAATTAGAGACTAAATATTATTATAAAATACAAAAGTCTACGTCATGAAATAATAAGAATTGACATCTAATTTTGATGATTTTTTTTACGTCAAGGATTAAATTGTTACAAATTTAAAAAGTACAAGGACCAAATTGTTACCTACTAAAGTTTAGAAACTAAATTGTTACAAAATTAAAAGTATAGGGACTAAATCGTCACAAACCAAAATTCAAGGACTAAATTGTTACTTTCATGAAAGTTTAGGGACCAAAAGTGTTTTTTAACTTTTTTTTTACCTCTTGAAATGGTGAAATACACATTTTATCCTCTCTTTCGAATCACTTCTCACTTCTCCTTTAGTTTCTTATTTCTCCTATAGAAAAACAATAAGATTTCTCCTATAGAAAAACAATAAGTACATCTAAATTATGTATTCCCCTCCTCTTTACTGCACAATAAAAATTAAGAAAAAAAACTATTTAAAAAATAAAATAAAATTGTCACATAGCAATTTTTCATTAGATGCAGCTTGGGGTGCACGGCTGCACCCAAGTTTATTCCTCTCCTATATGTGTTTCTTTTAGTGTTACTAAAGCATCAAATACAAAAAAAATATCTAAGTTCAAACTTTGCGAAGCCATTTAAAATTAAAGATGTTTAAGCATTTTGCTCAATTTATAAATTATGATTAGAAAGAATATAAAAAAAAAAGTATGAAAACGAGTGGTCATTTAGCTACAAAATTAATGTTTGTGCATTAAAATGTGTGCGATCACTGACCATGGGTGTGCGATCTCTGACGTCGAGTGCATGGTCGCTAACCTCAAGTGTGCAATTGCTAAGTTCTTTCTTTGCAATTTTGTTTTGATAATATATTTGTCGATACACCTTCATTTTAGTTAAGTGATCACTAATTTTTATACATTTTTTTTATTCTATCCAACTATGCTTGTAAACTAAACTTAAAAAATCTTTGACTTTAATACTCCTAGAGTCAAATTTATATAAATTTAAACATTGTAAAGTTATTTAAATTCAATATTTATTTATTTATTTAGTTTGGAAAAAACGTGGGGAAAAGTCAAAGTTAAAAGGATATGTTAAAAGTCAAAACAACGTCATGGCTGTCCGTGACAGAATAAACCAATTAATGAAAAAATCTTGCTTGTCCATTTTAATACTAAATTGAAGGGGGGAAAATCAGTTGTAATATTAAGGATTAAATTTTTTTAAAGCCTAAAAAAGAAAGTTAAAATGTTTAGAAAATAAAAACTCACAAGTGTCTTAATTTAGCATTTATTATTTCAATTATTTTTATGTTCATATTTATTTCCAAACTTATTATTATAAGATAATTATTTAAAAAATTATCATGGTAAAAATTGTTTAAAAATTATATGACTTAATTTGTAAATTATTTTGTTTCATCTAAATTATTTGATAACCAATTAAGAAAAAAAAATATTTAAAAACAAATTGAATAGGTCAAGAATTCATTCCAATTTTAAGGAAAATTTTCACAGATAGAAAAAATGTCAAATTATTTATACAAAATAGCAAAAAAGACACTAATAGACATTAATAGACTTCTATCAGCATCAATCAGTGATAGACTTCTATCATTTCTATCATTGATAGACCCTGATATACTTCTATCAACGTCTATTACAACTATCTAAAAATTTTGCTACTTTGTATAAATAGTTCTCCTTATTTTTCTATTTTAAAAAATTCACCCAATTTTAATATAAAAGAATATGAAGACTTTTAAAATTGTGTTAAAGAATATAACAAATTTTCAAAAAAGTTAGATTTGAAAACCAGCCATCTAAGAAAGTGATTTTAGTTAAATTAACCAATATTCTTTTTCAAAAAAAAAAAAAAAGTGGGTGAAAGAATAATGTAATATATAATCATAAGAACAAATTTTCAATCGGTTCAAACTATAAAGACTAGAGATGTAATTTCACATTAAATTTTTTTCCTACATTTTGCTTTTATTAAAATATTTTTTCAATGAATCAATGATCATTGCATATTCGGTATCTTTCGGTTCTGGTTAAAATATTTTAATTTGTTTTAGCATTTATAATGTCATAAATAATTTAGTTAAAGTTAGGTTAAGGTTGGCATTTATGTATAATAATTGTTTTCTTAAAATGCAAACTATATATGATGGTATTGATTAGCTTTTCAAAAGGGCAAAAAAAAAAAAAAAAAAAAAAATTGTAAAATTTGATGGATAAACGTTATCTATCACCTTATTCCCAATATTACTTTAAAAAATTTCAATAGTTAAATGAAATAGAGGATTTATGTTATTCATATATAATTATACCAACTAAATAATAATAATAAGTTTATTATTTTGAATTATGTAGTTTTAATTTTTTTTTTCATTTTAGTCCCCTACTTTTAAAATGTCAATTTTGATTTTTATACTTTTAAGAAGTAGCCATTCTAATCATTTCTATTTCCATTTTCACTCTCAATTTTTTTATTGTAATTATAGCATTACATTCTTTTTTCAATATAACAATTGGTGAGAGATTCGAATTTCTGACCTGAGTTATGCTCATGTTAGTCATTACATCTCATTCAATAATTTTTTTTTTTGCAAGTCTAATTTTTGTCCTATAATTCAAGACCAACATAGTCTATTTCTAGACACTCCAAATACTTGTTTTCTTGTCTGTTAATTAATTAACTGATTTTTTTAGTACAACAATGGCAAGCATGAAGGATCAAATCCTTGACTTCAATAGAGGGATCAATACATGTTGACTATATTAAATTTAGCTCACTTTTGTATTCTTTTATTCATTTATATGAGAATTAATTATATTTTAACATCAACTTTATTTACGTGATTATATCTTTAAAATGAGCATTCACACATTTAAAATTAATAAATGTACAAGAAAAAATGAAGCTTAAAATTATAATCTATGAACTCATAAGGTCTTTCCATATATCTTTAGATCTATTAGTGAACAATATAAATGGGTTATAAAGATCTTGAAAAAAAAATCTTTTACACTTAATTTGAGTTAAGATCCACATAGAATTTAGAAGGGAATATGTGTTTCTTAACCTTCGAGCTTTATTCTTTTGTTTACTTATATAATGCTATAAGGGTTTATTAAAGTTTTATAGTGAATATTTATATGAATTTGTTCCTTATTTGGCATAAAATTCAAGATTTGCCACTATCACTATTGCTTGAAACAGGAATCAAGTTTGTGAGACTCATAGTGTTTACTAAAATCAAAAATGAAAATAAAACGTGAGAGTCACTCAAAATTTAAGAATTTAGTTCTGATTCCTTCCTCTAAAATAGTGATCGATCACATTCTCATTCTTTATTTCTTAGACCCACTTATTATTATTATTGTTATTATTATTTGTTACGAAAGTGCTTTCAAGCTATTGCCACCATTTTTGGATATCGCTATTACAATTCGTTGTTTGATTATTTTTTTTTTTCAATAGCTATGTGTGTTCATGATCTTTGTGAGATCTAAGAAAAACAGGTTAAAAAAACAAGGTCACAAAGAATATATCGATCTTAGGGCACATTTACTTTCCACTCAATTGTAATATAAAAAGTGGGGTCCATTTAATATGGTTAACTATGGATAATAATAAAAATATCCATTACGATTGGAGCAATTTTAATTACAGAACAGTAAATATGACCTTAATCTAATTCTCATTTCATTCTTGATCTCGCTCTACGATTTTTTTTCTTCCACTTCTTAAATTCCGTGCTATTTTGATCATAATTGCCCTCGTTTTTGCTCACGATTGTCACATACATTTTGGTTTCTATTCAATCTACTCTAAAAATATAATTAATATAATTTTAAATCAATGAATAAAATAATACTATATATTGTTTTAATAATCATATTATCTGATTAAATAATTAAATTTTGTTTTTCAACAAATACATAATTTCAATTGAAAATTTTAGTATTTTAATAAAAAAAAAAATAGAACATGTACATCCAAATTGAAAATTGAATTAGACGTGTTAAATAGAAAAAAAAAATTACTACTTTATTTTTTTAAATCTTACATTTTTTATTTTAATGTAGGTATTAATTTTTTTTTCAAGTACAAAAATTTAAATAAGTAAATAAAAATAAAATGTTGAATAAGTACAATAAAATTAAAAAGACAATGTAATTCTTGTATCTTACTCTTTAATTAATGCATTTTAACTCATTAGAAATATAAAAGAGCATTCTACAATTTGAGTATGATTCTAGACATTTCGATTTCGATTCATTTTCATTTTGATTTCAAACTTATTCTATTTTTTTTATTTTGAATTGTAAGTAAACGTACTTTTAATAGAATAGGAATACACATAAATATCATATTTTTTCATATATAAATTTAAAATGTCAACTTAGACATAACTCAACTAGTTAATATATATATCATTGACTAAGAATTCATAAATTCGAATCTTCAAATCTTCCTATCACCTAAAAAATGCATGGCTATTTATAAATTCAACTACTAACTAAATGGACAATCGGTTTCAAAATAAATGCCTTGACAAAAGAGCAAGTTGGCCATGTGTTTTAGTTTGGAAAATTTTAGTGGGGAAGACAAATTTTAAAAGGACATATTGAAAGTCAAAGCAATATCCATGGTTGTCTATTAAAGAGCAAACTAATTAGAGATCGTTTATTTTTTGGAAATGTAGATAATTAGAATATTTAGATGCCTGTAGGAATTTTTTGAAGATATCTGGAAATGTTTGGATAAACTGTGTTTGTTTCGTATGATTTTTATTCGGGAATGTCTTAAATTTACATAATGTTCCAAAAATGCAATATAATTTGAACTTATATAACATATTTGTTTATTATTTTATTTATTTATTTTTCTAAACAAAATAATATAAATTATTTTAAGATTTTTTATAAAATAAATATTTATTTTAATTTAAATTTACATATCTTTATTAAAAAAACTAAAAACAACTATAATATAATTAAAGAAAGTGAAATACATAGTTGACGGTATTTATTTTATTTATAAAATGAAAATAAAGAAGAGTGATATTATAATATGTAAAAAAATGAGTTTAAAAAAAAACAAGATGTTCACAACTCGAGAATCTAAAAATTCATATTTTAGGAGAACATCTAAAACTCTTGAGATGCCTCCCATAAGAGCATCCTGAGAAACTCCATCTTATATTACTGCAAAAAAAAAAAAAATGCGATAATTCAGAAAACCACTCCATATAAATCTTGGATTCTCATGAAACAAACGACTCCTTAATGTAAAATTCTTGATTGTCCATTTAATTACTAAATTGAAGGGAAAAAATCAATTGTAATATTAAGGATTAAAATTTTAAAACCTAAAAAAGAAAGTTTCAATGTCTAGAAAATAAATACTCAACTGTCTTAATTTAATACTTATTATTTCAATTATTTTTAAATTCTTATTTATTTCCAAACTTATTATAAGATAATTATTTAAAAAGTATAATTGTAAAAAAATTTAAAAATTATATGATTTAATTTGAAAAATATATTTTATTTGATAACTTAATTTATTTAAAAATATTGAATATGTCAAAAGATTCATTCCAATCTTAATGCAAAAGAAATGGGAAAAAAATATATAAAAGAATAAAATGGAAAATTTTAAAATAGTGTTAGAGAATATGGCGGATTGTTTAAATAGTTGATTGAATGACACATGTAGGAAAGGTGTTAGGATTAGGGATATCTAAAATAATAGGAATTTATATAGGTGGTTGGGGATGTTTTTATAAAGTGTGTTTAACAAATATTCATTCAAAAAGGTATATTACAAATATATTAGATTCTGATTTAGTGTTCCAAAATTAATCATAAATTATTGATTGACAAAATAATTGACAAAAATAGGGTGATGTGTTGATTTTATATATCTTTGGTTTTTCTATGTTTTTTTTTAAAAAAATTTTATGAAAGGATATATATGACAATGTTGATTTGAAATGGATGGATAATCTAATAATCACTTTATGATTTGATAAAAATAAAAAATAATTAGTCAACCATTCATAATTGACATTAAGGTAATTATAATGAGTAGCAATTTTAAGGATAATAACTAAGTGTATAGCAACATTTTAAAAAAATTGCAAATATAGCAAAGTCTATCCGTGATAGACTTCTGATAGACCCACCTAGACTATAAAAGTCTATTAGTGATAGACTTCTACCACTAATAGATTTTGCTATATTTGTAATTTTTTAAAAATGTTGCTATATATGCTAATATTTTGAATCTGATTGTTATAATTGCAACTGTATCTTGACAAAATGATTATTGTGGAATGTGATTTCAAAATAAAAATAAATAAAATCTTCATCAAAGAAATATTCTATGTGAAAAAATTCTACTTTCTTCTCTTGTATTTATACCGTATTGATTTTAAGTATTTTAATTGACACGGATTTGAGTCGAGATTCGAATCTCTTATCTCTTGGTTGAAAGTATATGTTTTTCCAATTTAATTATGTTCAGGTTGATTGGTTTCGTCAAATCACCTTAATTAGGTAAATTTGTAGAAAAGTGAATATCCTCCGATATAACTATTTAAAATAATAATAATAATAATAATAAATAAATAAATAAAAACCTCTTTTTCTTTAGTCAATATGGTGGGAACATATGGCATATACTTTTAAAGTTATAATATATGGGATTTTCTTAAGTTAATGATAATTCATTTTAACTTTCCTTAGAACTTCAGCCTTATATATATATTAGTTTGGGCCGCTAGAATTATACATTTTTGGGCCTAATAAGCAAGAAGTTCATCATGAGGCCCGAAATAAGTGGGCAGTATTAAATGGGCCACACGTTCCATCATTTCTTTTCTGGGCCTAATAGGCTTGAGCCCGAGTGATATGGCTTGGGCCTTTGGGCTTGGGCAATTGCAAATAATTTTATATTTTAGATAAAATAGTAAATTTTTAGAGATTGGGGTAAATAGAGAATCACATGTCCACGTAAGCTTTTAATCACGTGTCCACGTAAGCTTTTGGTTGAGGTATCAAGTTGGATACTCGTACTAGCATGATATTGTGTTCAACCGTCAACATGCACTTTGATGCTTAAGTGAGTGCTAAACTAGTGAACACAATTTCAACTTTTTAAAAAATATGTTATTAATATATTTTTAAAACATTACAAGTGTAATTATTTTTTTAAATAGAATGAAATAATATGGACACAAAAGTGTAAAATGAGAATTATAATCATAAGTAAATCAATTATCATTAGGGTGCAAATTACAAACTGATACAAAAAGTTTGACAAAATTGATAGAATCTAAATCAATTTGTTTTGTTTGACCCGTGGATAACTTATCGAATCAATTTTTAAAACACAAACAATCTAGTCCTTGTACTTTAAATTTTTTAACAATTTAGTCTTAGTCATAAAAATTAGTATTGAGATTTAATGAGATTTATTATATAAATAAATAGATAAACTAATTAGAGACGCAATATTTTTATAAAAATACAAAATCTACATCATAAAATAATAAAAATCGACATCTAATTTTCATATTTTTTTTACTTTATAAACTAAATTATTACAAATTTGAAAGTACAAGAACCAAATCATTACATACTAAAATTCACCAAATCATTACATTCTAAAATTCAAGCACTAAATTGTTACAAAATTCAAAATACAAGGACTAAATTATTATAAATCAAAATTCGAGAATTAAAATTCAAGTATTTTTTAAACCATATAGTTATTGATGACTGAATTGGTTCGAGTTTTCCCGTTTGTAGAGTTAATGAAATCTTTGATTTAAAAAAAAAACAAAAATATAAACCATAACTCAAAGCTCCCTTTGATTATTTGTTTGCCAAATTCAAATTCAAATTAAAATTCCCAAAATTTGAATTTTAATAATAAACTTCAAACAAAAAGTGAAGAAGACAAATATGGAAAGAAATAATAAAAATGACACGAAATGTAACAAAAAAAAACCAATTGGTTAAGATTTTACAACTCAGAATAAAACAAACACAATGATGTAAATATTAACAATGGTAAAACTTAGAAGGGCCATAAAAATAAATAAGAAAATTAAATTCAAATGTTACGGCTCATAAATTAAAAAATATTTCAGGGTGAGAAAGAACGGCAGACGAGGCGGCTGTATGACACTGCCACGCGCGCGCGTTAGTTAATAAATAATAAATTTGGGATATCCTTTCAAGTTTCAGGCTAAAAATAATTAATTATAAACAGCCCATCATCTTTGGTTTCTCTATACATTTCAAACAAATAATAACTAATACTCTCATTCTTTATAGCAAATTCATCATCTCATTTAATACCCATATCACTTATTCATATCATGGTAATGGGAAAACAGTCTTCAATTTTGTTCTATATATTTTACTATATGAATAATTTGATGATCAATTTGGAGCAAGATTAATGATTTTGTTGAAAAAATTGAAAATTAGGGTAAAGAAAATTGCATTTTGACTTGCACTTGTTTCAATAGTAAATTTTTCGATTAGGGAAAGAGAGATGTGGAAAAGACAAGAAAAAGAGTGCACGTCGTGTGGTGCTTACTAAATACCTTTATGATACTTGAGTTAGAGGTCGAAGAATAATAGCTTAGCAAGTTTGGGAAATTTGAAAATGAGGGTTGACTTTGCTTTTTGTTTTTCTTCTGAAGTAAAGTCAAATGAGATTGAATCCAACTAGGCCTGAGGGCTTCTTGAACTGGAGTCATGCGACACTCAAACCCCTCTAGGCCGTAAAAAGGCTCATCTTTGCCTCGAGTAGCCTAGCCCTTAGCTAGTCGAGGTGGGTCTTTGGGCTGTTGTCATAATTTTAATCTTCCTTAAGAACTCGATTGGGTTTTGGATTATGTCTTTTTGGGGTTGGACGACAGTTGTTTTTAGGCAGGTTGGCACTAGACTCCTTTTATCTTGATTTTGTCCATAGTTTTCTTTTTTTCTTTTCTTTTGATTTGTCTCTAACTTCAAAATTACCCATAACAATTTTAATGAGAAAATGCATTTCGGTAATTTAAAACATAATTAAATTAGAAAAAACAACAAAAAAAAATGCTCCTAAATTTATATTAAAATAAATGTTTAGGCAGTCTTCTAAAATTTAAAGAAAAAATAAATGATAATTCACACTTATAGGAATTTTTAAAAGAAAAAAACCCACATTGAACCAATCATATTATATATATATATATTTAAAAAAAGTGTTAGGTAGCCCTTAAGTTCTTATACTTTTCATATGGAATGATATTTAATTGAAATAGATTTTTATTTTAAAATTATTGGTGAGAAATCATTCATATATTACATATCCTAAAGTTTTGATGTTCATTCTCATAAGGAAAATATGTTTGTGTGAAACACATTGAATGAACCAACACTCGTTAATGGTTAAATGAAGAAAAAAAAACACAAACTTTGATAATTTATTTAAAAATTAAAAGAAAAAAAGTAATAGTTGAAGAAGAAGAAGAAGAAGAAGAAGAAGAAGAAGTTGAGAGAAGTTAAAAGGGTATTGAATGGAGAGGGCATAGTTATTGTCAGAGGAAAGTACAGTATATTACAAAACACTTTCCTTCTAATCTTTCACAAGCTTCTTTTACTTTCACCTATGTCACATTATGTGGTTCTTGTTGCCCTATTATTATTATTATTATTATTATTATTATTATTATTATTTCTCTTTTCTTTTTAAAATATATATCAGGTCATTAAAACGTGATACAACTGATTATTCAACATTTTAATGGTATGTCCGTTAGGAAAAATTTCCATCAAAATCTCGACAAGTTGATGATTTCGAAATTTTGATAACCGGGAATTTCGTTTCTCCCTCCATTTTGATGAAATTTTGATTTTTTTTTTTTTATAAATTAGATATGTTAGCTCAGCTCAAGTTTGTTTCAGTTTTATGGTTTTGATTACATGCAATTATATAGTTTCACACGCTAATGTCATTTCTGACAAAAGAGGAAGCCTTTTAGATGTGATATTTTCCTAATTTCCAGCTTTATTTCCAATTCAAAATTTTAATTTCCAAATAAATTGAATTTGAAAAAAAAAATCACAAATAGAACCTATATTCGTTTTTAACCTCATTCAAACGTCCTCTCATTAAAATTTCATATCATTTTACCTCAAAATTGAATTGATGTGAGTTTTGTTTCTTTTACTATCCAAAATTTTGTTCACATAATTTCATCTTAAATTATTTCTAAACTTTATATTATTTTATACTTATAAGATATTTGTAATATATATCTAAATTTTGTCTTATTTTATAAAAGTGGTGATTAAAAATAGTTAATTAAAGTTTAATTAAGCCACAATCAAAAGTTTTATAACTAATTATAACAATTTCTATCAAGTTTTTTGAAAATTCCATTGATATGACATCGATATTTTCATAAAATCGAAACCTCCATATTTTCATTGACATCAATATTTCCAACATTGGATATATCATACAAAAATTTACAAAAAAGTCGGCAAATACCACCGATAATAACCAATAATTTTAACGTTATGCCAATAAATATCATAAAATAATATTTAAATTTACAAATGATAATTCGATCATCTTAAATTAGTTCAAAATTCTTAATTAATAATACCTTCCTATTTTGTTATATCTCATATTTTTCTATATCTTCATTCTTAAACATTTAAAATTCTCACACGAACATGATATCATAATAAAATATTTTAAATTATTAAAAAAATGGTGAAATGTTTATTTGTTACTTTAATTATTTTATGGATTTTTTATATTTATCTATATTTCTATCGAAAATTTATTCCACATAAATATTTAAAATATTGATAAATATAAATGTAAAATAATTAAGGAAGGAATAAATATTGATCTGACGTTGAAGTTATGATTTTATGTGTGCTGGTTTTGGGGGCGTCCTTCGCGTTGAGATGTTTGGGTTTCTGAAGTGAATTATTCAATACGGTATTTAATATCATGAACTTCCCCCTCTTTTATTATTGTTATTATTATTATTATTATTATCAGTTTAAATTATAAATTTAGTCCTTAAATTTTAATAACTATTTAATAGTCCTTAAATTTTAAAAATTTAATATTGTATTTCTAAAATATTCTAATATTTAAAAAAAAAAACTAATTTCTTACGCAAAGAATTAAATTTCATGTCTAATAGAACTCCAAATTTTTAATCATGTGTCAAATAAGTCGATAGATTAAAAATATATATTAAATTAGGTAATGGACTATTAGACACAAAATTTAAAATGTAATACATAAAATTAAAAATTAAAAAAACTTATTAGATGACTTTGTAAATTTAGATATTAATTAGACACAAACTTAGAAGTTTAAGGACGAAATTTGGTCCCAATAATTTTGGTTTTTATGAGTTCATTTCAGTCTATATATATTTTTAAAATGTTAATTTTAATTTTTGTACTTTTAACTTTCGTTTATTTTGGTCTTTTAATTTATTTTTATATTCATCTCATTCTTAAAGACTAAAATAGTTAATTAAGAATTAAAATGAACCAAAATCAAAAGTACCATAACTAAATTAGTATTAGTATTATTATGAGTTGTTTTCAAATATAAAAAAAATGAGTCAAAATATTTATAAATATAGAAAATTTTCTCCAAATTTTTCTATATTTATAAATAATTTATATTTTTTTCATTTATAATAATTTTCTATTATTATTAATTTTTTTGGCAAAATAATATTTTTATTTACATTATTTCTTTCTTTTATTTTTAAATTACTCTACATTTACGTCATTATGGTTTTGAATTAATAGCCATTATTTTTGTTTATTCAAGTAGAAAGAAATAAAACAATTATTCTTTTTTATCTTTCTTTTTTTTTTTTTTAAAAAAGGAGATTATTCTTTTAACCTTTGTGCAATTGAGTGAGTTGAATTTAATTCAAAATTTTGAACTTTCTGCGACAGGTGAAACTATTTTCCCTCCACTGTTGAATGTTTTTATTTATTTATTTAAATGTATATTTGTGGCTGATTTTGATTGTTCTCACTATGACTATAGCCATTTTTATTTTATTTTATGTGTACCCACAATTTCAATTATTCCCCTCCCCTCCCCCCTTTTTTTATAGAATATGCAAGATATGGGAAATCGAACATCTGACATCTATTATTTTTTCATTACAGGGTTATTTACTCACGTTAAAAGAATATATATTTTATCATATGTCAAAATGTTTACTTAATGACGATATAAACTTTTGATAAAAATATTATTTTGGTCTTTATATTTTGAAATTTTTACAACTTTAGTCCATGTACTTTAAAATGTCTAATTTTAATCTATGTATTTTAAGAAAATCTTAAATTTAGTTCTTACCGAAAGTTTATTATTATGTTTTTCAAAAACTTTCAATAATCTATTAACATTTTCGACATATTCAATACACATATTTTAACATGAAAATTAATACAATTATTTAACTAATTTCGATAAAATTAATGAATGAAATTGAGTAGATATATAAAACTACAACGACTAAAATGAAAATTACATTTCAACTTAAAATTTGTAATTATTCTATTTTGAGGATCAAAACAAAAGATTCTAAAAGTAAAAGTGCCCAAATGGAATAAATGTATGAGCTTGTAAACATTTTCAAACGAAAACAATATTAAATGCTACATAATTTAATTTAATTTAATTTTTTTTGGGGGAGTTCTTTAATTGTGGGGAAAAAACCGTTGCAAGAAAAAAGAAATATAAATAATATGGTTGGATATAAATAAATACGAGCTTATCGTTTGAAAATAAATAAAATGGAATAATGATAAATTACTCCAACTAGCCTTTGGCCTCTTCGGTGGCTCCCATTTAAAGCTCCCACTTAAATCCCATTAAACTCAAACCCACCTTACAATTTATTATATTAACCAAATTCCCACTTCTTTCATTAATTTCTTTTTCTTCCCTCTCTCTCTTCAATTTCATTATTTCTTCTTCTTTTTAATTCATTATATATATATATATATATATATATATATATATATATATATATATATATATATATTTGTAATTAATCAAATATTATTGCTACATATTTATTCTCACTTTTAAATAATTATATTTGGATATTTAACTTTCAAATGTTTCTAACACAAACTTTGACCTCATTTTGAAAAAATTTATATACTCGTGAATGTATGAGTAGTTACAATTACTAGCACTTTTAAAGTTAATAATGAAGTGTATAGCAACATTTTTTAACAATTAAACATATAGCAAAATTTTGTCATTAACTTCTATCAGCGATCTAATCTATTACTGATAGATTTCAAGAAGTATATTTAAATTTTGCTATATTTACAAAAAAAATTTGCATTGTGCTATATTTGCTAATACTTTAATTTTGATTGTTATATTTATAATTGTCTCTCTATATATTTATTAGATAAATTAATAAATATACGTAATCTTATATTTACAAGGGAGAATAATTCAACGAAATTATTTGTTAAAGACTACACTTTTATTTTTTATTATTATTATTAACAAAGTACAATTGACTATTAAATAAAACAATGAAGGGTAGAGGGGACCAAAAAAATTAAAGTAATACATAACATCAAAAGTAAATATTAGTTTTTTACAAATGGAGAATTTTTTGGATATATAATTTTGATTGATTTCAATTAATTTTTCTATATTAAGAAATTAAGGTTACATATTTTTTTTCATGATAAACAATCCAAGTATTTATAACCAAATAGATTTTTTTTTTTCGTAAAAAGAGAGGAAAAAAAAAACTTACAACTGAATCTAACACAACATAAATGGAAAATAGATGATTTATTTATTTATTTATTTTTAGTACAAATATAAGATAAGTCAAGAACACTCATAGTTGTGTTAATTCAATGCATAGTACTAACTCTAGATTTAGAGAGATTTGGTCAGAGTCTGACCACTTTAATGCTCTATACTAAAAAGATTTTGTTACCCTATAGTTTTTTTTTTCCCTTCATGTGAGTGTATTTTAAATTAATTAAATAATTCCATAAAAATCAACATGATTTTAATAATTTCAAATGTATAAACAAATTGATTATACCCTAAAAGAACAGTGTAAATATAGACTCTAATAAATGGTGTCTTAAAAAAAATAATGCAAAGGATAAATGCCCCTAATTTAATTATATCAAAGGAAGTTGATAAGTTTAGGTTTTACGGTAAAAAGTTAATAAATTTCAACAAGTAATAATCTCCCGCCTCATCATCTATCAACGAGTTTATTTGTCGATAATATCTTCAAAACATTTGGATATCAACTTCTTCAAACCTATTTGTAGTTTTTTGTTTGTAAAAATTGTGCTTGTTTTATCATTTGTGTTACAATAGTCTTCATCTTTTTTAAACTAATATTTGAATTTTTAGTTAAAATTTTCAAAACAAAAACATTTTTTTTAATTTGGTTTTTTCGTTTTTGAAGTATTGATATGAGTTTTGAAAATATAATTTTAAAATAAAGAACAAAAGAAATAAACTCATAGGTCGGGGTAGTACTTATAAGGTTAACTAAAAAATCAAAATCTTTGATTATTTCTTTGTCATTTGCTCTTAAGTTTTTTAAAAAATATGTATTTTTAATTCTTTTTAGATAATTAAACTTTAAAATTGATCTTCCTTTTTTAGACAATACTATGAAAAAATTATTATTAAAAAAAAAAACTATTTACAAATATAGAAAAATTTCACTATTAGTCTATCGCGGTCTATCTCTGATCGACAGTGAAATTTTATAGATAGTGAAATTTTTTTATATTTGTGAATAAGTGAAATTTTTCTATATTTATAAATAGTTTGGCCCTAATATTTTTTTTAAATTGAAAAATTGAAAAATGCCTATTTTGCTTGAAATTTATAAAAAAATCATTTAAAAAGAAGATAATTAATATTTAATTTATTTTAAAATTGACTCTCCTATATATGTTCCCATTTCCATGCATGTTCTTAGAGACATTGTTGTTTCAAACATGATTACTCTTTATCAAAATCAATTCATCATTAATAATTTTTTTTTCAAATAAAAAAAAAAACAGTGCATTTATAGATATCATCTTATTGTTGAAATTAAAATAATTAAGAAGAAAATTAAAGATGAATGGCATTGCATGGGCTGACAAGGAGATGTCGAAGGGCAATAATGGAAACTTAATATTTTAGGTTTAATTTAAAAGGTTGCTGGCAGGTTCTTATCAATGTCATGAAGTTAATAAAGTGAAGTTGATGCAGAGATAGGCTTAATTAAATATATATCAGGTGTGCTTTACCATACAATTAATAATTTATTTCCCTCATTTATTATTATTATTATTATTTTGCCCTTTCCAAATTTGTAAACATCAAATTATCACTCCTAAACATTGTTTAATGGTTAAAAGCATTACTAATCTTCTTCTTTATAAGATAATGCATGAATTTGGTCTAGTAATTAAGTATATTTATATTCGTTGAGTTGGATGAATTCGTACATCAACAAATACTAAATACATAAATTGGTTTGCATTTGCTTTAATAAATTAATTATACGGAGAAAACATATGTTTGGTTCTTGAATTTTGTACCTTTAATCAAGAATTTTGAGTTTAATTTGTATTTGGTCTTTAGATTTTTAAAATGTTACATTTTTATTCTTGAATTTTGAGTCTTGTGTTTTTAATTGAGTCTTTAAGGCTTCAAATTTTACACTTTAAAACTTAATTTCTCACTAAATACTCCAGTTCTGATGTAAATATCTATAAATTAATTTTCACAAATTTTCTATCTCTCTTAAAATTAATTACAAATTTTCACGACATAATTATCTTTAATTAATTAACGTCAAATACTAAAGTGGACGTGAATAAAAATGTAAAATATTGAAACTAAAGTAAAAAAAAAAATGTAACACACTAAAATTTAATCACAAAAAATTAAATTTAAAATTCAAGAGGTAAAAATATAATATTTTAAAATATATCTATTAAATAAAAATTAAATTCAAAATCTAAAGGCGAATTATAATAAAACCAATCAATAATTGTTGAAGATAAAAGTGTTGCTATAATAGAGATCCACCCGGATCAATTTTTTACTTTTGAATTTAATTGAGGGATAAAAAAACACGGTTGGTCCTTAGATTTTGAATATAATTTTTATTTACTTTTACTTTTACTTTTACTTTTTTTTGTTTAATATAAATTTTTTACTTTCTCGAAAGAGTCGATTATTGGTTTAATAATGAAAATCGACTTTTTTTTTAAAAAACAGAACAAAATTTTATTTTAGTTGAATAATGAAAAAACCACATATCAAATGAAAATTACTTTATTTAATCCATTCGTTTTTATTATGTCTATGTTGGTCACGTCTCTAGTCACCCTACAAAATAATACAAATCTTGAAGCTTGATAAATATTAATAAAATAAAGTTTTTAATGCTCAAGAATATTGTTATATAATGAGGTAACAATATTGAATATATATTATAACATAATTTAACTATTGAATCTCTATCTCAATGCACGAGGGAGTATATTTTATTGTTCAAGATTGTTAGTCGATTGTTACCAAATTAGAAATAGCGTAGTGCCTGATTTGTTCTTAGATCCATGATAAACTAGGAGATGACTAGAGTTGGATTAAGTTAAGATAATGATTGATATATAGCATTTCCAAGCAATCGACATCGACCTTCTTTTTCTTTGAGATGCGTAGGAAGCATTTATACAAATGGTTGAGTGTGCTCCTAGTCTAAGATAGACGAGTTTTAACCTATTACGTGTTGGATACGTCTAACCAAGTTATTTGCCTCTAATACATAATGTCAGTAGAAAATTTATGTTGATTGATACCCAATTGTTCGTTCAACCATATTTTTATGTTAATATACTTATCAAAAACTTAATATAGTTGTTCGTGTTTGAGAGACGATACAATTTGAGCCCATACAACCTACTATTATATTTATTAAATGAAGCTTCTGTTTTTTTTTTTTTCCCTTTCTCTTTAGCTTTCAACAACACAAACTAATTAAGTTGGCTTACATTCATTCTCATTCATTAGTAACACATGCATGCAAAAGTCTTAAAAACTTTAGTATGTCAAAAAAAAAAAATTAAAAATTAAAAATAAGGCATTTTTTTATTAGGATTAATATCTCATTTGAAATTGATTTGGCAAAAATATCCCTCATGGTGAAAGTAATTGAAGATTTCTCTATCTCTATAAGGGAAATAGGGCCAGAAGTGATATTATGGCAAACCTATTGCCAAATTTTCCAATGGAAATAAATAAATGAATAAATTTTGTATTATTATTAAAAAAAAGTTATGAATTTTCTGAATAAAGTAAAGTAACATTTAACAAGTTGCCCTTCCCTATGCACTTGATTTAGTGCTACAAATTAATTTTCGCATGTACCGTTGTGTTTAAATATTTGTGGGTGTGGTTGAAGGGGTTTTTAATTCTAGTTTAGCTGTTACAGTTGATTTATATGGATATGTAATTAATTAATTTTGGTTTTTTCTATTTAATTCTTAACTGGGTTTTTACCTTTTTTTTTTTTCTCTTTCTTGCTAAATTACAATTTTATTCCCTTATATATATATATATATATATATATATTTAAATTTTTTTAGTTTAACTAGTTAAGTTATATTCAAGTTGACACTCATGTTAAATCTTAATTTAATTTCTAATTTTATTATCATATTATATTTTTTTTTAATACATCATATTATATTATTGGAAATACTATCTTTTTTGTCTTTTAATAAATGATTGTGTTTCATCCTTCAGTTTTCAAAACATGCTTTTTTTAGTCTCCAAATTTTTAAGAATATGTTTGAAAAGTTCCTTAAATATTTTTTTTAATTGTTTTATATAATTATATGATATTTTGAATTAAAAAAATAATAAGTAACGATAATTTTAGAGACAATGTAATTTTTTTAAAACTAATTTTTTAATTTAAAATAATAACAAAAAATTATTGTTGGCACTTTTTAAACCTATTTTTAAAAATTCGGGGACTAAAAATTTACGTTTTAGAAACCTAAGAACCAAATGCACATATTCTTCAAAATTCAAAGACTAAAAATGTATATTTTAGAAATTTAGGGACCAAACACAAATATTCTTAAAAATTCGATGACTAAAGAGTAATTTTCCCTATATTCTTATATTTTGATTATGTTAAAGTGTTAATGTAATATTAAATTTACATTCACCCATCAACTAAAATTTTTTGGTTGATCAATGATTTAATATGGTATATATCCAAACAAAAGCTAATGTGTTCAAATTCAAACTCAAATTATATATATATATATATATATGTCATCCTATTAAAGAAATCAAATATAATATAAGTTAAATAAGTTTTCATGACGTGATATTTGTTTAAATAATATCAAAGTTGACAATTGACATGACTGAAAAATGAATGAATTTGTCCGGCTCTCAAAAAAAAAAAAAACAAAAAAAAAACATGAATTTGGACAACGTTGTAAGTTTATTTTGTGAGAGTCTCGTAGAATGTAGCATGAATTTGGATAGCAACGTAAAACACCCAACAAGAGGCTGGATAAATTTGATAATCCTTCGATGGTTTGGTACAAATAATGAATATATGTGTTGAAAATTTATTAAGTCCATTAACAAACAATAAAGATATTTATAAAATCCTAATTAAACATCTAATCCCCATCTTTATAATTTTATTACATATTTTATTTTATTCGTTAAAAATTTTATTAGTAGAAATTTAAACTTTCAATCTTTTAATCAAACTATGCTTAGTTTGGAGACACTTTATTTATTGAATTACGTTAGTAACATATCTAAGTTAAATTAAATATCTGAACTTTTTCCTTTTTTTCAAAAATACTTTTATTTTTCTAAAAGTTGAAATATTATTTTAAATATGTCATTCTATTTCAAGTATCAATTTTCATCTGAAATTTTGAAAGATTTGTATTAGAAGAATAGTTTTGAAACGTTTTTGAAAAATTAATGGTAATATTGAAACTTTTGAAAGAATTATGATAAAACTTAAAAGTTTTTCTTATATATATATATATAGAAAATTTTTACATATAAAAAAATGTCAAACTATTTATAGAAAATAGCAAACAAAGAACACTGATAGACATTGATCTATCATTTTTATCACCGATAGACCTTGATAGACTGCTATCAGCATTTATCACAATCTAAAATTTTTGTTATTTTGTGTAAATAGTTTTATTTATTTTTCTATTTTAAAAATTCTCCTATATATATATATATATATAATTAAAAAATTATTGAGTGCATTTCAAACTACACCACCCATGTTTGTTCAACCCACACCAAAATGTCCGTAGAAAAAAATTTCACGTGACAAATTTTTTATTTTCTAAAAAAAATATTTTTTTATTTTATGGGTATTGTCTGCTCCCAAGTATTAATCTATATAATTTAACCATTTATTTACATTAAACTATGCGACCATTGAGATATTATTTATCTCTCTCCATATGTTATCTCACTCTACTCTAACATGGAACATGGAGTGGACTACCTTAATTAATTTTGAATTAAATACAAGAAGGGGCAAAGGCAGAGAGTTTATATATATATATATATTTCATTTTTTTATTTTTGTTATGAAAAAAATTATAATTTTTTTCCAATTCTTCTACGCTTGTTGTGGGTTTTTTCCCCCCACAATCAATTACATTACTACAGCCTCATTTTCAACTCATTTTCAACAAAGCTCTTTAATTTCCCCCCATTTTTCCCTCTCTCTCTCTCTCTAACACAACAAATACACAATTAAATAAGGCCTAAAAAGCAAACCCCACTTGAATTCTCGGCCTTATAAATAATCCCCTCTTACAGTCCCCAATTCCCCTGCAATCTCAACTCTGTTCCTAAAATTCTCCTCTGTTTTTCCTCTGTTTTTCTCCTTAAACCCCTTTTCAGGTGAATTTATTTCCAATTTCTCTTTATTTGCATCTCAATATTCAAATTAACCATTTTAACAAAAACCCCATTTTGATTTTCTGCAGACAAAAAGATGAATCGAAGAAACAGTGGAGCAGCAACACCAAAGCTTGAGCTGAAACTGAACTTATCGCCGCCGAGAGCGAACAGAGGAGTGGAATCACCGAGTCGGTCTGCTACGGTCTCGCCGACATCGCCGCCGAGCTCGTGTGTGTCGTCGGAGGAAGAGATGGCGGCGGCGGCGAGATACTCAAACAGCCCTGAAGCAACGTCGATGATGCTGGTGGGATGTCCACGTTGTCTGATGTATGTTATGTTGTCGGAAGAAGATCCGAAATGTCCGAAATGCAAAAGCACTGTTCTTCTCGATGTTCTCCATGATAACGCTGCCGTCAAAACCAGAAAAAACTAGAAGAAAAAAAACAGAGACAAAGAAGAACAAATTCTATAAGTCTAGAGAGAGAGCTTTTTTTTTTTTTGGGGGGGGGGGGGGGGGGGAATTTTAGAAGGTAGTTTAATTTTACTGTGTTGATAGGAAAGTAGAACGGTAGAAGGATTTAGAGAGAGAAGGTTTTTTTTTTTTTTTTTTGGGCTAAAAAAAGAATATTTAGGAATTAGATTTTTTTCTCTCCCTTCTTTTAGCACAAGGACTATGTAAACCAGCGGTTAACTGCAAGTGCCCAAATGTTTTATGTTTTTTCTTTTCCTCTTTTGCTTTTTTACTTTTTTACTTTTTTACTCTTATTATATTGAAATTTTCTTTTATTTCAATTTTTTTTTGGTAATTTAGATATGAAACTAAATATGTTTTTTTTTTAAATTAAAACAACATGATTTTTTTTTTAAAAAAATACATTTTTTAAAAATGTAGTTTATTAAAAATATTACGTCGCAATAAATAATTATCTTTTAGTATATGAGTTGTTGGGTGAGGGATGAAATATTTAACCTCAAAAGAGGAAGAGCATGCTAATTATACTAAATTTGTTGTGGTTAGAAGTGTGATTAAATAAAATATTGATATTATAGGATAATTTTGAATGGATTGAAATGTACTGTACCCAACGATTGAAATATTCGTCAATATGTTGATATATCTGTAAATTGGAGAGTTCGGCAACTATATTAAAGATTAATTGATATCTTTTATAAATATATACACAAAAGATTAAGAAATGTCATTTATTAAGTTGGATGTGTATATGAATACTCCTAACAAGATTGATAAATTAGGAATGTGATAAAAATAACTTAGGCATTGTTTGGTAACCATTTCATTTTTTGTTTTTGGTTTGTGAAAATTAAGTCTATTTTCTCTCGTTTTCTTATAGTGTTTTGTATGTTTCTTATGTACAAGAGTTGAATTATTAGCCAAATTTCAAAAAACGAAAATAGGTTTTGAAAAATTATATTTTTTTAGTTTTCAAAATTTTACTCGTTTTTGAAAACATTGATAAAAATTAGATAACAAATAAAAAAATTTAGAGGTAGAAAGAGTGTTTATAAGTTTAATTTTCAAAAAGAAAAAAAAAAACTAAAAATCAAATAGTTACAAAACGAAGTTGGATTCATTTTTAAAAAATAACTTAATGATTACGTTAGATTTTTTTTTTTTTTGTTAATTATTTAGGGTTGTTTTCAAATATAGAAAAATTAGTCAAATTATTTACCAGTATAGAAAAATTTTACTTTCTATCGTTGATAGACACAATGAAATTTTTCTATATTTGTAAAGAGTTTGATATTTTTTCTGTTTATAGTAGTTTCTCTATTATTTATTATATTTTCCAAGAAATATCTGTTGGTATTGATATTTTATTGATATATCCATAAAATCTCAATCCCAATTTCGATATTAACATCGATATTTTAATCTTTAAATACGACTTAAAAATAATGTCTCTTTAGTTTTATTTTGAATTTAGTCTGTGTCATAATTTTTTATTTAGATTTTTGTCAAGTCAATAAATACCACAATTTTTTAAGTAGTAGGGTACTAAATTGAAGAAAAAAAGGACAAAAATATTAGAAAATAAAAAGATATATTTAACAACAATAAAAAAAAATCATTAATTTTAAAATTAAAAACATTAGTATTTAGTATAGAAAGAAAACTAATGAAACTAACTAGAAGAAGGAAGTGATGGGGATTAGAGTGAGGTGGGCCCAATGGAAGAGTTGTAGTGGGGTCCACTAGTTGAAAGAGTTGGCAGGGGGCCACGTATGATGACATGGCACGCTCCAATTGGGTGGTGATTAATTATAAACAACGTAAAAGAAGGTAGGTGATTTAAACATTCCATTAAATCATGTGCAGTGCATGGATTCTTTTTGGGCGATAATATTACATAAATTTTCAACTAACTGAGGCTCTCAAATATTAATTGAATACGGTATATTAAAAACATACCCAATTTTTTTTAAACTACATTTATTTTTATATTCTAATCCACAAATATCATTTTTTATTCTCCTATTTTTTTTCTATAGATTTTAAAATATTGTGGGATCACTAAACAAATGTTGACTTTATAGAATTTCTTTTTAAAATATATGTTTTTTTCTCTAAATTTATATCATTCTTAAATAAATATTTGACTTTCTAAAAAAATTTCAAAAAAAAAAAAATAGTCTTTTTAAAAGTTGACTTAGATTTTTAAAAATATTAGTTATAAATTGATAACAAAAGAGAAAAACTTAGAAATCTATTAGATATAGTTTATAGTTCAAGAACTCTAAGAGATTTTATTAAACTTTTTTAAATAATTTTTTTATAGACTCGTTACTCAACCCTTTAAGTGCAAATACTAAAATGGAAATTGAATTAATGTTTTTATCTTAATTCATTAACTTTTAAGTGCTTTATTTTTTGTTATAAGTTTGCCACACACATATATATATATGGGCTATTTCAAATATAAAAAAATAGTAAAATATCTACAAATATAGAAAAATTTCACTATCTATTAGCGATAGACCGCGATAACTTCTATCATTAGGCAAAAGATCGCAATAGACTTTTATCGTTGAGTGATAGAAGTCTATCGTAGTCTATTGCAATCTATCGCTGAAGTCTATCACGATCTATTACAATCTGTCGCTGATAGACGGTGAAAATTTTCTATATTTGTAAATAGTTATATATATATATATATATATTAGTACTTATTTGTTTTTTTAATTAATTATTTAACAAAAATTTGAACAGTTGAAGCCTGACCCATGACTTGCTATATATATATAACATCATACACTTGTTCACATGAACATTTACTCATCATGTAAATAAAACAAAAGGAAAACATTTGAATTAGGTTTTGTCAAATGACATGTGAAAAAAAAATTAAGATAACATTTTATCCAAGGTTATTGAGCTATAAAATATGATATTTGAGAAACTAAGAAGATGTTTAGTATCTTATCCAAATTTAATTTCTTGTTTTAATTTAAACTCAAACAAGTAAGTTTCTAGCTAAATTATTTAATTTAGGAAAAGACAACTATTTGAATTGTAAAACTATGACGTGTTATTTACTGTTGAACTATGTTTTTTTAAAACGAACAGACGAGAAAGTGGTTTGAGAATTTAAGAAAAGAGAGGAAAAAATAAGTAAAAAAATATATAATGTAATTGAAGGGGAGTAATTACATTGCATTAGATTGAAGAAGGGAGACATTAAATTAAAGAAGAACATAAATGCAAGAGTAATTGAGGCGGTTGAGAACAATGAAACCAAGCCAAAGAGAAAGAGTATTACGTCAATATGATAAATACAAATTTAATTCCACTTTCTTTCCTTTCAATTTCCATTTTACTATTTTTGTGAAACCTTTCTTCATTTCCCTTCATCCTTTTTTGTTCTAATAATAACTAACCCTCTTCAAATAATCTCTTTATTTTTTTATTTTTTCCAAACAAAATACCCGATTTTCTTTATTTTATTTATGTTTATTTCGATATTAGATTTTAAAAAATATAGCTTCTTTATTGATGACTTACCATTTGTTTGGATTGACTTTCTGAGTATTTTTAAGTGAAAAGATGTTTTTAAACACTTGAAAAGTCAATTACAATAGATTCTTAATTCATCTAGACTTTTACTTTTAGAATTGACTTAATTAATGAGTCCATTTTAGGGTTAAATTTTTAGTTTTATCCAATTGATGATAAAAATAATTTTTTTTAGGGAAATTATTATAAACAAAAAAAAATATTAAACTATTTATAAATATAGAAAAAATTCACTGTCTATCAGCGATAGACTTTTATTGTTGTCTATTGCTCAAGCGATAGAATTTTATTGCGATCTACCGTGATAGACAGTAAAAATTTTTTAGATTTGTAAATAGTTTGACTTATTTTTTTATTTTTGAAAACAATCATTTTTTTAATTATTTTTTTAATGTTTTGTGGTGGTATGAGATGATATTTTTAGACATAGGTTTTGTTTGGTTTTGGTTTGTTTTCCTTTTTCTTCTTTTTCTTCTTTTTATTATTTTTGTTGGCTATGTATAAGTATTTCCATGAGTGCTTTGTTTTATTGAATTAGGTGTGATTTATGAGTTGGTTTTTAGGTAGTTTTCTAATGGATATTAATTGTATCACATGTTAGAATTTAATTTGTATATTGCTAAAAATGATTTTCTTTCCTTTTTCTTTTATCACATTTTTTATAAGAGTTCTTGTTTTATTTTAGAAAACGAAGAGAATCTACTAACAATTTCTCATTTATTTATTTTTTATTATATATAAAAAGAAAAATATATGATTTTACAAAAAGAGAAAAATTTGAAAGCATACAATTTTGGGAAAGTTTTTTTTAAAAAAGTTGTTGTTTTAAGGGGGAGGGGTGGTTAAAAATTTAAAAATATAAACCAACGTTGAAGTTATTATTTGGTTTAATTTTCTATTTTTTTTTATATTTATATATCAATTTGTTTTCCTAATAACTTTTGTTTCAATAATCCACCATAGAAAAATCTTGAATAAAGAAGAAGTCCAAAGTATTTAGTTACCTCAAAAGGAGTCATAATGGTGTATTTAAAGTGGATTTCATCTAAGGTCTAACTTAACCCTATAGGATTAGAATATGAATTTTCAAGCTTGATCAATTCTTATCTTATCTTATCTTGATTTTTGACTTTATTTTGTTAGGCCAAAAGTTTTTCTTTTCTTTCTTTTCCTTTTATTATTTGAAATAATTATAAGACATTTAAAATTTAGAAAAAAGTAATTTTATAAATTTATCTATTATCTCTAAAATTAATTTTCTAATTTAAAATTTTACACATTCCACACGCCTTTTTAGTCTCCGAAATTTTAATTATTAGCACTAAAATATATGTTATTTTAACAACTAGTAGAAAATTTACATTATGAATATATTACAATCTGCTATGAAGTGGCAACAATAATTATCCATAATAATTTTTTTTTTCTTTTGATTAGAGAAATTACTATAAACAGAAAAAATATCAAACTATTTATAAATATAGAAAAATTTCACTGTCTATCAGTGATAGATCAGTGATAGACCGCAATAGAATTCTATCGCTTTCTATTGTTCAAGCAAATAAATTCTATCGCGATCTATCAGTGATAGACTGTAAAATTTTTCTATATTGGTAAATAGTTTTGCTTATTTTTCTATATTTGAAAAGAGCCCTTTTTATTATTATATATCTTCTAGGCATGTTGCTAGCTAATACATATTTTCGATGTTTTAACTATTAGAAGTGGACCGGACTTAATGTATTATTATAAAAATTATATATACAAAAATGTCTTATAACATTATATTAATGTGCCAATTGAATAAAACTATATGATACACTTCTTAAGGATGAAAAATTTGATCTTCCATAATTATTGAATAAATAAAAAGATCAACGAGGAAGAGTATCACGATAATATTAATTTTTATCGATATTAATTTTGTAGATTTGACATCAATATGAAAAATAAAACCAACATTATATTATATCTTAAAAAAATTCATGAAACATTAAAAAAAAAAAAAAAAGACAAGCAACAAAATGATACTAACAAGATTTCTAAAAAATTAAAATTTTGACTACCGACTTCAAGGGATGAAATTTCGATTCCCCCACTCAACATATTGTCAAAAAAAAGAAAAGAAGAAAAACTTAACATTTATTTTAATCTTTAAGCGTAACCCAAACAAGAGGAGGCCAAACAAAATTACTGATAAGAACCGTTGACAACTTTTACTTGCTATATCGAAGACTCCAAAGTCATAACCACCAAGATAATCATAAACATGTCGCTTCGTTTGATCATTCGAGTAATAAATACGATTACCATTGAATAATCCATTACAACATTTGAGTGATATAGAACTATTCAACCCCAAAAAGATTGTGCAGTAATAATCCTCCAAATTATTGACTTTAATCCATTTAAACCTTTCATTATTTCTCAAATTCAACTTGAATAAATTGAATCCAATAGTCTCGTAGTCACAGTTAAAATAATTATCCCATGGTTGATTCAAATTTAACCGTCTCTCAACCATAAACAACTCATCATCATTATTATCTATTTTAACCAAATACAATTTTGACCGTTTTTCCAACTTAAGTCGTTTTGTTCCCAAATTCACCATCTGTGTTAGGCTTTCAATATTCGAGGCCCAAAGTTTTGCACGAGAATTAATAGCATAAATTTTTCCATTAAATATTACACAATCATGAAAATCTGAGGAGGATGTAGGAATTTCCGTCCACCCATTTTTACCAAGCGTGGTAAAAGATAGCCTTGAGAATTTACCGTGTATGGCAACAATAATAAAATCATTGGAATGCGGTGGAGAAGGTGAAAGGACAATTTTATCCAAATAAAGAACATGAACGAGTATTTGACTAAAGGAAAAATTGTCAAATATTGGGCGAATAATAGGGAATTCATTCGGGCCAGGGGCGTAATTTAAAATGTTTGAGAAAGAAGAGATTGGAGGGAGAAGGAATTGGGAGTTGGTGAGAGGATTAAGGAGTTTTAAATTATGGTCATTTTCTAAAGTTATTAACCAACCATTATTGGAAGAGCCAGGACAAAATTGGTATCTGAAATTTGGTAAATTTAAGTAAAAAAAAATTTCGTGGTTAAAAGGATTGTAAAAAGATTGAAAGTTTTGGTAATTAGGGTGAAAATAAGGAAGCATTAGACAAGGAATATTGGTGAATTTAATCGGCTTATTTGGGTAAAATGTTTCTCCATGAACGGCAAACTGCACGAAATCGAATGTAATTGGCGTATGTATTTGAGAATTCTCCGATTAAGGTCCATAATTCTATCGGAAGATCATAACAATTAGCCATTATAGATTGAGAGGAAATAAGAATATTGGAGATGATGAATAATTCATGGCGTATTTATTAAGAAACTAAGCAAAAATACTATTAGGATTAGGAATATTAATGAGAATCCAATTGGGTTTAGGAGAGAGTTGTGATAAATAAGGGTTTGATTTTTTAAAAGGGAACCGTTTTAGGAGAGGATTAAGTGCTAAAATAAGTTTGTTTTCAAAAATAATTAGAAAAAATATGGGTAGATAGACCCAATTGTGTGATTTTTTTTAAAAAAAGAAGTTTGACTAAGTCAAAATATTCAGCTCTTCCGTTGGTTTCCCTTTTTTTATTTACTTTTTTCCCTTTTATTTTTGGCAGATTGCATTTTGTTTTGTTTTTTTTTTTAATTAATTTCTTCTTTCTCTTTTTTAAATTATATTTTCTAATTTTGTTTATTTTTGTTTTAATTTTATTTAAGATGGGGAGTGTATTTTTTAGATTTAAATAAAAAATAATGACTTATTGATTACCAATCTAGATTCTATTTTATGTTTTTAGATTTATTAAGTTCAGTAAATATGTGGATAGAAACTCGATTTCTATTTTTTAAAAACTGTTTTTGGATTCTCGATTGAAAATCGAGTAGCAAAGCCATCAAGTAATATTTTTAGTCAATTTAATATTTTCACTCAACAATTTCATAAGTAAAAAGGTCGAAAAGATTTTAGAACAGTTGCAAATATAACAATCAAGACCAAAATATTTACAAATATAACACAATGTAAAAAAAAATTCAAGTCGTTAATAGGAGTCTATCAGTAATAGATCATATTGCTAATAGAAATTTATTAGTGATAGACCATGATTTTGCTATGTTTATAATTTTTAAAAAATATTACTATATACTAAATTATTGAAAAATTAAGAAAAATAGGACAAAAAATAGAGGGAAAAAGAAAATTGGGACAACTTTTAAAAAAATAGACTTTTAGGAGAAATGTCCAATTTGCCCTTTAGTTAAAAAAAGCCCTAAAATGTTGGGAAAAAGTTGAAAGTCGACCAACAGAGGAAAAGTTGGAGACGCGATTCCTTCCTTCGACGGACACTTCAACGACACATGTGACTTTTTTTATCTTGCAATATCTCGCAACAACTTTTCAACTTGTAAACTTGAAATGCTCAACCCCAAATCATTTTTATATGTGTTTTAGGTGATTTAGGGTGGGTTTGGACATGTTTTAGATAATCTTTTAGCTACTGTTTTTTATCTCGCAACATCTTGCAATATCTCGCAACAACTTTCCAACTTTCCAACTTTCAAACTTGAAACGCGTAAAACCAAATCATTTTTATATGTGTTGTAGGTGATTTAGGGTGGGTTTTGTTATGTTTTAGATAGTTTTTTAGCTACTGTTTTTTTATCTCGCAACATCTTGCAACAACTTTCCAACTTCTAAACTTAAAAACGCCCAAATTCAAATCATTTTTATATGTGTTTTAGGTGATTTAGGTAGGTTTGGACATAATTTAGATAGTTTTTTAGCTACTGTTTTTTTTATCTCGCAATATCTCATAATATCTCGCAACAACTTTTCAACTTTCAAATTTGAAACGCTCAAACCCAAATCATATTTATTCATCATTTAAGTAATTTAGGGTGATTTTACACATGTTTTAGTAAGATTGCTGAAATTTTTGTTTTAATTTTTTTTGCAGGAATTAAAGACTTTTCGATAATTTAAGATAGTTGTGTAGATGTTGCGACCTATGTAGGCAAACAAAGGTTTTTTTTTTTTTTTTGGTTGAATACTTTAGTTATTTTCATTATTGTTGGAGATGTATGAAACACAACTAATATTTGTCCTATTGTATCTTATCTCGCAACATCTCTCAAATTTGAAATGCTCAATTCGAACTCATTTTTATAGGTGATTTATGGTGAGTATGAACCTTTGTTTGCTAGTTTTTTAGCTACTGTTTTGTATCTCGCAGTATCTCGCAACATCTAAAAAACTATTTAAAACATAACAAAACCCACCCTAAATCACCTACAACACATAAAAATGATTTGGTTTTGCGTGTTTCAAGTTTGAAAGTTGGAAAGTTGTTGCGAGATATTGCGAGATGTTGCGAGATAAAAAACAGTAGCTAAAAGATTATCTAAAACATGTCCAAACCCACCCTAAATCACCTAAAACACATATAAAAATGATTTGGGGTTGAGCATTTTAAGTTTAGAAGTTGGAAAGTTGTTGCGAGATATTACGAGATAAAAAACAGCTAAAAAATTATCTAAAACATGTCCAAACCCACCATAAATCACCTAAAACACATATAAAAATGATTTGGGGTTGAGCATTTCAAGTTTACAAGTTGAAAAGTTGTTGCGAGATGTTGTGAGATAAAAAAAAGTCACATGTGTCGTCGAAGTCACTTGTGCCGTCAAAGTGGTCGTTGAAGTCGAAGGAAGGAATCGCGTCTCCAACTTTTCCTATGTTGGTCGACTTCCAACTTTTTCCCAACATTTTAGAGCTTTTTTTAACTAAAGGGCAAATTGGACATTTCATGTCCAATTTGTCCTAAAATCTATTTTTTTTAAAAGTTGTCCCAATTTTCTTTTTCTCTCTATTTTTTTTTTTTGTCCTATTTTTCCTAATTTCCCTAAATTATTATCCTAAAAATAGTTTCCTAAATTTTTTTTAAAAGTGGGGTTGATCTCGCTTCAATCTCCAAACATAGCTATGGGCGCTGATTATCTAATCTCCATCGGATACGTCTACTGTGTAATGTATTCTCCGATTCGAAGCCATGCCTGACTCCAAATCGCCGCCGCCGATTCAGTGATCCGCTGGTATTTTGAATCGTTTAATAGCTCATTGTGTACACATCATTTCTATCAAATACATGTTTGTTTATGAACTTATGATTGTCTTCCCGAGGGACAATTTGCATTCAGTTGGCTGATATTTTTTGCAACCACCAAGTTTCTCCTAAATCTGTTGATCGATCATTGATAAGATGTTGATATGATAGTGGAGATTGTGAGATTATAGGTAATATCGAGGTATTGGATTTAATGTGGCATAGTTAGGGCATTATCACGATGAAATTACAAATTGCCTTTCGAGAGGTCTAGTCTCTCCCACAGTCCTTAGGTGCCTAATTTCCTTTATTTATAACCGAAGCACCACTAACTAATTACCGCTATGCCCTTACTACTATCCTATCCTACTAATATCCCCAAAGTATCCCTTACTAGTACTACTACTATTCTGCTAATATCTCCAAAATGTACATTACTAGTATTCTCACAGGAAGCATTTAGGGTTCTGCATTAGAGTATACTAAATTCTGAAGACTGAGCTAATGCATCACAAGGCTGACTGGCAAAGTTTGGTGAAAGGCTTCCACTTGCAAAAGTTTTATGAGTGTTAGGACTTATGCATTTAGTAAACTCCTGATTTTTTTTACTTGATATTGCCCTTTCCTATTACCTGTTAGCCCTTCCAGTCTCCTTAGTCATTCTTTCCTTCAATGTATTATTCATGATAGCAGACACTGAATGTGCACAAATAACTTTCAAGGCGGAAGTTTAAAGAATTTGGTTTCTAGAGAAAGTTTGTTGCTGTTGAGGTACAAAAATTGGATCTAGAGCAGTACTAGTAGAAAAAAGGAGAACAATATAGCAGAGTTTTGCATTGTATGTTTGTTACAACCCCTTAGTATGTTCTTAATGTTTCTAGCATCTTTTACATAGAAGATTTAAATTGTTGTACCCTTTCGAGACTAATAGAGCCTTTGGCATAAGGTATCTGCAATTAGACATGGTTATAATTCTTTTTGATTGCTATTGAAACAACTTTCTCAGAAAACTAGGAGGACCTTCTGATTGTATATAGCTGAAATCCAATAGTTTTTCTTTCTGTATCCATTCTAGCCTATCCCCGCAAGTTAGAAAAGATACGAGGGTTAAATTTTAGGATTTCCCTTGATGATACTCTTTTGAATTTCATGCATATCCTTGCCATCAACTCTTTTTTCCCCCGAGTATAACAAATGAGGGGGTTTGACTTTGAACATATGAATCCAAGGGAAGAAGTAGATGCCTATGAGATTTCCATTAGCAATGTTTTAAAGACTGAGTTCTACATTCTGAGGGTCATTCCGGGGGAGCTGATTTTTTACTTCAGTAAAAAGTTAAAGGCCAATGGACTCCATCATTGATGATAATTGTGATGTTTAGATTTGAGAATGACCTTTAGAATCTCTGTTCTAGAATTGACAATAGATGGAGGTGAGTTTTTTGTGTTTCTACACTTTTATATAATTATTATTTTCAATAATTGACAATTTTACTTTTTGTTCCATTATTGATATTCTTCTATATAAGTTTGAGGCTTATGACTTGTATGCCTCATCCCTTAGGAAGGAGAAATCTTGAGGCCAGCTTTAGTTTTAAAATGCTGGTTGTTAGTGAACATTAAAACATTAGGCTATTTGGAACAATGAGGACCATGGATGAAATCCAATGCTTAGAAGAAACCTCAATGATAGAAAACTCTCTGTACACCCGTTTTGAGGAAAAAGAAAACTTTGGAATGAACTTCTCTTCTGAACTTGTGATAGAACCCAAATGTATTGATAGGAATGCTATTAGGGTAAGTTTTGAGGGTACATTAGTAATTAGTTAAGGAAGTTGTTAGGGCGATTTGTTATGAATAGCGTGAGGGGGAAGGGTGTAGTTAGGCAATTGTGTAGTTGGTTTAAGACTTGAGTGGTCTCAAGACTAAGAGGGTCCAAGTACCTCAAATACTTGGAGAAGTTATATTGCATTCCATTATTTTTAATATTTCAATACATTTGGGTTCTTTCAACTTTCTAGAATACTGATTCCAGAGATAAGTGATTGGAGAATATTATTAGCAAAGCGGGGGGGGGGGGGGGGGGGGGGGGGGGGGGGGGGGGAACAAGAACACCGCACCTCAACAAAAATGAAACTCATTTTATTCTCAACTCTAGATTTAAGGGGAAGTCTCAGACCAAGCCTCCCTTTGGTATATGGTATTTTTTTTCTCTTTATTTTAATGTAATTGTAGACCATGCAATTTCAGTAACAAGAACTAGAAGCCATTCGGATGACTTAAGCAATCTAATCATACTAAGGTTACTAAACACTAAGGCCTCGTTTGATAATGAGTTAAGTTTAGTTTTATGTTTTTGGATTTTAAGCTTGTTTTCTCCTAATTTCTTTACTATAGCTTTTACTTTTCTTAAAGAACATTTGAATTCTTAGTCAAATTCCAAAAACAGAAACTCAAGTTTTTAAATGCTACTTGTTGTAATTCTTAAAACATGACAGAGATTTTGAAAACATTAGAAAGTTGATAACAAAACAAAGAAACTCATGGGTGGAAGTAGTATTTATAAGCTAAATTTTCAAAAACCAAAAATCAAATGGGGTCTGATAGCGAATAGTTTTGCCTCGTTAGGTTCTTCGTCATTCTTTTGATAGAAAAAGCATTCCATGCATTTGACAATTTAATTTTTCCTCTCTAAATTCCTCCTTGTTCTCTCTCTAGACATTTTCTAGGTTATTTTCTTTGGAAGTTTTGTGAGGCAGATATGGACAAGTATCATTGTATATGCATTTCAGAAAACCAAGCATAGGTAGGGTCAGACAGGTTGTCCTGTGAAATTAGTTGAGGTATGCGTAAGTTGGATCGGACACTCACGGATATAAAAAAAAAGAAAATGAGTACCAAGCATAGGAACTTACTGCTGGAAGTGATCTGTAAAGTGATTCTACTCTGATATACTGGTAACTCTGAAGTCCTTTGAGTTGAGTTCATATAATTGTGATTTAGGGTTCGAATTACAAACGAACCTACAGTTTTTTGTGATATGTTTAGGAAAATTTTGAATGACTCTGCGGGCTTAGTTTTCTGGTTATGAACGTCTACATAGGGATGTTGAATATAGCCTTTTAAGGTTGAAAGATTGTTTCTGTTTTGGAAGAGTATTTAACATGGCAGGTTTGATGCAGAGAAATCCCTTCTGATCTACTCCCAGATGGTGTTTACAACAAGGAGCAGACCTCCTTCGAAAAATCTTAAAATTAGTCTATACTATTAGTTTATTGTTATTTTCTTCAAAAAAAAAAAAAAAAAGTCTATTAGCCTTCTATCTATAGATTTTAGAAACATATTCACATTTTGTTCTTTTTGCATGAAAATTATTATTATTATTTAACAAATTTCGATAAAAATTAGCTTCAAACTATCAATATGGTCAAAACTTAAGATTTATTGAAAGTACGAGCCTAAATTTTGACACATCCTTTTTCGTGTCCTGGTAGCATTCCCATGCGTTGATTTTATGCCTTCAGTTGTTCTCCTATACCTCTCTTCTTTTAATGAGAGTTCTTTTCTAATAGAAAGAAAAGAATGTTATTTTTCATCTCATATCCAGAGTAGTATGGTCACAGTTGTTCTCTAATTGATATTTGGATTCGGTTTAATTTTGTTTTATGACATTCTTTTATGTCATTTTAAAGCTTATTGTGCCTATATAATATGATATTATTGGATGAAATGAAGGTGTTATTTTCTAGAGCTCTTCTTCGTGGTTGTTATTTCACAGGTTCCTTTGTCCCAGTTCTATATTTTATATGAAGGATCATTGGTTTTTTTCATGTATAAATTTGTGTCTATATATACCCCCACATGAATGTAGCTTGTCAATAATTGACACGTATTCTTTTCCTTAAAGCCAAAGGTTCGAATTTCCATACTCGACGATCCACATTTGTTGTACTATATGTATAGTTCTTGTCAATATTTTCTGTCATACGAATGTGATTCAGGTATACTGGCCCAAGTGGGGAGAGAATGGTACCATTCTTTATAAGTTAGGTTTGCATCTCGAAAGGTAATATTGTGAAAAAAAAATAAAAAATTTAGCTACAACTTATTGAAGGAATGAAATTCAATTTTTTTTTTTTTTTTTTTTTTTATTTAAATATCTGACATTTTAGTTAAAGATATATATTTTAAATAGTTGAGCTATATTCAAGTCGGTGAATGAAATTGTGTTTTCTTTTCTTTCCTAGACATTATATCAAATAATGTAATACATGACATGCAGACACATTTAGATTTAAGGTACACTGTAACTGTTTAAAAAAAAATTATTGACAGTTTTATGTAACATTTATTTGCTGATTTTATTTTATTTTATTTTATTTTTGAATTTTGTTGTTTCTTGTTATGAATACAAGGTCATATATCAATCTGTCACTTCTGTAATGGGTCCTACATTTTAAGATAAGCATAAAGTGAGTTGTTATTGGTCCTACCACTAGTTTTTTTTTTATTGCTCTCACTAATTCAATCCTCCATTATTAGGAAATATATGTCACAAATACGGATGATTTATGGAGATGAGCAACAAAATTTTCCTTTTTACAATATCTGAGATTTTCCCCCCCCTTTTGCTTAGCGAATTTAAATTTAATCTTAAACTCAGAATGTTAGGTGAAATGAATATTTTAAAAAAAGTTTGAGAAAATATTGTTCTAGCTCTGTCTATAATTGATTAATGATCATCATAATGTAGTTAATTACCAGTCATTGATGCATGCTCAAATTACAATACAAGAGTAATTACATTCATTGAGACAGTCATAATCGTCCCAGTTGTCTATGTTTTAAAGTGTTTAAACTTAAATAATTGCAAGAAAAATATACTTAAATAATGGCGATGAGCATATATTATTTGCTCAATTCTCGAGTTTTAAATTTTTGACGTCTCCTTCCTCGCTACAATAATTAACAGAGAACCCTACAAAAATCTATATTTAATTTGAGCAATTATTTCCATTATTTAGTTTTGTTTTAATAATGTATTATTTACATTATTAAAAACTTAGTTCTCACAATAAC
This sequence comes from Lagenaria siceraria, assembly GCA_002890555.2. Lineage (NCBI taxonomy): Eukaryota > Viridiplantae > Streptophyta > Magnoliopsida > Cucurbitales > Cucurbitaceae > Lagenaria > Lagenaria siceraria. The sequence goes on along the minus strand of CM016485.1, from coordinate 9,564,015 downwards.
ATATTCCAGCTATCTTTCAGTGTGCCATCTCTTTATTGTCATTATTATTTTATAATAATTTCATTAAAATCTTCTTCTCTCCAAATCTATGAAAAATAACTTCTCATTCATGAAAAAAGTTTTTATTTTATTTTATTTTATTTTTTATTATTAAAGAACCCTACTTTCCTTTTGTTTTGTGTACTTATGGAAAAAAATATTGTAGAAAATTAGAATCTCTGAAAACATAATACCTATACATTTGGATGTATTGAATTCCAAATAATAATAATAAAAAAAAACATAGTAAGTATCTGTCTGTGTGTCTCACAAAACCCAAAAAAAAAAAAAAAAAAAAAAAAAAAAAAAAGGAAATGAGTGGAAAATGAAAGAAAGATTGTGGGACATGAAGCCATGCTGTGTAGTTTGTTTGGTTGCTCTGCAAATGGCAAACTGAATGGCCAATTGGAGTTGTGACCTTAAAAACATCCATGTGCATCCTTGGACCACCTTCTCCACACTAATTTTATTTGGTCCCCAAACCCCACTTTTTTTTTTTCACTTCAATAACTCGATATCGATCCCCACTCCTTCTCGCCTTGCCTCTTATTAACCATCGGAGAGGTTCCACTTGCCTCGAGAATATCTTTAATTTAGAAGACAATGAGATGTTTAGGGCATTGAGTTAATTATTATAGTCTATGTTTGGAGTGCAAACTATTTTAGTCAGGTAGAAAATAGTTACACTATAACAAAGAGAGATTTAAAATAATAATACTATAATTAATTGTAGGTTATAATAGTTGGAAACAACTATTATAATTGGAGAATAGTCCACTCCACGATTTGAAGTTAGTAGCCCAGACACCTACTAAAAATTTTAAGTTATATAAACATTTAACCTAGAGCATTTAAAAGGTTATCTCGGTACTCGAAATATCTAAATCTTACTCACTTATATACTCGTACTAGAGATAGGTAACTTACTTGTTATAAGTTTATGATAAATAGTAATAATTTGATCTCAATCAATTAGAAACTTCTATTTTGTGATGAATAACCTTTCTTATTATCATTACTTTTTCATGGGGTGGAACAAATCATAAAAAAGAAAATTTAGTTCAAATAGGGGTGACAATGATACAAGGCATTGACAGAGACATGGATGTTTATTTATTCATTTAATGGAGGTGAAACCAAACTATAAAAAAAAATAATTGCGATGGGTAGCACTTTTAGTGTTAATAATTAAATGTATAACAACATTTTAAAATATAGTCTATCACTGATTGATCATGAAAGCTAGATCTAAATTTTGCTATATTTACATTTTTTTTGCATTATGTTATATTTGTTAATACTTTAGGTTTGATTGTTATATTTGTAATTACTCTTAAAAAAATAGTTTGGGATGATAATGGTGTAAGATACGGATGAAGACAACTGGACAAAGATGTGTTTCACTTTCACTTGCCCAACTCAATGGGGATTGGAGAGTGGGGATCCTAGTCCGATCTCATATATTATTTTAAAATAATATATTAATTATTATTAAAAATACATTAGAAATATGGTTTTTTTTTTTATTAACCAAACTTTCAATCCTAATATTTTTCAATCAAAATAACTAGGGTTTAAAAATATCAAATGTTAAAGGTAAGAGAATACATCAAAAACAAGGTCGAGGCAGAGTAGGAAAATGTATTCATCGTCCCAATAAAATGGATTTAAAGGAAATTTCCTCCATCCCTACTTTTACTAGGGATTCTTTAAGGATACTCAATTTTACACGAATTTTTTTTTAGAAATTACTATAAATAGAAAAAATATGAAACTATTTATAAATATAGAAAAATTTTACTGTCTATTAGCGATAGATTGCAATAGAATTCTATTGTGGTCTATCGTTGATAGACAGTAAAATTTATCTATATTTATAAATAGTTTTATATTTTTTCTATATTTGAAAATACCATTTTTTTACCTTCTTAATTAAAGTACAATAAAATATTAGAAAAAAAAAATCTTAAAAAGGTGGTAGTATGAATACAAAGTATAACTTAAAAGTGATATTGTATTGTGAAGGGTTTAGGTCCGGTTTGAAACACTTAAAAGTCAATTTAAACGGGCTTTTAATACGTTTATACACATACCTATTTAGTTTCTCGACGTGGTTTAATTTTTTCACAATTAAAGAACATTTGTATAGTAGTACATTTAAAAGATCATAATATTTCATTACCATATATACAAAGCCTTACTTGGATACCACATTAGCTTTAATCAGGACTAATTAATTTACCATTTTCGAGGTTAACTTTTTTTTGTTTACTGTAATTTTACTTCAAATTTAAGATTAATTTGAAAAAAAAAAAGTATATTAATCAAATACGAACACATAAATGAGTATGAAAAGTCATCTTCATATATAGAACTTAAAAATAAATAAAAGACTTTAAGGAGAAAAAGGCTGGAGGAAATTGAGTTGCCTACACAAAATCCTTTGCCACCATAAAGTCAACTCAACCTTAAAGACTTTTATGCCCCAAATAATTAATAAAATATGTTTAATTTTAAGTCTCTTTCAAGTTTCAACTTTTACCTACATTTTTTTAATAAAAAAAAAGAGTTTATCTTCTCTTTTTGTTAATTTAGAAAAAAAAAACAATTGTGAAGACCTTGACCGCTCTCATTGGTTTTCGTAATCAAAATTATTAGCGAATAAATATTAAAAAGTGTTTGGGGTGCTGAGTTGATTATTATAGATTATGAATTATAATAGTTGGTAAGTTATAATAATCCGTGTTTGGGGTATAGTAAACACAGTAACAAAGAGAAATTTGGAATAGCAATATTGTAATTAATTGTAGGTTATAATAGTTAGAAATACCGACTATTATAATTAGAACTCAAAACATAAAGTTGACTAAAATAGGCCACTTCAAACCTATTTGAAGTTGGGACCCAAACACCCGCTAAAACTCTTCATCTCAGTAAATATTATTACAAATCACCTCATAGTTAACATTTATTTCATGCTCCTCAAGAGGCCAATACTTCGAACCATGTTTTGGTGTGAATGGAATAATATCACCAAAACATCAAAAAATACATAACCTTGAATACCGGAGAGAATCTATGCCTAATGAATTCACACTGTCTCCTTAAGACAATTTTACTCACTCTAGTGCCTGAGTTTCATGAGTAATTGTCTCCAAGAATAAAACAAATTACCTTTCTTATGTAAGCACCACCTCATCCACAAGTTCCAAACGAACTATACTTTGTGAAAATAAACCGAATTTCAACGACTTTATAAAAAAAGGAGAAAGTTTCAATGGGAGAAAAACGCTTATAAAAAAGTTCTTCTTAAGTGCAATTTGAAGAAGAGACAAATTTATAGACTATTTGTGACCATTCGAATAGTCGTGTCTCTTCTTCAAGTTGGTTATTTTCAAAAAGACATGTTCATTCATGAAACAATGCAACTTTACACAAATGGTCACAGACCATTTATTCAAACAATGGGTTCACTCAAAATTAAACATTATAAATAGAGTGACATTCCTAAATGGTTAAATTTATTGTATCAAATTGATCATCTTATCTTATAACCCTAGAAATTTGTATGTTAAAAAAAGATTTAATTCATGCATTTTTGTTTCAAGGGCTAGTATTACATAAAAGAAAAAGAAATTGTGTTGATAGACAATTTCTATATAAAAGCATGCAAATTGTCATTGGAAAATTAAAGGAAATAGAGTAGAGCTATGGCTAATTTCCTAGGCCTAGTCTACCCTCTACATTTAATTTCATCCTTTTTTTAAGATAGTCTCTCTCACATCATAATCTTTAAGGAAATAAAAAGTAACACTCAAGCATCAATTCTATCCATAGTATTAAATTTTTATCGATATGTCGACATTCTCATCAATATTTGTACGTTTCCATGAGTTTGATATCGATACAAGGAGTGAATCGATATTTCCATTATATTGTAGAAAAATTCACGAAACACAAAAAATAAACATCAAAATGTCTAATATAAACATAATATAAATAATAGACATGTTTACTTATTTGAAAGTAATAAAATGTTTATTTACTAATTTAAATTTATTTTTAAATTTTTTTCTTCAGAAATATCCATCGAAATCGATATTTTATCGATATTTTATCGATATTTCTATCGAAATATTCGTAAATTAAGACTTTGATATTTCCATCGACATAGATATTTTAAACCTTGATCCTACAATAGTTTTCATCTATATATATTGTTATTTTTTCATGCCACTAGACTTCTTTAAATTTGATATCAAATACAATATAAATCTATTTGTTATCATACAAGATTCTTAAATGTATTATGTCAAAATGTAACAATATAATACTAAAATAAATTTAACATAGAATTCAAGATCTTTTTTTCTTCTCTAGAATTAACTATTAAGGGTGTAAGATCGAATCATTAATCTTTACGATGGTAATTGATGTCTTATCCACTAAATTACGTTTGAATTGACACAAAATTCAAGTATCTAACAGGATATTGTTCGATTGTCTCATTTCTTTTCATATGTATTTTTTAATATTGGAAAGTGAGATTCATATAAAACGAAAACTTTTATCTCCTCAAAAGATGGCATAGAGGTTGGACCACGACCAGCTTGCACATGTCAACATCAAACACTCCTAACTTCCAACCCTTAACCTAAATTCAACTAAACAAAACCAAAATCTTAGCCCTTTAAATGTTTTTTTTTTCTTAAAAAAAATTTATATTTTTTTAAAAAATTAAGAAATTTATAACTCGGAATGAGCTTTAGCTTGAAGAGTTTCGACGTTGGTACTCTGACATTTTATGTAGTACTACAGTAAATTATTCTAGAGTGTGATAATTGTTGGAGTCATATGTCGACGTTGACATTATATTTGAACAAATATAATAATTACCTTCTTACCATAAATAAATCTTGGTAACTTTTTTTTTTTTTCACCTAACATTGAATCTTCAATTATTTTACCCTATGCTAAATTGGTAATTATGCACAAATAAAATTATGAGCAACTTTTCTATATTAAAATGCTTTTTTATTTATGGATTTGTAAGTTTCTAATAAAAAAAATATAGAGGTTAATATTTTGAAAAGCTCATTTTCCTTGGAGACATGACATCAAATTTAATGGCAAGTAAATTGCAATTTGCATTAAATTAGGAGATTGATATATATGAAATCAATTTTGGATACCACGTCCATAAGATAGTTGGGAAAAAAATATATATAATTAGAAGTATATGTCTACTCTATAATAAAAGCCTCCCTCTATAATTTTTTGAAAAATAATTTATAATCATTTTTAGCCTTTAATTTAAGTTTATTAACATTTATTTTAGTTCAAACTTTTTTTTTACCATATATTGATATAAGGGAGGATTTAATCTCTGACTTTAACGTTAATAAGGACTATGTTAATTTTAGATTTTTTTAGTTCAAACAATATGTATTTATCTAATTAAATATTTGATTAATCAACCTCGTCAAATCAATCCAATAAATTTCGTTCAACCAATTTTCTTATTTTCATCAGCTAATCATTTATTTTTCCAATATGATAAGAAGAAAATGAATGTTTGGTAGGTTAGGTAATACTTATAATTGATGATGAACAAGTAGTTTTAAATCTAATCGATAATTATTACCAAATAACTTGAACTTAATTAATATTTAATACAACTTTGTGACAATGGAAAAATACCATTATGTGATTTAACATTTTTCAAACAAAATTACAAGACAGAATATTTGTAACTATATTTGATCGTAGAATGTAATAATTTAATTGAAATATATAGTAACAAAATCCATTTAGTAATGCATCATAGATAGAAAATTCAAATAATTAAGTACTCATTCGCAGTTGAAGTTACTCCATTTGTTATTTTTATAGGAGAGTTATATATGTAATCATAACTTAAAATTGTAGCCACTTATATTATGTGATCTTCGAACCAAATTTCATCACACTATCTCTGAGCATGAGAAGTTAAATGAGTTACACTTGTTATTAACAAGTAGAGAAAAAATCTTACATTTTGCACTAGAAACTAAATTTCATGTTGTAAGCTACCAATATTTCCAAAAGAGCGTTACAAGCTTGCGAAAAAACGTCACTAAATATATTCACAGACCGAGCTTCAATGACGTGCATTTTGGCCTTTTTTTCGTTGTTGAAAGTTTATTGCGATAGTTTTTTTTTTTTCCTATTGTTGTAGTGAATTGTATAAAGAAAAAAAAGGTCATATAGTGAACCTAATATATTAAGTTTATATAATAAAAACCTCATGGTTTTTGTGTTCGTGGTTGAAGGTCTACTTTAAACATAAATTCTCGTGACTTTGTTTTTAGAACCATCTAAAAATACCATATCAATAGAGATAAGTTTAAATACAATATAAAAGTTCAAGAATTTATTAAATAAAAAAAAAAAATAGAAAACATGTAATCTAACCTTATATATGAACTCATGCCCATGTGACATAAATTCATAGATAAAAAAACCAAATGAGATGGAAATAAATAAATAAAGAAATCAAATTCATAGAATTTAGGGTAATCATAATGAAGAGCAATTTTAGAAATAATAACCAAGTGTATTGTAATATTTTTAAAAAAATAGACCACCCAGACCATAAAAGTCTATCACTAATAAACTTTTCTATATTTACAATTTTTTAAAAAAATGTTGCTAATACTAATACTTTGAATCTGATTGTTATATTTGTAACTGTTACTAGAATTTATTGTAGAATTTAACGTTAACAAAATAAAAAAATTCATAGATGGAAGTAGAATTTATAAGCTTAATTTAAAAGAAAAAATGAAATGAAGATCACGAAATTAAATTTAATTGGTAGGTAAGACCAACAAACGTAACTCACATCTCATGAAAGCAAATCTATGTATCAAATACAAACTCTCGACTTCTTAGCTTTGACCACATGATTTCCAACTTGTTAATTTAACTCATAAGTCAAACATCTCTCCATTTTTTATTTTCCCTTTATTGGGCTTTAATTTCAATAGAAAACACAAACATCAAATAAATTACATTATAAAAGACAGTTGTATTTTAGTAAGAACCAAAAAAAAAAAAACCTTGGTCTCTGACCAGTCTGTATGTAAGATGTCTCCCCTCCACAACTCTTTCTGACTCCTCCATTAATGCCAAACAAAGAATTCATCTTTCCCCCCCCCCCCCCCCCCCCATTATTTGATCCCAAAAAAAAAAAAATTTAAAAAAAAAAATCCCATCTTTATCATTTTCATCCTTCTTTGAAAATGGCCAACAAATTGAAAAAGCTTCCAAATTTTCTCAACAAATCCCCATGGCTATGGAGATCTTGCACCCAATCTAGAACCCTCTCTTTTCGTCGCCCTAACGACATCTTCCGAACCATCAACTCGGCCTACGACGACGACGACGAAGAAGAAACTCGACGAACCGACATGTCGAATAATAATGATGATGATAATGAGGATCAAATTGAAGCCTTAGTGAGAGGACTAAGGCTAAGGCAAGGGAAGAGGCTATTTTTGGAGCTTGATGAGACTAATTCCATAATGACGACGGCAACGGTGACGGTGGCCGGAAATTGCCAAGTTCCATTCAAGGAAAGTGTGGCAATGGCAATGGAATCAAAGGATCCATATTTGGACTTCAAGAAATCAATGGAAGAGATGGTGGAAGCTCATGGATTGAAGGATTGGAAAGGAATGGAATTGCTTTTGAGTTGGTATTTAAAGGCTAATGGGAAGCAAAATCATGAGTTTATTATTGGTGCCTTTGTGGATTTATTGGTTGATCTTGCTTTTGCTTCTTCTTTCACTAATAATTCTCCTTCTCCTTCTTCTACTACTACTGCTACTTCTTCATCTCTTTTGTGTTCTTCTTGTTCTTCGACCTTTCTGAATTCTTCTTCATGTTCTTCGTGTTCTTCTTTTAGAGCTCCTAATTCTATAATATCGTCGAATTCCATAGAAATTATGGAAGATATTGTCGAGTCAGATTGTAGTAGTTCTTCTTCTTCGATTCGTGTTTCTCCTCCTTATCTATCTTCTTTGTATGAAGATGAGGAAGAGGATATTGAAGAAGGTTTTTAATTATAGTTAATTAACTACATCAATGATATTGATAATCTTTTTTGAATTTTTTTTTTTTGTTTGATTCAAATATATAAATTGATAATTAACTATATCTTCATCGATTTGTTGATGTATTGTTAATTTATTTTTTATTTTCTTTCAGATTCTTTGATTCAATGTAAAATGTTAAATTCGAAGACTATATTTTAAATGTTAAATAATAAGTATATAGTTTAGTGGTTAAGTTATGCTTACTTTCTCCTAAGATGTTATAGAGGTTTGAATTATATATATATAAAGATTTTCTATATATAAACTTTGTAGCTACCTCATTAATTCAGGGTTTGTCTCTCTCTAGTGTGAACCCAAGGGAATATATTGAATGAAAATTGGTTTGGAAATATAATTATTTAAGTTAGAAATGGTTTTGGTGACCAAAACTTGTGTTTCTTTGGTCTCTTCTCTTCTCAATGTAAAGGAATTTTCAACACATAAATTGGAATTAATTTATTTCTCATTCATTTATAAAATCATTTATACTTAGCCTTTAGTTTTATGCCTCGTGTTTTGAAATAATTAAAATCACTTTTATCATATTTAAAATTACATTCAAATCAATTATAATAGTAAAAAAATAGCATTTAAAAGTGTAAAATCAAACCAGGATTAAATTTGAAGTGATTTTTAAATATGACAAAAATAATTTTAATTAACCATTTCACAATCGATTCCAAACATATGTATCTTCTTATGGAAAGTACTTTTTTTTCTCCACCATTTTTAAAAGGGTAATATAGACAAAAATCACATGAACTACCAAGCCTATGTGTCTTGGTGGGGTTACACAACTAAGATAATTTGTGTTTTTGTTTTGTTATGCAAATCACAAAACCAAACAAAACAAATCCCACACTCTCCTTCTCTAAAGTAGTGAATATTTAGAGGAAAAAAGCCAAAATTTGCACCAAAAATCCATACCTACCCCTCAAGGAAAAATTACCCATTTAATTTGCATCTTCCATATATAGTTTGTTTTGTTATTTTTTTTCATTTTTAGAATTGAATTAATTCTACCAAATGGCAAAGTGAAATTCTAGATTAGCAACATTATTATATTACTTAAAAAGAATATTTATATATACTTACATTTTTACAAATTATATTTTGTAATTTATATTACTACGTTTAATTCAAACACAAACTTCTTATTCATTCGAAACGAATATTCGATTGAAAGGTAAAAAGAAAAATTTGGAAGGAGGACGAGCGATCGGGTACACACATGTAGGAGAGTAAGACGATGAGCGAGATTGAGCGGTCCACGTGGACAGAATCTAAAAATAAATGAACCAATGAAAGACATGGAATTTGAAAAAAGAAAATAGTGAAGTCATTATCAAAAGACAGAAACAATAGAAGCCCAGCGCAGAAATTTGGCATTGTCGAAGCTTATGCTTAATTTAGTTTTATATAATTTATATTTACATATAAATTCTTTTTCTTTAGCCTTACAACTGCAGCAACTGCAGCAGTATATTTATCGTCTGCAAGAAAAAAATAAAAATAAAAATTATTTTTGGGATGTCTGTGTTTTAAATTTGTCACCACCATATGGATTTTTTCCAATATTCAAATTATTCCATTCTTTTTCAACAAAAAGTCATTTTATTTTTCAAAGTTACTATTTTTGCACCATCTCTTTTGTAGTTTTATTCCTGTTTTTGTAAAGTTTTTGTTTTTGGGCAGTAGGTAAATATATATATAAATCTTTTTTCTTTTTTCTTTTTGATGTTTAATATTTTAGAAAATGTTGATATTTTGTTAAATTGCAAATTGAGATGGTAATTAATGAGTTTTATCTATCACTTGTTGGACAATATTAAATCAACTAAAATTTATGCGATAAATATGCCACGCCGTCATTTAATTAGCATGAATCATTAAAATTAGGAAAATTTTCATTGATAAAAAATTACAGAAAATAGCAAAAAAAATACTGATAGACTTTGTAGACACCGCATTTGGTCCAGCTTGTTTTAATTTGTTCAAGTTTATTTATTTATTTTTTTTTTTGATATTTTAATTATTAATAGAATTTTGAAATTTAATGAAAATTGAGATTTTAATTGAGTTTTAAAAAGTATAAAAGGGAAATAAAAATAAATATTTTTGAAAAAAAGGTTTTGTTAATAAATTTAATTGTTTTTTTAAAAAAAAGAGTATAAAAAAATAATAAATATTTTTTAAAAAAAATGCTTTACTAATTTAATTATTATTATTATTATTTTAATGAAATTTGAAAAATGATTTGTTTTAAATTAATTAAATAAATCTATTTTTAAAACCCAAAATTCCCTCATTCAAACGTCTCTTTTCCCCCTTTTCTCAACCTTTTAAAGGTTAAAAAGTTATTTATGAAAGTTACTCTCCTACAAATATAGTGAGAAGGAGGGGTGAAGGAAAAAAAAGCAGAGGAGGGAGGTGAAGAAAGATTGAAAAGTAACATTTGAGTAGAGAAAGGAGAGAAAATTTTAGTTGAGAAAGAAAATAAAGAACCGGGTGTAAAAAAGGGTAGGGAGAAGACTCAAACGGCCACCCTCCGGCGAACTTCCGGCAACCGGCGGCGAATCCTTTAGTAAAAAAATCAAAGTAATTGAAGGAGAAGTTGAGATTGAAGAAAGAAAGAGGTGAAGGAAGAAGAAGAGATTGAAGAAGGAAGAGAAAGGGAAAGAGGAAAGAGAAAGTAGTAAGGAATTTTGGTAAAGCTGGTGGGCCCCACCACTTATTCATTTTATTTATCTATTTATTCTCCCAACATTCTTTTTCCATCTTTTTAAAGTTCAATTGGATATTATTACGAAATTGCTATTTATTAATTAGCTTAAACGAGTTTTTTTTTTCAAATTGATTCTAACGTTCTTTTAAAAAAATCACATTTGTTTTAATTACAATTTTTAAGTAAATGTTCAATTTAGTTTTAATTTAGTTTTGCAAATAAATTATTTTCTAATTTAAAACTTCTAATTAAATTTAATTTAGTTAACTCTAATACACATTTCTTAGATTTCATTTTGATCTCAATTTGAAGGTCTGAAAAAGAATCCTAATATCAATTTGGTGTCAATCCCTTCATTAAAAGGAATTTCAAATCATTTCAATTATGAATTTCTTAAATAACATCTCAATTTCAATTTTAATTTAAATTTTTTATAAGTGGATTTTAACTTGGTTTAATTCAAAGTTTTCAATTGAATTTCCATTTTATTCAAATTTGGATGTTCTAAATAAAATTTTAATTTGGCTTTCACTCACTTTGATTTAAGTGAATTTTCAATCCTTTCAATTTGAAATTTCTAAAATCATATCAATTTCAACTTTAATTTAATATTGTCATAAATTGGTTTCAACTTGATTCTAATTCCCATTTGTCAATTGAATTTTAATTTCATTCAAGTTTAATTTCCAAAACATTTCAAATTTGTTTTAATTTGAATTCTCTAAATAAAATTCAATCTGATTATGAATTTTTAAATTATTAGTTTGGAGTTTCTAAAGACACTTCAATATCAACTTTAATTTGATTTTTCATAAATAATTTATAACTTGATTTTAATTTAAATCTTCAAATGAATTTCAATTCCATTCATATTTTAATACTTTAAATGAAATGTCAATTTGGTTTTCACCTTGATTTATAAAATAAATTTTAATCATTCTTTGAAGGGCTTACTTACCTCGCTCATAAGAATTGATTCATATTTTAAGTAAAATATGAGTTGATCCACATGAGACATTACTTTAATTATCGTGTTAATCCTATAACGGAGTTGATGTTATCAAGTGTTTCAAATTCTTGAGGTTAATATTTTCTCTAATTAGAAATTTCAAATATTAACATGATAAAAATTGATGGATGTTGATCTGCTCACAAAATGCGACTCTACTTTATTTTTAATGTTAGAGTATAATTTAGTGAGACATTGTCTAAATTAAATTTTGATATTTAAGTATTATTTAATTATTTTTTTATTGGACTTTTCAAATAGAATAAAGTTTGATAATGAATTTTAAATAAATTGACTATAACAATAGTTCTGTTTAGGCTGAGGTACTTAAGTTGACCGTGAGGGAACACCTCTATCTAGAAACTATTCAATTAGTTATATTTATTTAATTCATTAACATTTTTTAACAAATATTTTGTAATAAAATGATTTTCTTTCCTCGAATAAGGACCATCTTTAATAAAATAATTTGGATAACAAAAATAAGACGTTTGTGTTGTAGGGTGCTAATACCTTCCCTACACTCAACGACTCTCGAACCTATCTTTGGAAAAATAGACCTTTTTATTTTTATTCATTTTAAAATGGGTGACCAATCACACCTCAAAATAGTTGGTGGCGACTCCAAATCTTTCACCTCGAAAGACACCCTCAGGGAAGGACGTCGGTCGCTCCGCATCGCGATGACGTTGCGACAGACTTCTTTCAGCATCTATTAGTGATATACTTCTATCATTTTTATTACTGATAGATCTTTATAGACTTCTATCAGCCTCTATTTAAAATTTTTGTTATTTTCTGTAGATAGTTTCCCTTATTTTTCTACTTTTAAAAATTCTCTTTCAAACTATTTTATAAAATGAGGGTTTTTTTTTTTTTTTTTTTTTTAAATGAGGATTTTTTTTTTTTTTTGAAATAATGAGGATTTTAAAGTTAAATTTGAAAAATGTCAAGTTAAAAGAGGAGAGAGAAGTGCATAAATGTGTGTGGTATTGTCTTGTCTTTGCTGAAAGCCAAACGAGGAAGCATTTAATGCTAAACTTTGATCAGTAGTTTTCCAACTCAGAAAAAAAAAAAAATATGGTCGTTTTGTTTTTACATCTTATTACTTCAACTCTTTTTTATGGACTTGTGGATAAAGAAGCACCTTTTTTCATGAACTTGTCACTTGTGGATATTAAAAAAAAAAAATTAATCAAATTTTATAAAAAAAAAAAAAAAGAAAAAAGAGAAGAAAAAAACTCTCACCCTATAGTCGGTCAGTCGGTTGCAGGTGTCGATTTTTGGTTGAAAAATCGTCTACCAACCGACCTTGGCACACCTCCGATCCATCATGGTTGATTCGGTCAATTTCGGCTGGTTGGATCGATTTTCGATGCCTTCATGTATACCTCTAATCTTGATATATCTGTACACTTCGAAAAAAATGGTCGTTTTGCTCTCTTTTATTTGTTATTAATCATAATTTTGGCTCAAATACCATATTAAAAAAATTGTGTTAAAAATTTACAAATAGAGATAAAAATCGTTACTTTTTAGAAATACATAAATTAAAGGAAAATTTTTAAAAATAGAAAAATAAGGGAAACTATTTACAGAAAATAGAAAAAAATTTAGATAGTTGTGATAGACCCTGATTGACTGATAGAAATGATAGAAGGCTATCACTCATAGATGCGGATAGAAGTCTATCGGTGTCTATTAATAATTTTTTTTACTATTTTCTATAAATAGTTTGGCAAAGTTAAAAATAAAAAATAATAATTTTAAAGTATTGAAGAAATAAAAATTGAAAATACGTCGATATTTTGAAATGCATAGCTCAAAATAAACCAAATAATGTTAAAAATATTTACTTTAAATCATATTTGTTTATGGGCTTATTAACCTAAATGGGCTCACGGCCCAAGCCCAGCAGGCTCATCAGAACCACATGGACTCTATCTGTGCTAAGCTTGACACTACTTTGTGCTTGGTATTGACTTAGCATCAAAGTATTTTGGACAAAGCATCGCGATGCAAGTATTCTATTTTACAAATCATACAGATCGATCATCTTAGACTGAATTCGATCTCGACCTGCCTTACTAACGAGATTCACACAACGGTAATTTTTTGTCCGAACCCAAAATTTACATAAATTTAATAGCAAAAAAAAATTTAGGTGCAGTCAGGGTGCACCCATCTCTTGTACATCGTTTAATAACTACATATAAATACTTTCACAATTCAAACATTTTGAAAACGAAAAAAATAGTTTTAATTTCTTATTTATTGAAATTTAGCTAAGAATACCAAACTTCCTTATAAAATAGATAAAATTCATTATAAATCAAAAACATAAATCAAAATACAAAATCCTCAACATAAAACAACACTTTATATCTTCATATATATAAATGGAAGAAGGGGGGAAAATCTATCACTACATGAATATACAAAAACATGAATAAACCCACTTCAAAAAGCTTGTCTCAAGAAATAGAAAAATCAATATTATTATTAATGAGAATGGACTTTTTTTTTTTTTTTTTAAATGATAATTTAAAGTAAGATATTCCAAACACTAGATATTAAAAAACAAAGGTGTATGAATAAAAATGCTTTACATGTACTTAACAACACCAAAAGCTAAATGTTTATTTGTATATTCTTTCAATGACCATCTTTTTGGCTCATCCACAAGAACCCCATTTTCTATGTTCCTTAAAAACCCTGCAATTCCTTTTAGTTTAGCACATATTATTCATGCTTAGATCCACCTTTTTCTTAAAGTAAAACTCATCAATTCTCTTTTAAAACCTAATGTTTTGAGAGAAGAAAAAAAAATCATATCTTTTCATCTCATTAAGGGTCTATTTATTAAAAAATTGAGGATTCATATTGCACAACAAACTTTTTCATCCAAGAAAGTGGTAAATCTGTTGAACAAGTCGATGAACTTTTACTAAAGTGACTTTCTTTGTTGTTTGTCGTTCAAGAAATCTTACGGATATGAGCTAAATGATTATGACGTTCAATGTGGGTATGAGTGAAGGAAATCTCTCCAATATTTTGAGCCACTCAGTAAAAGATTTAGAGGAGCAAATCTTCATCAACAACGAAATCCACTTCGGTAAAAGTCCTTACTCACAAAGTTTTATCCAAGGTAAATGATTATTGTTAGATATTATATTAAATTTATCTTCGCCTATCAGCTTAAGCTTTTGAGTCAATCAGTGATTTAAGATGGTATTAGAGCAAGTTGCTTCAAGATGTCCTGGGTTCAAGTCCCTGCATTGTTGGTTTCCTCCTCAATTAATATCAATTTCCACTTCCTTGACTCTTCTTCATATTTCAAACCCGCAAGTGAGGGGGAGTGTTAGATATTATGCTAAATTTGCCTTCATCTATCAGTTTAAGCTTTTGGGTCAATCGGTGATTTAAGAATTACAAAGCTTTAGAGGAGCAAATGATTACCCAAGTGACTTTCTTTGTCGTCATAATCATTTCACTCACATCCTTCCTTGCTCACAAAGCTTTAGAGGAGCAAAGCTTAGTTTCTCTTCACATCTCGTACCCTGAGTGGTTTACTATTTACTTTGGTGTCGAATGATTTGTTATTCTAATTTTGGTTATAAACTCTCTTTTCTTGATGATTCGATGAGTTGTGGACAAAAAAAAAAAAAAAAAAAAAAAATACATAAAAACTACTTGAAATAGTGAAATTTGGAGACGAAATTTGAGGAATAATATGAGAATGTGTGTGGTTGAAGGATGTGGGGGGAATGATGATTTGAACTTAAAAGTTTTCACTTGATGGGTGGCCCTACATATGTCTAATATATGGGTTGCAAAAATGTGGTAGATTTGAGAGTCTAAAAATTTGAAACTTCAAATCAAAAATCAATTTGTTATGTTATTTTATATTTAATTTTCATGATATCATTTGTCAATCCATTTTGATGTTTTTCCTTCACAAATAATATATTGGCCTTTTGAGCTTTCTATCAATGTCTACTCTTTGTTCAACAACTACTTGACAAAATCTCATGGCCATTCAATCTCTTCTAAACTCTAAAGTTCTTTTTTTATTAGGGAGAGTTGTTAATTAATCAGATTTTTATGATCATGATTATTGGATAACTTTGTTTAGGCAGTTTTAATTGTACTTATATGCATAATCATCCATTCCTTTGTGTTACTTTTTTAGGTTGTCATTTCAGTTGTCTAACACTTATAAATAGTTCTTGATTAGATTGTTTGAGGTGGATTTTTAAAAGTTGGAAATTGAGGAAGATATAGTGGAGTCTAATCATAAATTTTGATTTAATAGATTCAACATGTAATGTGTAATCATCAAATTTTCAATTCAATTAGGTACTAACTCAATTCTTAAAAGTGATTTGATGGCTACATAGAGACTAAGTCTACGTTTGGGTTTTGCTAACGACAATGTTAAAAGTGGTTACGTAAAAATCTTCACCGTTTTACTTGTTTGGTAAGTTTGATGGTGAATGAATTTGTTGAAATCACTTTCTTAATCACAAGTCATTCATTCTCACCATTTAACTTCTTAAAAGATGATTTTTGTAGAATCACAATAATAAACCATTACTTCTTAATAAATTTTTAATTTTATTCTTTATAAATTAAACGTGACTTTGTTGTATATATAGTATATTCTTCACACAATCAATTTCTAGGTCATAAATTTCGTATTGATTAATTCAATGCCACCGAATTTTTCTTTAAATAATATCATATTTTAAAAAATTGCACCAATTTCTCTTATTTTTAACCAATAATCTAAAACAAACAAAATGTAATTTAAGTTAAAAGCATATATGATGTACTATTTCAAACAATTATTTAAAAATATAAATTATCAAAAAAAAATTGTGCAAAATTTGATAGCCGATTAATTTAGTCGTCATTATTTTTTTAGTACAATAACAGATAAGCGAGTTTCAAACTACATATCTCTTAAACACTAACACATTTTATATGCTAGTAGAACTATGCTTATCACTTTCACCCTTTTCTTAAAATTTAAAGTTGAAATTTACCAAACATTAAGTTATTTCATTTTACAGCAAATTTCTTTAAAAGCTATAACAACCCCAAATCGGGTTAATTTATGTCATGTGCTATGTTAGAAACATTTTGTAAAGAGATTTTTAGGGCATTATTATTCTCTTTATTTTTTATAGAAAACATTCAATGAATTCTAAAAATAACAATGATAACAAGTGCTTGAGATGTTTTTGACTACCCATTAGAAACCAAAAAAAAAAAATAAATAAATAAAAAATCCACTTTTCATATTAAGTGGAAGAAAGAAAAAAGAAAAAAAAAAAAAAAGTGAATAAAAAAGTTAGAAGAAGTAGAACTCTATATAATTATGATGAAAATATATATTCCTTTTTGAATTAAAATGGCAAACAAAGACACTAAAGATGTCACCCACTAAAACCCATATATTACAAACCAATTATAGCAAAAATAAAAAAAATTAAAAAAAAAAGTTGCAGCCTTTTTTAGTGTTAGCAAATTAAATAGGGAATTGGAATTAATTATAAGCTTTTTTAGAGCTTAAAAAACACATTGTGGAGTAGTTTTTAAGAGATATGGTTTGCAAGAGGGCCCTTATGTTTTCCATTATCTTTAAAATTGTTATTATTATTTCATTTCTTTAGATTTGACTAACTCTTTAAACTACACCATGTCTTTCATTTCAACCCTTTTTTAATTTAAAAAATATTGGTTGGGATGTAGATAGGATTGTTTGGAAAGATTCCTCCAAAAGATTGGTTTATTGTTTTTCTTCTAATAGTGAAAATAGACTTAGGTTAACTGTTTCTTAATAGTCGTTTCCCTTTATTTTTCTTGTTAGTTGGTTGATTCTACTTTGCTGCCGGATAACTATAATCCTGTAAATCGTCTAACCTAAGCTAGTTTATTTAAGTTCTGTTTGGTTTAACTTTTCTAGTGTTTTTAAATTTTAAAATAAGTCATTTTAGAAAGAAAAAAAAATTGAGAAATTAATCAATAACTTTCTTTTGTTTAATTTAGTTTTAACTAGCTTTTCAAAAAATTTGTTTAAGTTAAATCAATTCGAAAAATTTTAAAGCTTTTAAGAACATAGAGATGATCTACTTAGAAATTTTGTTGAGAATATAATAAAAATATTAAGTATATATTATATTAAGGAGAATTTGTAAGAATAGAAAAATAAGGGAAACTATTTACACATAATAGCAAAATTTTTAGATAGTTATAATAGACGCCGATAGAAGTCTATCAGAGTCTATCAGTAATAGAAATGATAGGAATCTATCAATGTTTAAAAGAGTTCATAAAATACAAACAAAAAGTTATATTATATTACTGGCTTTTTTTTTAACGTCTCAAATATTATTAACTCTCAAGTTTGAAGTAAAACTAGCTATAATTACTCGTTAAATAGTAAATACTAGTTGAATATAAACTATTATTAATTAATTTACAAATATATTTTATGTTAAAATTTTTGTATAATCATTTTTTATTATTATCATATAATTTATAATACATTATATAATCATATTTTAATATTTAACAAAAATGAATTTCGTTGTAACATAAAATACTTTATCCATTATTTTTTTTTTTTTTATCTTTTTTAATATAATATTATATTTTAAAGAATTCTGATTAGTTTTTAAAATTTTGCACTATTGGATATCTCAAATATCAATACTTTTTAAGTTTTATACATTTTTTTCCAAACTTTTTTCTTTACCTTTTTCTTGTTCTACATTATTTAAACTTTTGATATTGTCTTGTCTTCCAATAAAATAATGCATTAAAATTTTAAAATATGATATTTGCAGAAAACCAAGAAAAGTTAATGGTCGAAGATTATTTAAAAATAATAATTAAAAGAAAAAAAGAAAAAAACAAACTGACACTTGAAAAATAAATATTGTAAATATTTATTAAAAGAAAGTCCTAGTAGAAAGAGAAAATTTAGAACAATTCAAACTGAATGCAATTTTTTTTAACAATTGTTTGAATTCTTTCGTCTTCTTTTTTTCTTTTTTTTTTTTTCTCTTAATAAGAACAAAAGTTTAAAGGACTTCCACTACTAGAATGAATTTGTTTGATGCTTAGTGGAATAATAAATTAAAATTAATTTAATTTTCTTAAAAAGATTCAAATTAATAATACATATCATTTTCAAAATCAATAAAGAAAAACATCAATTTAATTTTTTATTATTAACAATGGAATTTGAAAATTGAAATGGTTTGCTTTCGATGGGCTAAATATATGTTTTTATATTCAATACATGGTATTAAATTTATGTCGACATGTTAGACATTTTCATCGATATTTTCACATTTTCATGAATTCGACATGACATGAAACATTTAAAAGGAAAAAAAAGATACATTGAAAAAATCACCTTTAAAGTATGGTGATATTTGCAATTAAACCGTCAAACTTGCAGTCGTAAAACTTGAGCCCTCAAACTTCTACAAGTGTTAAAATTGGACCCTCAGACTTTTCATAGTTGTAGAAATTAGACCCCCCAAATGATAAAAATTGCACTCTAGAATTGTTACAATTTCTATAATTATGTCAATTTGAGGGTCCAATTTTAACAATTGTATAAGTTTTAGGGCTCAATTTTTACAATTAAAAGTTTTAAGGGAATAATTGCAACTACCACCATATTTTATGAGTGATTTTTGTAATTTACCCAAAAAAAATAGGCAAAAAAATGTCTCTAATGTGAATATAATATAAATAATAAACATTTAAACTTATTTAAAAAGTACCAAATGTTTATTTATTCAGTTAAATAATTTTGTTACTATAATTTTTCCAAAAATGTCGTGACATCAGAAATCGATATTTCCATCATTTTTTTTTTGTTAAAATTGAGACTTTAATATTTTTGTCGGTATTAATATTTTAAACCTTACTTGAATGTTTTTTTTATTTTTATTTCTACTCTATTATTTAAAATATTTCAATTTAGTTTGTTGTAATTTAACATTTTTTAGCTATATATTTCTATTAGTAAATGTGAAAATTGACTAATGATAATGATAAGTGTAATGATATTTAGTTAGAGAGGGTAGAAATTTAAATAAAAATTAAAAAAAAATGTTAATTTTTTGAGTTGTCTAATTCTCTCTTAATTGTCTACTAACTCACTAAGTACTAAGTACCATATTTAGGTAAATTTACCACCCGTTTAATTTTCCTAGTGATTTGTAGAGTGAAATATATTTTACTTTTCTTCTAAACTTTAATTTAAAAAAACAACAAATTTTAAAATGAAAATTAAAATAATTAAGTTAAATCTCGAAAACAAAAGGTATAATTTTTAATTTCAAATGGTCAAGTTGCTGTACTTGGAACGTTTCTCAACTTTATTAATCCATCCTCTGTTTTAAATATAAAAATAAATAAATTTCTTTTTAAGATTAATTTTTTTTTAAAAAAAATGTAATTTAGATTCTGAAAAGATTTTTATAAATTGGAAGATATATATTTTTTTTTAAAAAAAAAAACACATAGATGGAAGTAGGCTTGGAATTAGTATTTATAAGTTAAAGTTAAAATAAGAAGTAAAACAAAATGATTATAAAAAAAATGCCTCCACATCTCATTTCATAATTTTGACTAACTATGTTTTAAAAAAAGTTAGGCTTATTTAAAGATTTATCTCGAATATTAGGAGCATTATTTTAATTTTATATTTATTTTTTAAATTTATTTTGGACCTATCAATTTGTTTAAATTAAATTCTTTTGAAAAATTATATATATTCCGTTAATTCCAATATTTGACTTTTTTTTATTAAAAAAATATATATTAAATAAGAATAAAGTTTGTTATTTAGAGTAGACTCTCAAAATATTAAAATTCATTGACATGAAATATGTAACGAGTAACTTGTCTTATGTAAAATTGTATTATTGTCAAATAATAAATTAAGAGAAAAATCAATTTTGACTATTAAACTTGTGGGTCGTGGTAATTTAGACTCTAAATTTAAATAACTGTTATAATTTTATTTTTTAGTTTAATATTCCTTTTTTACTGCTTTATGCCTAAAGTAGTTTTTTAAAAAAAAATTAAAATCTTCTTAAGTTCATTAATTTTAATAAAATAAAGTTTTTTACAAAATATGTATAACTAGCTAATGGAACTCAAGGATAACTAATCCAAAATTCATAATTAAAAAAAAAAAATTCAATTAACATAAAATGTGTAATATCGATTTTGAGATCAAAACTTAAGAAGGATTATACAACAACTCAATCTAACAATCATTTCACAAGTCTTAACATTTTTCATCGTGGTAACATTCGTTTCAAACCTTATAAACATCAATCTTACCATGATAAATTATTAGATACCCCAAACTCAACATGGTATATGTAGCTTGTTAGCTGGATAATTAAGTTGCTTTAATTCCCAATTTATTTCTACACTAAAATTTAATTTTTGATTATTCAAACCTAACTTAATAGATATAAGACACTAATTACCTCCTAAAAAATGGACGAATAGATCTCCTTCATACAACTGTAAAAACAAATAAAATTGTTCTCAAATATAGAAAAATGAACAAAACTATTTATAAATATAGAAAAATTTTACTGTCTATAAACGATAGACCGTAGTAGAATTCTATCAAATAATTTTCGAAGCAAATATGGGATTTTCATCCACCTTTCCATTATTTAGCTTGATATCCATCTCCATACACTATAAATAAATTTTGATTCTCAAAGTATTTTCGTAAGAAATATTACAAGCAAATATGAGTCAAGAACATATACCATCTTTCAATTATTTAATTTGAAAATGTAAAATTACATTTTGACCCATCTACAAATTTTTTTTTTTTTGAAAATGATTTGATCAATCTACATTCTACAACAATTACATTTTTTTTTTTTAGGAAACAATAATTACATATAGTATCTTTTTCTTTGACCACAATAAAATTACGAAAACACTCAAAAACATATTAATGGTAATACTCTATTATTGCCACCTCTTTAATAATGTGAATCTTTTGTTCATCTCACCTATTCATTCATATTTTTTTTTAAATAGCAATAGGGCCATTTGATCAAATTCATATTGATTTTGTTTTTATTTTTAATTCATACACCGTACAATAATTCATATATTTTATTTTCTTCACAGAAAAAAATAGAAATATTTTATTTTCAATATGTTTTGTTTTTTTTTTTTAAAAAAATCCTATGCATTGAAATTCTCAATAAATCATAGGTTGAGTGGAGACTTTTGTTTTCTTTGTTAGAAATGTTTTTTCTTAATTATTTAATATTATTTCTCATTTATTCCTTTTGGGTATTTCAAAAAAAAGTTCAAATATTACTCTACTTTTAAAAAAGATATCATTCATACTTCAAAGTAATAAAGTCACTATGCTTATTTTTTCTTATTTTTCTTTATAGTTAAGAATATCACAAGCTCTTAACTTTACCGACAATTATATGTACTATACTATATAATTTCTTTTTTTTTTTAATTATTATTGTTTTTGTTTTAACAAATGTGAGTAGAAAATCAAACTTTCCACCTTTAGATAATAGACGGTACCGACCTATGTTCAATTGGCTACCGAACTTCACTACCTAAAAGTGTAGTTTAAATGGTCATCGTCAATACTAATTAGTCATATATTTAAATCTCCTCATCGACTTCTTTTGTATTGAGATATATCAAGAAAAAAAAAAATTAAAACTTCATATTATATCTCTAGTGTGCTTCCCATTCAAATTCAAATATCTTATATTCTTTTTCATTAAAAATTATAATAACAAATTAGCAAAAGGTAAACAAAAAAAAAAAATTCCCATTTTTTTTAAACAACAAACTAAAGATTAATAAAAAGAAAAAAAGAAAAAAGAAACACAATTTTTTTTAATTCAATTATTGTGAAAGTATTAGATCCGATCATCAATATTTAGGATAATAATAGATGTTTTTATCTACCGAACCGATTGATTACGTAAAATATTCACACACACATATATGAATAATTACAATAGGTAACACTTTAATAATTAAGTGTATAACAACATTTGTAAAAAATTACAAATATAATAAAATTTATCCTAATAGATTGATACCAGTGATAGACTTTATCACTCAATTTTGAATTATTATCTTTATAGTTTTTCAAAACAAAACTAACTTAGATGAATAAAAGAGCCCCACTTTGTCATGTTACTGTTTTTTTTTTTTTTTTTTTTTTAATTCAACATGGTAAAGCAACAATAAGATTCTTTACTTTTTATTCCGTACTCAAATGACCAAACGCAAAATCTCACTTAAATTATATATATCTCTACTCGTTGACGTAACTAACACATTATTAATCAACCGCGTAAATTTCTATGTTGATCTTTATTATTAAAAGAAAAACATTCATACATTACTTTACCTTAAGTTATATTTATATTTGGAAAATTTTAAAAAAAAGTAAAATAAAAGAAAATTACTTACATAAAATAATTTTTTTTAACTAGTTGTAAATTTATGGTGTGATGAATGAATGTTAATAGAAGTCTATTAGTATTTATTAGTATTTTCTTTTATTTTTTTTTTTTGTAAATAGTTTTTATATTTTTTCTATCTATAAAAATTTTCCATTATATTTGGTATACTAACCAAACAAAAAGAAAAAAAAATTAAAAATGGCAAAGAAAATAAAGTAAAATGAAAGAAAATGGGGATGTCAAAGTGGGAGAGGAACTTGAGTTGGGTTGATATAAAATAAAAACAGAAAAGTGGTAGAGATTTATACAGTTGAAAATAATAATAATAATAGAACTCTTTTCAACCAAAAGAAGGGGAAGAGGAGAGGCTAATCGGACGGCTAGGATTCATCAAAAGCGGAAAACAGAGTCCCAAATCTCAGAAAAAACCCTAACTATAATTCCATGATGAGAAGGAGAATTCAACTGCAAGAAACACCGAAGAAGCCCTCGCAAATCTTCCTTCGAGTAAATCTCGTTCTCCAGAATCATTTGAACCATCGAATGCCGGAAATCCAGGTACGGATCGTCCGAATCCTTCTCCACCGCCACGCTCTCCCCGCCGCTCCGGCCGAAGCCTCGGAACGTGATCGAGGTTCTGGTTTCGGAATCCGAGTCCGAGAAGGGAGGCGAATCGGAATCGGAGGATGAGGAGAAGCGGTGGTGGTGGTGGTTGGGGGATTTGGGGGAGGGCTTTGGTTTGAGGTTTTGGAAAAGGTGAGAGAGCTTAGGTCTGCAGATGTTGAGATCGACGGAGAGGGAAGTGAGTTGGAGATTTCTCCGGCGAGCCGCCATTGTTGTTGAAGTTGAAGAGCTCTGGATTTGGGTTTGAAGAAGAGAAGAGTATTGGAATTTGGGAATGAGTTTTACGAAGCCGTTTGCGGGAATTTATATTTGGACAGTCGCTGTCCTTCGGATTTGATGGGAGTTCGCAAACCTTATTATTTTTTATTTTTTTAATTTCAAAATTTTGTTTTAGTTTTTTTTTTTTTTTAATTAAATTTGTTTTAGTTAATAAAGTGAAAAATCCCACTATTGATTATTTAAAATGATAATGCATTCTTTACGGTTAAAAAACATTTAAGATTTCTAAACTTTTGGTTAAAAAACATTTAAGATTTCTAAACTGTAAAGAAGTGTAGTTGGTAATAATTTATGTGTTTGATAATCATTTCGTTTTTTGTTTTTGGTTTTTAAAAATTAAGCTTATTTTCTCATATTTTCTTCTAATAATTTGTTTTTTTCTTAAGTATAAGTGTTAGAATTCTTAACCAAATTTTAATTTCCAAAAACTAATTTTTTTAGTTTTCAAAATTTGACTTGGTTTTTCAAAATATAGGTAAAAAGTAGATAAAAAAGCAAGATATTTAGGGTTGAGATGAGTGTTTGTAAGCTTAATTTTCAAAATCTAAAAACAAAAAACGAAATAGTTACCAAACATGATCTTAATTATTGTGTTTTAAAATTTGTAACAATTTAATCATTGAACTTTAATGAGTAACTCAGTAATAATTTAGTCGTTGTAATTTATAATTTGTAGCGATTTAGTTTTTATTGTAAAAAATATTCTATGGATTAAATAAAATTTCTTGTACATATAGATCGAAAAAATGATCAAAAATCAAATTTATTTATAAATGATAAAAAGACTAGAGAAATTATTATAGACAGAAAAAATATCAAACTATTTACAAATATAAAAAAATTTCACTGTTTATCAGTGATAGACCGCGATAGAAGGTAAAATTTTTCTATGTTTGTAAATAGTTTGACTCATTTTTCTATATTTGAAAACAACCGTAAAGACTAAATAATTAAGTAATAAAAGTTAGCACTTAATTTTGATTAGATTTTCCATGATAGGGACAAAGTTGTTAAAGAAATAAGAATATAGAGATTAAATTGTTATTGTCTAAAGTTCATAGACTAAATTATTAATACTATAAGAGTTTAGGGACCAAAAGTTTGAACTTTGCCTTTGAGGTCAATAGTACAACTTTAAAAATTCAATCATAAAGAATAAATATAAATCCAACCATATTGAGTAGAAATTTAAATCTTTATAGTTAGGACAATATTTCTACTAATTTTTTATGGTTTTATTGAGAACCCATTTCGCTTGAATCTAGACATTTTCGTAATAGATTTGAGCTTTTATTATGTTTAATTATTCATTAAATTTTGAAAAATTACTATAAACACAAAAAATATCAAACTATTTACAAATATAGACGGTAAAATTTTTCTATATTTGTAAATAGTTTGGTTCACTTTTCTATATTTGAAAAGAGCCCTTAAATTTTCGATAACTTGTGGATTGCTTTTTTTTAGGAAACTTGTGGATTGGTTATAGAGTAATGTTCAAAATTGACTTTATTTCATATTGTCAAAGAACTTATTTTATTTTATTTATTAAATGACTAATTTTATATAAGGTCAGATTTCATTTTAATAAAAAGTAAGGTTAAATTATTCAAAACGTTTCCTACTTTCAAAACTTTTATTTTTACTCTAAAATTTTGAAATATGTACCAAAAAATATCCTTGAAAAGTTTGTTCGATGGATATTGATGTAATGACTTATGTATAAAAATTAGGAGGCACACATGATATTATTTACAACATTATTCACGTAAAATAATGTGATTAATGATGTGTAAAAATAACTTTTGAGATATAATAAAATATTGTTTTCAAATATAGAAAACTGAATCAAACTATTTACAAATATAAAGTTGCTACATCAATTATTACTCTTTATTTTAAGGGAAACAATATTTTATTGGATCAGTTTCAAAGTTTAAATAAATATTTTTGGAACAAATTCCAAAATCCCATTAAAAATGAAACTTTACAGTGTCTAGGCATAATTCAAACTTACCTCAACTTTATTTTGTTTAACTTAACTTAATTCTCACTTATGAATTTTGTTTATGGCTGTCTTTTTTTTTTCTTTTCTATTTAGAATATCAGATCACAAATATGTTTGAGTTAATGACCTCTTAAGAGTAATTCATTAACTTTTGAGTTTGTATCTATTTAATCTTAAAACTTTAAGAAATATTTAACAAGTCTAAACTTTTTAATTTGGGTTTAGTAAATTTTTAATTTTTAATTTTGGGTCCAAGAGATTCTTGAATTTCAATTGTGTGGTCATTGGTCTATATTCAACATTTTCTAAAATTCTCAGACTTACTAAACACAATTGAAAGTCCAAAATTACCTTGCGCATGATGGATAGTCCATGAAGAACACCATATGTACCTGCCTGCATTTTCATCTGCTTAGAATATTCTCATATATATATATATATATATTGAGGAAATTCATGTATAAACCATCCAACACCTCAAAGTAGAGAATTCTATACCAGTTTCAAACCATGATTTCTTGGTTGAATCTAAAAGCATTTTGATATTTTGCTCAACTCATTGTGATTCAGATGGCCTTGAGGCTAAAGTTACATAAGTAAGATCTGTTTCATTAGGCATTATAAACTAAACAAAGCACCTTCTTGTAAGAACACCTTTGCTCTAACTCATGGTGATGGAGTTTATTTCTTGCTCAATACAACAATATATGGCGCTTTGACTCGATTATGCTCAACATCATGAAGGTGATGACAAGTTTACAATATCGCATTTCCTACAGTCTCAGTAACCCAATGAGTGCTTTTATTATTCCTTTTCTTCTATTTTATTGACAACATGAGTTCTTCATAAGGATAACAGTACAGAGAAACTGTTGAAAAATATAAAATACTATAAAACATTAAGAAAGTCCCACAGGAAACACAAAGGAAGTCTCTAATGGAGTAAGAAGGAATGAATCTGACCTTAATCTCAGAGATGTTTCTTGATCAAGCTAGCCACATATTGAGCAATATACAGTGAGCCAGCTTCAGAGCAGCAAAATGCATGTGAATGGCCCTCCCTTTCAACTGATAAATCAATTTCAGGGACCTGCTTGGAAATCTGTGGAGAACAGAGAGCACAAACTAACAAAGTAGAACTTGAAATCACCATTGCAGTGTCATAATTTTGAGCTCTTTTGGCCCTATATTTTTCTTGAAAAATCAAATCAGTAGATTTCAACCCTGCTATTTTGATTTTTTTTTCTTTTTATATCCGTGCCAACTTATGTGCACTTCGACTAATCTCACGGGACAACCCGTTTGACTCTACTACATTTAGGTGTCAAGAAAATTCATAGGATATTAAATCCTAAGTAGGTGACTACCATGGATTGAATTCATTCCCTCTCGGCCCTTTATCAAATCCAAACATGTTATTTACCACTAGACCAACCCATAATGGTTCTCAACTATTTTGATGCTATTGACTATATATTACAAAGTAAAAGATTCCAAACCAATTATCGATAGTACTCTCTAATCATCATAAACAATATTATGACTATAACCTCTTCAGCCATAGTATTTGGAGAACCTATATTCATGCAGCAGAGTTGATTCACAAAATGGAAAGTAGTTTATATCTTACCTCCTCATACACATGCATTGGAGCCCAATGGTCATCCATACAGAACAAAAATGATAATTTCTGACTCACTTTCTTCATAAATGCCCAATCTGGTGTTTCTGAAAACTAAACAATGCCCATAAGCAATCAGATGAGGGAATTTGATTAATGATTGATATTAGGCTTTGTACTTGCATATTTCTGACAAGTGACTGACCATGAACAAAATTTAATAAAAAACACGGAGAACGATATTCTGATTTACAAGTTTCATTTACTCTCGTATTGTGGTTGAACTTACTGCAACTGCAAAAGCTCATCAAATTTACATCTTGTGACGGGGCTTCTATATTTGGACTACTATACTATACCATAATGCAGTGCCTCAAAGCAAAATATTAGAACCTGACCTAAAATAAAATAGGCACTTCTCTAGGTGACCAAACATGTTACAAAAAACAAAATTTACAATTAACTATGATCCGTATAATCATATTGCTTGGACAGCAAGTTGGATGTCTTTCACTCTCAAAAGTTATTAATTCTCTTTTATGGTTCTTTTTGTTTGACAGTTCTCAACCAAAAAAATTAAGATATAGATGAAGCGAAGTTCTGATGCATGAGCAACAAGTGTAAAGGTATCCAACACATTGTAAACATGTTCACCAAACTAAAATGATTGTTTATAGTGAATACCTTCTCAAACTCCGTCATTGCCATATATAGCACATTTCGCATGCTATGGTACTGTAGAAAACAAAGATAATATTCCAAATATCAGAACAAACAGTCATGTTATCAAACCAAAATTTGTAGCAGTTACGAGTGAATACTAAAAGCACATGCTACCTTTAGCAAATGAGAGCAAGCAGCCTCGCTAGCAGTTCTGGACCATGTCTTCCCAATAGTTTTTCTCACAACAAAACTTGAAGCTCGAATCGGTAATACACCCAACAACGCAACAAAAGAAGAAAACAAAGTTGATAGCAGTGGGGATCTGCAACCCAAAATTTTCATGTAAATCCTTACAGAGTAATAATTTTTGGTGGAAGAAAACAACAGGTCTTCCAAATGAAATGAATGGTGCTCAGAAAGACACTACTTGCAGTACCAGAACTTAATTGACTTCATATGTTAGTTTGTAATCAGGCATGGACTAAAATAATATCGGCCACAGTGATGGATGCTTAAAGGATTAAGGTCCAGTTTGTGGTGGAAACAAAGGACAACACAGTCCAATTTGATTAATTATTAAGGTCCAATTACAAAGCAGCAAAAGTCTGTTTAAATAGTTAACAATGTCACAAAGCCATGAAACTCACCCAGTTTGTTAGGATACCTCCTAACAAGAGACTCAAGAACACAAAGAACAAACAAAAAGACTAAAAGATAGAATTATATTGCAATATTAATGAGAAAATTACAATATACCTCAGCACATTCTAGAGGGCTGAGAAGCCTCTCCCAAATTCGCAATTAGGAAATCACCATAAAATTCTTCACACCCCCAGTCCCAATCCATTCCCTCTATTTATAACTAAAAGACCTAACCAACTTGATGTCTAATTACTATAATACCCCTTACTACTAATCATACTAATTATCCCAATATATTCCTAACTAGGAGCCTTACACAGCCCTTAAAAGTAATATTTGATACTAAAAGCACATATCCATTAGTCTAAGTGACTCCAAATTGGTGACACCAGTTTGTGGTCTGAGGGGATTCTAGATATTTGAGAAAGCCAACAAAGCCACTTCACATGGTGTGGTGTGCAACTGTTTGAGGCATTAAAACTTTTGAGGTTCAAAGTCTCAAACTCGAATTCTATCAACTGTAATTTCAAACATATTCATCACTGTCTATCAACTAAACAGAGTATTTATTTCAACATGCCAGTATGAAAAAAAATGCACAAAAATGAAAAGCTCCCTAAGGCTGAGTTTAAAACTTTGAACTCACTGACAAGATTTTAATAAGGGTCCTACAGTCAGAATGAGTGGAAAGGGTTTTATGACTAAATGTTTTTAATTTAATGAAAATGGTTGCCATGACACTGCACTGCACTGTGCACTCCTCTGTTGCCAACATAAAAGTGAAATGGGAAATTTTGAAAATCGTGATATGCAGCAGAATTACTGCTAAAAATCTGAAATGTAGATGCAGAAGGCATATATAATTGATGTTATCAGAAAAAACAACGTGCATACCCTGCAAGTTTTCCAATAAAAAATTGCTGACGTGATTGTCTGTTCACCATCATAAATGGATGCAGTCCAATGCAATACACCACCTATAGGATCAAGAAGAATTACCATTGAACCAACTCTTGAAAGTTGGGAACACATAAGAGGCACAAAGAGTTTATAGCAATACCCGATCCTGGAACCTACGGTACAATTCAATGGAGATATACGATCCAACAGAATGCCCAACCTTTAAAGACAACTAGCAAGTCAGTGACAGTTACCAAAAAGGGAAAAAAACAGTTATAGCAAACAAGAATGTAACAACTTCATTCTTATTTTCATGGCATGTATCATCTCATATCATTCCCAAGTACAAACAATAAAGTGGATTGTTTTGTTTATAGCAAACAAGTAAGAAGAAGAACACAAGCACCACAACGAACTATTATGCATGGGTTAAACTAGAATAAAATTTTACAAAAGTTGCAGAGCTTACTAATAAAAGAATAACTGACATGTACTCAGATAATATCAAAATAATACAATTGAAGATTTTTCACTGTGCAACTCTTCTATGACTATTGTGAAAACATAGCATCAATTGTAACATAGCATCAATTGTAATCATAGAAGTATCATTACCAGTAGTAATGGGATGTCTTTATTCTGTAACTCCTGCCTAACAAATTCAATCTGCAAAAAAAAGATGATATTGTTCAGCACTTCAGCCCCATACAGAATTCTGGTAACAACAATTGAAATATGAAACAAAAAGGGACCTGCAGGAAACAGATAATAGTGAAATGAACAGTAATCTTGAGCAAGAGATGTTAATTTCAAAATTCTGCAATGCTATCTCCAATTGCATACCTATCTTGGACATGAAAAATGAAGTCCACTAGCTTATAAAGGAACTTTAAAATTTGAATTTTCCATGGACCACTTGCCACCTTAAGCCATCAACAATACATTCAAATAGACAGAGAAAACAGACAGTTACCTTGTGATCAATTTGTTCTTGTAATGAAAATAACCTTCCACCTTCCCAATCCTAAAAGAGAAGAAACATCAGTATCCAATACATAGAATCACCAGGGAAATTTATATAACAAACTTCATTATATCCATCCGAGCAACATCAACTAATTTGCTTTTTGAAGCATTAAAATTGAGCATAACTAGCAGATATAAACCTTATATGACCCATAACCAAGTACCTTCTTCGTTTGACATATATGTCCAATAGCTGACAGTAGACAGAAGGAGGGCCAAAGAATATAAACAAAACAAGAAAAAATGTCAGCCCAAATATAAAAGATTCAATGCTTTCTTAGAAAAAAAAAATGAAAGGGATATGAATAATGTCAACAACTCATGTCTTGCCTGTTATAGACACACGGCCTCCAAGCAACTGATACAGTGATTCAACAAAATCTTTATAAAACGAAATAATCCCTGTCTTGGAAACAAAGCCCAAAACAATCCACATTCAGAGATTATACGAAAATTAACAAAAGCATCGAAAACCCACATCCCCAAAAAGCAAATGCACCTGGATTTCCAGGTATGAACAATACGTGCAATGATGGATCGTCCGAATGAATCTCCAGTAATTCATTGGTGTAACTATCAAAATCCAGAAACGGTAAGGCAATTCCAAGAGAAAATTTCAGTGAATTAAAACGAAAACAATCAATTACCCTGATACATTGCATAAACGAAACTCCACAGGGCTTTTACTAAAAGATTGCAGAACTTGTTGACCCATATGGAGAAACGAACCCCTAGAGAAATTCTTCAACCTGAAAGATTAAGTCGGCAACAAAGGAATGAATGAAATGGGTTGGTAAGAGGATGGATTGCGATGTTCCAAGTGAATTGGCGGTAAAGTAGAGGAGTGTGTTGACTATTGTGCATCACTGTGATGCAAAATTTAAGGAAATTACACTGCACGTTGCATTGAATACAATAAACAAAATAGTCAATGAAAAGTTTAGGTTAAGTAATAAATGGAAGTGAAATACCTGGAGTAGGAGAAGGATGTGAATCTGGTGGATTGAACGGTGAGTGAAGGAAGTCGTAAGAACATGGCTTCCCTCTACTCCTCTCGAAATTCCCACAATTCATGTCTTCTTTCGATCATCAAATCAAACTGAATTCATCTGTGATTTTTAATAAACATCAAGATTCCTACTCTTATCTTTAAGAACCGAACGAGAGATTTGTCCCCTTCTATCATATTCAACTTTCAATTTCATACCATTTTTGTTGTAAAAGTGTGTATTTAAAACTTTAATTTAAAGAAAAATACTTACTTGATATTAATATACTCCACGTTCAGTCTTTTTAAAGCATATTGACGTAACATATAATAAATAGAAATTTTACTATCGAACTCAAACTTCTCACACTCAAAGTCGACAAAACCACTACCTTCAACGATATCGTCATTGGATCTTCCTCACATTTATCGTTACACCTGAAGATGAAGGGAACGCAACAAACTATTTTTTTTCCTTGTGAGTCCTATTTTCGATTTTCAATGTTGTAGTTTTTATGATGGTGGTCACACCGATTTGAAATGATTTAGCTATTATTTAATCTTTTGTAATTTTTTAAATAACAAACAAGTATCTATAATGGAGCAACACATAGCTTTAGACAAGTGTGAAAAATCTTTCTAACAATGATTAAAATGGAAGCTTAACCGATGGTGAAATAAAGTAACATTGTCAACACTTTTTTAAGCATGCGGTTTAAATTGATGAATTAGAAGTTTAAGATTAAAATTGATAAGTCTTACTAAGTTTGAGATTTTAATTGATGAAATTGAAATTCAGAGTTAAAATTGATCAACTTGCCAAACTTAGAGTAAAAAGTTTTTCCCCCTCCCTCGTTCTAGTTTAGAGTGAGACATTTGAACAGGTGACTTCTTAATCGAGAATATATGCTTGGAGCTATACTCGCATAAAGAAACTACGGAAAATATGTAAATCTAAGAGAAAAGGTTTTGTTCTTGAGAATTTTGGATTAAGTTGCATTTGGTGGCTTTTGAAGCTCAACAATTTTACATTTGCATTTGGTACTATTTAAGTATATTAGTAATGAACATGTGTTATTTACATGAAAATATCAAAATTTTAAAATAGTAGTTGATTGTCTAAAGAAATTTTTTTAATGCAAATATATGATATAATATGTACAACTATTTTCTTTTATAAAGTTACAATGTAATAAGCAAAACAAAAATGAACTCATAAATTAAACCATTTATGTTATAATTATAAGCATCTTTAAATTTCAACCCACCATAATTAAGGTAGAATATAAATAAGATTTGATGTCATAAAAAACTAAAATAGTATATATAACTTTGTACAAATGAATCAACCTTGAAATAAGATGTTTGATTCTCCACCCTAAATATGGAAAAAAAAAATACATAACATATAAAAATAAGGAAAATTTTTAAAAATAGAAAAATAAGGAAAACTATTTACACAACAAAATAGCAAAATTTTTAGATTGCTGTGATAGACGCTGATAGAAGTTTACCAGAGTCTATCACCTAAATGATAAAAGTCTAACAATGTCTATCAGTGTTTTTTTTCTTTTTTTGCTATTTTCATTTTTTCCATCGGTGAAAAATTCCCTAAAAACAACTTAGTTTTATTTATCCCAAATAAATTAAAATAGCACATATAGAAATAACTTAATTTTATTCATTTGTCTATGCTAAAATACATTTTTTTTGTCCCTAAAGTTTGAGTAAAGTAACTATTTAGTCCTTGAGGTTTTAAAATGGACACTTTTGGTGAAGTTTGAAAAATGGTTTTAAATGATGCTTGAAGTTGACTGTTAGTTGACTAACGAAAAGATTAAGTGGTACAGTAATTTTTAAGAAAAATTTCACATATAGAAAAAATGTCAAACTATTTACGTCAAATAACAAAAAAAAAAAAAAAAAAAAAAAAAAAAAAAAAAAAAACACTAATGTCATAAACTTCTATCAGCATCTATCCAGATTTTCTCCGGTTTACCGAACTATCTAAAAATTTTGCGTAAATAATTTTTCTTATTTTTCTATTTTTAAAAATTTCACTAATTTTTATTAGTTTTATATTAATTTATGCTAATGTGTTGTTTTATTTTTGTTTTCATTTTTTTTTCCCTCTTCATTTCTCCTTCTCCCCCATCTTCTACCATCGTGACCCGGAAGATCCAATCTCCACTTTAGCCATTAATACGGCACCCACTCATGTTATCGAGTATAAGCCTCACCACCGACATCACCCCCCACCGTTGCCGCTTGCCGGGAACCGAAGGGGCATCTCCATATCGTCGTCGTACTACCCATTTGCGCCGGTGCTTTCGGCCGGCCGGTTGTCGGGTCGCCGGCCTAAAAATAACACACAGGGGAATAAATCGGTGCTGACGGTGAGTCCTAACACCCGGAAACGATTTAGAACGAAATTCAATAACGAGCAGAAGGGAAAAAATGTGAAGAGATAAAGATGGGAAGAAGAGAAATGTTGGGTACTGCAACAATGAGAGGGTTCAGATGACTCACAGATCCAACAACGTTGATGAGACAATGATGAAGATGGAAAATGACCGTTGAGTGGGCTATGCCAGCATCGTCGGTGCCGGGAAGACGGAGAAAAATGATGAGGATGGAAAGTGACAGTCGGAGAGGTAGAAGATGAGGGAAAATCAGAGAGGAAGAGAAAAATCAAATCAAATCAAAAATAAAAATGACCCATCAATTTAAATTAATATAAAATTAATAAAAATTACTATTCTGTTAATCAATTTCTCCAAAATATTTATTTTGTCTCTATAATTTTTTTGGGTTAATATTTTATAAATTTACTTACAATTTTAGAAAGAAATTCGAAAATTCGATTCTTATTTACTCTACTAATTTTTTTTTATCTCTAAATCTATTTTACATTTAAAGTTTTGTTAAATTTTTGTTTTGTTTACTAAACTTGAATAACTCAAAATCATTTTTTTTTAAAGAATGCACAAACTCGATATGTAACCATCCCCACTACAGAGTCACATTAGACTTAACAAATACCTACACTCGAAAAGTCATATCACATCTAAAAAAGTGTAAAAGATGAAACAAAATATTTCTTTCTATTGCTCATTTTATTATTATTTTTTCTAAACATTCTCCTTCTATTACCCGCATTTAGATATATTATAGATTATAAATTATAAATTCATCAATTTTTTCGTTAATTAATTAACGAAAAAACTTGACGTGACATTGTTTTAATTAAATCTTTTCACACCAAAATAGCACAATAATCATTTTTCACATAATAATAAATAATAATAATAATAATAATGTTATAGCGGGAAGAGTATCCCTAATTAACCGTTAAAGTCAAATTACGAAAATACCCCGACGATGAGTTTAAGGTCATAATTAAAACCGCCAAAACTGCAAATCCTATTATTAGGCACATCCCATCAATTTTCCCCACCACCAAAATTCCTCATCTCTTCTTCAAATTAAAACTAACCCCCAAAAAAAAAAAAAAAAGCAATATTATTTTGTTTATAATTTGGGTTGTTTGACCAGACTAAACTAAATTACAGGTCAACCCTTGTTGAGAACCAACAAGGCCGTTCCCTTTCGTGGCTTCCCATTACTTTTTTTTTTTTTCCCCTTTTAAATTATGTTAAGATCTCATAATTAAATTTGATTCTTTTGTGTTCTTAGTTCTTGAGAGAAAAAGAAAACTAATTCTCTCAAGGGATTTTGATTTCGAGTTAAAGATGTTTGGAGATTTGATTTCAAGATGCCTCTTGTAAGTACACAAATTTTTTCATCTTAATTATTATTATTATTCCAAATAATAATGATTTAATTTCTTCTCATTCTGCAAAAAAAAAAAAAAAAAAAAAAAATTAATTTGGGAATTTGAATGTTGTTTAAGGATGGCTTTTGGGTATGCATATCCAGCATTTGAATGTTACAAAACATTAGAGAAGAGTAGCCGGAATATTGACGTTGAAGCACTACGATTTTGGTGCAAATATTGGTAAAAGTTTTATTAATGATTTTTTCTTAATTCTTGTGTTTCAAGATCATAATTTTGAAGGTAATTTTTTTTTTCAGGATTATTGTGGCTATTTTTACATTTTTTGAGAGGACTGCTGATGTTTTAATTGCTTGGTATGTTGTTGTTGGGTTTGATTTCTTTTATTCTTTTAAATAATTCTTCAATGGCTTAAATGCTTTTTATTTTTCCTTTTTAATTATTGTGAAAGGCTCCCTTTGTATGGTGAAATGAAGCTGGTTTTTCTTGTCTACTTATGGCATCCCAAAACCAAGGTAATTAATTTAATTAAAACTTTGATTACTGTTTAGGTAAGATTAAAATGTGCATATTTGTCTCAAATTCCATGTATTTAATTCATTGGCTAATTAAGTTTATTCAATTTGATTCGAGAATGTATGTTGAATTTGTAAATTGGCCGGGGTGAGTCTATGGTTAATTAATCTTCTTAATGGAAGCATTTCGGACCTATTTGAGGTGTCAAATGCCCTCGACCATTGCAAATAGAGCTTTGGTTGAACATGTATCGTGTCGTCTTGGGAATGGTTTGTTCGACTTGTTTTTAAGGATGTTTGATTTGGATTTTGTTGTAAAAGAAAGAAAAAAAATGGTAATAAAATTGGGTTTGGAAAATGCAGGGAAGTGGGCATGTGTATGGAACAATGTTGCAGCCATATTTGATGAAAAATGAAGCAGAAATAGAAAGAATGATGGTGGAAATGAAAGTGAGAGCTTGGGATTTGAGTTATCTTTTTTGGACAAATTTTTCAGAAATGGCACATTCTGGCTTCCTTAAAGTCCTCAAGTGTGCTGCTGATTTCCAGTCCACTAAGTTTAAGAACTCACCCTTCCAACTTCAGGTATTTCCTTTGCTTTCACGGTATCTTATTTACTAAACGCTAACACATCCGTATATCAATTAAAACTTTAATTTAACGCTCAATTTGACTTGAACTTATAATTTCTAACTATGTTCGAGTTGACACATAAAAACTACATCTAATAAATTTACAATAATATCATTCGTTAGATTTTAATTAGTGATATGTATATCATTAACATTAAAAAACCTACAAGTTTTTTCTTTAGTTTAACAATATGTGGAGTAGAGTTGGGCGATTTTAACTTCTAGTCTATTGAGTCGTTGAGAATATATATGTCAACCCGTCGAACAATACTTTAAGTTTGCACCTACAAAGATATTCATTCATCTACAGTGATTCATTAATAATTAAGTAATTGTTTGTTTACTCTCAAGGTAGGTTATAATATTGTTACTAGTATTACTATTCATATTATGCTAAGTAGATAACATGTTTTTTTTAAATGTTTTAGAAGTATTTAATAAAGGTATTATTGATCCTTAGTGTCAAATCCTTTAGTTTACATATATATTTATTGATAAGTCGATGAATATTTTAATATTTAGTTGTACATATATAAAATGTGACATGAACCATTATGATGATAAATTTTAGAGTACATATAATGAGAATTACATATATATATTTTTTGGAAATGTAAATTTGAATGATTGAAAAATCTAAAAGAGTAGAAAAAAAGTTGGGTTCAGCTCATCTCTTGTGTAGCCTGAGCATCATCTAATTGAATTGTGCGACACATTTTTTTTAAATGATTTTTTTTTTAGTAAAAGAAAGGAGTATAGAAATAGGTGCAACTTAGCTCACCTAATAAATTCCCTAAAAAAACTAGACCTATGGCTCAATGGTGAAAATTTCTAAGTTAAACAATTATGGAAAAATAGACTTTTAAAATAATAATTAATAATTTTATTTACTAAAATATATACAAATCCACAATTATCAATGGTTGATATGTTTGTTTTAGTTATGACTGGAATTTACCATTTATAACCCTAGAAGAAGTTGATTATGTGAATGTGGTGATGACTATTATAGGAAAAAAACACTTTTTTCTAAATTGGATTGAATATTCTGCCTTTTATGCATTTTCCACCCCTTGAAGAGGTTTCAATTTTGAAATTTTCTTTTACTCCAAAAAACAAAATAAATCCAAAAAAACAAAATCATTCATTAGTCACATGCTTGTTGATTATTATGGTAGTAGATTTTTTAAACTCGAAGTAATATTTTAAATGACTTCTTATTTTAATGAATTAAATTCACTATTTCATTTGCTATAGAATAATACAAGATTCTTTCTCAGAAGCAAGAGTTTTTTTTTTTTTTCCAATTATATGGAGAGTGAGGATTTAGAATCTTTGACTTTTTGGTCGAAGATATATACTAAGTCATGTCGACTATTTTAATCCTTGTTAAACTCAAATTGAACTTGTTTATGCATTAGCGATTTCTTTGATTATTATTTAGCTTCTAAAAATATCTTCAAGTTATGGATATATACTAAGTCAGTGTAGCTCAACTGGTATAAAGTTGATAAATTAGATTTATTTTAGTTGCAATTATACTCTTAAACTTTTAATTTTGAAAATTGAGCACAATGGTTAAAATTGGACGATTCTTAAACTTATCTAAATTTATAGATTGTAATAATTGTATAAGTTTGGGAGTTTAATTTTTATTATTTGTGAGTCAAATTTCTTTCTTTATTATAAGTTTGAGAGTTCAATTTTAACCTTTCTAGACATTTGGAGGCCAAACTTTTAAAATTGAAAGCATAAGGTAACTTTTGCAATTTACCATTTCTTTTACTTGAAGTTTAAAATTCAAGTATCCTATGATAATTTATAATATTTGGTGAGAAAATCGAATCTCTGACTTTAAAATTAACATCCAGAGCATGTATTAGACAAATTTTAATCTTAATAAAATTTCAATAACATATTTACTAAAATAGCGCCAAAATATGGAGAATCAACCACGTGGCACAAGATTAATGGTCGATTTTATTATTGCAGTTGATAAATATTCTGCCCTAATTGCAAATTACGATTTAACCTCTTTTTATTATATTTAAATTAATAAAATTCTAAAGCGCTCAAATTGAACACAATTTACGATTCATCGTGATTGAAAGCTTCACTGATTTCAGTATCATCGCCATTAATGGCATTAATAGCTATTCCCATGACTAATTTTTCAGATTTTCTTTAATTATTCTCACTTTAATTGCAGAGAACCGATCAGCAACAGCAACCGCCGATGGCATCGCCACCGCCTCCAAACAAATTGCCGTCGTTTTCCGCCCGAGTCGCCGATCAGACGGACGATTCTCCGAGAGCCTCGCCGCAGTCCTTCGAAAGAATCAGCCGCGCCGATTCGGAGACGGGGGAAGCAGATGGCGGCCAATCTCCGGACTTCTGCGAAACGGAGAGTTTCGTTAATGAAGAAGATAAACCTGCATCTCCATATCCTCCAGGGGCTCGAGCTCGCTTAAGGCGAATTAAACCACAATCATAGAGGTTTGTAATTGTGAGAAAGCTGTACAAAAATGAAAATCGATCGAATTCAGAGGGAAATTGTAATTGAAATTGAAATTGTATGTTGCGAATTTATTCGAATGTTGAAATTGAATCTGTTTCTATGAACGTATTTGGAAAATCATCTCTCCTTAAGGATTGGATTGCAAACTTATGTATGAAATTGAGAATAATAAGCGATTTATACAGCAGAATCAAATCGATTTAGGTCAATTACAGCGGCTGAAGTCGTCATCATCGTCGTCGATACGCCAATCCAAAATTCGAGAAAACGACGTCGTCACAAGCAAATGCAGGACCGAAAGACTCTGATTATAGCCGGAATGATACTGCCTCTGATGAATCCGAGACAACCGTAGATCGGATTTCCGGTAGAGAGTCGGAGCCAGAAACGGTGGAAGAAATTGGGGCCGGCGGAATAGGAAGAAGCGGACATAGGTTGGAGATAAGCCCAAGCGGCCTGCTTAACGAGGCGGTTGCGGATGGAGATTTCGTAGCCGGAGTTAGCGGGGGAAGCGGCAGTGGGAGAGTTGAGGGCGGCGGAGGCGGAGGGAAGGATGTCCTTGAGGGAGGTGTAGGATTGAGAAGAGGACTTGAAGGAGAGGAGCCTCAAGTTAATCGGAGATGGCGGTGGAGGAGGGGAAACGACGCCGTTTGGGGGAGGCATGGGGGAGGAAGGAATAAAGCTTCTGCGGCGGAGATTTGAGGATGATGGCGACGGCGGTGGATAGGTTATTTGGGCGGCGGATTTGGCCATGGAATGTGGGAAAAGGCTGAGAGAGAAGTAGTCAGAGGAAAAGGGAAAAGAAAAACGTTGTGACAAAACAAAACTCGGCGGCTTCATCGTTTGCAATTATTTGCTCAACCTTTTCTCTTTCTTACGTGTTTTCCTCTTCTTCTTTTTTTTTTTTTTTTTTTTTTTTTTTTTTTTTTTTTTTTTAATTTACTAAAACTATTTATGCATCTAATTTATTTACAAATATAAAGACTAAAACGTTTTAAAATAGGATAAATATCACTTTCGTGAACTTTTATAGAAATAAAATTAAGCTTTAATTTATAATAATTTAGAATTTATTTAGATTGGTTAGAGAAAAAATATTTTTCAAAATAATATTTTTATTTAAATTTTTGAATTTTTTAAATATAGTAAAATGAGCTAACTTATTTACAAATATACCAAAATATCATTATTTATGAGTGATAGATTAAAGTAGTCTATCAATATTTTCTTTTGCTTTTTTAAAAAAAACGGCTTTGATTTTTTTTTTTTCAAAATGACTTTCTAAATTAAATACTTAAAAAGTTAAAACTAAACACCCCTTAGTTTTTCTACTTTTAAGTTTGGACCAATTTATTTAATTTTTGAATTTTTGTATGTAACAATTTAGTCCATGTATTTTAAATTTTGGGTTTAAATACTATTTTGGTTCATGTATTTTAGGCTTTTGATCATTTAATTCTTATACCTTTAAAATGTTTACTTCGATCCTTATATTTTCAACTTTTTTTTCTTTTTTTTTGTTTTTATACTTTCAAAATATTTATTTTGGTCCTTATACTTTCAAGTTGGGTCCATTTTGGTCTTTAAATATGAGATAAAAAAAATAATAATGAAGAAACCAAAATGGTCAATTTTTAAATGTACAAGGACCAGAATAAACATTTTAAAAGTATGATCCAAAATGAACTAAAATAAATATATAAAAGTATATGGACCAAAATGAACCAAAGTCAAAGTACAATCAAAATAGTATTTAGACCTAAAATTCATAAGGAGTTAATCTTTATTGTGAAAACTATTGTTGAGATTTAATGAAATTTATTATATAGATCGATCAATAAACTAATTAAGAATCCAAAATGTTTATAACCAACGGAGCTTAAGTCGCTAAATAATAAATAAATAAAAAGTATTTAAATTAAATTGTTACAAATTAAAAAGTATATGGACTAAATTTTTAGTAACTAAATTATTCACATTTAAGTTTGAGAACTAAATTGTTACTTTCGCTATAATTTTAAATCTAAAAATTATATTAAAATAAAGTCACTTTATATATTAAAAAAAACTGCACCTAAAAAATGTGTTTTTTAAAATGTTAAAAATAATTGCATATTGGCTCAGATTTAAACTATTTTCTAATTGATTTTTGTCTTGTTTATATCAGGTGACTTGCTTCCCACTAAGTATAATTAATCTTATAAAATAATGTTACTTCAAACAAAATCTTATAAAATAATGACCTTATGGTATTCTTTAATTTTGTATGTTTTTCATTACAAGTTCAAATTTGTAAGGATATTTATCTCTTGAAGGTAGATGACAAATATTAGCAAAACTATTAGAACTTCTTTCTTACCATTGATCTGTGATTTGTGGGTTCCACTTCAATTTATAAAGTTTAAGTTTGTTAGTACTTAATAGACAGGCTTTAAAATGACAAAATACTTTCCAAACTATTTTTTAAAAAAGTATTAATTCTTGATTTGTGGGTTCCATGATATTGGAGAACTAAGATTCTTTTTTTTAAAAAAAAAAAGGGTAAAAAAAAAAAAAACTCTCATCTCCATTCTTTAGTTTGTGATTTTTTTTTTAAAATAACATGAGTTCCCTTTTAATTTAAATGGATTATTATTCCAACTTTAGCAAACAAACATACATGTACTGACACCTTAAGCATAGTGAATCTACTGTTATATATGTTCAAAACGTTAGATGTTTGAATTTTTACTCGCTAAAGCGAGCATAACTTAACTTGCGAGATTAGATTTAGTTTCTAACATAATAAGGAATATAAAGAATAATTGCAATTGCATAGGTAGATAAAAATAAATTCATTTTTTGCATGTATGAGAATGGATCTAATTGATCAAATAAGAAATCTTTTAATTTCCTCCATAAATATGGCTATTAAAGTCTAAACAAGTCTAGAAATGCATTAAAAAAGAAGTTTACCCTAAGAGAGCAATTAGAGGAATGTCTAAACAAACTTATAGCTTTTAATGTGATTGAAGTCAACACTTGAAGAAAAGTTTTTGAAGACAAATAATTGCTTAAAGATTAATAAGATTTTGAAGTTTTTAGAGTTAATTAAGTTTTCTATTTTCTTCAACTACATTTTGGTTTATGCTTAAAGTCTTGGGCCAGGTTTCTTAGGTCTAAATTATGCAAAAAGATTTTCCTTAAAAATTAAAAGGGAAAATCTTTTAGGTTTAACATAATTAGAATATGTACATTTGTTGTTGGGATTGGCAAACACTTACCTACTTTTAAGTTGTGATTAAATTTTGTGATGTTGACTTGATTTACATAGCTATAGGCTTATAGACTAGTTAATAGTAAAACAACATCATTGATTAATGACATTATGCAAATAAATTTTCAAAAAGGATAATTGTAAATATAGCAACTAGATTCAAAATATTAGCATATATAGCAACATTTTTATAAAATTGCAAATATAGCAAAGTCTATCAATAATAGACTTCTATTGCTAATAAACTTTTATAATCTAGGTGGTCTATCATTGATAGAACATAAAAGTCTATCATCAATAGAAGTCTATTACTGATGGATTTTGCTATATTTATAATTTTTTAAAAATGTTGTTATACACTTGGTTATTATTCCTAAAATTACTACTCATTACAATTACCCTTTTTGAAATTAATAAAGGAAACCCTAAAAGAGGCTAAATTATTTTTTTTAAAAAAAACAAATTAGTAATAAATTGACTACTTCGACTGTTTTAAAGATTTATTAAAAATACAAAAATTAAATTGAAATTAAACTCAAAGTAACATGTCGGAATAAAATTTTGATCAAAGGAATATAACTTTGAATGGGACGTATAATGATAATTAAAGCCAAACGGCAAATTCATACATAAAAATCGGATGCATTTTCTTTTATTTCATTTTAGAAACCAACAATTTTCTTTCATTTTAATTATTTTGCAAAATATTATATATATTCGCACATACTCGCACATTATTACGGGTGTCATTGCAAGTAAAAATTTAATGGAAAAAAACGAAATTAATTTAGAATTAATGTTGGATAAAATAGAAAAAAATTGACGAAAATGTATTAAAACTTACAAAAATATTTAAATAAATTTAAAGAAAATTTTCATAGATAAAAAAAATGTTAAAGTATTTACAAAAAATAGCAAAAAAAAAAAACGCCGATAAACATTGATAGACTTCTATCAGCATCGTCTATCATTTCTATCACTGATAGACCTTGATAGATTTCTTTCAGCGTATATCATAAATATCTAAAAAATTTGTTATTTTGTGTAAATAATTTTCTTTATTTTTTAAAAATTCTCCAAAGTTTAACGAATATATTTTTCTTTTTTAAAAAAATGAAGTTTATGGTGGTCCAAAACCAAACCCACCAAATCCAATCAGAAATATTCTGATCCCAATTGGAATCAGATCTCCACCAAAGACTATATACTGAAAGATTTAAATGACATAAAGTTGAGGGACCCTTTTAAAATTTCATATAACAGTATAGTTGAAGTTTAGCTCTAAGCAAGTGGGCTCCGTTCTTGAGGTCAGACTAAATCAAACCAACCAAATTTGACCAAATAAATCTATATTCAACTATACCCGATTTTCATCTATTAAACACATAGTTATCTGTCACTTTTGACAAGTTTAGAAGTATTTTGAAAGAGTTGAAATCACTTTTCAGCATGTTAAAAATCACTCAAAACATGTTTGAATTGTTCAAACTCAATTTTAATGTATAAAATAAGACATTAAATTGATTTTGAATGATTAAAAGTATGTCCGAGAGTGATTTTGAATATGACAGAAGTGTTTTTAACTAATAACACACTCGAGAAGGAGTTCTATAGTAATCTATGGTTTCCATAATCCTTGGTTAACAACAAACAGCTAACTCAAAGCAAATTTTAAGCCATTGTCAAAAAATTTCAATTTAAATCAAACTATTTCTTCCTCATATCAGATAGATATCTCAAACCCCTTATTGTTAAAATGGATTTGAAACTGAAGATGAACAGTTTTACCAATGCATTGAAGCTCTTGCCGGCCTGATGATAATGTCTGGAAACCTATCTTACATGCTTCTGCCCATCTGCAACCTTACAAAAATTTGTTTCTATTTCCTGAAATGATCCAACTTCATCAACAATCAAACAGTATAGAGACCATAGTGATCGAAGCACGAGCATATGGAAATACTAACCTCTGCACTCCCTGCCCGACTAGCTCTCGTAATTGTATTCTATA
Organism: Lagenaria siceraria; assembly: GCA_002890555.2. Classification (NCBI taxonomy): domain Eukaryota; kingdom Viridiplantae; phylum Streptophyta; class Magnoliopsida; order Cucurbitales; family Cucurbitaceae; genus Lagenaria; species Lagenaria siceraria. The sequence goes on along the minus strand of CM016485.1, from coordinate 9,519,106 downwards.
CCATGCTTGGAAAATTTTCCCAATATATTACTTGGGTTATAAAAATTACACTGTACAGTTGAGCGTGAGTTCCGGTCAAATTCAACTGTTTGTTTGGCTACAAATCAACATCTTGAGGATTAATGAGGATGGGAACAGATCACTAATGAATTAAAGTGAGATCTGTTCCTTTGTCACCTCTGTCTTAAGTTAACACCAGATGGTGCTTCAGCTGTCTCTGAATGTGGGCTTCCTGGTCTTGGCCTTTGGGCACTGACATCAGATATTAAGAAGTCATGAGGAACCATATCTGATTGATCCCATGCAATATCTGCTGTAGCTAAAGTGAAAGAATTCAACTCCATAATCAATTCTTTCTTCTATGGTTTCCCCCCCCCCCCCCCCCCCCCCCCCCCTTTTTTAGATTTATAATAACAAATATATGTGGATAACACAATGGAAATAGTAAGACAATTTTCAATAAGGATACAATCTGTTCTCCACATGTCTGTAATGCTAACTTCAGCATCTGATAACAGCCAGTAATCTGCATCATTCTGCAATAAAATAATAGAAGCATATAGAAACCAATCAACCATGATCTGAACTCGTGAATAATCGATTGACCAAAGTCATTCACATAGATCACACAGGCATAATTCATTATAGTTAAAATGAAATAAAACGACTAAAGATAACTGTCCGTATCTACTCTTTTCTTTCTTTTCCTTTTTCTGGAAAAGCGTGTAGTCGCATATTTGAGTAGGGTTTTTTCTATACATTTTTCTGAATATGAATATATTATATAAGGACATGCTTACATCAACATCTGAAGGTATAATCTTCATCATTCCACCAGGAAACTCATTTGAACCATTCACATCACAGCTGCTGCTGTGTTGGGAAAGATGAGCTTGAGGTTCAATTTCGTTTCTACTACTCTCCCCAATGATTGCTTCTGTTGCTAGATGTTCGTTTGATCCTGAACTGGAAGCATGTAGGAAGCTACTAGGTGGCTGGACCACATTCATCTCCTCAAACTTTTCCTCAAATTGACTAAGAAACAAGAGAATTTAAATATGAGAAAACAATTAAATTCTTGTTTGCATAACAAAGCTTACAGTTACAAAATAAGAAAAACTGAAAAGACAGGAAAATGGATATATGAACTATCATTTAATTAATTCTTAAAGGAATCTAATCTATTATAAGAATCAGTGTTTAAAGAGAATAACTCAATAATGTAGAGAAAAGGATACCTGACAAGATATACATCAATAGGACCCATCGTACTCCTAAGAACTATCCTATATCTTCTCTGTGGATAATCAACAGCCTAGCATGATGAAAATAAGAACATTCTTTCAGCTATCAGGAGGGGATTAAAAAGGTTTATTAAGAGTAACAAAGAGCTTTCTTAGAACTTTAAGCTCGTTACTTCATCAGGATCAGGAACTTCCAATGTGGTTCCATGAGGAGCTTTAATTGCTATCAGCGTCTCATTCTGCCCAAAAAGGAGAGCTAGTTTAATAAAAACTTTTAGCAAGATTGTCATTTTATGAACTAAACGAGTACTGTTTCATGTAAAAGAATATTATCAAATGTATAAATAAACATTAAATGCAACTCTAGGGTCATTCTAACTCCCTTTTTTTACATCTAATACCACAACTAAAATTCCATTTAATCATCATCACTATATTAAGAAACATTAACTTGATTGAACTCAAAAAGACTACTTTGTTACGAAACAGTAAACTTGAAGGAGAGTCTGAGACCTCCTCTTGTCTTCCAGAAAGCTTCCAAAATATACCTACCTCACACGTATTTTCCCCTCAGCTATATACATCCATCTTACATTTAGTTAGTCACAGTCCCATCCACCCCTCAACACAAACTTGCTTACTTTCCCATGAACTAATCTGATTTCCTTACTGCTCTCTCTTTTCAGCTCTTCTCACACATATATGCATACTAAATGGGAGGCCTATCATAGTTCTGGATAAGAAACATTGTCTTGGTCGAACAAAAAAAAAACAGATGTACAAAGATGGATCGGTAGAAGATGTTTTCCTGGAGGCCTTTTTTGTATGGTTGGCTGTTTGGCCTCTTTTGTGGGCTATCCTTTTGTGTGCCCTTTCAGATTCTTTCATTTTATTTCAATGAAAGTTTCATTTCTTTTTCTTTATATACACACACACACACACACACACATCCAGACTCTGCTTGGAATTTTGTCTTTCAAGTTGTATTGTTATCTTAGATTCTTAGTTTACATCTCTTCCATTATTTTCTTTCATTTTCTTTCTTGGTGAAGTATCATTGTCCTAGTTAGGATATAACTAGTGCATTTTGATCTGAATCCTAAAACATACAGACTCAATACTCAAAACCATGTGACCATACAAATGTGTTAAAATTAGAAGTAATGTTTGAGCTTAAATAAAGTATTTACGACAAATTCACCTGAAAGCAAGGCAAGTTTTTAATGTCTTCTTCTGTTACAAAGAGCCACCTACCATAATTGGAAACATATGCTATGTTGTTATTTTATTCTTATAGCGCCAAGTGGAAAATGGAACAGAATGGTGGAGAAAGGAACTTTACTTTTGGATATTTTCGTCTTCACTCAGATTCCTCAGTCTTTCCTGCATTGCTCTACAAACATGATTATGAAACATGAGTTTATCAATTGTGATTCAAAATATAGAAATTAATAACTGATTAAATACCCAACCTTATCTTATCATCTAATCTACGCTCTTCAAAAGAAAGGTTTTCAACATCCACCTGCAGGATACAAGGTCCACTCTCAAATTATAACTGTTATCCAGGATAGGTTCTAGATAGAGTCATTATTAAATATCCCAGTACATAGTTGTACAAGGGAAAACAGACCCTCCTTTAAAATAATTCTTAAAACAAAAATGCCCGGGTTTTAAAGCCCAAAAACAGTAGTCAAAGCTACAAACCTGCAACATAGAAGTATCACTGTCCACATTTCCTGGAATTTGTTGATTGAATCCTCTGCACAAATATTGAATAGATACTAAGTAAATCATTTGTTTCAACTTCTTATCAAAATTTGTACATGACAAACTAAATGAAAAAATTTGGACCAACACATCAATTGATACATTACTTCCAATATATTATGTTTTTCAGCTTCTTTTCTATGAGACCTATGCCTTCCAAAACATTTGTTATGTCATATATTCTCCTTTTCTGCACCTGTGTCATTAATATCTTATATTAGTCACCACTAGATGGAAAATCAAAGTCTAATGTAATTTTAGTTTTTACCTGCAAAGTTTCTGCAGCTTTGTTCAAGTCAAGAATGCCATCCCTTGCTTGCGTAATTAAATTGATGAATTTTTTTGTCAGAAGACCTAAAAGTTTCAGAATACTTTCAAACACCACTGATTTGACAAGAAACTAAGCATCGATGTAGCTTGGACAGAATGAATAATATTAAATTGGCAAGAATAGCAAAGTTACCTAAAGAACTGTCATACCGACAGTTTCCAGCTGGAGTAAGGGGAGAATAAGTGCCTGGTATTAGAAAACTAATTAATAATATTCATGCTGCTTCAATACTCATTAAGTAAATCTTTAAAATAAAGTTGGGGGAATAAAAGGTACCCCATAACATCCCACAAAGAAAAACAGGATTCAAAATATTGACCAATTAATGTTCAGCGACAAATTTACCAAATATAAATAAATAATAAATAAATTTTCTCACTAGTGTCTGAGATAGGTGTTTGAGGCCCAGATGTAGTTCTCTTTGAAGCCTTTGACCTATTGTACACCCTTCCTCCTTTGGCAGACACAGGTGTTTGAACAGAACTAAGAGCATCTTTTGAAGATCCCTGATCATGAATGTAGTCATTCAATTCAACTACATTGTTATACATGACACCCTTCTGCTTTGGTTTCTGAAAAAGGTATCAAGGGGTCAACAATACTAGAATTTAGAAGCAAAAAGAAAATTAGAAGATAAATTATAAATTGAACAATATATGCAATTGACATAGAAACTAAGAGATCAGGTTAGAATACATGTTCTCGGTACACTTAAAAGGACAGAAGGAGCATCCTTCCAGGATAAACTAAACTCTCAAAATGGGCCTCACGGGGTAAACCACAAAACTTTAGCCTCTTGTAGAATGGCTATTGAGTAAAGTTGATGAAGAACCCAAGGAACAAACCAAGGGTGTAAGTAAAACTCTTTTTTTTTTTTTGCTTTTGCCACAAAGGAGGCACTAATTAGTAGCTCTTAAATGCTTGTCATTGTCGTCGGTATTGTTTCCTTCAAGAGGCAATACCAAAAAAAAAAAACTTCCAAACTTTGAAATCCCTAGAATCACAGCATCTAGGAGTTAAGTCAAGAGCTAAAGCAAATCCACTGACCCCCCCCCCCCCCCCCCCCCCCCCGGGTCATTGAAATTACATCTAAAATAAAATTTCGACCTATTTTCAACAACATTTCAGAAACTTCCTGTATTAGTGAGATTACAAGAAGCCAGTGCATACAATCGCCAATAAGAAACACAGGTTCTGATCACCAATTCAAGTGGCATCCCAAATTCTAACTGTCCACTTCCACATCAAACTTTGAAGGAGCAGTCCCAAGAGCATTTACTAATATACCATCCAGAAGGATCACTGCCTGTTTACTATAAATAATTCTGCATTAAATGATCTGTTTTTTCTAATTGAAATCTCTAGAGACATTTAGCAAGGAGAGAAGCATTCCATTTACTAAAATTGCCTGTTTCCTATTACCAAGCCTCCATCCTTTAAGGCACAAATCACAAATAAACAACCTTTCAACTCACCGAGTGATAATTACCATTGAATCCCACCCCCTTCAGACATATCTGTAACATGCATTCTCAATTAAGACATATAAATCATTGTTAGTATAAATTAACATCCAAACTATCCACAACACGAGAGACAAATTCTCTAATAATGTTTCAGGTGCAAAACATAATGATTAGTTCTTATAACAAGCAAAAGGGTAAAGACACAGACATCAAACTTCAAATGCTCTTTGAGAAGAAGTGAGAAAGACTGAAAACCCCACTATAAATAACTTTCCACAGAAAAACATGTACACAATGATTCACCACGATGAGGAAAACATACAATTAATCAATCGTCTTAGACTGAGACTAATACGTGAATTGACCCCCCTAGAAAACCTTCATAAAAGTAGAATTTAAACCATACAAACAGAGACAACCAAGGTGCAACGGTACAAGAATCGATATACAGGCAATGCAGAAGAAGAGACAATAAAGCAATAGAGAAATTGCAGCGCTCACAAGAGGTTTAACAACGATGGTATCAGGTTGTTGATCAATAGCATTGGAAGAACCGCCACCGAAGTGGTAATAATGACCCAGAGGAACAAACGGCGGCTTAGCGGAATCAAAAGCAAGCTGGCGCTTGAGAGGCGGCAGGATCTGGGCAGTTTGGGACTGAGGAAGTGGCTCCGACCTGTTCGGAGCTCGAGAGCCGCCACGCATGGAGGATCCAAAGGCCAAAAGAAATCGAAAAAGAGTGGAAATTGCAGAAAATTATGAGGAGATTATGGAAGAAGGAAATGAGATGAAAGTTGAGAAGAAGAAGAAGAAGAAGAAGAATAGGGTTGTGAGATCAAAGTGGAGAACTAAAAGGTGAAGATTAAGGGAATAGCATTTTGGTAGCTTTTAGATGGGAGGAGGGAAATTTGTTTAGATGGATGTGGAGGGAAGAGCAGTGGAACAAAATCAACTTTTAACTATTTGCATTTTCGTCCATTCAACCCTTCCATATTGCATAAGGACCCCTAATTATTATTATTATTATTATTATTTTGGAATATATATAGATTTTGCAAAATATTTTCCATTTCGAGCCAATACAAAATGATTTCATCTGCCAACCTTCCATACTGCATCCACACTGTACAATTCCAAAGTATGTATGTTTTATTTCAAATTTCGGTGGTAGGTGACAATATCGACTACCATGATCGTTGGAAATGTGATCAAAGTTTAATTTAGATAAATAAATTATCGTAAGTTTATAAGAGAGAACGAGTATTTTCAATAGTATGAAACTTTTTGACTGAAAAAACTAAAAATAAAGTCGTGAAGATTATATCCAAAATAGACAATTTCAATAATACTGTGAAAATATTCATACTCTCCGCCCGTTGATGAAAATTGAAAAGTTGTGCTTTTGATGTAACATGTGAATGATATGTTGAGAAATATTAACGGTATATTTATATTAACGTTCGATGGAAATGTTGAGGTCTTAATTTTATGGAAACGTTGATAGAAATCAATAAAATATCATAGTCGATAAATATTTTTCTTAAAAATTATATTTAAATTAATAAATAAACAGTATACACTTTTAAACACATGTGTCAATTGAGTTCATGTTCGCTTTGGCTTGTGTTATTTATATTATATTCCAACTAGCGACACTTTGTTGTTGTTGTTGTTGTTTTCAAATATTTTTTCAATATAATGGAAATGTTGATTTACTCCTCATATCAATGTAAAATTTATGAAAATGTGCAAAATATCAATATAAATGTTGACATGTTGATGAAATTTTAATTTAACGTTTTCAGGCATTTATTTTGAGCCATCGTGAGACCGAGGGATAGAGAGAGAAAAAATAAATAAGTCCCTCTTAATTTGTCGTAAAATTAAAAAAGTATAGATAAATTATTTACAAAGCATAGCTCAATTGGCATCCGTATGTATTAGTGATAAAAAAATTCGATGGTTTGAATCCCCTTGGGTTAATACAAATTTACACACATTCATTCACGAGAAACATAAAATTTTATAATCTATCTAAAAAAACATAAAATTTTCTAAAATTAAATACCATTTTATTCTATGTAATTAGTGATTTTTCTCATTTTTTCAATAAATCTTAAAATTAGTTCATATCTTTAAATTTTCCAAAACAAGAAAAAAAATTCTTTATTATATAAATTAGCGTTTTTTTTTTTAGTGAAAATTATAATTTTTATATTTCTAAAGTCAATAAAGGTAAACTTAAAACTAGACAAAAATACATATTTTGAACATTTGAAATTATTGGACAAAAAAAAAGAGTTCAAAATTACATGGATATTTAACCATTATCAATGGACTTAGAAGCTATTTTTCCTCATTCTATTGAACATTTTAAGTTATTTCAACCCTTCTCTATTGGAACTTGATATATTATTTAAATTTAATTAATTGAAAATTTTCCTAAGACTAGGAATTTTTTGTGTACGATTGGCATCCTTTCAATATTATTCATTATTTCTAGTGTTGCAAAATGTGGGACTTCCTTTGGAAATCATTTATGAGGATGAGATTTGGCTTCCTTCAATCAATCAAAATATATATATATATACCTTTCAATCATGTTGCTATCGTGACAGATCCAAAATTTTTGTTTAGGATGTACTTACTTTAAAGTTTTATAAAAATATTAAATTGAGTAAAAAAAATTAAATTACAAATTTAGTTCATAAACTTTCAATTTCGTTTTCATTGGACTTATTGGAGGTATTGAAGTTGAGGAGGGCTCAAGCCCCTAGCCTATGGTAAATTTGTCCTTGGCTACAACATACGATAACCTAACGATTCATAGAAATTAATTAAATATCACATATAAAGTATGTAATAAACTATCCGATAAAATACATTATTGGTCCTTAGAAGTTTGAGATCAACGTCTATTTAGTCTTTAAAGTTTCAAAATGAACATTTTAATATATGAAGTTTGAAAAACAATTTTAAATGAGAGGCACATGCAACTAGAAGACGAAATGAAGAAAAGAAGGATGAGTACCAAAATAAGCATAGCTCAACTGGCATAGTGTTTGGACTAAGGAGTTGGAAAGTGTGGAGCTGTGAACACCACTCCTTGTTTGGCCCAAGGAGTTCGTAGGCTCCACAATTAAAAATACAGTAATTTTATTAACTTCTTACCCTGTAGACTCCAAGAGTTTACAACTCTCCCAAATTTACAACTCCACTCCTTGCCTCAACCAGAGTTACTAAATTAATATAATTTTATACGCAACAAATAAATCACCAGTCTAAGAAAAACAAGATACACATCTGTTAAACTTTTGTGCACTAGGAACAAAGAATTTTACCTCAAAATAATAATAATAATAATAATATTTTTCGTGCATATTTTAGTTTTTTTCCCCTAAGAAAATACAAAACAAAGAAATAAAACTTACCTAAAGGAGCTATAGGGCACGTTTGAATTGACTTTCTAAGTGTTTATAAATATATTTTTTTTCACTTATAAACACTTATTTAAACACAATCCAAACGGACCCATACATTATGATATACAATACTTAGATTTGCACAAAAGTCCCTGAATGATGTGGCCCAAATCCTTTAAATCTATTTATAATTTTTCTAGTACAAGTGAAGGTATAAAGATTTAAACCTCTACCTTCGAGAGAGAAGGAGTACATGATAACTACGGCTAAGAAAAATCTGTTTACAGTGGAAAGCAGCAAAACAAGATTCTGATCTCAGAGAGCCAAGTCAAAGAGGGATCGAGTGACAAACACATAATGTAAGAAAATTGGAGGCCTCTGCTTCTTCAACCAAAGAGCTTCAACTATCATTTTTTTGCTCATTTAATTATGTAGCAACAATTCTCATACCACTACTCTACTCACTCCCACTCCCACTCCCACGGCTGCTCAATCAAAACAAAATAAACTATTTCAAGAAACCACGTTTTTAAAAAGAGAATCACTCATAAAAAAACACTACCTCAATTCCCTTCTCCAAAAAGTGTTGGTTCCTTTTTGAAATGATTCAAGAATGGAAAATTGAATAACTGTTTTTAAAAAGTTTAGAGGCTACTTTAGTTCATCTACTTCAACTTTTGTTCCTTGTATCTTAAAAACCGTTACTGAAATGAACTAACGCTTAAAGCATGGAAAACCAAAATACTATTTAAATCGAAAATAGGTTAAAATACTATTTTCGTCCATACTTCAAGATTTGATCTATATTTTTAATAAATTTTAAATTTAGTCAATCGAAGTTAATTTTTGTCAAAATTAGCAAAATAATAATAATAATTTCCATACAAGAAAAATAATAGGTGAATATGTTTTCAAAATTTATAGCAAAAATGATAATATACAACAAATTTTTTTTGAAAAAAGATAAGACACTAAATTTAAGATTTATTAAAAGTACATGAACTAAAATTAGTTAAGGCTAAAATTGAGTAAACTTCAAAGTACACAAACAAAAATGGTATTTTAACCTAAAAATATAATGTTGTACACTTTTACCTCTAAGTCTTGAGTTTAATTTCTACGTGTTCCCTAAGTTTCAAAATGTTACATTTTTATCCTTGATTGTAAAATTTATTTCCACTTGGTCCCTAGCTTTTAAGATTTACCCTTTTATTCATGATTTTTCACTAAATACTCACTACCGTCATAATTAAATTAGTTTACATTAATTTTCATCACTATTAAAATTATTTAAAATTTATGACATTAGAATTATTTTTAATTAATTAACTAAAAAACAACACCAAAACCAAAAGTGAGCATTTGCATTAGTAAAAACTCACCAATAGAATTTTAAAATATCGAAAATGAGAGACCAAATGAAAATTGAAAACTAAATCAAAAGTAAAAATGTAATATTTTAAAGGGTTGTTTTCAAATATAGAATAATGAGTCAAAACTATTTACCAATAATATTTTACTGTTAATTCTATCTCTTCCGTCATAAAATTCTATTCCTCTATGGTGAAATTAATTTTTCTATATTCTATATTTGTAAATAGTTTGATATTTTTTCTATTTATAGTAATTTTCTCATTTTAAAACTCAAGAACCAAAGGACACTAGACTCAATACCGAGGACGAGGAGTATTATTTTTTTCTTTTTCTGTTTTTAATAAAAGAATATAAGAATTCAAAACTCTAAACTCACTAATTCACATGTTGATTATACTGCTGAACTTCATCTATCTAAAATATTGTGTTCTTAGCATATCTATTTTGGTCCTATATCTTCCACTACATGAATTAGAACAACATAAATTCATATGGCATAACCAGGCCAAAACTTATACTAAATCTTTAATCTAACTGTAAGAACCCAAAGGGATGATTAGAACAGAATTGAAATTCAAAGCACAAAAATGAAGACAGAAACAGAAGCAGAGCTATGGAAATGAACTCTATACTTGATTGAGAAATATGAATATCACAATTTTGTACACCACAAAGGAGAAGTTCTAAAGGGTATTGAAGAATCACAACATACCTCCAATTTCTCCCGGAATTTCATCTCACTGGTTTTCAACAACTCCGGCAATGGAAAACAAACTCCCTTCTCCACACAGCTTTGATGTCTCGGCTTGATCCTGTTCTCTAAGCTAAACGAGAAGTAATGAGGAAATTCCTTCAATTCCTTCAATTCTCTTCCCATTTCCACCACGAAGTAATTCAGTTTCGGCTCCAGATTCTCCTTTATGCTGTAGCAGAATAGCTGCGGGAATCGCCGGAACATTATCAAAGCATCCCGCCGAGAAAACCCTAGGTTTTCGAAGAACTCAATTCTCGGAATCAACTTCTCTTCCACGCTACAGGAGAGTAAGGAAGTGTGTTTATGTACCTCGGATATGCCGATGCTTTGTAGGAAGTAGAGAGTTGGACGGAGCCGATCTTTTACGCTACAGGCGAGCAATCTAGGGCGTCGATTGATAACGCGTTTGATGTCGGAGCCGTCGACTCGAGCTTCGCGGAGGAGGAAGGTGAAGATAGGGACGAGGTCGGAAGCGCGAGAGGTGAGAATCTCGGGGCACATGCCGACGATTCGACGGAACTCGAGGGCGGTGAAATTCATCGAGGTCATGAAATCGACGGCTGATCTGATGTCGGGGAGGGAGGCGGTAGCGATGGGAGGGTGGTCTTTGATGACGGAGAGGAAGTCGATGCCGATGGAGTCGAGGAAGAGCATTTTCTCCTGAAAGTCAGAGTGGCGGTCGTTGTGGGGCGGAGGCGGGGGAAGCGGGGGCGAGAGGGGAGGAATGGTGGGGTTGCGAGGAGGGAGTTTGGAGGGGAAGACGAAAGAGATTCTGAAATTGGAGAGGACGGGGAATTGGAGGGTTCTGGAGCGGGGAAGAGAGGGGAAAAGAGGGGAAGGAGAAGAATGGTGGATGAATCCGCCATTGGAGAGAAGGTGAAGAGATGAATCCGCCATTGCATGGTTAATGGGGAGCTTGTGGGGTTTTACAGAGGGAATCCAGGAAGTGGTGAGGAAGGGAATTGCAGAGGATAAGTGATATCTCGAAAAATCCAAAATAATGTTAAGAGACACAAATCACAGCTTGACATGAACTAGGCCCAGGCCCATACATTATGGGCTAAATAATCTTATTTATAAAGTAATTGAAGGATTATTTTTAAATATAGAAAAATAAATCAAATTATTTATAAATATAGAAAAATATCATTGTCTATAAGCAATAAATCACAATAAACTTTTATCGTTTGAGCGATAGACTTCAATCACTAATGTATCGCTAATAGACAGTAAAATTTTTCTATATTTATAAATAGTTTGATATTTTTTCTATTTATAATAATTTTCTATAATTTTGAATGCGTACAGCTTTTAGACTAATAATTAAGACCGTGTTCCAGTGAAGACGTATTAAATGAATAGTAATATAAAAGGTGTGCCCCATTTGATTATTTTTTGTATTGTTTATTTATGTTCTGCACTCATACTGACATATGGAGCCCACTTCCAAATCTGTAATAAAAAAAACGCAAATTGATTGACGAGCGGAGGATGCTCGATTCAATTGCGTATTATGTCACATTATATCACTGTCGGCCTTTATTGTTACTGTTACCTAACCCTTGTTGTTTGACCCTCAAAGGTAAAAGTAACTGTGATAGTAATAGTAAGTCAGTAAATGTGACTAAATTCATAATTTCAAGTAAACGCGATAAAAAAAGCAGTCCAATTATATTTACAATTCATATTCATTATAATTGATCCATCAATGGAATTTCATTACGGTTTAATAAATGTGGTCTAAGTTTTATAGCAACATTTTGAAAGAATTATAAATATAGTAAAATCTATCAATGGTAGACTCTCGATGATAAACTTATATTAGCGATATAATCTTTGAGAACTGGATTTAAATTTTGTTATATCCGCAAATTATTTTGCTACATCAGCTAATACTTGGGGCGTGATGGCTATATTTGCAACTGTTCCTATATATATAGAGAGTAAAATATATAGACTAATTCGTTACTTGTTAAAGTTAAGGACTAAATTGTTGATTTAATAAAAGCTTACAAACTTCTATCGCTATCTATCGTTCAAGCCATAGAATTTTATCACACTCTTTCGTTGACAGACAGTAAAAATTTTCTATATTTATAAATAGTTTGATATTTTTTTTTTTTTTTGTTTATAATAATTTTTCTAAAATTTTAACTAATCGGTAAAATTTCCCTCTTCTAATTGTAGAAGACCCATTTTCATTTAGTCAATGACGTTAGGTAGAAATTTATGTACGGATGACATTAAACTTTTTGGAAAAATAAATTCTGGCCTGCTTTTCCAAGATAGATTTTCTAACATCTTGTTGCCATCATCAAGTATTTCTTCATATTATTTTTTTTCTCCCCTAATTTTAGTGCGAGCTCACTTTCTCACTTTAGTCTTAGTTCTAGCTCACACTCTTGCTCTAATTCTAGTTATTTTCTCACTCTTAGTTTCTTTCTCGTTCTCAGTTTTAGTTCACTTTTTGTCTCTAATTCTTTTCTCGCTCTTAGTTTTTATCTTACCTTCTATACTCTTGTCTAGTTCTAGCTCACTTTTCAAACTCTAATTTTTGTTGGCTTTTTTACCTCTTGTTCTAGTCTTGCTTTAGTTTTTGATATTTCCTTTCTCTTTTCGTCTATATTTGGTTCGTTTGGCACATGAAAACTTCTATTTGTTTCTATCGATCGTTCCATATTACTAAAGGGAGAAGAAACAACTCCGTTCATTGACATTGTTACTAGAGATGAAATACAAGAAGGATCTCGAGAAAGAAGACAAGAGGAAGAAGATTTAGATAGAGTTTGAGAAAAGGAAAACAAACATTAAAATAGAAATTAAAAGGAGTTGTGAAACCCAAAAAAGGTAATGACCCAAACTTTTTAGGCCATTCCATTTCCCCCTCTCTTTCTCAAAAAATAAAAATAAAAAAGTGAAATAAAGAAACATTTCCTCCTCTTTTGACCGAGAAATTTCACTGAAAACTGATTTCAAATAAAGAAATTTGCAGTTGCAAAAGCAGTTTCGATGAGGTTCAAACAGCTCGGGCCTTAGCCGAGTTGTTCATCACTGATTCGCTCTTTATATTCATCCATGGCTTTCACGGGGAGCTTTTCCAGAGCGAGCGTCCTTTCCCCGCGAACTGCTGTACTTCGCCCGCCATCATTGCAGACCAAGATCCGAATTGGGGTTCTCAGAGCACATCTCTGTGAAGACGATGACCCTTTATTCCTCAGTGCGAAAGAAGCTGCCTCTCTTCGATTCATGGAGTCCCACCAACCGGGTATGCCCAATTTTCATCTATTATTTCGGTCCGACATTTCATCGAACACTTGGGGTACACTTAGCAAGTAGTAGGTAGGGAGTCTAGAATCAGAGTAGTCTTGTGTAATAAAGCATATGAAGTTATTTAGAATTCGTTTTAAGATGCTTAGAACTCAATTTGCTATAATTATATCTATGCAGAGCCCCTTTTTGTTGATGAATATGCCGGCTGTTGGGCTACTCCTAATCCTCAAATCAACCCAAACTCTCACCATTATTGTGTTGCAACTAAATTCTTAGATGATAATTTGATTCAAAAAGTCAATCATATTAATGGAGTTAAGCAGGTATTAGCAAATAATTATATGAAAAAATGTCATAATTTCCTTGGAACTTAACAACCATAAGTTTTTTTAACGCCTCTAATGTGTGCAGGTTGTGTTGCTAACAGATGGAATGGATACTAGACCATATAGGATTCGTTGGCCCATGTCAACAATAATTTTCGACATATCCCCTGACAATGTATTTAAAAGAGCAGCTCAAGATCTTCAAGGTTTGTTGTTCTCTCCAAGTTCTCTTATGAACAGATCTTTGTCTGGCAATTACTGCTAACTTTAGCCTTGCAATTTGTTTTAACATTTAACTATCTTAGTTATCAAAGTTGAAACACACGACCAAGTTATATATATGCTGTTATCATAAATTGCTATAAGCTGTAAAGTTCATTAACATGATCTGATGTTCATGATCTGCATGACCAAATTACATTTTTTTTATCAAATTTGAAATTTCTAGTTGAAACACATGACCAAGAATATGTGCTGTAATCAATAACTTAGCTTTAAGATGTAAGTTCATTAGCAAGATGTAATGTTCATGAAATCTATTGGGCAAGCAAGATGTTTATGAAATTCATTGCAGCTATAGGGTTTATAAAATCCATTCTAGAATATGATTTGATGTTCTTGAAAATGATTAGGTAGTGGGGCTAAGATTCCAAGAGGCAACTTTTTCTGTCATGTTCCATTGGAGTCTCCAAATATACCACTAGAAATTTGTAGTAGAGGTTTTCGAGGAGACCAACCGAGTATATGGGTGATGCAGGTGATGAACACTCTTGTTCAATGGATGAAAGAAATTAAGTTTTGAGTAGATTAGCATTAACAATATGGGGATAAATAGTGAAGTGCTTAGTTTTTATTTTCTTATTGTATTTCAGGGACTTCCTATTAAAACATTGGTAGATTTTGAAGATGTTCTGTTCATTGTTAGTAGCTTGGCTATGAAAGGAACTTATTTCTTTGGTGAATTACCTTCTTGGTTGGCTGAAACTGAAATTAAGTCCAGGGTTAGTTTGCTTTATTTGCATTGAGGAATACTTTCTTCTGTCTTTCAATTTCTTATATTCCTCTATAAACATGCTACCAACTGTATGATTCCTATTACAGTCTAGTACAAGTACTATGAAGTGGATGGACAAACTTTTTATGGCCAATGGTTTTCGGGTTGAAATGATCGTCCTCGAGGAATTCGCAAGGAGATTAGGCAAGGAGTTGATATTGGAACCTTATAAAAACATTCCATTTGTTGCAGAACAATTACGATTTTCGGACTATGAGGTAAATTATATTGTTCATGCTGCCTATTTTCTGTGTGGTTCCTGCCAACATGCCAAGGACTCTAGTTTCCTTGTGATGTTATTCTCTTTGAATTAATGCTAAGAAAAGTAGTCTTTATAAACTTATTTGCTTTAATCTTATAGTTGTCAATGCTTTGATATTTATCTTCATCTTTAGTGATGGATATATGAAATACGATCATTCTCAGATGGAAACTTGGAGGAAGGAATTCGAGAGGATTGAGAACGAAGGAGATGAAGAAGGGTTTGAAGAACTATGACTTTGTTCATAAAGGTAACATTTTTATTGTTGTTTCATTGTTGCTAATAACTTCCCATTGTAAATGTTGTAATTGCATAACGTAATCTAATTTCAAAAGTTTGTTTTTAGTTCAACAATTGCAGGATGAGAGATCGAACTAACTCTTGAGATGGCAATCGATTTCTTATTGATTGACAATTTGATTTCAAAATGAAACTTTTGAAAACAACCTGTATGTCAGAAAGTTACAATAAGACATGATATGTGGTGTTAGAGTAGGTTAAATTATAAATTTTTGTCTCTATAGTTAGGCTAAACTTAGAATTTAATCCCTATAGTTTTAAGAGTCAAAATTTAGTACTTATGATTTGATAAAACCACATAAAAAGTTCCTATGATTTGATAAACTCCTCATAAATAGTTCCTACTATACGAGTATTTAGGAGAATTCTACCAACTATAGAGATTAAATTCTAATTTTCACTAAACTAGGGGGTCCAAACTTTTAATTTGACCTTAAAATTACGTACCTTTCAACTTGTAGATCAGTATATCACCTAGTGATAACACATCGAAATATGATTGCACTATATGGAAATGTATAAAGCGTATTTAGTCAGGTTAGACACCTAATTAACCCCCAAATACACCTAATCCAATAGCTTAATTTAGTCCCCCCAACCAACCCTAACATTATTAGTATAAAGTGTATTTAGTTAGATTAGATATCCCATAGTCAAATTACATGACTAACTAATAATAAAAGTGTATATAGTTTGGACTAGAAAATGCCTAACAGGGTTCACTTATAACCTATAAAATTTCTGGTAAGAAGTTCATCACTAGAAAATGCTTGGAGAAATTCTTATTTTAAGGTATAATTAGACAAATTGACAACTCAAAATGTCAACTACAACTATTTTTATAATTTAGCGTATGACTTGGCAACCCGTAATTAAGAAAATTGCAAATTACAAGTTTAGTATATGAACTTTGAATTTTATGTCTAATAAGTTCTTGACCTTAAAAAAAATTTGATAGCTCTTTAGATACAAAGTTCAAAACTCAAAGACTTATAAGAATCAGACCTAAAAGCAAAAGTTTCAAGACTTATTAAATATTTTTTGTGAAAAAAAAATTAGATACAAAAATTAAAAATTTAGATACATATTAGACACGTTTTAAAGTTTAAGGACCAAATACACACAAATTTGAAGGACTAAGTTTGTAATTTAACTTCAAAACGAAATTAAGAATGTACTTAACAATTTACGTTAAAAAATTTACAAGTTTAGTATATAAATGTTTAAGTTTGTGTCTAATAAGTCTTTTTAACTTTAAAGGTGTCCTTAAACTTTTAATTTTGTGTCTAATAGGTTCGATATTTTAAATTTTGAAAAATTAACTAATCTATAACATATAAAATTGAAACTTCAAACTTTCAATGTTGTGTCTAATAGGTCTTTATATTTTTAAAAAAGTCAAAATAGGCCAAGTATCATTAAAGACAATATTGAAAGTTTAAGGACCTAATAAATGCTTGGTTAAATTAAAAAAAAATATTTATTACCTTTGTCATTTGTTTATAAAATACTCTTAGACTTTCAAAAACTGCAATATTATCTTTAATCTTTCATAAACGTTTCAAAACTATTATTTGACAAAAATGGATTTAAAATAGTGTGATGGTGACCTAGAACAAAAATTTAGATAGTCACACTGTTTTAGGTCACCACTACACCGTTTCAGGTCCCAATTTTTGTTAGAGATTCGTAAGGCTTTCTACTCTATGATAGTTTTGAAATATTTATGATAGGTGAAAGATTATCATTATTCTATAACTTTTAAAATAATAAGAATATTTTTTAAATAAATAACAAAGTTCAAGAATATATATATAATTTAACTTGTATACTTTCTAAAGTTTTCGGATTTTAGACTGAGTAGATACAACTAAATAAAAAAAAAACTAAAATATAAATAATGTAATTGTTTTAAATGACAAAAGTACAGATAATATTTTTAAATATAGTAAAATGTCATCGTACAGACATTGATAGATAATGATAAATGACAATAACATTTTATTATATTTATAAATATTTTGGCTCATCTTGCTATATTTGAAAATAATCCAATATAAATAAGAGAAATTGAATATAAATATATATTCAATTTTAAATTAATTTGGGTCATATCTATAATATATCTCTTATTTATATTGAGCTATATATATTATAGGGTCAGATAACAAGAGAATTTTTAAATATAGAAAAATAAACTGTTTATACAAAATAACAAAACTTTTAGATAATCGTAATAGAGGAAGTTTATCAATATCTATTATTTTGTTTTCTATTTTCTATAAATAATTTTACATTTTTTCAATTTCCCCACATAATATCTATATAGCAAATAAACAATCCGCGTTTAATTTGACTCTAAACTCTTTTCCCTTTCCGCGGTTTCAAATCTTTCTCAGAACCAACCTTCCCTTCAAAACTTCAAACCCTAATTTATACCCCCAAATTCCCCTCTTTCTTCCTCACTCTCTTCTTCAACAATGGCATCCAATCTCAACGGAGCTTACTACGGCCCTTCCATTCCTCCCTCCTCCAAGTCCTACCACCGCCCTGGCCGCGGCGACGGCGGCTGCGGCTGTCTCGGCTGCCTCTGCAACTGCTGCTGCGGCTGTATCCTCAACCTCATCTGTCAAATCATCATCACCGTCGTCATCGTCCTCGGCATTGCTGCCTTCCTCTTGTGGCTCATCTTCCGTCCAAATCTCCTTCAATTCCACGCAACCGATGCCTCTCTCACGCAGTTCAATTTCACTACGCCTAACAATAACAACCTCCATTACAATCTCGCTCTGAATATCACCGCTAGAAATCCAAATCGGAGGATCGGGATCTACTACGACGTTATTGAGGTTAGCGCCTTCTACGAAGA
Organism: Lagenaria siceraria; assembly: GCA_002890555.2. Lineage (NCBI taxonomy): Eukaryota > Viridiplantae > Streptophyta > Magnoliopsida > Cucurbitales > Cucurbitaceae > Lagenaria > Lagenaria siceraria. The sequence goes on along the minus strand of CM016485.1, from coordinate 9,500,664 downwards.
TCAGCGGTTCAGTACGGTGAATTTGAGCCAGTTTTACCAGGGGCACAAGAACACCAGTTTACTCAGTCCTTCGTTCGTTGGACAGAACATAATTCTTTTAGGTACGGATGGAATATCGACTTATAATTCTCAGAAGAGCTCGGGGATTTTCAGTATCGATGTGAAACTTAACTTGCGGATCAGATTCAAGTTCGGTTTAGTGAAATTTGGACACTATAAACCGAAGCTAAGATGTCCATTGAAGGTTCCTTTGAGATCCAATGGTACTTCTTCAAATGGTGTGTTCGAAACCACCAAGTGCAGCTATGATTTGTAATCGTTAGATCTGAATTTCCTACTTCTTTGCTTTTTCCTTTCTGGATTGATCTGCTGTGATTATTAATTCTACATTCATATCTGTTCTTACTGAAATCTTATGGATTCAATTTTTTTGTTTTTAATTCATTGTTGAAATTCATCATTCATGTGCTTTTGATTTGATATTTTTGTGTAATTTTTTATACTGTTTGAAATTGAAAATTGAAAATTTCTTTTTCCAAAAACCGTAATTTGAGAAGAGATTTTATTGTACGCTATGCGATTTGTTACGGTTAGTGGAGCGTGGCGGCAAATGGGTCCCACCATGACACGGGATTTGGTTTTGAAATTTTGAATTTACATTTTTTTTTCTTTTTTCTTTTTAAATTGTTTTATTCTGATGTACGATCAATGGCATGAAGTGGGTGAAACGGCTTTATATTATATTCTGTAAATTTCAAATTTCAGAATTTTGGTTCAATTCAATATTTCTAAAATTATTTTTTTTATTAGAAATATATTTGAAATTCAGCTATGATTTGTAATCAATCTAATTTGAATAAGCAAAATAATTCTTTTACAAAAAGATTGTCAACGCGTCTAAATATATTAACAAAACAAATAACCTAATAAAAAATCAGCATTAACTGATTTTAATAATTTTTTTAATGGTTGACTTGTTTAAGAAATTTTAATAAATTCAAGGTAAAAACATATCGAAAAAGACTTCTTCGATGGTTAGCGATGATTAAATATATTCAACCAAAATTATATATATATATATACTAAAGATAGAAGACATCAAGTCTAACGTTTAACCAAGAAACCATTAGTTTCACTTGGAGTTTCACTTGGTGGGTCAGGAATGCCCGATAATTATCCGGTATACTACTAGGAGTTCATGTAGCCCATACCAGATTAATCATATTATGAGTTGGAGCAATAAACCTATTCCATATTATTTATTGGTCATAAAAATTTGATACGATTTTTAGGTTAAATTATATGTTTAACTTCTAAACATGGGGTAATTAGAGAATCAAGGTTTTAAAATTATTTAGGAAAAAAAGTAGTTTTTTTTAAAGAGTTTTCTTGAAAATTGGAATGCATCATTTCTTTTTAAGAAATGCATCATTTCTTTATATATATATATATATATATATACATAATAGATTATTATTTTACAAATAAAATGATTAAATCCGTAATATTTCTTAATTAAATTAAATTTTGCTAAAAAAATAATAAAAAAAAAGCATAGGATAAAATAAGATAATAATTATAAAAAAAATAGTGGTATTATATTTTTTTTAAAAAAAATAAAGGAAACGAATTTGTAAAAAAAAAAAAAAAAAGAAATCACAATAATTGTAAAGAAAAGACGCATTCCAATTTTCAAGAAGACTTTTACTAAAAGACAAAAAATGAAAAAGAAAAAAAAAACTACCTTATTTTCCTAAATAATTTTTAAACCATATTTTTTTTCAAAACCACAATGTTTCTCTAATTGACCCTCTAAACACTTTCATCTTCGTATCACATAGTTTTCTAAAAAAGAAAATTTTGTTTTACTAAAAATCTCTTAGGTTTAATTTTGTATCTAATAAATTTTTGGTATATTCAACCTTCTCTAAAAGTTAGCCTAAATATTAAATATACTAAAGATTATCAAACTTCAAGAATCTTTTAAAATATATGGTCATTTACAATCAACTTGAGATGATACATGACCCTTAGACAATATAATAAATTAGGTGGACTAAATTATTTTGATCTATACGACCACATTTGCACATATACTACCAAAGAGTGATGTATAAGTGATCGTATAGTTGTTACCCATCTCTTCTATCTCTTAAAACAAATCTCGTAGGAATAGAGATTCAAACATCTAATTTTTTTTAGTAAAAAAATATATTTAACATGATCAGATTGACATTCTAATCATATCAGTTAAAACAATTTTAGCTCAACTAAACATCATGAAGAAACCTTCCAAGGTCAACTTTTCATCTTCTTGGTTAAGGAACCTACCAAATCTTAATATGATATACTTTGATTTTTTTTTTTAGTACAATAACATATGTGGATGTGAGAATTCAAACTTCGGACTCTTGGTCGAGAATATACTTTAACCAGTTAAGCTACGCTCAAATTGACAATGATATAGTTCGACTCTACTCACAAATAACACAATTCCTAGTGCAAATCTTGGACAATTAATCCACATTCACATTAATTATTTCAATATCTTAAGAATTCACTTACCTACTACGATAAAGTATGCGTATATGCATTATGCTAACATTTTGTACAACTAACTCGTTAATGCTTTGTCTATCTATTAACTCGATCATCTAGAATTCCTATAATAGACCATTTATACTAATTTGCACTTGATTAAACACAAAATTTCATTAATAGAGATAATTTGAAATTTTGAATGGACTAAAATGATAAAAGAAAACAATGGAAGGATTAAAATTAAAAATTTGAAAGTTTGTGAAGAGAAACAAAAACCTCATTGGATAAAAGCTAAACATGAATCTAAATAGTAAAAACAATACTTCTTTTTAAGAATGTTTCATTATTTTCCTCAAACTTTACCATCACAAAATTTCTAATTTTTCTATTAAGGTCATCGTTACGTGGGAGTGGAGATTCGAATCTCTGGTTGATCTAGAACATACATCTTAACTAATTGAGCTATGTTCAAGTTAGTCGAATTCATAACCTCACTTGTAATTTTTTAAAAACAAAAAACGTGTAATACTTTAATTCTTATTTTATTTATTTATTCATTTTTTTAGACAACCTTAATTCTAAATAATTCTAAAGTATGCCAAATGTGAAAATTAAATTGCAAAAATCACCCATGAAGTATGGTGATAGTTGTAATTACACCCTCAAAGTTTCAATTGTAAAAATTGGGCCCCTGAACTTTTACAAAAGTTAAAATCGAACCCACAAATATTAAAAATTGAACCCTCAAACTTATACAAATATTACAATTTATATAATTATGTAAGTTTGATGATCAATTTGACCTAATTTTAACACTCATTTAAGTTTGAGGGCTCAATTTTTAAAATTAAAAGTTTAAGGGTATAAGTGCAACTACTACCATACTTTAGGGGTGTATTTTGCAATTCTTGCAATTTTTTCTAAAATTAAAATTTAATTTGACTAATGTTATTAGACATAAAGTTATATAATAAGTATCATAACACGTATGAAATGGTCTCACATTACATTAACTAAGTATTGAATGAAAATTTAAAATTCAAAACAAATGACCCTTTACCACAAAATAAACGAAGATTTAATATACATTTATTTAAAGCTATGAATAAGGCTACATTTGCAAGGAGACCAATTCAATGAAAAAGTCAATAAAATCATTTAAGGGTTAAAAAATAAAAATTTTGAGGTTAAATTACTATTTTTATATTATTTTTTAAAGTTCAACAATACATAAAAATACTCCTAAACTTTTTTTTTCTTTCTTTAACAAATTGTCCTATTTTTTTTTTTATAGAAATTCATAAGAATGTTGGAAAATTTTGAAATTTGGAATAGTTGAACAATGAACCACACCACACCCGTAAAATTGAATGACAACAATGCAGGGATTTGAACACAAGACTTCCTAAACCAACCTATTTTGATACCATTTTGAATCACCGATGAACTTAAAAGCTTAAACTTATTGGTGGAGGCAAATTCAATCTTTTATATATATATATATATATATTAAAAGAAAATTTAATCTTATATCATTTAATAATAAACGTGTAAAATAGAGAAATAGTGAAAAATGAATTTTCTCGATAAATATGTAAAATTCAATAATTTTACTATTTAAATTGTTGTTTAATACTAACTTAAGAAGTTGGTGGGCTAAACCGCTCGGGCTAAAATAATATTTCAACTAATGGTAGATATATTTTTATAACAAATGGTAAATTAAGATGTATTTTATTTACTTGTTTATTTATTTTTGCAATATAGCTCACAATCAAATTAAGACTTCTTAAACCCTATCAACAAAGCTAAAATAGAGTCGGCCAAATAAATCTTTATCCCTATATGCATTTATTGTAAAGAAAATAACAATGGATAAAATAGTAATTTAATCTCTAGTTTTTTTTTTTGAAGGATGACCTAAATTTCATATGGTTAACATTTGTTTGTCCCAATTTTTACAATAATGAAGGATGACCCTCTACCATTATCAGACCACACTAACATGTTAATTATCTATACTTTTCCTCGTACAATGTATTAATGAAGTTTCAAAGTAGTGAATATGAAGAGAGTTAGAGCACTAACGATATGAGAATACTGATATATTGGATAAGTTAAACACGAGAGTAAGAGAGGGACGAGGATCGCAAACACGAGAGATGGAGGAAGAGTCCTATTATACGGGTGACCTTAATTTCACACTCTCTAAAATAATGAGAGACAATATAGATAATTAATATGCTTCTAATACATGATTTTTTTAAAAAAATAATGTTACTTTAATAAATAATGACAAAAATAGGGTAGAGGTATAAGTATTTTAAAAAATAGGTGAGAAAATCGTTGACACGTCCACGATTTTATAAAATTAGCCCACATGGCACTCAAACCATGGACTGGATCTACGATTTTACTTACATGTCTTGGTCAACCCTACCACAACTATACTCATTTTGCTCACATGACATGATTTTGCTGACCCACTTGGACCCTTTGACACTTGGCTGGGTAACTGGTGGATCTGGTCCAGTGGACGTGGTCACGATTTTGCTAATCCAACCCTATTTTTGTCATTATTTATTAAAATAATATTATTTTTAGAAAAAGTTCGGTCCTACCTTCATCATTTTTAAAATCTATAACCCACACGACCACAAAAAATTGAGGTTATCCATTAAAAAAAAAAAAAAAAAAATCCCCAATCCACCCCTAATTAATGGATGAAAAAAAAATTCAAACATACCATGGCATCCATGTAGATATATAACGTGTGGCATGCAGTGTCAACTCCGTGGGATTGCAACTTGTCAATTTCTTTCTTCTTCCATTAACGACTGAAACAAAAGCTTCTGCAAATCAAAACCTCCATTTTCCCCCAAATTTATCTTCAAGGAGGAGTTGATTCCATATCAAATCCATGGAGTTCTTCCCCATTCCCTTTCTCCTTTCCATCTTTCTCCTTCTTCCCCCTTCATCTTCTTCCCCTATCTCCACTATTACACTCCCCCTCACTGCCTTCCCTTCCAATTCACTTACAGATGATCCATGGAAAACCATCGATTATCTTCTCTCTGCTTCACTCAACAGAGCTCAACATCTCAAGAAGCCACAAACAAAATCAAACAGTTCCATCCAGAATGTCTCTCTGTTCCCTCGTAGCTATGGAGCTTATTCAATCTCACTTGCCTTCGGAACTCCACCGCAGAATTTATCGTTCATTTTCGATACTGGAAGTAGTGTCGTCTGGTTCCCCTGCACTGCTAGTTATCTTTGTTCTAATTGTTCGTTTCCTAATGTGGATGCTGCAACGATTCCGAAATTTGTTCCCAAATTATCTTCCTCTGCGAAGATTATTGGTTGTCGAAATCCGAAATGTGCTTGGATTTTTGGCCCTAATTTGAAATCTAGGTGTAGAAGTTGTAGCCCTAAATCTCGAAATTGTTTCGATTCTTGTCCTGGCTATGGAATTCAGTATGGCTCTGGTGCAACCGCTGGATTTCTCCTCTCTGAAACGCTTGATTTCCCGAAGAAACGAGTGCCGGATTTTCTCGTCGGTTGTTCCGTCTTGTCCGTTCATCAACCAGCCGGCATTGCCGGATTCGGCCGCGGTCCTGAATCGTTGCCCTCGCAAATGCGGCTGAAACGATTCTCCTATTGCCTCGTTTCTCGTCGGTTCGACGACTCACCCGTGAGTAGTCCTCTAGTACTGAACTCCGGCTCGGAATCTAACGAATCGAAGAGTAAGAGTCTCATTTACGCACCGTTTCGAAAGAATCCATCAGGATCCAACGCCGCATTTCGAGAGTACTATTACCTTAGTCTTCGGAGAATCATCATCGGTGGAAAGCCGGTGAAGTTCCCGTACAAGTATCTTGTGCCGGATTCCGCCGGGAACGGCGGCGCGATCATTGATTCCGGTTCGACGTTTACGTTTCTGGATAAGCCGATTTTCGAAGCCATATCGGAAGAGTTGGAGAAGCAGCTGGTGAAATATCCTCGAGATAAGGGCGTTGAAGTGCAGTCCGGTTTAAGGCCGTGCTTCGATATTTCCAAGGAGAAATTGGCGGAGTTTCCGGAACTGGTTTTGAAGTTTAAAGGCGGAGCGAAGCTGAGTTTGCCGCCGGCGAATTACTTGGCATTGGTGACGGATGACGGCGTGGTGTGCTTGACGATGATGACGGATGTAGCCGCCGTCGGCGGTGGCGGGGGGCCAGCGATTATATTCGGGGCGTTTCAGCAGCAGAATGTTTTGGTGGAGTATGATTTGGCGAGGGACAGAATCGGATTTCGGAAGCAGAGATGCACGTGAAATTGATTGAATATAATTGGTGGTAAAAGGGTAAAAATAAAAAAAGACGGGGGGTAAAAGTAAAATCTAGTTCATGGATTAATTTGGTGGTCACTTCCTAGCTTTAATAGACGAGAAAAACTTACCTATAAACCTAATAAAAGATTGTCACGTGGCAATTTACTTTTTTTTAATAATTAAATTTTTTTTTTATGTAAAAAGAAGAGAAGTATGGAATTAAACGATTAGGTGTAGTCCAGTTAGTGCTCTTAATAGACTCCTACAAGCAAGGTTTAAAATGAGATATTTGCATCCGTCGTCACGGTGAAATTATCATAATATCATTAACTAGGAAGGCATGGGTAATGGCTCTCAGTGCTTGCTATTGCTCTCGTTCCATGCGACACTTACACTCATTTTTAACCTTTGAGTAACGAAAGTGAAAATGAAAGCAAGTATCAAGTCATCGAGAGTGATAGCGAGAGGGAGTAGCAAAAATCGAGCATTGTCATCTTGAAAAAATTGTCACCATATTTAATATTTACCAACTCAACATATCCATTAGTCAATTAATAGTCAAATCAGTTCAAAGACCATTTAGAATCATCTTTCAAATTTGATGAATTAGAATATTCAGATTAAATATATAATAATCCTAAATTTTATGGACCGAAGTTGCATTTTACCTTAATTTTTTTTGTTCCTTTTTATTTCGGGAAATAATTTTAATTAAAGAAAGGGTTAAGAAAAAAAGAAAAAAAAAAAAATCTCTCACCATCCTTCCTCGTCTTTGAACAGAGTTGGAACATCATTTATTTTAATCGATTTTTAAAGATGATTTATTTCTAAAAAGTTAATAACTCGTCTTAAACCATAATATTTGAATTATAAGTTTGAAATCTATTATATATTTATAATAAATTATATAAGAAAAAAAACAATACTAATAAAAAAATCCCAATATTCACTCCTTGAGCTTGGTTACTTAAGGTATTTGCAAACAACAATTGAATTGGACCCCAATGTTATATTAGGAAAAAGAAAAGCTATCTAAAACTTTGTTTAATGCAAATTTTAATTTTTATGATAAACTTTTCGTATTGTGTGTGTATTTTCTTTAATCTATATAGTTATAAAAAATATATTATTTTAATTAAATTATAAGTGTAGTCAAACTTTTAAACTTATGTCAATTAGGTATTTAATTTTTTTTATAAAAAAAATTGTAATATGTTCCTGTGTTTTAAAGTATAAGAGTATTCTACCAAACATAAAATTGAAAATTAAAAGATATATTAAACAAAATTAAAATTTTAATGAATTTATTAGAGTTTTTTAAATTCAAAAGTTTAAAAAACAAAATAGACAAAAAAAATTTGAAAGTTGGTGACACAAAATTGCAATTTAGTCTTTACATTAATTAATGCATGCACCATGGTACATTAAATTGCCACAAAGTCGAAAGCCTACCATGCCAAAAGTCTAAGTAGGACGGGCTAACGTCCCTTTTTATTACTAACTCGAGCATGCATCTTAATTAAAAGGTTTAAAATGATAAGGTCTCAACTTATAAAAAAATCGATAAAAATATCAATAAAATGTTGACATCAATATATATGTCTAAAAAAATTATAAAAATATATTTAAACTCTTTGGCTCGTAGATCTTGTTGTGGTCTTAGGCTAGAGGACAAAGCTCCTTCGGGCTTGAGGATGTGTCTTTTTCATCGTTTTTTTTTACCGGGGCACAATGAAGGACGCTATGGATGTGTCAACCTAGTGCGTCTACTGATCTCTTGATAGTTTTTGCTTCTTAATTTTATGTTGTCGTGTGTTAGGTAGTATAAGTTAAATGAAATACTTGTTTTTACGGTATAACATTATTCTTTAATTATACGACACAAAATATGAACTTTTAGTCAAATATAAACTCTTGATTAAAAGATTAGAAATTTCTAATCTTTTGCTTTGCATATGATCACAAATATTTTGGATCAAAATCTACCGAAGTCTAATCGGACATATACTAAGAAAAAAAAACAATATTTATTGAAAGTGAAATAGTTGCCAAATTTTCATAAGTATTATATATAATAGGTGTGTTCTTGTGGATTCAATGGGTAGATAAGTATTCTACTATGAAAAATCTTATGAAATATTTATGTTCTTATAGATCGCTAAAATGAGTTTAGAAACCTTTTGAATATATAACCGATTGAATGTAATTAATTATTATATGAAATTGATAAATACTCTTTTAGAGTACTATTATGCTTTTTTTTTTTTTTACTCCTATCAAATAACCTAATTCTTTTTTTTTTATATAATTTTTTTACTTAACAATTAAGAAGGTTTATAGTTTGAACTCCAGACGAACACACATAGATAAAATAATTTTTTTGGTACTAAAGTTCAAATATTTAATTTTTATAACCATGGTGGACTATATTAAGAGAGAGTAAATTAAAATCAAGGTTAAAAGCATGAGAATAATTTAACCTTGAATGAACACTTTAAGTAATTTAATTTAATGTCTAGAAAAAGAAAATTAATATAAAAATTGGGCACTCCTAATTTTGTTGGGATAATGAAGAAAATAAAAAAATAAAAAAATTGTAAATGGAAAAGAGTGGATATGTGTGGTACATTCCTCTGACTAAACGCAGAGAAGGCAGAGCCTTTGTTTCTTCTAAATCATTGCCAAAAATAATTAAAATAAAATAAATAAAAAAACCATATCTCACCTGTCAGAAATTAAATTTCATATTTTTATTTTTCAAAATTTGTATTCCTCACCTTCTTAACCAAACTAATCTTCTACCATATTCTTAGGTTCACCTTTTTGAAAACTTTTTAATCCTTATAATTTAAATATTTTATTTTGGTTAGATTATAAGTTTCTTCTTTAAACCGCTAGAGTGTGATTGCTGAATGAGTAATTTTAGATTAATCATAAATTGCTACATCATTTTCTTAAATTAATGACGAAATTATAAATAATTGAATTTGGGACTAATTAAAAGTGGACATGTGTTCCAAATTAAAATTGAGAATGTAAATTGACATCAGAGAATCAAATACTAGAGATTGAACCACATCTGCATCCAATCTACATAAACACAAGTTCAACTCCACGAAATACGTTTTTCCGGAAACCTCGTGCGAACAGTGATTATTAAGTTCTGTATTTTTTAAAATATCTATAATATATAAGTGATTAAACTTTTATAGGTTATTGTTGGATTTTAACTTTATGTCTAACAGGTTCTTGTGGTTGGCTAAGGGTGTGTTTGGGAGTGATTTTGGCCATGCCAAAATCACTTTTTTCCTTGTCAAAATCATTTTTTTTTAATAAAAAGTTGATGTTTGGCACTCACATAAAATTGATTTTTCAAAAATTTGAAATCACTAAAAATTGATTTCGTAGGTATCAGTTTATTAGTAATTTGGTTGGCGGTAATTATCAGGGAATCAGATAAAAAATTTAGAACACCAAATTTGCCCCTCATATTTAAGGATAGGATTTAGCCCTAATCCATTTCTTCCTTCTCTTTCAGCCGATACATCCTCTCTCTCGTGTCGGTCACTTGGTTCCATTAACTATCCGTGGTAGTGCTGATTTCAGTAATTTTTTGTTTTTTTGTAATTTTCTTTTCACATGAATGAACTTCAATTTTTAGCAGTTTTTGTTGCTTTTTCACTGTATCGTTTCTTAGTTTTTTGTTACTATTTACTATGTTCCTTTCGTGGCTTTTCCTCTCTATATGAACAATTTTTTTAGGATATTTCAATCATTGTCTTCGATCCTTGTTGATTTTTTTTTAGTCTTTCTACTTTTTTTATGGAGCGGGAGAAAATTACAAGACTTTTTATATCTCGTTAATTTTTTTGTTATATAGTTTGTATTTCAATATATAATATATAGTTTAAGTATTTTGTAATGGTACAAAAATTTCTAGATTGGATGAGATATATGTTTTGAATTTTCTTTTGTTTTTATTATGTGTATTTTTCTTACCTCACATATCAATTATGCATACAATAATTTAATATTAAAATAAATAAAATAAATAAATTAATAAAATTATATATTTTTATAATTATTTTTTAAAACAAAAATCCAAATATAAAATACCCTTTTTAGTAATTTGGTAATTTTAAAATTACTTTTAGAACCAAACATGATAAATTCAAAATCACTTTTATATGTTTGAAAATCACTTTAAAAGTTTGGAACCAAACATAGGTTTGATTGTTTAAAAATTAATTTTATAAAATCAAATTGTTCCAAAATCTCTATCACTAAAATCACCACTCCAACTATCACTCCCAAACACACCCTAAGTCGGTTTATTGTTTATGTGTCATAATAGATAGTGAGTTGATTTTGTGCTGGTCCAAAGTTTATCTTAAATGATGTAAAAGTTAAAATCAATAAAGTTAATATATAAGAATTTATCAGATACAAAGTAACCTGTTTAACCACTTAACTAAAAACTTAATAAAGACTAAACCGACGACAATTCAAAGACGTACTATATATATATATTTATATATATAAGAAAATTATTATAAACAAAAAAGAATATCAACCTATTTACAAATATAGAAAAATTTCACTATTTATCAACGATAGAATTTTATCGTGGTCTATTGCTGATAGACAGTAAAAAAATTTTATATCTGTAAATAGTTTGCCTCATTTTTTAATATTTGAAAACAACTCATATATATATATATATATTAAAAAAAAAGAAAAACATTAATGCAACACATACCCTCAATAAAACTTGTATAATACAAATATATGACATCATTATTTAAATATATCAATTAAATTATTAGAAAGATTATTTTAAAATCATAATTAGTTGTTTAGAGTTAGAACTTAGACAGAAACCACATGTAATTAGCTTAACTTAGTGGGCATAATATAAAACAAAATGGTATCAAAATAAAGGAATAATATATATTATTTATAAGTTTGAAAAGATGGACAATTCCAAAAACTCAAATGGAAGGTAAGGTAGGTGAGGGCATGTGGAAGTTTTGGATGGACTCAATTACTTCATTCATACATTAATTTTTTCTTGAAAAATTAAGATAAAGATGATTAAGTGGAAACAAATAATATAAAATAAAAAAAAAAAAGTTTTTTTTATTTATGCAATTATTGTTAGGTAAGAGAGTTGTTATTGATTGTGAGATTGGAAAAGGACCACCATTTTCCTTTTGCTTATTTGCCCTATAACCATGTGCATCCAAGATCAACCCACCCCACCTAAAACTTTTTTTTTTTCCAATTAATTATTAAGAAATTTTTTTTTAAAAAAACTATTTACATAAAATAGCAAGTTGTGATAAATGCTGATAGAAGTCAATTAAAGTTAATCAGTTATAGAAATTATAGAAATCTATCATTGATAGATACTGATAGAAGTTTATTAATGTCTTTTAGTATTTTTTTAATTATTTTTTATAAATAATTTGACGTTTAAAAAAATAAAATAAAAAAGAAAAGAAAGAAGAAAATAAACGGTACTTTGTATTTGGCTTTAGATTTGGGATGGGGGCTTTTGCACAAACTTCCAAAAGGATTTTTTTCATCTTTCCTATGGAATTTTTAATGGCTTCTCATAGTCATAAATATTCGTAATTTTTCTTTGGATAATGTTTTGTTGGAATTGTATAATTCAAGCACATTTGATTTTTTTTTAAAAAATGGAAGCTTGTACCTAATATCTTTTTTTTTACATTAAAAAGGTAATTATGTAGTGGTTTTTAAAACAGTGTAAACATATATATAAAAAAAAAAAAGTAATGTTGTGTTAGTGTGTCACTCTTCAACTTTGTAATCAAATTGATTAAAGAAAAAAAATGAATAAAAACATCCCAACTACTTATTTATTGACGCAAAAGTTAAGGAAATCTTAATTTACCGATGTCACATAATTCACCTAAATAATTTTTTTAATGATTATATATTACAAGTGGAGAATAAAACAAATTTTTACCCAATAAAATGAAAAATAGAATCAAATTTTAATTTTCTTTTTATTCTTTGGATTTCATGAATGATGTCCGTCCTAAAATCAAACATATTGCAACTATTTAAACATCATTTCAATCCATAATTAGTAATTTAGTTTTATTGAGGTAATATTTTTTTAATTTAATTTAATAATAACCACTCGATACTTCTCTTAAACTATCAAAAGCATAATAATAACACACTTTAAATTCTATTTAAAATTTTTTTAGATAGTTGTGATAGACGCTCATAAAAGTTTACCATGGTCTATTAGTGATAGAAATCTATTGATAGATGGAAGTTTATCAATGTCTATCACAATTTTTTTACTATGTAAATAGTTTGATATTTTCTCTATCGATGAAAATTTACTTTTAAAATATATACATAACTTTCAATAAAAAGAAAAACCATTTTAGTTATTTTGTAAGTTTTTAAATAAACATTTAACAAAAATAAAATAAAAAATGGGAGAGGGGTAAAATTGGAAAGGGGGGCAAAAAAAGGGAACGAACCAAGTTGAGTCGTGAAATGAAAATGATATGGCAACGTCCGAAGGTCACGCAAAATGGAAATGGGGCAGAAGATATACACAATCTTTAAAACATTATATTAAAAATTTTCCATAATAAAAATTAAATACAACTTTAAACACAAAATTACACAATTTGCCACCGACCTTTAAATTTTTGCTCTCTTTTATACAAATTCACATTATTAATTTTAATTACTATATTATTTTCATTTTTATTCTTTGGAAAAATTTACAATTCACAGACTCTTTTATCCCAGCGTAAACGTATCGTCTAAATAATAAAAAAAAGAGGACGGAGAAAATAGAAAACTAACGGCGTTAAGGAGAGAGAGAGAGAGAGAACGGAGAGCAAGAATTCTGACGGCAACAACGGAGCTTATACACTGACGCTGCACGGCCGCACCAACTGGTATTTAACGGCGTTATTACCGACGATAACACCGGCGGAAGGATTTCCGAACATGATAGCCGCCGGACAATCGACGTTGAGATGGTAACGGCCGGAGATGAAGGTACCGACCTTGAATCGGACGCGACCGTCGAGTTTGATCGACAATTGAACGGTGCCGACGGCCTGGTCTTGATTCAGAGCGGCGCCGTTGTACGGAGAGATCGGAACGGCGTTACCGACTAGGAACGGAGACCAGATGTTGAGATCGTTGTGGCCTTGGTAGGTAGGTTGAATGACGGTACGGAGAGTGATCTGTTGGTTCCGGTAGACGGCGTAGACGTCGAGGCGGTCGTAGTAGACTCCGATGTTGTCGTTAGGGTTCCGGGAGGAGACGGTGACTTGGATACTAGAGGAGATGAAGTTAGCGGCGGTGACATTGAAGAGGAAGACGGTGGCGTCTTGGATGATGAATTTGGGCTTTGTAGGCTGAAGAATCGCCCAAATTAGGAGGATGGTGAGGAGGACGAGGAAGAGGAAAATGAGGATTCCGGCGTAGATTCGCCGGATTAGCGTTGGCCGTTTCTTACTGTGGTGAGCGCATTCCTTTGACATGTCGTCAACAGTGCCGGTGCCGGTGGATTAGATGAGAAAGAAGAAGGTGGTTTTGAAGTCGTTGTTCTTCCACTATCTCTCTGATCAGTAGCAGAGATTGATGATTGGTAGTGTTATTTATGGATCATAAATTATAATTTCTATGGTTTATAATAAATTATATATATAAATATTTAATATTATTTAAAACACACCTTTTTTTTTTTTTTTTGTTTACTTTCACATTATCTTTTTAAATGAAAAAGTGAATATATATACTATATACTATACATCACTCATTTTATATACAATTCAATAATATGTTTTATATGTGTCAACTTCGTTATAACTTAACTAATTAAGACATATATACTTTTAATCTAAAAGTTAAGTGGTTTGAAAAATCCTCTCTATTCCACATTATTGAATTAAAAACTTTTAACTTATAATTTTTGTTGGTGTAATATGTCGATTGACTAATTATTAGTTATATTATTTTTATCTTTATATTTTCAATAAATATTAAATTTAGTTTTCAAAATTTATAGTGAACATATTAATAGATAATTAATTGTTTTTTTAAAAGTCAACAATAAATTAATAGACTAAATTAAATTTAAGATTTATTAAAAGTATAGACACAAAAATTTGACATTTAAAAATACATAGACTAAAATTAAACAACTCTCGAAGTAGATAAAAAAAATGATATTTTAACATACTACTAATTAAAAGTTAGAAATTCAAAATTCTCACCGCTAAATAACAAAAAATCTTAAAATATTCAATTTTTTATATATAAAAAATGATGCATAATATTCCCACACTAAGCCATTGAATAGTTAGAGTATTCATTATTGTTTTTGATTTATATTGTCATTTTCATGTCTTCTGGTAATTATTATATTGATGTTAACTTATAATAAGAAAGCATATAATTTTCCTTTGCAAAAAGAACGCATATTATTTTGTTTTGTAATATTTTAGAGTAAAATGATCGTTAAAAGTACATATAGAAACGATAGACATTGAATGTACAATATCATATCTAAGATGATGTTTTGAAAGTACCCAAAAAAAAATGAAAAAACAACTAAAGAAAATAGACAAATCAAAGTAGGATTTAAACATTAATTTAATTTAATTAATTAATTAATTATATATATATATATATTACTCACACAATCAGAATTAGTTGAGCTATTCGTTAATTTTCTATAAATAGAAGAATTATTCTAAAATATTTTTTCTTTCATTTTCTATAAATTGAGAAAAATATTTAGAATAATTAAATCCATCGATCAAAATGACCAAATGCTATTCAATATTGGTTATAGATAACTTTATCACGTTTGGTTTCTATTAATCTAATTTATTGACAAAGAACATCTAGTAATGTTTAGTATATGCAAGGTATATAACATCAACGTCGACAAAAATGTCAAGATCTCAATTTTACGAACATATCAATAGAAATATCAATAAAATGTTGATGTCGATAAATACTTGTAGACAAATTATAAAATAAAAGAAATGATCTAAATTAACTAATTAACATATTATATTTAAGAAGTGCATATGTTTATATTTATTTATATTATATTTATATTAGTAAAATTTTATTGCTTACTTTTCATATTTTAGAGATATTTGTACGGTACATCATGACAATTTTAATTAATCTCTCAAGATAATATCGAACTTATGGAAATATTGACATATTCACACAAAAATTAATACACAAATATATGTAGGTGTGTGTGTATATATATATATATATATATATATATATATAAAAGAATAAGACAATAATGATAAAAGTACAAAAACTTAAAAGGAAAGGGAACCAAATAAATAATAATTGAAAAGGAATAAGAAGGTGTGGTAGTAGTAGTAGTTAGAAAATAAAGTTATTATAATTTATTTACAATTCACTTAGTAATAATAATATTAAATTGTGAAGACAAGAAAGCAAAAGGGAAGTTGAGATGGGAAGGGGAGAAGTGTCAACAAAAGCCATCTCCAACCATTTTAATTATTGGAGTTTTGGTGCTTTTGTGGGTGTGTGATGACTCACTTTTTTTTTCTTTCAACACTAAATTTTTTTTTTGGCTGTCTTTTGTTTTTAACTACTTTTTGTGTCTATCTTTCTAGTCTCGTTTTGAAAAGTAAGTTGGTTTCTCACAAACTTTTATAAATGATGTTAAAGGTGATTTTGGACCAGAGGGAAAAGAGGTAAAAACTAGGATCATATAAGACTAAAGGAAGGCAAACGGTTAGAGCTAGAAGCTCAAGTCGCAGGCTCAACCCCGAGCCGAGCCGGGAGGTACAAACTTTGGAGGATAATTGCGCGTGAGAAGGAAATTCGGGGAAGCTAGGGTTCGGAGATCCATGAAAACCTTAAAGGGAGACGAAAACGAAACTCTATAAAAGGAAGGGAGAGATTACAAAGGAGGTAAGTCCAAACAAATACTCAACTTGCCTTTCGAACTTATTAGGGCTCTTTTCTAACTTTGGCATCGGAGCCTGTGTGGTCTACACCACACCGGTGTGCAGGTCTGATTCTATTTTGCAAGAGGCGATCTCTTCTCAAATTATAAATTTACCGTTGTTGTCACGTGAAGGTCAGACACATCTACTCTTGACTAAAATTTGGCATCAACAACTAATTTTCATCTTTTTTAAAGAAATATTTAAATTCTTAATCAAAATTTAAAAAGAAGAAAAAGGAGTTAATCAAGTTATGTAAAATAGCTCTTTAACTCTTTTTAGTTTTCAAAACTTAACTAATTTGAATATTGAAAATAATGGAGATAGTGTAAGCGACTAATAACTAAATAATTAGTAAAGAAAAGGGAGCCTTTATTATTCCAATTCCAACAGCCTTTCATTATTTGTTTCCTCTTTAAAGGATATATGTATCATTAACCCAAAAAAAATAATAATAATAAATAAATAAATAAATAAATCATGAGCTAACTCTCTTTTTGGTGTACAAAGCAAATAATTATTTTCAATTATCTATGGTTTGTTAACTATTTATTGTTATTTTAAAGGATAATTCGAAGACTTGTTTGTGTTAAGAAATAAATAATGGACCCTAAATAAAGCTGGATTGAACAAAATTTCCCAAAAAGTAAATAATAAATAAAATAGTGAGTTATTTGGTTGTCTAATGAGGAGAGGATTATATTTGTATTTGGAGATTTGTTAGGTTAATGAGAGTTTAATTATGATTTTTTTAAAAAAATGTTGTGTAAAATCGTTTAGCTAATAATAATATTATAAATCTTACAATAAGAACACTTGACTTGAAAAAGACCGTATTTATACTATAATGTGTTGTATACAACAATTAATTATTAAATAGTCTTTATATTGAATTGAATTCAAAATATTACTAAATATCATTGTCATACGAAAATCTCTATTTATGATTGAGTATCGACAAACTAATTCATTATCTACTCACTTCGTGACGGTTTAAAAAATATATACTTTTATGATATAAATTAAAGTTGATTTTTTTTTTCAACAAGTATCTAATTGATGGAAAACTATAGGATATTTTTGTTGGGAAATACCTCACTTCTACGGCAGGAATAAGCAAAAAAATATATGAGAAATTAAAAGAAAACAATAAATATGGAAACACAAGAATTAACGTGGAAAACTCTCAACTTGGAGAAAAACCACGAACCAAGAAAAATCCACTATGTGAAAAATTGTTACAATCACACAAAATAATTCTCTCTCCCAACCCCAATTACAAAAGCACTCTCTTAAAACTTTTATACTACTTACACCTTTTTCCCACTCTCAAACTAGAGAATACAAAAGGAATTTAATTAGAGTTAGCACACTAAGCTTAAAGTGTTTCTAACTGGGAACATTGAAAAACAAAGGTATAGGCACAAAGGTGTAGGCTCTTTTTATATAGGTTTGGAGTCCATGACTTTTCAAAACTTTTTTAATATAAGACAAGCTTATAACTTTCCTAAATATTCTTTTATGTAGTAAAACTGTATTTCTAATATTTTGCCAAAACCCAACCATTTTTTACATGGATAAAGTTAGAGAACTTTTAACCTCATGGTAAATTGGTAACAAAAATTAGGGTCAAGGTCAACTAAAGAAAAATGATTTTTTAATTTATTATTATTATTATTTAATTATTGAAGAAAGAGAAATTGGTTGTGGGGGTTAACGTGGAAAGGAAGGTTCCAAGCTAATTCCAAAATGGAATTTCGTTTTCAAAATGAGTAATTTATTAGAGAATATTCAAACCGCCACAAGTTGCCAAAAGCCGACCACATAAATATAGGAAGACTTTGTGAGGTAACTTCTAGTTTTAATCTTTCTTTTTTTCTTTTAGCCTTTAATTTTTCATTTTTTCATCATTGTTTTAATTTTATGATTTAAATTTTTTTTAACTTAGTTCATATAATTTTGAACTCATTTCAATTTGATTATGACATAATTGTATAAAAGTTTTAAAAAATGTATTAAAATGGATTTGCCTTACTTTTTTTTTTTTAACTTTAAGATTTTTTTTTTAATTTGATCATCCGCCAAAAATACCAAAATACTCTTAATTTTTTGCCCACTTCCTCTTCTTGATTTTCTCTAGAATTTTCTCGGTTGGGTCGCTGGCAATGGGTTTTTAAGGATGTCGAAGAGTGAGGGTCATCGAAATGGGTTTGTGTTGCAGGGAGTTTTCTTAGTATGGATTCGTCAGATTTGTAGGTTTTCGCTGGAGAGAGCGAGAATGAGAGAAAGAGAGATGGTTTGTTTGCAGAGAGTGAGAGTGGGAAGGAGAGGAGATCGAGAGTGACAGAGCGAGAGGTCCCATTTGTGTGTGCAACAAACGTTCTCGTTTGGTAATTTCACCTGAATATGACATAAGTAAAATGACAAAGATCTTAAAATTTAGAAAGTATGTCAAATCTCATTTCAACCCAAAAATTTAAATAATTCATATAATTTTTCCTTTGATTATGGTAGTTTAAATATTTTTCATGTTGGTTTTCAAAGTTTTAAGGCTTTCAATTCGACACATACAATTTGATCAGACCATAAACTTATGTTCCAATCGTTTTTTACTCACTTGAAAAACTCACACGTCTTTTTCTTTTTATTCAATTCTCTAACAATTTTGATACAGTACGTAGACAAAATCATTCTACCGTCACTTGAAAGAGTATATATTAAATCTTATAATTTATAACTAACCACAAGAATAATATATATTTCATATCTCACCAAATCATATAAAGTATATAAATTACGGCTTTTAAAATTATAAGAATCAAACTGAAACTAAAGTTTAATTCATGAGAATTCAGTTGAAAATTTTAAACTAAATAAAATGAAATCAAAACTAACTCCTATAAGGGTAATTTAGTAATTTTGAATATTTATTTTGTTTCATGTTGCTAATTAAGCTATTTAAGTGCTTTCATTTTCTTCTCTCAATGAAAAGCTTTTATGCTTTCCCACACTAAAAGACTTTCACTACATCATGAGTCATTGATAACGACCCGCACTTTTATGGCCGTCCGATTTTTTTTTCTTCCTCTTTGCATTTTGTTAAATTAAAATATATATATATATATATATATATATATATATATATATATATATATATATATATATTTTAAATTAACTCCTTTTTTAAGCCCTAAAAAATAATATAAAAAGATACTTAACTTAAAAAAGAAATAGGAAAATTACTATCAACCCAAAAAATATTAATTATTTACAAATATAAAAAAATTTCACTGTTTATTAGCGATAAACCGCGATAAAATTATACATTTTTCTATATTTGTAAATAGTTTGACATTTTTTTCTATATTTAAAAACAACTTAAAAGAATAAGTAACAACGGAGATTTATATGCCTAACTTAAAAATAAATAAATATTGCTAACGTCTTAATCAACTATTCTATAC
This sequence comes from Lagenaria siceraria, assembly GCA_002890555.2. Classification (NCBI taxonomy): domain Eukaryota; kingdom Viridiplantae; phylum Streptophyta; class Magnoliopsida; order Cucurbitales; family Cucurbitaceae; genus Lagenaria; species Lagenaria siceraria. Next base: position 9,480,331 of record CM016485.1, on the reverse strand, counting down.
TTTATATTTACGCACATGTAAAGAGTTATTTTACATAAACATACAACTAAACGTCTATTGGATTAGAACATTATTAGATCAATTGAATAATGATAATGTATAAAAGTAGAATTTCAAAATTATTTTTTAATAATGATTTCTAAATTGAATGCATTGATATTTAATGACAAAAAAGGGAATCATTTAGAATCTATTTGTCAATTTTGATGATTTAACAAGTCATCTTGAAACAACCTTTTTTTTTTCTTCCTATCATATCACTTTCTTTGTGGATATAATTATATGATTTCCAACTATTTTTTCAGAAAAGTATTATGATTAACTTGTCATTATCATTGATTAATGTGACTAAATACAAACATTACTTTAACCTAAATGACCATATTTCCTTTTCTTATATAGAAATCAATTGAAGTTTGAAAAATACTACTTTTTTCTTTGAAATAGACTCCATTTCTTCCAACATAATCTAAGATAAGTACAATCGTGTACATATATTTATATCTACGTATATATTTGAAAATTTTAGTTTTTGTAACTGTAACCTTAATTGCCTTGGCCGTTGGCATTAACATACACACATGCGCGCGCACGCAGGCACGCGAGACTTGTCGGTTTGGTTTTGGAGTCAACCAAGAATCAAACCAAACCAATTGGTTTTATAAGGAAGATATCCAAACCGATGTCCAATAAAGAACAAAATAATAGATTGGTTTTTATTTGGTTCGGTTTGGTTTTTGGTTTTGACATTTTCTTTTTTTCTCTTCCAAAATTTAATTTTTATTTCCAATTTTATTTTAAATGGGTCATTTTTACTAATTTTAAATTAAAATTGAGTTCATTTCTTTTTCCTTTTTTTTTGTAGATTGAAATTGGACATTTTTATTTTTCTTCTTGATACTTTCTTAATAAATATCATGCACACTACATAATAATTGATCTTTTTTCTAAAATATATATGCACTATAATAATTAAAACACTAAAATATACCTAATGTTGTTTGAGTTTATTTTTAAGAGCATACTTTCGGTTTGGTTCGGTTTTGATTGGTTTTTCCAATCAAAATCTGATCCGAACCAATATTTTTTGGTTTCCTCTAAATAAAAACCAACATATCCAATTTTATACTAAAAAATCAAACCAAACCAAACCAGTGAATCAGTTTGGATTAGTTTAATTTTTCTATTTTTCAGTTTTTTGTAACACCCTTAGTCTATACTAATATTATCGATAGTAAATTGGAATTAATGGGATAAAATACAAATTTTGTTAGCTAAGAAGAAAGGTATAAGACATGTATATGGGCTCTCTTGTTGCATCATTTTCATGTAGGTATTATTATTAATTGTTTAAATAACAATATGTAATAAATGTACTCATTGTAATATGCTATATTGTTTTCTTCTAGGGTTTTCTATTCAATTTATTGGTTTTTTTATTTGGCAAAGATGCTTTATGATTGCTTGGTTATTTTATTTTTATTTTTTTAAATTTGGATTTTTTTTGTTGGGAAGATGTTAGGTGTTGACCAAAAACTTTGACTCCTTGCTATTGGATGTTTAGAAGAAGAAAAAAACAATGGAAAAAAAAATCAAATATTCAACCAAAAATATTCAATAAAGAATTCAAAGCATAAAAACTTAATCACCCGATTAAATTTTAAATTTGGTTTTTATGATTTAGAGAAAATTAAAATTTAGTTTTTATAGTTTGATAAAATCCTTATAAAGTTATTAAATCGTAAAAATTATTTATGAGGTTTTATCCAACCATAAGAATTAAATTATAACATTTAAAAATTATAGGGACTAAATTCTAAATTTATTTATCTCATCTTCATAATTGTACAAAATTACTCTCTCTGCTTATACTCTCTCTAAATAAATTTTGAATTTCACATTATTCTCTTTTAAAATGACCACAAAAACTTGTTCAAGAAGCTTAATACATTATTAAGAAGAAATTAAAAGCTAATTAAACTCTTAAAATTATATATACATTAGACCAAAACAAATTTATGCCTAAAACGCTCTTAAATATAACTTAATTAACTATCACTCAACAAAAAGTCAAAAACAGACCCACCAAAAAGAAACCAACAAATGACAACACAATTTGATAGATCAAAATCTAAACACACCTGTTAACCAAATTATTGACAATGTTTTTAAATTGAACTTTTATGTTAAAATTACACATTTTAGTTCATGTGTTTCAACTTTTAAAACTATAAATTTAGTTCGTGTCTATTTAATTCTTAAACTTTCAAAATTATAAATTTAGTCTCGTCTTTTTTAAAACTCACATATTACTAAATACAAAATTGAAAATTTAGAGTTTCATTAAACATAAAATTTAAATTTATATCTCGTATATCAATTAATCTTTAAAAATTCAAACTTGTAAGAAACCTATTAGACACAAAATTTAAAGTCCATAGATCAAATAAATACAAATTTCAAAATTTAGAGACTAAATCTATAATTTAACTTGAATTTTATAATTGGATATTTTGTAAAAATATATATACACACACTTCTGTGTATCCTAGGCTATATTGATCTTTGTGCATCCTACTCAATTATCCAATCATAATCTACCACATACCAAAATCTTCTTACTTCTTTTTTAATTTTTTTAATTTTTTTTGTGTGTGATTAGACCGAGTGGGATGCACGGGAAAGATTTTAGTATTATCGTAGTACAAAAAAAAAATCATACTACATCTATTCATAATTTATTATTTGTCATGATAAATTAATCTATCATTTAAGGATGTGTCAAATTATAATCGGTAGTACTAAAATTTCTTTTTTCTTTTTTTTTTTTTTCTTTTTTTTGGTATGAACAAATATGATAGTAGATTTGTTGTTTTGTAAATCTTCATTTCTGTTTTTTGTGTTCTCAAAAAAATAAATAAATAAATAAATAAAATAAAATAAAATCGGAATGCACATTCTAGGAAGGACTCGTGATTCCATGAGATTTAATAGGACAATTGGGAATGTATTTTATTAATAAAATTGTATGGTTTTAAAAGCAAGAATTGAGGTGGAAAAAAGAGATGTTTTGATAAGTTGGAAAAGGTAGCATGTGGAAATGGACCAATAGAATTATTGGAATTATTTATCTAAAATATATATATATATATATATATATATATATAGAAAATAGAAAGAATTATTGGGATTGAAGATAGGATTTTGTAGGGCTTAGAGAGTTTTGAGTTTGTGGTTTAATTCATTTCACTTTTCTTCTTGTTTTCCTAAATAACCCTACACACTATCTTCCTTCATTACACAATATTCCTCATACTACTCTTCCTCTTTTCCTCCCTTTTTCAAGGCATTTTTTTAACACATAATATATTAGTGCACTATATATTATAATATTCAAAAAAAAGTATTCTTATTTTAGTTTTTTTTTATATATGTGAGTGTCCAAACTAGCTTACGTGCATCTGAACTAATCTCATAATACAACCCACCTATTAGGGTGTCAAGAAAACTCGTGGGATATTAAATCATAGGTAGGTGACCACAATGGATTGAACCCATGATCCCTTAACTCTTTAGTCTTTTCTAATGTTCCCACTAACATTAGGTCAACCCACGATAGTTTATGAGCATTTTTTTTTTAAAAAAAAAGCAATAAATATATATGGGCTCTTGTATTTAGGGTGAGGAGAACAAGAAATCTAAAAAAAATTGAAAATTAGAAAAAATTGAAATTATTTTTCTACATGGTTGAATTTAGTGTAGCTTTTGTGTAAGGAAATTTTTTTAAAATAGAAAATAAGGGAAACTATTTACACAAAATAATAAAATTTTTAGATAATTGTGATAGACGTTGATAGAAATCTATAAGGATCTATCAACGATAGAAATGATAGAAGTTTATCACTGATAAATGCTGATAGAAGTGTATCAATGTCTATCAGTATTTTTTTTTTGCTATTTTTTGTAAATAGTTTGACATTTTTTCTATAGGTAAAAATTTCCCTTTGTGTAATTCATTAAGGTTATTTTTACTTTATCAGTAGAACTTTTAAAATATCTATTTTAATTTTTAAATTTTGGAAAAAAAATAATTTTGATTATTCTTATTATTTTGTCACCGAATATTTGTTTGTTAAAAGCAAAATAGTGGTAAGAATTAATATATCAAGCATTTAAAATTTGAGAACAAAAATAGGGATACAAAGATTCATGGGTCAGAGTAGAATGTATCTAAATTTTTAATATTAAAATAAATACCGTAGAAATTAATAAACTAAAATAGAAACATATTAGATAGAAACATATTAGAAGTTCAAAATTAAAATTAAATTAAATTAAAATGTCAATGAAATATTTTGAGCCATGGAACCTTTTTAGTTCAATAATTATAGGAGTGAAAGATCAAATCATCGATGTTTAAAATATTTAAAATGATTAGTAGCGTCTCATTTATTAAGTTAAAATATTTAAAATGATTAGTAACGTCTCATTTATTAAGTTAAACTCAGACTGACCCGTATAAAATAAAAATTGTTTGTCATGATTTTAATGTTATTTTCGAACCTACTTAATCAAAATATTTTAGATAATAATAACTTTCTTATTCTTTTTAACTAATCACAAATTTCATACAAATTCAGAATTGTCCAATTGAAGTGATAAAGCCGTTGTCTTATTTTGAGGTGGTTTTGGATGCGTGTAAAGCACGGACCATTGAAAACGTTTTCCCTTGTTTGTCACGCGCTTGGACAAGTTACGTAAACACAGAAAAAAGGTTTGGAAATTCTCAAATAGGATAATTCCAAGGAGGAAAATGGCAATAAATAAATAAATAAATAATCGGAAATTTTACTTTTTTTAATGCGAAAAATATGTGTGATTGGCATTTGAGATCTCAAAATATATCTCTTTTAGTCCTTGAATTTTAAAAATATATGCATTTGGTCCTTGAATTTTCAACGTATACTTTTTTTAGTCCCTAAATTTTTAAAAATAAGTTTAAAATGTTCCTCAATAAATTTGTTTATTAATTAAAATTAGAAAAATAATTTAAAAAAATTACCTTTTAATTCTAAAATTATTTTTAACTCAAAATGACATATAATTAATGAAAATAATAGTAAACAATAATTTTAGGGACTTTTAAACCTACTTTTAAAAATTCAGGGACAGAAGGTACATTAAGCTCAAATGCTTAAGGACCAAAAAGATATGATTTGAAAACTCAAAAATCAAATGCACTTATTCTTCAAAATTCAGGAACTAGAGATAGATTTCTGAATAGATTTCACAAAAAAAAAAAAATAATTGTTATTTTTTTTTTAAAGAAGAAAGGTCATGAGCTCACAATTTCCAAAAGGGTCAAATGGTTGCATAAAACAATAATTTGGTTTATGAAAAGCTATTCTCTTCGCCGTATCTCAAACGAAATTCATAATTGTTGATTGAATTCACCATGACTTTTTTTTTAAGTCATTAAATTGTTTTTATTAATTATTGAATGCTGCTTAATATCTTAATTTTATAAAAAAAAAAATCAAAATTAATGAATTTGTTAAATTATATATTAATCGTACATGTTGAACGATATGGGCTCCACATTCATTTTTAACATTTTTTTTCTTTTTGTCACTAGTATTACCACAGGTCCACATTTGATTTTTTTTTAAACATATTATGTTGAAATTAAGGATAATGAGATTTGCATTTCAAACCTAGAAAGGAATACACTAATCTTAATATTTAACAGTTTAAATTATGCTTAAATTAATCGTCCAAAGATATAAAAGTAGAAAAAAACAACTCTGATAGAAAAAAAAATTGGGCTGAAAAAAAAAGAGTCAAATTAGATAGTGAAATTTTTCTATATTTATAACTAGTTTGATATTTTTTATGTTTATAATAATTTTCCAAAAAGATTTGTGTACGATACCCCACAAATAAGGGAAAAACTTAGGCCATCAAATATTATAATTTGGGTTATATTCAGTGGCTTTCCTCTTCCCTTTGTAATTATTGTAATATTTTGGATCGAAGAGGGACACTAGTCATCCTATATTTACTGAAAGCTCTAATGTCGTCTGGCAACTAAAATTAAAGGTTAAATTTGCTTTTGTTTGTCCCACTGTCAATTGTTTACAAGACAAAGATATTAACCAATGTTTTTTTAAAGCTCAGTAGTCCTCCAGGGCTAACAAAAATGTATGAGAAACACAATGTAGATAAGATTTTATATTTATGAAGAAAAATAGTATGATGAAAAGTTTAATAAAAACGAGGTTTTATTTGAGACGGTCAGAAAATTCATGCACTTCTCCCTTAAAAATTAGAAAAATAAAAAATAAAAATTAAGAAATTAGGTTTGAGGTTCCGAGGTGCACACCACAAGCAATCATTGCGGTGCACATCTCGAGTGGGCTTCATTAAGGGAGTCTCGCTTCAAGCGAGGCACAAATGTTGCTCCTTGAGGTTAAACATATCTATATGCACATGGAAGAGTTTGGCTTAAAGAGTTGGAGAGTGAACTTCACTCCTTGTTTTTCCTAAGGAGTTCATGCATAACTAAAAAAAATATAATTTTATGTCTTATTAACTCCTTACACTGTGACACAACTTCACTCTTTGCCCCCAAACACTTTAAAATACTGATACTAACAAAGATTTTCCATTACAATTAAGAGGCAACTTCAATAACATAAGAGGTTTCTAAGGAAATGGTGTTCTGTTTCTAAGGCAATGGTGTTCTACTTAATCCATGGCGTCTTCTTTAATTCTCCTAAAGCGTCAAATTTCTCCAGCCTTGGGAACTTATAGGATAAATTGTACTAAATTATACTAAATGAGGGACATTCCTCAACAGATTGGCCACGGTTGTAAAGTTGAAGTATATGGAATAAAATGAACAAATATAATCAACATTTTCTTTGATGATTGATAACAGAAAATTGCTTCCCTCATGAACTTCTCCAACAATTGAAAGTGCATCAAGGGAGCCATTTGAATTATCAGAAGGCTTGCAGATCTTTGAAGGACGATGAAAAATCCATATGAACAATTAAAAAGGCATACCTTGACCTCCAGATCATGTGATTTTAATGGTTTTCTGGCAATCATATTAATCTTAGATGAAGAAAATCAAGACGATGAGGAGAAAAAAGAATTTCTAAATCACGCATAGGCGTCTCTTAAACCTTACTCCTAGGAACCAAAGAGGGAAGTTCTTTTTCACCTAATAGATGTTAAAAAGTTTTTCGGAACTCAGAAGTCTTAATGAAGGAAAAGTATGGAGAGGAAAGGCCCTGGTGGAAATTTGGAATGTTTGTTTTTACAGGGAAGTATGAAGGAGAGCAGCATATACTACTACTGCAATCAAGGATTGGGAATCACCAAGTATATTGGATAGGAATTATTGAAAGTTTAACTGTCTGTTCTACATACCTGAGAGAGAGATGCATCCCATCCTATTCAGTTTGATGATATAAGTCTTTCATTTCCTTCAGCCATATTATAAATTTTGTTAACTTTTTGTCCCTTTAGTTCAAGAAACCTAAAGACATATGAAGAAAGTGTGGCTAAGCTCAAGCGATTAGAATTTTTCTTCTACATTGACATGAATTATCATGGTTCTGAAAAAAGCTAGAGATACAATTAATAAACACAACTTTGAATATTTTCCTATGTACTGGTATATACTAAAAGTTAGAGAGGCAGGATCGAGAGAGCAAATTGACATATACACAACAAGATCATTAAGAAAAAATTTGGGTGCCTGCAACAGGAAGGACTTATCATACAGCTGGCAACTGCACTAAGAGCATGTAAATGTGGAAAATATCCGCAAATGGAAGAAAGAATCTAATGATACAATTTGTAGAGAAGAAAAGAACAAAGGGGGGAGGGGGGAAGTACCTGCTCTAACTTTGTCCATGTACAGAGCATTTTGAGAAGCTACTAGCGCTTTTGCTCACTGAATGTCTTGCCCTCAAAAAATTCATTTAGCATACGCTCAAGATCCTCGGGTGAATATCTGATGTATTTTTGAGGATTTTTCCCATTCTCAATCATAGGCCTGTTGCACATGTAGTTTAAACATAAATACACACAATTTTATATATTAAAGTTTGATTTTTTTAAAGTGAAGTAATAAGCAACATGCCCGAAACGCTTGATGAAGGATCGGTAGGCAGGCAATAAAACTTCAGCAACTGCCAACCTCAATGACTCCCGCAACTCACTGTCTGGAACTGTCCACTGAGATTGCCGTTGATGAAGCTCTTCAAATTGGATGTTAAAAGTCTTAAACCTATCTTTCACCATAGCTCTTGAAAGTCCACTGCTAGCATCTCCCGAAGCACCACCACTACCTGAGGCCTGAACTGTAAGGCACTGCAAAATCTGCAAACAAGAAGCAAAAACCTTAGTATGCTAACCTTCCAGAGAAGTTCTTGGTTTTCTTGGAACTTAGATAGCAAATACCGAGAAAAAGCTAATATGTTATCCATGATCTTCACATTCCTTAGAAAAAGTATCATAATTGGCATTTTAAGGTTCCCTCTGGACCTTATTAAATGATATATTGTACAGTGACAAATGTGAATTGTGATCATAATTTGGCCCATCCTAATGTAAATAAGAGACATCATACTAATGTGCTGGCTCCAGACGGCATTCTAAAGAAAAATGAAGAATATAGAGAAACATTGGCCGATTGGAGCACAATTATTTTGATTACCAAGAGATCAAGAGCCTGATGCATGGATCACTTAAAAGGTATGATAGAATAGCCAATAAGTCCCTAAACAAGAAAAATAAACCAACCTTATCACCTAATTGGTTGCAAGTTCTTGATCTCATCCTTGGCATCAAAAAGATCATATCATACACTTCACAGACAAAGTTCTAATAAGGATAGGACTTTCTCTAACTTTTGCTTTTAGACTGATCTATCGTCAGCCTTAGAAGAGAAAACCAGAAGTAAGAGATTGAAAGTTAAATTCATTTCACAAGCACATTTACAGTACAAGAACTAGAAGAATAGGTTTAACATATTTAGGCAACAGGGTATAATAGTTATGTTGGATACACCATAGAACATAGATTTCTGTTTGACTATTGGAATTTTGGAACAGCAATTTGAGTGCTGAAGATTCAATTCAAGAGATTGAGAGAGAGTTCCCTCAGAAAGAGTTGAGTGAACCAAACCTTTGCCCAAGAAATCCGCTTGTATTGATTTGCATGCTGCTGCACAATCCTTCGATGTATCTGCACCCAGTCATCACCCAACAAATCCTTTGCCTCCGATCTGAGAACTCAATAGAACAAACTATTACCAATAATAATAAGATAAATCTTAACCTTTTGACGTACAAGCCAAATATACTACAAACCTTCGGACGGATCTCACTATATAGTGAATATTGTTCATCAGAAACAATTGAGTTAGTGCAGGATCCCTATATTGCTTAGATTTCCCGTCAAGATTAGTCTGAAGGGCCTGCATAATTCTTGTAGTTACCACTGCTAGCTGAGCATCTGGATCACTAGCTTCAAAATCTTGGAATAGTTGCTTCAACGTAGATTGGTAGCTGTACATTTTATGTTGTTTATGAGAAACATAGTTTTGTAGCTATAGGGAACAAATAGGATATAAAAACAACAATTAAAACGACAGACACACAATGGCCAGGAGATCATATGAAAAGGGGCCAATCAGCCATAATGATGGATTTATAAATTACACATGTATCAAAAATCATTTCTTATGTTCAAAGAGCCCAACAACAAGGCGGGTGAAAAAAACAAAAGGAGAAAAAGAGAGCCAGAGAAGTTCTTTTGGAGATCATCTACGAACAAAAACAAAATGTTTTAGAGCAGAAAAATAGGCAATAGTTTGAGGCAATAACATCAATTGTAAAGATAATTGAGAGAGGGCATGCACTTCAAGCAAATAGGAGAGCGTATAATGCAGGTGTTGTTGTATGCTATGTCGGGGATGTGGGTCATAGTTTTAAGGGGGGGAAAATATGACAAGAAATGTTGAAGTGGAAGCCACAGAAAGTATAACTTACTCAAACAAAAACTTGACGTAATTTATCACATAACTAGTCAAGGGATGAACAGTCCCATCAAGAACAGCAGTTTTTGTGGCATCTTTTTCTACGGCTTCTTCAAAATCAACAAAGGTCTCTTGAGCTGTCTCGGCAAGGCGTGTGGTTAAGCTCAATGCAGAATCCCGCATTTCAACGCATGCTTTACTTCCAAAGAGTGTTTCAATCTGCTCTTAGCACACCATCAAAAGGAAAAATGAAAGGTAAAAGAGTACATATTAGTGTTTGCAAGTTGCAACTTTTGGAAATATGTTTTTGGTCTTCTCACAATCAGAAGCATAAGAATCTACCGAATGACATCAATTTACTATAGCAAATACAGTATTTAATAAGTCGGGTACATTCAGATTTCAATAGTTCATTTTAGCTTTAATGGTAAAAATCCATAAAAATATGTAATGCAGCAATCTCAACCATTGAAAAAGACAGATTGTATGCTCAAAAGTGAATCGGCAGTTTTACACTCAGGGTAAAAGTGTAGTAGACATATACAATAAAAGGAGTAAAAGAAATCTTCGTGCACATGAACTAACAGGAGATGCTTAGATCACTTCAAAGTTTCCGACAACTAAAGATAAAGATTGGACCCTAATATTCCTTGCATTCTACAGTTTTACTCCTAACTATTTTTTTACAGATACGATTTGAAGTAAACAAACCAAATGAGAGGAAGAATGTAAATATACAGAAGGAAAAAGGGAATGAATTTCTAATAGATGGAAAAACAAGTAAAATAAAAATAAATAGATTAAAAGTAAAACTGTAAAATAAATATAAAGAGGACAGTTTGGGCATTAGATAAGATTAGAGAAGATTTGAAAGAAAATCAAATGTTTCTCTCCTTAAACCTTCTTTAGATGCAGTATAAACATTGACATATAAACCCAACCATCATAAATTTGAAAATATTATAAGTAATGTCCGATGTTTGGAAGAAGAAGTTAATTATTTGGGTTCCAGGTATTTGAAAGAGAACCCATAAGGCGTCATCCATTCCTCCACTCCCAAATTAAGCTTGACAAAAGATACATATATATATAAACATATACACAAGGACAAAGTTGTACCTCAGACTGCAGTTCTCGCATTATTTCAAACATGTCTAAAAGAACAAACAATTTTTCTGGAGATCTCTTGCTTTTGGCAATTGCCTCTCCAAAACTTAGTAGCACTGACACACTGTTTGAAGTCACATCTGCGAAGCATTGATCCTGGAGAGAGTCTGCACCGTCAAATATTTGATCACATATTTTCCTTTCCCCAGCAAACAGCAATTTGACCTATTTCAAGCAGGGGTAAAAAGTTGGGAAAAAAATTAAAATAGGACTGAGAATAGAATGATTAGATAACCACAACCAAATATGGCACATTCTTACAGCAATGCGCATGTAATGTATCCAGTTCCCAATCTTAGCTTCAAGAGCCTCCCACTGCATTTTCTGGACATCATCCTTGCTCAGCCTCTCAACACCTAATTTCCTAAGACTCTGTTCTAAAACTGAAGCGCGAGTATCCCTGATATAAAAGAAATAATTTATTCCATTGATCCATATTTTGAATGCTGATAGAAAGCAACAGTAAGACAAGTAAGATGCATCATTTTTTAAGCAAACGATCTTTCAAAATTTTATCATTCCTTGAATAGCTTTCGGCTGATTCATTCTCAACTAGTACTCAAATAAATTACTTTATCTAAAAAAAATTTGATATACAGAATTTCAAGTCAGTAGTCAGCAACTTAACATCATCAAAAAGACCGCATAAAATAACAGTCTCATAGAAATCTAGAAACCTACTACTTGTATATTACACATAGTAAAAGGAAGGTCTTTTTTTAGAAGGGAAAGTTACAGGAGAAACAACCCTCATGTTGATCAAACTAGTACTCAAAATGTTTAGTCAAACACCATCAGAGGTGATACCTGTATATTCTAAACAGTTGCTGCTGATGACCAGCCAGAATCATTTGTTGGGCCAAATCATGCAACAATGGAAGAACCCTGGGAGGAATAAGAGTTGGGGGAATGAAGATGGCAGTTTCTAAGCTTTTGTTGTGATGGTCAGAATTATTTTTGCTACCACTATCACCATGCTGCGCAGATGCTGACGATGGACGCAAAGAGTTGGGGAGGCAATCGAACAGACGATCAGGTTCCACTGGCTTACTGCAATTTGATAAGTCCACATTCATTGTGCTTGTATATCGATTAATAGTACAACATGGTACAAAAATCTTGCATTTAATTGAAACAACTGCATAGCTTTTCTACTAGTCTAATTATGATAGGAAGGCATCAAATCTGAATAACAAAATTTTGTAAGCTAAATATAACAGCCTAAGGATGAAGTAGCATTTTAGAATGTTGGGTTGATCAATGTGACCATAGCAATGAGTCCTTTGTTCATTTATCAAAGGCTCCCTTCCTGGGCTCGGGTTTGACTCCAAACACACAGTTGATTTCAGGAAGCTGGTAACATCTCCTCCTAACCTAACTTGCCAGAAATTCCACAACCCTAACGACATTCTAGAGTCTATATTAATTTAATATCACTGTTCCGCCATACAACACGTTCCACGACTAAGCATCAGGGATTAAATTCCCTTTTCTGCCCTTCCTCTCATACGTATGTACTATCGAAGGCCTCATATCTTCATTCTAATAGAAATTACAAAAACAAACATCTATTTTATGAAACCACAGATCTCAGAAAAATAAAATCATTTTGAAAAATGTTAACCAAGCATAAGTTGACAAGAAGATGATTAATTTAAACAAGAAACAAGGACGTTTATAACTTTTTGTCACGGACCAACTTTTCAATCCTTAAACTGAACAAGAATTGCTCTAATAAAATAAAAGAGGAAGTCTACTCAAATTGGTGATTACATGAAAACAAAAGATTCAAAAGATTATTAAAAAAAATTAAAAATTGTTACAACAGCGACAAATACAGTTATCCATAAAAAGGCATAAAAAAACAAACCTGTAATTTGTTAAAAGCTGTCTGAACTCATCTTCCAGCTTTGAAATGGCTTTAATAAGCAAGTTGCTTGTGTGGTTAAGAATAACATCGTTACTTTTGAAAATTTTGTTCCCAGTAAAGTAGCGATTTGTGCTTCGTAATTGATCAATTGCTTCCAAGTACATTTCTAAGTCCTCATGTGGCCCTCTGAGTATTTTCGCCTCGGCCTATATTTTTCAATTGAAGTAATATTATCGTTTAGAGACAGAAAAGCATGTTGCGTAAACTAAAAATAGTGACAATAATAGTTTTCAAAGAAAAATATGGAGCCAAAGAAATAGGACTCTGTGCCACTTACAGACCCAAATGCTAACACTATAAACTCTCTGGTCAAATACAAAAACCACCAACTGCTAATAGTCTTTCTTACATAACAAAATACCATTAAGAAGCACAACCATGTCACATGATGGGCATTGCAACAAACAAGTCGTCCAAATGGTTAAAATAATGTAACCGAGACACATTTATAACATATAGTGACAACTGACATAATGATTTAGCTCGGTTCTACATCCTAATTTTAAATTTAGCAATACTAAAGAATGCAGTGGATATATGTTTTTCACGGAAACATACGCAGACACACATATAAAATAGGTAAGTTTTAGCTTAAATCATTTTGTTCCTAATGATCTGGGATAACCTTTTGTCATAAATAGCCAAAAAACCGAGTGAATATCAGGTTTTCGTGACTATAAAAGGCAATGCACTGCTCAAACCAACTACTTGGCAGCTACTTTTTTCTCTGTCTCTAACACTTGATGCACAAAATTAGGATATGTCACCAGGCACAGCAGCCGCCAACCAACTTTAGTATGATTAGAGAGAAATAGAGCGTGAGAAACAATCCTACAGTCTGAGACAAAGGTACGTGGCTCTGTGTGAACCAGAGAAGAATGCACTAGGGTTTCAATTACATCTTGTGTGTCCCACCAAATTAACAATAAAGAAGAACAAAAGAAGTTCCAACTATTTTTGTCCATCGTGTGCCTCCAGCATGTTGGTGATGGAGATTTCACCAGATGATTATTATTATTATTATTATTTACTATTGTTATTATTATTATTATACTGATACGATTTGTGCTTCCAAGTTGTAGACATAGTGAAATAGAATCAAAGAAGGGTAGGGCGAAGAGAACCGTCCGGATGATGCAAATGGAAACTTTTAAGATTTCATCACCCGTCACTTGTCAGTCTATTGAAGTCCCCAAACAATCTGAGACGTGAAGTCACCCTGAAATGCTATTACTATAACACCAGTTTCATGTAAATTTCCAATACGCAATAATCCAATAAATAAAATAAAAATAAATTCAGCAGAAAACTTATAGTCAATTCAAATCCAATTAGTAACAAGGCATGAATTACGAACATGGCTAGGGGATGATATATTTTATTTCAACTTACTACAATTGCTACAGGACAAAACACATACATATAATATAAACAAGAAGCAGCAAATCAGAAGCCGTGCCTCTTCTTTCCACAAAATGATTAATAAACAAGAAGGAAAAAGAAGGTAAGAGCTATTTACCTTGCGTGTTAGATCAAACTGAGCTAGCATACTTTCTGCAGCCTTCAATGTCTTGTCAATATTCTCATGCGCCCTCCGAATTGAATGAGTTCTTATCTATCGCAAAAAAATCAAAAGAAAATACAAACGAGTATAATCAATAACAGCAATTATCCGGTTTTCTTGAAATCAATCAAACATATCAACACATCGTCGAGCAGATCTCATAATTAACATCAAATAGATAGCATGATCATGAGAACAATAAAAATTCACACACAGTACGAATCATACGAAGAAATTCGCAGAATTCTCAGAACAAATAAACGAAGTCTAACGAACGCAGTTTCCAAATTCTTGAAGCTAAGCAAGGGAGCATGAAAAAGCACCTGAGTAGGGCGCATTGCGGTTTCGAGGGCGGAGAGACGGTAGTCGAAGGAGCCAAGAATGGAGACCATGTTTTCGGTGACATTCTGGCTCTTTTGCAGCGACTCTCGCACGAGTGCGGCTCTCTCGGTCAGAATTTTCATGGCCTGAGGAACCCCCATTGCAGATGGAAGTTTTTCCCTCCCAATGTGGTGTGGTGGGGGGAGAGAAGAGCGTGATCAGGAAGAAGCCGATTCAGAAACAGAATTCAGCCATGCGAAGCTTCTGTTGCCTTTTTTCTCCTTTTTCAGGTCTCCCGTCGAAATGCAGGACGTAAAAATGAAGGTGGTTACGAAAAGCTATTCGTTGTCAGAATATGGGCCCCTTTATATACTTACGGTCCATCATATGTGGGCCCGGTTTGGATCCCGCGAAATTTACCCGGAGAAATTCGGTTTTTTTTTTCTTTTTATTATTTTAATATGGCAGTTTTCAAAAAAAAAAAAATTTTTTTAACAAATATCAATTTATAGTCCTAACTTTTGGGGTTATATTAATTTAAACATTAAACTAATAATTGTATTAATTTAAACAGGAAACTTTTATAATTATGTCTATTTAAATCTCAAACTAGTAATTATATTAATTTAAATTTAAATTTTTATAAGTGTATCAATTTAAACCCTGAATTTTTATAAATATATCAATTTAAACCCTCTTTTATGTTTTATTTAGATGTACTTATGAAAATTCACGATTTAAATTGATACACCTATGAAAATTTAAGGTTTAAATTGATATACTTATGAAAGTTTAAGATTTTAATGGATACAATTATTATTTAGGATTTAAATTGTTACAACTCTTAAAGTTTATATTTAAATTGATACAATTATTTGTTCATAGTTTAAATTTATACAACTCTAAAGTTTACGAATATAAATTGATATTTGTCTTTTTTTTATAATGAAGTTTTTTAAACTTATTAAAATAGTGTAGTTTTTTAACAATATATAATAGTTGATTTGATAGTTTTGTAACATTATAAAAATATTGTTGTTAAATTGTATATAAAAATATTAAGTTAAAATACTACTTTGACTCCTAAATTTTAAAATCTATTCAGATTTAGTTCATGTATTTTAAGTTATTTAATTTTAATTTTGTATTTTCAATAAATCTTTAATTTATCATTTCAAAGATGGATACATTATCCTTAATTCATATTTGTTCAGCAATTTGGCTACCTATTTTTCTATGGCTCATGTTCTCTATGTTATTACTCGCTTTCACTCATGTGTTTCATCTCGCTCTCACTCTTCTTCTTCAAAAGCGACTTTTGACCAACCAAAAAAAGTGAGAAGACAAAGAGTACGAAGAGATGGAGAATGAAAGAGTGATAATAAAAATAAAATACAAGAAAAATGTCCAACAAATGCGAGCAAAATGTTAGAAAAACTTATTTAGAGAAATTATGTCAAATTTTCATTTTTGTATAGTTTTTGGAGGCAGTTGTAAATATAACAATCAGATTCAAAGTATTAACATATATATAGCAACATTTTAAAAAATTACAAATATAACAAAGTTTATCACTGATAGACTTTACTATATTTGCAATATCTTTTAAATGTTGCTAGATACTTGGTTATTATCCATAAAATTGCTACTTATTGCAATTACCCTAGATTTTTAGGTCATCTATATAAATTTTTTTTGGGCTATTTTCAAATATAGAAAAATGAACTAAACTATTTACAAATATATAAAAATTTCACTATCTATCATTATATATTTGTAAATACTTTCATATTTTTTATGTTTATAGTAATTTATTTTATTAATGTTATTATTATATTTTATAATACTCATTGGTTAATTTGTTGTTTACTTTCTAAACATGTTTTCAAATCAATGCCAATTTTTTATAACTAAAAAAAAGTTCGTTTTATTTTATTTTTATAATTTGATATTTTTAAAACTATGAAAACCATAACAACAACAAATTGTGAAAAATTAAAGGTAAATTTCAAAACTAAAAACTAAAACCACATCTAAGTTAAAATTTTCAATATTCAATAGCTAGATCAAGACATGAAGTAAGATTGTAATACTCTTAAAAGATATATTAATTAATGTTGTGATTATTTTTTTTAGTTAAAATTCTTTGGCCACCTTAAAAGTAGTTGGCTACAACAAAAGTCTCCGAAAATGTAATATTAAAGTAACTACTATTTAGAGCATATAAAAATGGTTGGCAATGTATTCTTGAAGTAGAGCATTAATTTTTTTTAAATAATTATACCTATGCTTGCGAAGGGACAATCGCTATCTCTCCTATACGTCATTCACATTTTTAATAAATAATTGAAATACTCTAGCCTTTTATTATTATATTTTTTTTCTTTTTTCTTTTTTTAAACATAAGTAAATCAAGTAAAGTCACACCTATACTTAAAAACAATTTTATTTGTACATGCTGGTTTTATCTTTATTTTTCTTATTAATTAAACTCAATAGAAAAAATAAATTCATTCAAAATAAAAAATTTATCGTAAAACAACTTTATTTGTACCTTTTGGTTTTATCTTTCTTTTTTGACTAATTATCTATTTATACTAAAAAGTGATATGAAGGAATAATCTTTATCTCTAAATCTTGTCCTCTATTTTTTAATAAATAACTATTATACCCTCATCTTTTATTGTTTGTACATTTTCATTTGATATTTTGGTTTTTTTAACACATTTTCTAAAAGGGCATGACAAGAGTGGAGAGAGAAAAAAAGTAAATCAAGTGAAATTACATTCATTTATAAATTATAATTTAAAATAACTTTATTTGTACATTTTGGTCTTTATTATTCTTTTTTTTTTGTCCTGACTAATTAAACTCAAATCAACATTTAAATTTAATCATAAAATAATTTTATTTGCACCTTTTAGTTTGATCATTCCTTTTTTTTCTTTTTGACAAATTTAACTAAAAGTTGATTTAAAAATTTATCATAAAAATAAGCCATAATGGGTATCTTACAACTAGTGTTTAACAGTTAATATGATATATATATATATTTAAAAAAAAAAAAAAAAAAAAAAAAAACCCTGTGAACGATGTGGGCCGATGATATGGGTTATCTTCTAACTAATTGGGCTTGAGCGATGTGGGCCGTTCTCTCTTGCCACAGATCCGATTTTCGGGAATGGGTAGATGCGATGCGACGTCGTTTTGGTGACCCTCATACATTTAAAGGAAAAAAGAAAAAAAAGTGGAATGAAATCTTTTCTCTATCAGAGCCAGGTTTCGATCCTGGGACCTGTGGGTTATGGGCCCACCACGCTTCCGCTGCGCCACTCTGATTTGTTAGAAGTTAAATATAATAAAGCATATATTCTTTTTCATATCTATATATAAAAGTGAATTCTTGTCGTATTTTTTTTTTTTAACAAAAAATTACTCAAAGTAAGAACTTCTGCCTTAAAAAAAGGAAATTCAATCTTCTATTTTGAATAATCACGACACTTTTGTTACTACTTTAGTATGATTTTGAGACAAGTTACAACAGTAATTTTAGTTGGTTGATTTTAAATAGAATAAAATAAGAAAATAATTATAAAGCATTTCGTAGCCAAATTATTTAGGTTTCTAGTTATCGTTATGTTATCTAAATAATCATTAGTTACAATTATATGACTTTTTAGTTATGGTTATGTTGTCCAAATGACCGTTAGTTAAATTTATATGGCATTTTTAATCATGGTTATGTGGTCAGATGATCGCTTGTTAAATTTATATGTAATTTGAATATGAGTGAAAGTTGCTTTATTTTTTTGATTTATTTAAGTTTTGTATTTTGCCTTTATATCGTTAATAATTTAAAATTTCAATATCCATCAAATTGTATCTTAAATAATACATTATTTTACCATATGTAGGGTGGATAGAACTCTTAATCTCGAGGTTCATAATAAACGTGTTGATGCCAGTTGAACGTGTTAATGTGTTGACTGTTGATGAAACGAATATAATTCAAATGACATATAGATATATTAGTGATGAAATGATATTTCGATAACCTCTCAAAAATTTAAAATACTGTCTCATGGCTCTGGGTTTGATAGATCCTCCCTTTTCTATTTGTTCCAAGCCACCCAATATTTGTCTCTCGTTAACTAAAAAAAAAACATTATTTAATAATGAGAAATCTTAGGAAAAAAAAAGAAAAGAAAAAGATGAATGGAAAAATAATTGGGTCGAGTTAACACGCGGGCCTGTACCATGGGCCGGATTATGGGTTGAAGCCCAACTCTATCACTAAACCTAAAATTACGATAGCCGACTTGCTCTTTCCTTCAAACGTAGGAACACTCTTCAACAGCGTTCTTTGATCGAGAGCTTTCGTTTTCGTCATCTCTAGGGTTTATCTTCTACAGAATCCGGCCGGCGATTGTAGACATTCGCCATGGTTTGCTGCTTAACTTATGAACTCAACTTTTATACGTTTCCCATTATTTTCATTTTAATAATTGAATCTGTATTCGTTTGTTGTTTAACAGCCGCAGGGAGATTACATTGAGCTTCACAGGAAGCGACATGGCTACCGCCATGATCACTTTGAGCGGAAACGCAAGAAGGAGGCTCGTGAAGTGCACAAACGATCTGCTATGGCCCAGAAGGTTGGTTTCGGTTCCTTCTGTCAGTTTTTCCGCTTATCTGTAGTTTTCAATTCGGTTGAGATATTCCCGTTCCCACACTGATCGAACTTTGAATGTTGCAGTCTCTGGGTATTAAGGGCAAGATGTTCGCGAAGAAACGATATGCGGAGAAGGCTCTGATGAAGAAAACGTGAGTATCTTTTTTGGTTTCTTTTGAAATTCTGCTCCGGATGTTTATGTCTTTTTGATTTTGTATTTCAATAGTTCTTCTGTGGAGACTTTATTGTGAATTTGGTATTTTCTATAGTAGACTGGAGTTGTAATAGTTTCGATAAATGTTTAATTCTCTATCGCGCATATGGTATTTGCTTATGCTTTAGTAGATTAGTGTTGTAATAGTTTCGACAAATGAAGTGGCACACACTTTATTAGGGTGTTTGACAAATTTAATTACATTATTGCATTTTGAATTAAATGGAATGAGAGTTAGATTGGTAATTGCTGTACACTTGTTTCAACAGATTGGCTATGCACGAAGAGTCTTCAAGTAGACGCAAGGTTGATGATGATGTTCATGAAGGTGCTCTTCCTGCCTATCTATTGGATCGTGAAAATACAGCTCGGGCCAAAGTATTCGCTATTTGAACATTCTTTTAATTTTAGTCATGTAGTTTTTCTGAATCTTATCTGGGTATCTGACTGTCTACTGTGACATAGGTTCTTAGCAACACCATTAAGCAAAAGAGGAAAGAAAAAGCTGGAAAGTGGGAAGTCCCCCTGCCCAAGGTAAGGCTTGTTTGTGGTTGTCTTATGTATCTCTAGTTTAAGAGCACCATTTCTCACATGCTTCACCTCTTCTTCTGGTTGGATGTTTTGTGGTACTTGCATTGTCCATCTTGACCGGTGATGCTTAATTGGTCTTTCTTCCTTGTTTAGGTCAGACCTGTTGCTGAGGATGAAATGTTTAAAGTGATAAGAACTGGTAAAAGAAAAAGTAAGTATCCATATCCTATAAGTTTGTTATTTTTCGCAATTCAGTCTGTTGCTATTGTGGAGAATCTTTAGTTGTTGTCTATGAACTATGAAAGCTCACACTCATTAATCCATGTCATTTTTACAGCAAAGCAATGGAAGAGGATGGTCACAAAAGCTACATTTGTTGGGGCAGCTTTTACAAGAAAACCCCCCAAGTATGAGCGGTTTATTCGCCCATCAGGGCTTCGATTTACAAAAGCACATGTAACACATCCTGAACTTAAATGCACTTTCAATCTTGAGATCATCGGAGTGAAGAAAAATCCAAATGGTCCCATGTATACCTCTCTTGGCGTCATAACCAAGGGAGCTATTATTGAGGTATATTCCTCATACGCTCAACCTCTTCACTGTGCATGAAGTTATTCAGTCAATTATGCTTCTGATTGGTCACTTCTTTCCTTTTCCTTTTAATTAGGTGAATGTGAGTGAACTGGGTTTGGTCACACCAGCTGGGAAAGTAGTATGGGGTAAAGATTTTCGTTCATTGTTATATAGTTTTGGAAAATTCACATTATTGATCTTCATTTTGTTTCATTTGGTATGAAGTTTATTGAAATTATTTTGTTTGTGTGGTTTCTTCAGGGAAGTATGCTCAGGTGACCAATAATCCGGAGAATGACGGCTGTATAAATGCTGTTCTGCTTGTCTAAACAAACTGATGATGGGAAAGAGATTAAATTATTAGACTTCTGGAGCAGAGGTAGCTTTATTTTTGAAGCGGTAGCAGAGATTTTCTTTTCTTTTTTCTTTTTGTTCTCCCTCCTCCTGGTATTAGTTCTCTTCGTTGACATGTAATCACAAATGTATTTTTATTTAAATATAAATTCTCCATGGCGGATTTTGTCCCTGCAAATCGATATATACACGTATATTTCGGATGAGTATTTTTGCCCAACAATTCAAATTTCTAAGGTCCCGTTAATCATTTCTTTGATGGTTTTTGTTTTTAAAAATTAAGCCTTTTTTCCTTTCTTATATTCTTATATTGGTTCTTTATTAAGTAGAAGAGTGAGTTTTTAGCAAAAATTTAGAAATAAAAACAGGTATTTATTTAGTTTTTGGTTTTTGAAACTTAGGCTGCTGTACTTATTTTCATACTCCTTTCTTTTATATTTTTTTAAAAAATTATCTTTTAAAAAAATTGGTGCTATGTGGCACAATTTCATTGAGTGTTGGTCGGGTTGTAGTTGTGCTTTTTTAAAAATATTTAGGTGCTATTTTGGTTGCACGATTTAATCATTGCTCTTTTTAAAAACATGGAAGACATATTTTAGAGTGATTTTAAAAATGGCAAAAGTGATTTTGGCCATTTTAAAATCACCGCCCAAAGTAAATAACTTAGAAGTGGAATGCTTATTTATATGAAAGAAGAATAAAAATGAAATGGTTACTTAAAGGGCTTAAATTAGGCTGATTTTTTATAATTGCATATATTTTGAAGAATAGTGATATTGTTCTACAATTCATAACGTGTTATGGTGGTATGGTGCATTTGGACATTTGTTATTTGTTTTTGGACTTAAATTTAAATTAATATACTGTTTTCTAGAGAATTTACTCTACAATAATTAACACTGTAATTAAATTGCTATATATACAACACACAAGTATATGTTAATATATCGTAGGCAATTTGTATACGTTAAACAAAAAGATTAAATTATTAGAAACATGTTGAGTGTGTCATTTATTTAAAAAGAATTCTTCAAAATTCGCAACATTATTTTTACCTTTTATGGAGTAATTGCCTCGTCACACTACTCTATAATCCCTACTTTTGTCATTTTTTTTTTTAAATTTACCCTAAACCCTAAAATTCTAGAGATCAACATAACAATCACAAATGGATGGAAATAGAACTGCCAAACTCGAAGTTTATATATGTATATAAAAAATTAAATAAACTTCTTATGATATTTTTATATTGTTTCATTTAAGAAGTTTAATATTTTTTTCATGAGAAATTAATCTTGTAAATGAGGATTCATTGTGGAGAGTCTAATATGAAATAATTTTCACAAGGAACTCTATCTCTTCAAATTCTCCATAAACATATCTCTCTTTAATCCCCCAAGAAATTAAATAATAAATTTTCGTGATGACGGGAGCGGGTCAACAAAGCCATCTT
The DNA here is from genome assembly GCA_002890555.2 of Lagenaria siceraria. Taxonomy (NCBI): domain Eukaryota; kingdom Viridiplantae; phylum Streptophyta; class Magnoliopsida; order Cucurbitales; family Cucurbitaceae; genus Lagenaria; species Lagenaria siceraria. The sequence continues at coordinate 9,457,495 of CM016485.1, read as the reverse complement.
ATCACTGTTTCGCTCCGTAAACATCTCTACTTGTATTGGTTCAATTCTTATAACATTGTTTTTATATAAATTGAATCTTAAACATTATTGAGAAAATAAGAAAACTTGTGCTCTCCAAAAAAAAAAAAAACAAACGATAAATTCTGTTCTGCCAACCAATTCTTAAAAAAAAAAAAAAACAATTAAAAAAAACCCGAAAAATAAAAATGTCTCGAATAAAAAAAATTTAGGTACAGTACAGTGTAGAAGAACAACGTGGATTATTCGAATAATTAGACATTACTGTCTCATTGTTCCCCAAAAAAAAAAAAAAAAAAAAATCAATTTAATTTTGAAAATAAAAAAGTAATGGGAAAATTTCGTGTCCGCCAATAATATTGGGACAAAAATCCTCAACCGTCACCTCAGCCACAAACGAATGCTCTCGCAATCTGTTATCCATCCTCTTTCTTCTTTCTTCAGAATATTCCACAATGAAACCCTAAAACGATTCCCCTTTTCTCCTCCAATCCCTCTTCGCCACGTCATTCTCCCTCTCCCTTCTTCCCTCCAGGTGGGTCGTCTCTTCACACGCTTCCAGAAAGTTTCAGAAAACCCCCCACCCAAAATCTCAACCGCCACTTCCCAATTCTCTTCTTCTTCATAATTCCAATTCTGGGTTGTCTTCATTTTCCAGGAATTCCCTCTCCCAAGCTTGAAATTCCCTTGAAGAATCAGAGTTTACAATGGTCGTTGACGCTTCTTCTTCCAACGCTTTCTCCTTTATTTCCAAAGGATGGAGGGAGGTTCGTGATTCGGCAGATGCGGATCTTCAGTTGATTAAAGACAGAGCTAACTCTTTCAAGAATTTGGCGACGTCTTTCGACAGGGAAATCGAGAATTTCTTTAATTCGGCTTCTAGTTTCTCTGTTCCTGCAATTGGGTCGGGGTCATCTCCTCCTGCTGAGATTGAGTTCGTGAAGAAATTGCAGCCGAAGATATCGGAAATTCGCAGGGCGTACTCCACGCCGGACTTTAGCAAAACTGTGCTGGAGAAGTGGAAGCCGAGGACGAGGATTCGGATTGATTTGTCTGCTATTAAGAACGCAATTGTGTCTGAGGTGGAAGATGGGGATAGGGTTATTGATGGTGATGGGGTGAGGAAATGGAATAGAGTGAGGTTTAGGGAGTTTTGGGGAGAATCGAGAGGAGAGAATGAGAGCGAGGAGGTGCATGTTAATAGAGAATGGGAGCCAATCCAAGCGTTGAAAACGAGATTGAGGGAATTTGAGAAGCGGAGTTCATCAGCCGAGATGTTTGAGGGCTTTAAGAACGGGGACTTCGTGGAGAAAGTGAAGTCGAGCTTGGTGTGTTCTTGTTCTTTAATTTTATTTAGCTTGTCTTTTAATGTCTTGTCGTTTTCTGTTTCTTTATTTAATCTTGTATTAGTGCCAGTCTCAATTGATTCAGGAACTTCTACTCTGCTGATATAATAAACAACTCACGCGTTCCATCTTATGAATAATAGAAAATAGGGAAGGGGAAAAGGTCTCCTTGCTATATGTATAACGATATCAGTCTTTGTTTATTATGACTTATGAGTTCATTATAAGGATATCAGTCTTTGATTATGTGATAAAACTACAAGGGTCGGATATAAAAGGTCATTTTAGCTATTGAAAATCTTGAATTCATAAATTTCTGAGTATTGTTTGGGACCCTTAGATTATTACTAGCTATTGTTAGTTGTTACCTGGGTTAGACTTGTGACAAAAGGGTTAAGTTGTGAAGAAAAATAGCTTCTTGATCGTCAGTTCAAATAATGATTGTCTATCTTTCTAGGATATTATGTAAATATCCTACCTTTACTCGATGCCAATGACTTTAGGATTATATGTTTATCTACTAAGGCTAGTCAAATGGCACATAAGTTTTTCTGGATACTCATGATTAAAAGAAAAACAGTTTATCTACGCCACGGTGAAGGCAAATAATGAATAGTTAAAGGTGGATTATATTCTTTGATCGGACATGCAAGTAGCCTCTATTGTGATCTGGATAGTAACTTCTGTGTTATTTTATTCCCATCTTAAACAATTGTTGATGTATTGTGTGTCTGCATGGAAAACATAGCATGTATATATATGGGTGTGTGTATATGATGCATCAAACATGTGTATGAGACCAGGTAGGTTGTTAGGGTGGTGGCTTCTGCACAATAAGTTATTGGTGTTATTAGTTTATCGTCCTTGCAGAGTTTTTCCAGGACTTTACAGTATTTGAATTAGCATACTGTTTCTAGCTTCATCACAATGGTATAGATTCTGTTGATGGTATAAATAGATTATTATATTAACATTACCATTGTAGACTTGCTCTACCCTTCAATTGTTATCAGTATTGATGACGATTAAGAAGAAATGAGGCATTTTTGTTCCTTCCATAACGATTTGTTTGTATCTCTTGTTCGCAGAGATCAATTTGCAAGGACCCTGAAGACTCAAAGGTTGGCCTCATTTTGATTTATAATGTTTAGTCATTGGATCAATTCAATTTTCCTAGACGTACGAGCATGCTAGCTTAGCTGAAAGGTTGGTAGGTAGGTGTAGGTAGTTTGTGCTGTGTGTTGTCATTAGTGTATTTCCTTCTCCTTTCGCTTTATTGTTACATTATTTTTCTTTCTTTCTGGAGTATAATTAAGCTAATGGATTTGTTATTTTTGTGCACATAGGAGGTGCCACCACTGGATGTACCAGAGCTTTTAGCATCTTTAGTTAGGCAATCTGGAACTTTCCTCGATCAAATTGGCATTAGAAAAGGTATAAACTTCTAAACCTGTTATAGTTATCTAGAACCGCAGCCTATAAGATGTCCTGATGCACTCTGCTACTTTTATCTATTTTTTTGCTTGTGGGGTTGGAGGGGTGGTATGAATTCCTCTCCCTTAAAAATTTCCATTTTAACAGCATACTGTCCATACTATTTTTTTAATTGGTAGTGAGAAACCTAAGTCTGGAGGAAGTACCGATGCTTATGACAGATACAAGAATACAGCTTACAGCGAAAAAGATTAACTCCTTAATCTTGAAATTCTAGGCATATTCTTTAGGTTCTATATTTAAAATACCCAATTAAAGAGTTTTCTGTAGCTTTGAATTTGAAGATGGATGCATTAATTATTCTGTGATGGAGAAGTTTTGGCATCACTGGAATATTTATGATAATGCTGGGAAAGGGAAGTCTGCATGGGATATTTCTTCCTATCGATCTTTGGATTATAATTGACCTTTCATGTTGGGCAATTTGTTTGAAAGGTTGTTGGCATTTTGGAACCCCAAGCATGTTTTGTGGCCACTTTTCACCTATCTGTTTGGTGCTAGTGAATAAGACGTATGAGATTTTTTTTTTTGGATATTTGTGAGTGTCCGGGTTAGCTTGCACCACCTCAACACATTCTCACAAGAAAACTGTTTCACCTTACTACATTTTGTTGCCAAGGTAGGTCATAGGATATTAAATCCTAGGTAGGTGGCTACCATGTTTCTTTTAAATCTTTTATTATTTACATACTGCCTATTAACCACTAGGTCAACCCATGGTATTTAAATGTATGGATTGAGGGGCTAAGCTACATGGTTTTATTTGCCTGTAAAACATAGGTAGCATTTCCCATAAAAAAAATGGAACATTGGTAGCGGTACATGTGTTTCTCATTTCCATATAATCATTAAAATGGTTCAGATTTGAAATTGGATTATTGTGTTTCCTTGTTTAGTGAGCTATATGCTCAAATTCCCTCCTCTTCCTCTATTCTCTCTCTCTCTCTCTCTCTCTCTCTCTGTTTTAATTCTACATAACCTGTTGATCGTATTCTTGCAGATGTTTGTGATAAGATAGTGGAAAATTTGTGTAACAAACGCAAGAATCAATTTCTATGGGGCTCGTCTACAGGAGAGACCTCTGTTATAGGAAATGATAACGTAAATGATGAGTTGGATTCAAGGATAGCCAGTGTCCTCGAAAGTACTAGTCATTGCTATGATGGTGGATTTCGGACTGATCATGGTAAGCACGTACCATCCGATGGGAAAAGGCATGTTGCAATTGTCACGACAGCTAGCCTTCCATGGATGACAGGAACAGCTGTAAACCCCTTGTTTAGGGCTGCATATTTAGCACAATCTGCAAAACAGAGTGTGACATTATTAGTTCCTTGGCTTTCCATGTCAGATCAGGAGTTAGTTTATCCTAACAATCTCACTTTTAGTTCTCCAGAAGAGCAAGAGACTTACATTCGTAAATGGCTTGAGGAAAGAATTGGCTTTAAGCCTGATTTTAAAATTTCATTCTATCCAGGGAAGGTGAGTGTCTTGTGAATTGTTAAAAACATTGTTCTCCAACACGATTGAACTTAGATTGAGTCATTGATTTATGGTCATTGTTTTATAGTTCTCTAAAGAAAGGCGGAGTATCATACCTGCTGGAGACACTTCTCAGTTTGTTCCTTCCAAGGACGCTGACATAGCAATCTTGGAAGAACCAGAACACCTTAATTGGTATCATCATGGCAGGCGTTGGACTGATAAATTTAACCACGTTGTTGGTGTGGTCCATACAAATTACCTGGAATACATCAAGCGGGAGAAAAATGGAGCTCTGCAAGCATTCCTTGTGAAACACATAAACAACTGGGTCATCCGAGCGTACTGTCACAAGGTATTAGTGTAATAGGGCAGATCATGATGGATGATCTTTTTTGTTACTACATCTTTATAACATCAGTTTTTTCTAATTTAGACCGTTCTTGTTTGCTATAGAATGATATTCTCTAATATGTTCCTTCATGATTGGCTCGCTCTTACGTCCTTGTGGATTCTCAGAGTTTCAATTAACACAACCATTTGTCCTCTTTTTTCCAGGTTCTTCGACTTTCTGCTGCCACTCAAGATCTTCCCAAGTCTGTTATTTGCAATGTCCACGGTGTAAATCCAAAGTTCTTAAAAATTGGAGAAAAGGTTGATGAGGATAGGAAACTTGGGAATATAGCTTTTTCAAAAGGGGCATATTTCTTAGGGAAAATGGTCTGGGCAAAAGGATACAGAGAACTAATAGATTTGCTGGCAAAGCACAAACAAGACCTTGATGGGTTCAATTTGGATGTGTTTGGAAATGGAGAGGATGCCCACGAGGTTCAGAGTGCAGCTAAAAAGTTAGAGTTGAATGTAAACTTTTTGAGAGGGAGGGACCATGCAGATGATTCACTTCATGGGTAAGACCTCTCTTAAAAACCCTCTTTTTCAATTTTATACATTTATTGTGCGGAGTAGTTTACCACATCGTGTTATTTTTAGTGATTCTTAAGTGGATCTGGAGGAAACTTCATATAATCTTCATCTATTTGATGCCTCCCCGAGAATCCCAGGTTATAAAGGCACAGATAAAAACATGTTTCATTGAACAAGAGATCTTTCATCAAGCCTGCTATTGAATTTCTTTCCATTTCATTCGCTGAAAGCATTTCTATTTTCTCCTTGAAGGTACAAAGTTTTTATAAACCCAAGTGTTAGCGATGTGCTCTGTACAGCAACGGCCGAGGCTCTTGCCATGGGAAAGTTTGTAGTGTGTGCAGATCATCCATCTAATGACTTCTTCAGGTCGTTCCCCAACTGTTTGACTTACAAGTCATCCGAAGATTTTGTTGCCAAAGTGAAAGAGGCATTGGAAAACGAACCTCGCCCTCTTACCCCTGAGGAAAGATACAACCTCTCATGGGAGGCTGCTACACAGAGATTCTTGGAGTACTCTGATCTTAACAAAGTCTTGAACATTGACAAAGAATTAGAATCAAACAACACGGATGGGAAGGTAATCAGAAAGTCAATCTCAACACCTAGTCTGACAGAAGTCGTTGATGGCGGTCTTGCATTTGCCCATCATTGTCTTACCGGTAACGAACTCCTCCGAATTTGTACCGGAGCGATCCCAGGGACCCGTGACTACGACAGACAGCACTGTAAGGACTTACATCTCCTCCCTCCTCAGGTTAAAAACCCTATCTATACATGGTAGAAGCAGAAAAATAACAAACTTTTATCTGCAAAGCTCTGTAAGATAGAAAAAAGTGTGTTGAAAACATGTTGTTCTTCCTTGGATGCATAAATTACCAATCCATAGCAAGGTTTGATAGGCAGATGCATAATCCAAGGATGATTATTTTCCCTCATATAGGATGTGTATGCCCTGTAGAATAGAATAGAATAGAATAGAATAGGGGAATATGTGTCAAGGATCTGCTGGTTATAGTGTAAGCTGTTGGGCAGTGGAGATTATCAAATGCTTCATTTGCTGGTTGTGTGTCCTTGATTAGGAGGGTTATTATACTTTGTAGTTAAATGGAAGTGTAACATATGAATGGCAATATTTAAGTAGTGTTGAGTAAGTTAAATAGTGTATTTGTGTGGTTTATGTTACAATATACACAGTTACATTCTGAAACTATATTATAAACGGAACTCTATACATCTACATTACCAAAATATGTTAGTTTTGTTGATTGGATTGGATCTCTAACCTTCTATGGAGAGTAGAATAAATGAAGTAGATTTGAGCTTGTATTGCTTTTGACTCGCTCCGTACAAGATTTGGTTGGACGAGAGCATAACAAAGAGGGTCTCAATCACGACTCAAGTTTATTGTACAAGAATCAATATATCCTTTAAGTTATTTGCAGGATTGAAATATCGATATATTTGTAAATATTTGTCGATATGTTAAAATTAGTACTTGGTGTTAGTTCATTGTCAACTTTTCTAAAAAAAAAAAAAAAATAGTCTTAGTCTTTCATCTATAATTTTGGAAATATATTCCTATTCCATCTTTTCTTGAGTAGAAATTATTATTAACATTATTATTATATCCAGTTGGATAAAAGTTAACTTGAGCTGTTTAGCTCCCTGTTGGAACTGTTGATGTGATCTTTCGAGGCCAAACATAGTTTTGGGTTAAGGACTAAAATGAGCTTTGCTCAATGATAATTGACATGATTTTTTTTTTTAGAGGTTAGAGGTTCGGTTTTTTATCTCCACAATTATTCTATTAAAAAAAAATTCAAGAGCCAAACGGACTTTAAAATAATAATTAGGATGAGTTATAAAATTTATCAAAATATATAAGATTAAACCTAGATGAGAGAAAAATAGTGAAATGAGATCTAAATACCAGAACTAAAAATGTATTTTTACATTCAATAAAAAAAAGTTCCGCAAATAAATATTATAATAGAAGTGCTTAAACCTATATTACAAAACAAAGAAAATAATCGATAAAGAAACATAAAATTTTGAAAAATAGAGAATAAAAACAATGATGCCTAGAGTTAGTTTTATTCTTCGTTTAGCTAAAAAAGAATTTGGGTTGACCCAATCCAACTCGAATATCTGAAGCTCCTGAGTCTCAAGCCTTTATATCCTTCTCCAAATCTTAGAAGATCCACTCTAGAAACTTTTCTCCTATTTACATATATAGTAATAAAAAAAATATTTATATTTCTCCTTGTTTAAAATTTGATCACTTTGGATTGATGAATTTGTGAATTTCTAATATTTTTCTTTTAGAATTGTTATGATATTTGTCTTTGTTTAAAATTTATAATAAATATCATAAACATTTGGTATTTAACATTTGAATTTTATGAAATTTTAGTTATTAGTCATATATGTTGTAGATAAATTTACGTTTTAAATTAAAAAAAATTTAAAATCCAATAGCCCAACTCAACTCTACCAAATAACCCCTAATAATGCTATCGCACATATCCTTAAAAAATAAGGGAGAAAAAATAAAAAAAATAATAAAATAAAATACAAAAAGAATGTTACGAGTTGACGACAATATCACCAAACTCTACTTTGTAGTTCGAACTTATACCAATAAGTTTGGCCATTAATTATTTAATCAAAAGTGCTTCCATTTATATTTTTAAATAATCACTTTCAACCAAACCTTTTAGATTTTAAAAAAGCATCCCTTTGATTTGATAAGCTTTGAAAAAGTTTAATCTAATTTGTAGGAACTGATAAGGTCTGCTAATATATATATATATATATATATATATATATATATATATATACATAGCTCCATCCTCGTGACCACTAGATATGAATTTAAACAATTCCAAAAAAAAGAAAAAAGAAAAAAAAAAGAAGCATTTAAGAAGAAAAAAAAAAGTGAAAAAAATGAAGAATCTCTTTCTAATAATTCAATGTATTTGCAAAATCGTTCCTTCTGAGTTCTATTTACACATGTGAAATACAATAATATTCAGCCATGTATATCCAATTTAATTTCTTAATGCTTGCTGAGCTAAGTATTTAAGCAAGATTAATTAAATTAAAGTTCCAATTAATTAAACAGATGTGGAACTCAAGTGTGTTCATAACATTGGAACCCATATAAAATTAATTATTTAGATATCATAATTCATACTTTGTATAATTGTTCATGATAATGTTAATCATATTCTTATTCACCTAAATTAATGTTCGTACATTAATTATTTATAATATTAGAATTGTGTCAGTGGTGCAACTTCTTTTTGGTATTTTTATAATTCTATTTAATTAGGTCTTTTTGGTATTCTTTTCACTTTTCAATTATCTTGTTCACCATGACCTAATTGTTCATAAAATTATATTTTATTAATTATTTATTGATGATAATATATTAAAGGACAATTATATTAAAATATGTTGTTTATTGTTCATGTTAAGTAGTCCAAAATATGGGCAGCTGGGTGGATAGTAGTGGAATAATGAAAATCCTAAATTCATAAATTATTGGAAAATTTGTAAAAATAGAAAAATAAAGAAAATTATTTATAAAAAATAACAAAATTTTTAGATAGTTATAATAGACACGGATAGAAATCTATCAATGAAGTCTATGACTGATAGATATTGATAGAAGTTTATTAATATTTTTTTTGCTATTTTCGTAAATAGTTTGCCACTTTTTGTATATGTGAAAATTTTCCTAAATTATATATGTTTTATATATAAACATTTCTAAAACATCGTGTATATATATATATATATAAAAGCAAGTTTTGTAGTGTGCTTTATTTTGAATAGACACCAAAAACTTTTGACTCAAATATGTCTTTCAACTTAAAAAAAAACGTCTAATAAGTTTTTTAAGATTTTAATGTCATATTTTTTGACATAAATGTAAAGGTTTAGGAATCGACTTGACATTCTAAAGCTCGAAATCTTATATATATTAAATAGAATAAGATTTAGGTGCAGTCTAGGTTGTACGTAAGTCTCACACACCTCACTTTTTAACTAGAAAAAAAAATCAATTATTCTTTTAAAAAAATGTTAACACGTGTCAACATTTAATTGGGTGCAACAGGAGTTGACGTTCAAGATGTGAGATACTTTTTAAAATTAAGAGACTTATTAGATGCGTATATAAAAAACAAGCAATATTAGGGCAGGTGTATCCATTTTCATGCATCACTTTCCATCATAAAAAAAATATTAAAAAATATTTAAAAAAGATAAATTTGCCATGCCTCAATTTATAATTGAGCATTTGAGATATTTTTCATAAAAATTCAAGAAATAAAGTTGCAATTAATTTTTTTTTTAGTTGAAGATAAAGCAGGACAAAAAGAGGTTTATTTGTTTATGTTATAAACCAAATGGGGTTATGAAAAACGTATGAATGTATTTATTTTTTCTTATGTGTGAAGCTATGAAAATACATGTACACAGCCACTATCATTATATTATATTTCTTAGATTTCATTGGTATATAATATATATACATACAACAATGTGAGCAGATATTATTTGGGGAATATACTTTCTTTACCTTTGGGCACTTTTAACATTGCTCGTAAAACCTAATTCTCTTGAATATAACTGTTTGGTATATAAATTCAAAATATATAAACATGGGTGTATTTGAATTAACTTTTTAAGTATTTCATTATTAAAGAAAAATTATTTTAAAAAAAATTGGAGTATTTGACAACTACTTCATATAGCTTTTCAAAAAAATGAGTTTACTAAATAAGTTGGTTCGAGAGAAATACTTGAAATTAATTCTTAAAAAAATAATTTTTGAGTGTTTAGTAGTAGATCTCTCTGCACATTTGTATACTACATAAATTTACCAAAATACCCTTAGTAGTCCGCTACTTCATTTCCACCATGGTTGCTACTAGCTACTAGCTATCAATTACCATTGTCCTTCGCCGGCCACCTTCAATGACCACTGTCGAAAACCGTCTCTGGTGACCTCCACCGGGAACCAACTTCGTCGACCACCACCAACAACCATCTATAGCGGTCTACTATTGCGACTACTCTAGCTACCACCACCACCAAACTCCAACAGCCACCACTGACGACCAACTCCAGCGACCACATTAGATGATCGCCTTTGACGACCACCATCAGAAACTAATTCCAGTGACCACCTCAAGTGATCAATCCCGGTGGCCAACTCCAACAATCCCCTTCAACAACCAACTCTAGCAACAACCACCTTCGACAATTTAGCTCTCTCTAGCGATCAATTAGTCTATCAATTGCATCATTTATCTTCAACGAATAACTCTTAATAACTAACTTTAATGACCAATTAGATCGATCATATGCTAAAATAATAATAAAAAAACTTGAACAATGAAAGTGTTTTTAAATGATTAGTTAATAGTTTTAGTAGTCATCATTTATAATAATTTGATATTATTAGAAAGACTTTTTAGTATCTAGCAAACCAAACAAACTTTTATGATGTCATGATGCGCCCATTCCTATGGCCATTCCTTCAATACTTCTGGCTCTCAGGAGTCTCTTTGTAGGATACTTGGCTAAAGTGTGACCCATTAGCCCATAAATTAGTACTGTGACGAAGCGGTTGTTGCTCACCTGACACGATCGTACGAGCTTACAATTCACCCAACACGATCATCGGGGGTGAACAAGAATTGGGGATCGAATGCGAGCGAAATTCCCGCCAATGGCTGAGATGTTTAGTCGATTCCCTCCCCCTTTGTGGGGGTCCAGACCCTACGAGTGAGCAGAAAAAGGAGGAGGAAAGAGGCCCTGCGAACCGTCATAATTAGTGAACAAGTGTAACTTTCGCTGCCCGACAGTATGGAGTACTAAACACATAGATGTTTTTATTTTAAGTCGTTTTTATAAAGGTGTTTAAATGAAAATGACCTTTTGAAAAACACTTTTTTCCTAGTCAAACTAAATAGGCCCTCCAAAAATTCTCTTTATTATATAGGATGGTTTAGAATCGGTATCACTAGTGATAAATTCTCATCTCTTTAAAGACACATGTGTTTGATGAGTGATTTTAAAACCGACGACATTAACTTTTGTCAAATTTAAAATCACTCAAAATATATTGTTGGTTATTCGAAATTTGACTCTTCTCTGTGAGTTTGGGCTGCTACTTTTGGTGGAATCATTTCAGCTTTGGAATTGAAAGTGGACACACACACTGTGTTTTACAATTCCCCCTTTAATTAGTGCATTGCAAAAGATGAACCACTACTTAACCAAGATCAATTGTCTCTCTAAGCTAATTTCTACTTTTTTCTTTACTATAATAATAATTAATAATAAAAAAAAAGCCTCTGTTAATTTAATTTCTTTTTAAATATACATATATATGTTGCCATTTACTGTCAAAATAGAATGAATATGGTATTGAAAAGCAGCTAAATTTGCTTAGCTTAATTAATTAACATAATGAAAAAAATTAAATAATGACATTCATAAATTAAATTAGTTAGAGACAAACCCATTTGGGTGCATGGTCAAACCCCACACTCAATGCTTCCCAGCTGTTTGCTTTTTTAATTTGCAGCATTAACCCTAATTAATTATGTTGTTATATCAGGCTTTATTATTTTAAACCCCCAAAGTAATCAACAAAACAACATTTTGGACAATGCCTAATCAGAAAAGCATCACCTTTTTTTTTTTTTTTTTAATAAAAAAAATTACCAAGATCTATTTCCACTATGCCCCAAAAATGACATCAAACACATGCTTCCAATTGAAAAACACAAACATAATATTCTTTTTGCACCAAAAAAAAAAACATTCCTTTATAAATATGCATGCAAATAACTTTACTTACTCACTCTCATTTTATTCACTATCATAGAGTAATTGGTCTTTCAGTTGTATTATTCTCTGATCTATAGCTTTAAGTTTCTTCTTCTTTCTTATTATTATTCAATGGGAAGTGATGAACAAAAGGTTGGGATTATGGGTTCTTGCAAAAGGAAGATTATTAGTGTTATGGAGAGGACAAAGAAGCTTGGAAGAGATGATCCAAGAAGGATTATTCACTCTTTGAAAGTTGGATTGGCTCTTACATTTGTTTCCTTGTTGTATTATTGGAGGCCTCTCTATGATGGTTTTGGTATTGCAGCTATTTGGGCTGTTCTTACCGTAGTCGTCATTTTCGAATTTACCGTAGGTAATTAACTTTAACCCTGTCTTCTCTTCTCCATCCTCATACTAGCTTTTTTTTTTTTTTTTTTTTTTTTTTTTTTTTTTTTTTTTTTTTTTTTGAGTATAATGGAAGACGAGAGATTCAAATTACAAACTTCTTTGTTAACATGTCCGGTATGCCAGTTGAACTTATAATGTTTACTCTTTGAGCTAATAAAAAATACGAGTAATGCAAGGTTTGAGTTGTTTTTGTTAAATGAGCTGTTTTGAAGCATGAAAAGCTTCACAACTTTGGTATTTGCATTATTTATCTAAATAGTCGCTTATGGTTTTATGATTTGTAATTAAGAGTTGGCATGTCATATGAAATGTGTGCTCATATAGTTCGTTATAATTAACAAATTAAGTTTCGTAGTTTGAAAAAAGCTAACTATTGAAGATCCCACATGGAAAAAGTCAAGAGATATTACTATCTTAATAAGATAAGTGAGCGTTACTCCTCTCGTTACCAATTGACAACTTTGAGACGAAACCTCATAATATCTAATACTAATAACATAGATTTAGAAAAACATATATAGTTGACTTTGAATTTCTATTCCCGTACTCTAGTCCAAATAGCAAAAATAAATATTTAAAAATTTTGCTATTTCGTGTAAATATATAGTTTCTCTAATTTTTTTATTTTTAAAAATTTTCTTAAAAAAAAAACACTATTAATTAACCTAATTGATCTTAATTAATGATTTCAGGTGCAACACTATCAAAAGGTCTAAATAGAGGACTTGGAACACTTCTTGCTGGAGCCTTAGGAGTGGGAGCTCAACATTTTGCCAGTCTTTTTGGCCAAACAGGAGAACCCATTGTTCTTGGCATTTTTGTTTTCTTGTTAGGTATATATTTAATTTATCATAATAATAGAAAATTTTTTAAAAATAGAAAAATAAGGGAAACTATTTACACAAAATAACAAAATTTTTAAATAGTTGTAATAGACGCTGATAGAAGTCTATCAGACTCTATCAGTAATAGAAATGATAGAAGTCTATCACTTATAGATGCCGGTAGAAGTCTATCAATGTCTATCAGTGTTTTTTTTGCTATTACTAGTAGATGCTGATAGAAGTCTACCTACATTATATTGATTTGATTTTTGTTGGTGTGTTACAACAGCGGCTGCATCGACGTTTTCTCGATTCTTTCCACGGATCAAAGCACGATACGATTACGGGGTTTTGATTTTCATTTTAACCTTTTGTTTAGTATCCGTCTCGGGGTACCGAGTCGAGAAAATCCTGGAGTTAGCACATCAAAGATTATCAACCATATTGATTGGTGGAGCAACGTGCATCTTTATTTCTCTATTTATATGTCCAGTTTGGGCTGGTGAAACACTTCATAACACCATCGCCTCTAACATCGAAAAATTGGCAAACTACCTCGAAGGTAAGGTTATTTATATCCCACACTCGATAAATTCATATCGATTAACTAAAAAATATTTATATTTGGGTGATAAAGATATAGGCATTAAAAATATATTGATTGTTGATGTATAGGATTTGGAGGTGAATATTTTCAATATGAGGATGAAGAGAATGTTATTGTTGAAGACTCTAAACACAACAAATTATCATCTCTTCAAGCTTATAAAACTGTGCTCACTTCACAATCCTCAGAAGAATCTTTGGTAATTTAATTTAATTTCTGTCTCATCTTTTTTCTTATAAATAATTACAGTTTAGCATATATAATTAATTAATTAATTTGGTTAATTATGTATTTTATGCAGGCAAATTTTGCATCATGGGAACCAAAACATGGAAAATTCTCATTTCGTCATCCATGGAAACAGTACTTGAAAATTGGATCACTCACTCGTCAATGTGCATATCAAATTGAATCCCTTAATGGCTATGTCAACCCAACTGATATTCAAGTAATTAATACTCATCATCTTTGCATCCCCACTTTATTGTGATTAAGGCTAAATTACAAGAAATTAGTTTAAAAATGACAGAAAATGTTTCATTAACGTTTCAAAACTACTTTTATATTATAAGTTCGTTAAAATGTTGGATAAAAATTAAGCTTTTAAAATGAGTGTGGCAGTGTTTGGATCTCAATTTTTGTTTTAGATTAACCACCACACACAAGCATTTCAAGCATCCAACATTTCCAAAACGAATTTATGTAATCTAGTAGTAGTTTTGAAATATTCACGAAACGTCTAGGGTAATATTGCAACATTTTAAAAATAAGGATAGTTTTTAAACAAATGTTTTTTTTTTTGTTAGCCTATTGTTAAACTATCACTTCGTCTAAAAAGTTAAGTAATTATTTATATTTTTATCTCTCCTTCTCTATCCTATGAGCTTGAAAATTAGCCATTGATCTCTCAATAAATAATTAGCAACATTAATTGAAAAAAAAAATATATTCAAATTTAGTTTTTTTGTACTTTCAAAACTTTATTGTTGATTTTTTTTAGAAAACTATTTGTTATCGATTTGCATTTCCACTATAATGTTATGAAACATATTTCTGAAAATTCTTATTATTATTTAATCGATGACAACTTAATTAAACTCAAACGCTTAAGTTGATGGATTATTATGAAACGATACTAAACAAACACGAATTGATTTTGAAGGTTGCGATTCAATTTCGAAGAAGAATAGAAGAATCATGCAAGGCCATAAGCTCAGAATCCGGCAAAGCTCTACGGATATTAGCTTCATCCATCAGAACAATGACAAATCCATCTTCTTCAAGCAAAACCCACATTGAAAATGCCAAGACTGCCATTGATGACCTTAAAAACACACTCAAAAGTGGATATTTGGAGAGCTCAGACCTATTGGGAATCATTCCAGATGCAACAGTTTGTTGTATATTAATTGACATTGTGAAATCCGTCGAGAAGATATCGGAAGCCATCGACGAACTCGGTCGGTTGGCGAGCTTCAAAAGCGTGGAGGCAACGGTTTCACCAGAAAAGTCGTCGCAATTGCTTCACCGGGGGATCGTGAACCCGGTAGCCATCGACGAACTCGATCGGTCGACGAGCTTCAAAAGCGTGGAGGCAACGGTTTCGCCAGAGAAGTCGTCGCAGTTGCTTCACCGGGGGATCGTGAACCCAGTGACAGACGGCGAGTGTGGAGATCATGTTGTAATTAGGGTGGATGATAATAATGAAGTAGATGAAATTGGTAAGAGTGAAGCTAATTTGGAGGTGAAGCCAACAAACAAAGGGGAGATAATAGTGTGTAAATAATTAGGTCATTAGGAAAAAAAAAAGAATTGGGGTTGAGGGCCAGGAATTTTTAAACTGGCCAAGTAATATTAGAAGAAAATCAAGAAGATGTTTTATTAGGGAGGTCATTTTGGTCATTTTGCGATATGGCTTACCTTTGTATTAAGAAAATTAGATAAAAGCTAAGAAATGAAAAGTTTTTTGTTTCTTTAAATGGTGTTTGAGCATTAGGGTTTTGCAGCTTTTGAGTACTTTTCTTTTTGTTATGTTATACCTATAGTATTAAATTTGTATAATATTTCCATCGATATTTCCACGTTTTCATGGGTTCAATATGGATACGAGGGGTGAACAAATTATATCGTAGAAAAATCCACAAAACACAACAAAATAAGCATCAAATTGCCACTAATATAAATAATAGAAGTTTACATATTTGAAAATAATAAATTATTTATTTACTAATTTAATTTAATTTTTTTTGTTTTTATAATTTTTCCAGAAATATCCATCGAAAATCGATATTTTTATCGAAATTTTCATAAAACTAAGACCTCGATATTTCCATTGACATCGATATTTTTAAACCTTCAATTTGAATCAAATGATTTCTAGCTACCTTTGGTAGCAAAAATATATAGTAAATTCTCAATTGTGACTTCTCTCTAAAAATCAAAACTTGGTAAAACTAGGTAACAATAACGAATTCTCCATTTACAATTTTCACCAACCAACGGAGGGAAAACAAAATCTCAAAAAACTATACCATCTTTCAAATTGGAAGAAAGACTTCTCTGTATCAATTATTATTAGAGTTTGTGTGTTCTATAAATGATGTATTTATTTATTTGTTTTTAAAGATACTTCAAAGGTGCTTTGTTAAATTATAAAGCGAGAAAGTCTTCCAATTAAATTAAAAAGCAGAAGCATCATAATTACAAAATAACTTATAATTGGTACATCGAAAGCATCCATTAGTGATATCAATCTAATATCCTCTCAAAGAAGAGCTTGATCCTCGGTGACATCGTTGAAGATTCTATTGTCGCGCTCAAGTAAAATGAAGTAAAGAGTTAGATTACTCTGATAATGTTATATGATTGTGGATAAAATATCGTTGCCCAACGAAAAATGTTATATATAAATATATATAGAGTTAAAATATACAAATTAAAGCAATGGTTAAGTAAGTTCTCATCCACTACAAATCTAAAAGAAGTGAATTCTTCTAATAAAATTATGTTCTTCAATGCTCATTATTGGTCATAATTAGTATATATTAAAAAAAATGGAGGACTTTTCGATTAGTTTGAATATATAAGAATTAATATATCCTTAAAATTAGTACTTTAAATATTCAATTTTCCCTAACCAGAAATATCATACACAAATAACCACGTTTAACGACGATTAATTATGTTTTGTTTTTCAATTAAGAAGTAATCTACTGCCACAAGTTTATTTGCTATGAAGTGGAATTATAGTAGGTGTGTTAAACGCTCTAACTCTTTTCTCTAGTACAATAATAAATGTAGGCTCAAGAATTTGAACAGAGGACGAAAAATACAGTTTGACTGCAATTCAAATCCTAATCCTAATTGGCCTAAAGTTTATTACAAGTTGAAGGACAAAATAAAGTTTAAAGCTTTGGTTTATAATCATTTTTGTTTGTTAAAAATTAATTAGCTTGTTTGTCTTGGTTATTACTTTTTTTTTAATTATTATTATAATTAAAATTCAATTATAAAAAAAATCAATAATACAAAGGACGACGGTTAAACACTATGAACTAATAATTTAAAAATACTTTTATTGACCGAAATTTTTTTGTTTTAGCATAGGATTGATCAATTGGTCGCTAGAGTTAGTTGTTGGGAGTTGGTCATTGGAGATAATCAATGCAGTTGGTCGACAACGTTGATCACTAGAACTAGCCATCAGAGGTGGTCGTAGTTGGAGTTTGTTGCCAGAGGAAGTCGTCAGAGTTGGTCATTGGAGGTGGTCATCGGTGGTGATTGCCGGCAGTGGTCGCCGAAGGTAGATTGCTGCATGTGGTCGCCACAAGGTGATAGACGGATGTCGGTGGTAGCCGACTGCAATAATGGTGGAAGTGAGGTAGAGTACTTGTGAGATTCTTTTGGTAATTTTATGTATTATACAAATGAGGGAGAAATTAACTATTAAACACTCCAAAATTATTTTTCTAAAAGTTGATTACTGTTTCTCTCAAACCAACTTATTTCATAAACTTATTTTTTAAAAAAATATTTGGAATGGTGGTCTAATACTTCAACTTTTTTCAAAATATTTTTTTTTCAAAATTAAACACCTGAAAAGTTAAACAAAACACACACTAATATAGTCTCTTAAAGAGAATTTTTTTCCTAAAATAGAGTAGTTTGAAAAAAAAATTTATATATATTTTTTAAAATTTGTTTAAGAAGAAATATTTACTTGTTGTTGTAAAGCTTCATTTTTATTTTATTTTATTATTATTACTTAGTAGCGTCACATAATTGAATGTAATTATTAAAATGAACACAATTCAATTGACATAAAGTATATGCCTCAATTACAATAGGTTGAAATTTGAATCTCACAAGCATTCATGTTTATATGGGAAAAAGGAGTAAAATTATGTGTTGGAAAATTCATAAAACTTTAATTTACGATTATTCTAAAATAACTATATCGAATAATGACGATATGTGATCTAAACAAATTTCAACAAAATATAACTACTAATTAATTTATTACCCGTATATGAATTAATTAATAAATTAATTTTAAAAAAAATGTGTGTTTAACATAATTGAAGTCTAAAACAATAGAACAAAGACAGAGACTTTGTGGGTATTTGAAATAGTCAACCTATTTTGTTCTCTAATTTAAGCTGTGAATATGATAGGGATATACACTTTGACTACATATACAACGACTCTCTAACGTTGAATTTGAATAACACATATTTAAATTCACAAACACAACAACTTGACACAACTATGTAATCCGATTGCCCTAAAAACTAATACAACTTGACGGGAATAAATAAATAAAATTAAAAATTATGATTTTCTTTATTGTCTTATTTAATTTAAATTAAATTTTCAAAAAGGAAAGAGATATTATTTTCCAATCCTATATTTTTTCTATTCTTCAAAATTTGGTAGAATTTTCAAAAATAATATTTATAAGTGTATG
This sequence comes from Lagenaria siceraria, assembly GCA_002890555.2. NCBI lineage: Eukaryota > Viridiplantae > Streptophyta > Magnoliopsida > Cucurbitales > Cucurbitaceae > Lagenaria > Lagenaria siceraria. Next base: position 9,438,571 of record CM016485.1, on the reverse strand, counting down.
TGTCATATATATTTTTTTCTAGGATTTTTTGAATTGTTTTCAAATATAGAAAAATGAGCAAAACTATTTATAAATATATAAAAAATTCACTGTCTAAAATTTTTATATATTTATAAATAGTTTGATTTTTTTTTTTTGTTTATAGTAATTGTCCTTTTTTTTTGTAAAGGACCAAAAAAAAAAAAAATTAAAATAGAGATATTTAATTTTAGTACAAATTTTGTTTTAGTATGTGAAATTTTCACAGATAGAAAAAATATCAAACTATTTATAGAAAATAGCAAAAAAATACTGATAGATATTGATAGACTTCTATTAACATCTATCCGTGATAGACTTCTTTCATTTCTATCACTTCTATCTGCGTCTATCATAACTATTTAAAAATTTTGCTATTTTATGTAAACAATTTTTCTTATTTTTCTTTAAAAATTTTCCCTTTTAGTATTATCAACATATATTAAAATTAGTCCTAGTTTATTTTTCTCAACAAAAATAATAATAATAATAATAATAATAGTCCTAGTTTATGATTAATTTCTTCTAATTCTTCTTTTATGTCTCTAATATTAGTCTTCTATCTATTTTTTTTTTGGAAAGATCCCGTTGTATTTTTTTTAATGAAATATAATAATATTATTATTTTACTAAATTCAATAAAAATTAACTTCAAACTAACAATACATATTAAATTTAAGATGATCTAATAAACCAAGGATCGGACAAAGTTAAAAAACTCCCATCAACCCTTGATCTTCAATGCACTCCACAAGCAAGATAGATCACTCCTCACTTGAATGCTCCAAATATTCATGCATTCTATCTCAAGAACACACAAGAAACAAAGCTTAAAAGCTTTCAAGGTTTAAAACCCAAATTCTACATTTCCATCTCCTCCAAAATCAAATGAGTAAATTCTTTGTAGAGCACGCTTCCCCAATTTCTATTGATCCAATCTTTCAACCTTGATCATCCTCGAATGTGTGTCTAATGATCCATACAAAATATAAGAAAAGTAATAGGAAGGAACATTAGAAGGAAAAGAAATGACACTCTCATGATTTTTATCACTTAAATACTTTTTTTTAGATTCATACTCTTTTCTTTTTCTCTTATCTCTAATGTCTACTTTTCTCTACTTTCTTAGTCTCATAACTGTCCTCACTTTTCTTAAGAAAGTTTGTTATGGACTCATCCACAACACATACTTCAAATAGCTTCTCTCTCTCCTCAACTACTTCACATTTTGATTCCTCTCCCAAAGTTTGATGATCACCCTCATTTGTGTCAATGACAACATCGCTGGAATCTCCCTCTTCGACTTGTGAATGAACTAGATCATTTGGAATTGGTTGATCAATTTCTGGCAATGGACTATCTTCTTGATTTTTTACTTGTGTGGCTTGATTCTTCCTTGCTAGCTTTTGCAATTTCAACTCTTCATTCAATTGAGTTATGTAATTCATCGAATTATGTAACTCAGCCAAATTTTCTCGAATATTCATCCAAAAATTATCATTGCTATTGTAGGTCGCATGGTGATTTCTTCTTTTGTGAAACATAGTGTAAAACTTTCTAAGATCTCAAACTTTCAGCAAGTCTTATAGTATTCTTATGAGAATCATGCAAGAACTTCCAATAAAATCTAGAATGTGAAAAGTAAAAAAATCTTGAAGTTTAAAAAAAAAATTATGGATATATGAAAAGACAATTTCTTTTGTAATTTTTTTTTCAGCAAGTATATTGAAATATGAAGTTAAAAGAAGATGAAAGGTCAAAGGAAAATGATAAGTCAAGTCTTTCTTTTTATGTTTTTTTTTCACAAACTTTTTTTTTCCAGCAAGTACAACCTATGAAATAAAAAAAAAAATGAGAAGATGAAAAGTTACGGGAAAGATGGAAATAGATGAATGGATTTAAAGAAAGAAAGATGGCATGGAAAGGAAAACAAGAAAAGATATAATCTGTTTAGAGCCAAAGCTCTGATACCAAATGATAAAGGGAACTCTAAGAGAATCGGATCTATGAACCATGTTGAAGAACATGACCCAAAGAACACAACCGCAAAAGACCCCAAAACCAATTTTGATCTCAACCCTAAGATAGGCTAGAAAACAGATTACTTAGATGATCTAATAAACCAAGGATCGGACAAAGTTAAAAAAAACTTCCATCAACCCTTGATCTTCAATGCACTCCACAAGCAAGATAGATCACTCCTCACTTGAATGCTCCAAATATTCATGCATTCTATCTCAAGAACACACAAGAAACAAAGCTTAAAAGCTTTCAAGGTTTAAAACCCAAATTCTACATTTCCATCTCTTCCTCTTTTAAATGACAAAATTACATCAACATTTATACTATTTGAAAGGTCACTAGGAAAGGTCACAACACTCTTCAATTCCATGCATGAACCATCATAAATGTAAATACATTAAAATAAATTGATACATTTAGTATTAAATGTGTAGATAAATCTGAATTTTCAAATTCATGGTGTCATTTGGTTGGTCTTGAAGCTCGAATAGTTGCAACCCTTCAATATAGCTTGGAGACTTGGCTTGGAAGTAAACATTTAATGCTTCAAGAAGACCCTTAGCTCTAGTTCTTGTTGTTGCCAATTTTTTTGCTTATCAACTCCCCTTTAAACAAGGTGAACCCCCACAACAATAATAAGAATAACCCCCAATAAACAAATTTGATAAACAACCCCAAGAAAGCTAAACAGATTTGGCTTGGAAGATTGATCAAAGATCAAGAAGAAAGGAGAACTTGTTCCTAACTTCAAGATTTCGAACTCTCCACAATCTAATTGATCAAACTAGATTGAAAGTTCTAAACATGCATTCTAAACACAAGAATACAAAGAAAGCATAAAAGCTTGAGAGATTTACTCTATGAAAAATTCATTCTAATTCAAAGTCTTCCCTTCAAAATGTGGAATTACAACCCTATTTATACTAATTGAAAAGGCACCATGAAAGGACACAACCTTTCACCAAATTGTCTAAATCCATGTACACCCTTTCAACTACCCTAATAAATATAAATACAACAAATTAATTTGGTACATAATATATTAAATAAGAGGATGAATGTGGATTTTGAGATTCATTGTGTCTCTTTAAAGAAAAGGTGTCTTTTGATACTTGAAATCTTGCGTCTCTTCAACTCTAGTTGGAACCTTAGCATGGAAGTAACTCATCTAATGTTTCAACTAATCATTACCAATTATTTCCTTATCAGAAAGTATAATAACTAAAATAGAACGAGTCTAAGAGTATTAGGATCACTTATGTTGACTTATTTTTTCAATCCTCGTCAACCTTTTTTTTTTTTTACGATTTTTTTTTTTGTGCTAAGAAAAAAGGTGTTACTTATAGTGAGCCGACTTGAATAGTTCAAACGTTAGTAATGTTTTTTTTTTTTTTTTTTTTAATTTTTAATTTTTTTAATTTTTAATTTTTTTTTTTTTTTATTATAGAATGAAAGATTATATTGTCTACTTCATGTTAATGAAATTATATTCTTGAAAAAAAAATGAAAGAAAAGAACCAATATATAATATTTTTTTTTTTAAAAAAAATTAAGTATGGGAGTTGGTGAGTGATGGATTCTCTCTATAATTGAAGGTTATGAGTTGACTTCCAAATTTTCTACAATGACGATGTAGCATTCAAACTCAAATATATAGATCTAAGTCTTACTCTTATTTTAATAACAACTTGTAATATTTTAATTAATTTTAATGTAAAGGAAAAAAATATAAAATAAAATTGTCTTAGTCCTAGTTGTTCAATAATTCCTAAATAAAAGAAACATTCCCTATATCAAGCAAAATAGAATTTATATGTAATAATGTACAATGAGATTATGAAAGTATACTATACCATTCTATTATATATTGAATGAGTTTGGTGTTGTAGATATTCAAGTATCACCACCATAATTCAATAAATTAACCAATCTCAATGAATTGTAGTTCATTATTATAACTTAAAAAAAAAGTTTTGCTTCACTAATAATACTTGTTACCAAAAGTTTTTTAGGCTAAGGATTTTGTTTTCTCTCATCGGACTCATCATAAACCACTCTTCGAAATACTTCAACTGAACTAAAAATTAACAGTAAGAATTTATATAGTACAATCTTTCAGTAATATTCCTAAGGTTGAACAAGGACATTAACATAATCAATTTGAACATAGCTAAACTATTAAAATATACATCTTTGACTAACCGACTGGAGAATCAAAATTACCGGCACATGTTAGTTTAACTCAAAAGGATATTGACATGACTATTATAGAAATTGAACTTGGTGAACCTTTAATATATCTTAATGGGTAAACATTCAAAAGTTTTGAGATTTGGATCACATAGTATTATGTATATACACATATACGTACACATATACATAAGGTTATATGAACATGTACATGTATATATTTACATATATGTATACACATATTGTTCTTGGGACAATCAAAATTTTTTAAAAATTAAATAATAGGAATTTAAACATGAAATATATATACATAGGCGTCGGAGGTGGTCATTGTCGAAATTGGACATCGAATATGGTTTTCACTAGAGTTGGTCATCAGAGATGAGTTCTCGAAAAATATTAAAGGGAGAGAGAGTTGATTATTTTAACCACTTAATTATAAATAGTTTTACTTACAAAGGTAACTTACTCCAAGTTGGAGTCCCAAATACTCGTTACTTATCCATTATCAAGAAAATCTTTAAAAGAAAAAAGAAAAAAGAAAAAAAAAGAGCAAGAAGAGTTCTTATAAGTTATAAGACAATCCATTTGAAAAGTCCACCTTCATCACTTTCTTCAATCCTCTGCCCAATTTCCACGTTCGTTGATTCAACCATTACAGCTCCTCCATTGACTACCATGATTAAATTCCCAATCTCCATTCCATTTCTCTCCTAATTCTTAATTAATTTCGTTGTACTCAATTTTTTTCACAATCGCCATTCGAAAACAGAGTAAAAACTCACAATGAACGATCTGTTTTCCACCGATTCCTTCCGCCGTGAGCACCACCGCCATGACTCCATCGAGATTCCCGACCACGCACCGTCATCAACTACGATCAATCTCAACAGTTTCTTCGACGACGTGGAGTCCGTGAAGGCGGAATTGACGGAGCTCGAACGCCTCTATCGAAGCCTCCAAAATTCTCACGAACAGAGCAAAACTCTCCACAATTCGAAGGCGATTAAGGATCTTCGATCGCGAATGGAATCCGATGTAACTTTGGCTTTGAAGAAGGCTAGGTTTATCAAGCTCCGATTGGAGGAACTAGACCGGTCCAATGCAGAGAACCGGAATCTTCCTGGTTGTGGCTATGGCTCCTCCGCCGACCGGTCAAGAACTTCCGTCGTCAATGGATTGAGGAAGAAGCTGTGTGATTCGATGGAAAGTTTCAACAAATTGAGAGAGGAGATTTCGTCGACGTATAAGGAGACGATTGAACGAAGGTATTTCACAATTACAGGGGAAAATCCTGATGAGAAGACTGTTGATTTGTTGATTTCTACAGGTTTGATTTTCAGTTCTTTCTTCTTCTTTAATCCTAATAATCAATTACATGAGAAAGCATAATGAATGAACTTCAAATTCAAATTCAAGTTTCTATAATGAATACAAACGGCTAAAATAACTTTTTTTTTTCCCCCTTTTCTTTAACCATATTATATTCATAGCTTAGCCAAGCCATTTTGCCCATTTCTGAATTCTATTTTTTTTAGAAATTAAACTTATAAATACTATTTCATTTATAAGTTTTTTTAATCTAATTTTCAGTAATACTTTAAAAAATTAAATCAAAATTTAAAAACTCAAATACTACTTAAAACCTTGTTTCTCTAAAAAGAAAATGACTAATAATTCAAAGTGTTTTTTTTTAAAAAAAAATGTAAAAAATATAGTATAAAACTTGAGAGAAAATTCAACCAATTAAAAATAAAATCGCTATTAGTTGGAGTCTTAATTATTTTTAGCAATATTTGAGTGAAGGGCTTAAAGAAATGTTGTGTTTTTAAATGTTTAATAAGTCATTAATACTTGTTGGCCTAATATATCCACAACTTAGAAGTGATTTTGCCAGTTTAGATCAAAGGTAATTGTAATGGTCGTCCAACCTCAAGCTATATGTATATTAAGTATGTGTTTGTATTAACTTTTCAAGTGTTTAATTTTGAAAATAAGTCTTTTTAAAAAAGAAAATTAAGGAATGTTTTCAAATATAAAAAAAATATCAAACTATTTACAAATATAGTAAAATTTCATTATCTATCAACGATAGACCGCGATAGACTTCTAAGTATATTCTATCGATAGAAGTCTATCGTTGATAGTTTTATATATTTGTAAATAATTTGATATTTTTTCTATTTATAATAATTTTTCAAAAATTTAAAGGGTTTGGCAACAATTCAAAATAGCTTTGAAATATATTTTAATTAAATTTTATGAAGTTTAAATAAAAATGATTTTTTAAAAAAAATATTTTTTTCTTTAGTATTTTGTCTATAGAAGCTTTTGGGTTGTTTGATACTTTTTAAAATTTACCCATAAAATAAAACTAAAAGTTGTATTCTTGACTTACTCTAAAAAAATCTCTAAACTGTATTATTTGCAAATTTTGAGGTTAACTAATTATTGGCAACTGCATGCTATTGTGCATTAAATATATAGAAAAAAAAATGATGACTTAGTCTATTTAGAATGACTTTTTATTCACTTGAAAAATGTTTACATACTCTTAACTAAAAAAAAATTCCAAATGTATAGAACTAAATCTACACAAATATAAAAAGTTTAGATAACAAACTTACACTTTAACATTTAGATACTATACGAATTCATAGCCAAAATTTCAATTTGCAAAAAACTACCTTCAATATTTTTTTTTCCCTCCATAACTTAAAGACTTTTGGTTTTCTTTATCAAAGAAACTAAGTAGTATATATAAGCATAATTTTTTAAAAAAATTAAATAATTACCAAACACAATCTTCGTTATTATTCGAAAACTTGAATATAGTATGCTAAAATGAATTAAAATGATGTTATATTTATAAAGGGGAAAGCGAAACATTCCTGCAAAAAGCAATACAAAAGCAAGGAAGAAGAAGAGTTTTGGAAACAATTCAAGAGATTCAAGAAAGGCATGACGCAGTGAAGGACATAGAGAAGAATTTGAGAGAGCTGCACCAAGTTTTCATGGACATGGCGGTGCTGGTTCAAGCGCAGGGGCAGCAGTTGGACGATATCGAGAGCCAAGTGACTCGAGCCAACTCCGCCGTCAAGCGTGGCACAACTGAGCTACAAACTGCAAGATACTACCAGAAAAACACTCGCAAATGGTTCTGCATAGGCATCATTGTTCTTGCAGTAATTCTCATCATCATTATCGTTTCCATCGTCCTTTCGAAGAAGTAGGACGACGAGTATTAGTTAGCATAAATTCCAATGTGATATTGTTCGTTTGATAACTCTTTCATTTTTAGTTATTTCTGTTCGTAAAATTGTGGGTTGTTTTTTTAATACGTTTTGATTATGGTTTTTGTTGAAGCATGATTGAAATATTTGAGACAGCAGGGGCACTATATATATATATATATATTAAGAAGTTGAATTTCGAAAAATCAAAAAGAAAAAGTCAAATTAGTTTGGTTTTTCTTTTTTTTGTTGTTGTGAATTTTTTTTTTTGTTCTTGGATGGGCCATTAGAATCTTTGGTGAAGTCTTTTTCTATATCACGTTTGGGACATCACATAATCTATTTTTAAAGGCATGTTTGTTAGGTTATTTAAATTTTGTTTTATATTTTCAAATTGACTCTAGCGAATATGTATTTAATAAATAATTTAAATTTTGTTTTTGAAAACAGTTTTTAAATTTTATGATTTACAGTGCAAATTCTAAAAATAACATTTTAATGTTTTCACTATTTTTAAGAGATTTTGGATTTGAAAATTTTAAATGCATAATTATATTAATAATAAGTTTTAAATGTTAATAAACATAATATTTTATGCTATAAACTCAATTATTTTAGTTAAAAAAATATGTATTATATTTAAGAAGACGAGGGCTTCAAGAAGAAGGTGAGGGTTTCAAGAAGATGAGGACTTCGAGAAGAAGACGAGGGTTTTGGGAGATGGATGAAAAACCTTTTACATGAAATTTTAACCATTGGGAGTTGAACCGTTGTTCGGGAAAGCAAAAAAATTAAACAGGGAATCTGAACCACCTCCTGAGAAGAAGGAAATTGAAGAAGATAAGATGAGAAATAAATTGGGAGTATTTATGACTTTTCACTCGGTAAGACTTACCAGTAAAAATCTGAAAAGTTGAAAAAAAGAATAGAAAAAGAAGATTTAAAAAATGGGTTACTTTTTGTCCCATAAAAAAAAATTTGGATTATAAATAGCAATTTTCTCTTAGATATTCATCAAGTGCTTGTGACTTCATAATTTCATATGTACGAACTTTATTACTACAACAATTTGATATTTTATAATAACATATTTAAACTTTCTTTGTTTGCATACAATAGCATGACATCATTTCTTTAATCCTCGCCACCGTTCTTATTTGAAAATAACATTAATCATGTGATCAAATTGGGTAGATAATAGTTAATATGAACATAGCTTAACTAACATAAATATGTACTATTAATCTCGAAGTTTGAGTTTGATCTTTTCTACTCCACATATTGTTAAAAAAAAAAAGTTGTGGATATATTTGTTACCATTACAATTATTTTATTTTTTTTTAATCATCATGAATTGGCCTAGCGGTAGTGGGAGCATCCAAAAAAAACCTTAGGATTTAATATCCTACGGGTAAATTGGCAATCTGCCTGTTGTAGGGTCGGGTGAGTTGTCCCGTGAGATTAGTGATTAGTCGAAGTGCGTATAAGCGAAAAAAAAATTATTTTTAAGAAATGTCACATCTCAACACCTCTGTTAATGATTAACAGTTTCTTGTTAATTGACATATTGAAATCGAGTATTTCTCAAATTTTGGAGACTTGATGATGTTCGATTTTGAAACCTAACGACTAATTTAATATAAATTTCAAACTTTAGAGATTAAAAGTATAATTTACTATACTAGATATAGATGAACATTGTTGGACCCCCTACTAAGTCAAAACTTCTTCTTTGTCACATATGATTGAATTTTATGATGGTAGATCTTGACTTTTTTCTTTTTCATAATTTTTAAATAAAGTTATTCCCACTCTCGAGTAATTGCTATCTTAATTATAAGAATAAAGATAAGACACTTTTCTTTCCCACTAATTTGGATATTTACTCTTTAATATGATCCTTGATGACAATGGTAAATTTTTTTTAAAAGAAAAAAGTAATTCATATTGCAATTTTTTCCATTCATACAAGCAAGATGAATGATTTTTTAATCAATGACGTTTTAGTAAAAAATACATGTCTAAACTAATTGAGTTATATGTTTTGATCATACTTATATTGTAATATAATATTATCCATTTATTTATAATATTGTATTGTTATTATTTTTGAAACATTGAATCCATGATTTGTAAGTTAAAGATCGTGTCGTTTCTAGCACTAACTTTATTTAAGGCTACATTATAATTTAAAATAAAATGATTACAAATATACATGATTAATGATTCTTATAGCACTTAGTTTCTTGTTTTTTAATCCTTATTTGTTGAGGAAAAAAAGAGAGAGTTGACCTTATAAAGTTGCATATAAATAAATATTCAAAATGCTCACCCAATGATAATGCATATTTATTATACCAATCACATGTATACTCATTTGACTTTATTTTTAATACCTAAATATAATTTTTTAATTGGCATCCTTTTCCAAATTTGTTTCTAATTTTCGTAAATAGATTAATTTAATCTGTCATGCATCAAATATTTTTAATGATATATATATATATATATATATATATATATATATATATATATATATATATATATATATATATATATAACCGCCATTGATTGAATTAAAAAAAATTCATTTTTCATTACAACAGTATTTTCAACCGTAATTTTAAATATTGTGGGACAATAAGAACTGTTTGAAAAAATAATTATTATATAGAATATTATTGAAAATGTTAGAGATTAAATTGTACATTTAGTTTATATTAGAAAAAAAAGAAATAAAAGCTAATTTAAGTATAACGTAACTCCAATGTTTATTATCTACCTCGGGGTCAAATATTCTATATTCCACTTCACATTCAAAAAAATACATAAAAAATGAAAGAAAATATTTAAATGAAAGTTAATTTCATTTATTTTTTTTAGTAAAATAAATTATTATATTATATTTTAAGACTGTTTCTAAATATAGAAAAATATCTCAAACTATTTATAAATATATAAAAATTTCACCATCTTTCCTTGTATTATTTGTGTTTATAATAATTTTTTTTTTATATTTTATTAATTAATTTGGGTTTGATTTGATCGTGAAATCCATCTTGGCAATTGGCATTGACTTTTTATTGAGTATAGCCGTAAATCTCCCAAATAATCAATGAAAAAACGACTTACAACAATGGCAACTGACAAATCCAATCTTCTCCCCATTTTCCCTCTCCGGCTCCGGCTACTCCTCTGCATCTCACTGCCATGAACAACGGCACGGCGGACAGCGGCGGATTTCTCTCCTCAAACAACATCGGCGGTTTCGGCTACGGAATCGGCGTCTCCTTAGGGCTTTTGATTCTCATCACTACAATCCTCTTGGCTTCCTATTACTGTACCAGAAACGGCCTAACCTCGACCTCCGTGATTCAGAGGACCGCCAATCGGTCGCCGCCGCAGGCGGAGGAGGAATTAGAAGCTGTCGTCGTCGAAATCGGACTCGATCAGGAAACGATTACGAGTTATCCGAAATTGCTGTATTCGGAAGCGAAGCTTCAGAAGAACGATTCGACTGCGTCTTGCTGTTCAATCTGTTTGGCCGATTACAAGAACTCGGATGTTCTTCGGCTTTTGCCTGATTGCGGCCATCTCTTTCACCTCAAGTGCGTTGATCCGTGGCTGAGGCTTCATCCGACCTGTCCGGTTTGCCGGACCTCGCCGATTCCAACGCCTTTGTCGACTCCTCTGGCGGAGCAAGTTCCATTGGCGAGTCGACGCGATTGAAGAAGAAGACGATCTGGATTAATCGAATCGACGTCGTTTTCGCCATTTTTTGGTTTTATTTTACAAATTAATTCCATCGCAATCCATAGTGGGAAGTTCTCACACTCAACCTCCTTAAAAGGTTAACATATTTCTTGTATTTATTATTATTATTATTACTTTGACAAATTTCAAAAATCACCCCCTAAAATTAGTTGTTCAATTTTATTCAACCTTGAAACTTATACAATTAAAAACTTGATCGTATAATTGCAATTATGGCTTTTTTTGTTTTTTCTCATTTGTTAAGATCTTGTCTATCTTGATTTTGATTGATTGATAGGGCTGAAATGTATACTCATCTTGGTATCTCAGCTATTTTATCCAAAAATTTCTATTACTAGACGGGCCATTTTGTTCACATTATAATTGAAAACAACACAAACTACTCCCAAAATAATTTATGAATAATGGTTTTATTACAATTATACTTTAAAATTTATAATTTTCAATCACTTTCTAAATTTTGTGATTTGTTACCATTACACTTTTGAAATTTAAATTTGATCAATTCTTTGTTAATGATTAAAATCAACATGATATTTGTAACAAATCACTTTTAGTTTAAAGATGTAATTATAACAAACTTCACTGTTTAATGGTGGTTCTGACAAGTTTTTCTTGTTTTAATAATGATTCATAATAATGTTAACGTGACCATCAATTAGTATTTGCTTCATATCCTTTATATTAAAATGATATCTAATCGAAAACTTTGTGTTCTTATTGCAAATAATTTTATGTAGCATCCAATTTCTGTTTAGTACCAAAAGTGGAGAAATGAAGATTTAAATTGGTTACCTAACTTAAATGTAACAGTAAATATTTTAATTTGTTATAATTAATGTGCAAAAGCTTAGAAATTAAATGGTTACTTAAAATTATGAATTAAAATATTTTTATTTTGTTACTTTTTTTTTGTTCAAAAGGAAAATCAATCAGAATCCCTTGTTTACGTGTATTTAGAATCTCTTATTTAGCGTGACTATAAGATATTCATTTATAGTCTTTGAAATATTAAACTTTAACTTGTTTCATTCCAATCTCTAGATTTTTAAAAAAGGTTAAATTTGATTCACAATTTTTTTTTTTTTGTGTATATATATATTTTGACAGGTAGTACAAATATATTTAAAACTATATAATGAATTTATTAAAACAAAATAAATATAAAGACCGCAAGAGTTATTTTTGAAAAGAAAAATTATAATAGATATTTTATTTGAGTTTTTTTCGAATATGAGTAAAAAAATGTTTATAAATATAACAAAATTTTACTGTCTAAATAAACATCTATCAATATCTATTATTAATAAATAATGATAGGCTACTCTCTATTAGTGTCACGGTCTTATATCTGGTTATATTTAAAAATATTTTGAACAGTTTTATCATAGAAAACAATTACTTTATTTTAATATTTAAACACATAAAAAGTAGATTAAATATTGAATGTTGGAAGACGGAAAAAAACCTTAATATTGAAGGGACCATAACGAGATTAAAATTCGAAAATGAAAATTATTATAATATTATCGGAATTCCGTTATGCAGCCACGTGGCAAACTCAATGTTCAGGCGTGGACACGTTCGTTTTGCCGATTGCTATAATAATAATAATAAACAAATGAAAATATCCCAAACCCTTCCCGCAAAATCGGGTTCTTATCCTCTCTCTCTCTCACACTCTGAATCAGAGATCTGCGATCGTCAAAACAGAGAGCCTCCGATCGATCTGCAGAATTTCTGGACTATGGCTTCACAAATTGTGTACGGATTACTTTTTCTCTCCTTCTCCTTCACTTGCATCATGCTACTCCACTTGATTCTCCATCCAGTTTTCTATTTCACTTCATGAAACCTAGAATTTTTAAGTTTCGATTACAGAAGGTCGATCGATCGGTTTCAATGGAAGTCGATTTCTGTGTAATAGAAGTTACGATTGAAGGAAGAGGCAGAGATCTGGTGGCTCGAGAATCGTTATATTGTTCGTTCTCTTCTCTTTTTTCTTCGGATCTTATGAGTGTGTTGTAGTTCATTGAACATTTTATTGTTTGTTTGCAAAAGATGAAGTAGATTCGTAATATTTATAGATTATATATTCTTGCGGAATTTCATTTCTCTCTCTCTCTCTCTCTCTCTCTCTCTCTCTCTCTCTCTCTCTCTCTCTCTCTCTCTCTCTCTCTCTCTCTCTCGGTGTGGATTGGTTTACTGAATTTCAATTGTTAATTTTGGAATGCACATGGAGCACCTCCACCAATTTAGTAAATTCATTACAAAGCAATTTTTTTTTTTTAATTACAAGTTTAGTATATAAAATTTGAGATTTGTGCTCTCTAAAATTTAGTAAGCATCTAATATGGTACCGAATTTAATATAATAGATAAACATGATAGAGGCCACTAATTGTTGGAGGTTGGATTCTTACGGTAATAATATATATATTTCTTTTAATTTGATGTCTAAATAGTTTTTTCCATTGATTATAAATATAACAAAATTTCATTTTCCATTTGCAATAGGTTACGATTCTATATGTAGTCTATTCCTATATAGGTAGTAAACAGAAAATTTTTATTTTATTTATAAATATTTTCAACATTTTATCTTTTAAAATAATTTTTTTCCTTAAAAAAAATAATTAACTTTAAGTAGCGAATGACCCCTTCTTCAATGATATGTTTACATTTAATATCTCACGTTAACTTTTTATTTTAAAAAATTTAATCTATTTTTTCTCAAAATTATTTTTATTTCCTTAATTTATTATTAAAAAAGACCTTATTTTATATTTTCTAAATCTATAAGTTATAGAAAATCTTAAATATTGCACAATTTTATTGAATTTAATAGAAAAAATTTCGAAATCTATTTGACAATTTTTAAGATAAAATTTACTTTTATGTGAAAATCTTCACGGACAATCGTAATCTTATGAACTTAGACCATTATTTTATAGAAAATTATTTTAAATGATAAATGACTAAAAATATTTACAAATAATAACAAAATATTATAGTCTATCTACGATAGACTATGATAGATTACCATCAATCATAATATATATTAAGTCTATCGCGATAAAAAATAAAATTTTATTATATTTATAAATATTTTAGTTTTTTTTTTATATTTAAAAACAACCCTTATTTCATATCTTTGTTGTGTTTATAATGACAATTTTTTAATCATAAAAAAATGACCATTTTGTTTGTTTGTTTTTTTCTTTTTTAAAGAAAAAGGTTTAAGAGGTTACTTGTTTTGGACTCACCTTTTCCTTCAATTTCATTCTGTCCCATTTTTTTTTCCTTCTCAGTTATTGCCTTGTCTTTTTCTATCTCCATACCTATTATTTATTTATTTTAAAACATTCTTCTGGCTTCTCTTCTGCCTCTTCTTATTTTCTCTCTGCCTTCTTGATCCTTTTTTCTTTATTCTTCCCTTCTTTTTCTTTTTCTTCCAATTCTCTTTTCTCTTTTTTTTTTCTATTAAAAAAAATTAAAATCTTAGACTTCCTTTTTTCCTTCTATTACTGCTTTATTGTTTCCTCCTTTACGGATTCTTCTATTTTTCTTTCCCTTCCACTCATGCATCTATTATTTCTTCACCTACACAGTTAACTTATAGTTCGGTATTGTGTTATGTACTCATTAGTTGATGTAACGGGAATGGTATTAAGCTAAATCTATGGCCAAACAAGAGAAGTTCATCTCTTAAAGTTGAGAGAGAACTCTCCAAAAATGAAAGTTCTATTTTCAAAGATAATTAAAAGCTTTCAATTACAACCATAAATTCGCTATTTATAGCTTTGCAAGAAAATAAGACTGAAGTACTAATTAATTCTAAAATACTAACTAATCTAAATTAACTAAACTACTAAAATAATCTAACTTATTCTCCTCTATCATTAGTTGACTCCACCCATTTTTGGAAGAAACACATGGCAAGAAGGTTTGAAATCAGTATCCAAAATGAAAGACTCAATAACCCTAATTTTATATCATATAATATATAACATACTCTTCTTTTCTAACTTTGTTTAAGTTTTAGGTTCACATCTTTCACTTATATGTAATAATCTAAGAAATACGTAAATAAAGATTAATGAAAACCAAGATCAATGTCTTCTTCAAATAAATTATGATATTTTAAAAGCTATTTTGAAGTTTTGTTAGTTATACACTGATAATCCGTGTTTGGATAGAAAGTTCATTTCAATCAGGTGAAGGGAAATGTTAATGGTGATGTTTTTTCTTTATATATATCCATGAGTGTCAAAATTAACTTCGATGCAACTCAATATCAAATCCTAGATAGGTTATCATTATAGTTTAAACTTATTCTTTCTAAGTTCTTTATGCCCGTAACATTTATTAACCCTGAGGTTAACTCATGAGACTGAATTATTAAAAAAAAAAACTCATGATGTTGAAATGTCCATGATAATGATAATATATATTTGAATAATAGTATTAGTATACATCATAATTATTCATGGTTAATATCAACATAGTTCAATAGAGTAAGATAAATAACTTCGATAGATCGAAAATTAAGGTTGGAACAAAGTCCACCAAAAATGAGTTTTGAGAACTATAAACCTAAGTGGCACAGTAGTCGTAATTACAAGAGATTCTATGAAAAAATCTCATGAGCTCATTGCGTTTACTACCAGCATGGAAATATTCTCAGAATTTATACTATCAAACTTTTAAAAAGCATACCCATCCCTTATCGGGTACAGTTTTCTTTCTCTTTCCGTCTCGTAACCGAGACCGTTACCTGAATTCGTGCAAGTGTGCCCTATCCACAACCCAAACTGACTTGACAAATTTCAAATATCTTGCTTCTACGTCTTTTTACCAATGCAAAATCATAAACCAATGCTTAATGCTCATATGATAAGACAGATAGACTATTTAAAACTTCTAATACTGTACAAACCAAAAATTCTTCAAGGAATGTTCAATGCCTAAACAAATGCTTGTGAACCTTTGGTACTAGTCGACATGTCAATGAAACTCGAGTATTGGTTCTCTCGAAAGAACTATGATCGCTGTTCACTTTGACGGTCTTATTTTCTGTTTCTAACAGCCAGTTTTGAACTTCAGTTTTGTTCACTGCCTGATAGAGCAAAGAAATGAGAAACAAACTGCAATGCTGGAATGAATATTAAGAACCAATTAGTTGGTATCATACCTGTTCATAACATTGAAGATTGTTGTCACTGATACCATGCAAATAACCTGACAAATAAATTAAGGCAACAAAAAAACAGTTTGACAAACTTCACTAAACTGAGAAGGTTACGACAAAATCAAGGGCTTTATTTACCAGAATAAGCTTCATCTTTAAATATGAGCAAACTACGAGGCATTAGAAGAATAGAGAAAGGGCAGTGAGTCGTTCCGTTAGAATCTTTGTCGTCGAGGTTTTCTGTCAACTGGTCTGCACATGATTTCAACCTTGAATGGGGAGTGAAGTCCATAACAACAGGAGAACCAAGAGATAGAATTGCTACTACAGGAAAGTAAGCAGGGCCATCTTGGTGCGGCTACACGAAACGAGAACCAAAAACGGTTTCTAAGATGTTGCTAATTGGTTGGATGCCAATGTATGATGATAATATACAACACTGATGTAGAACGGATATTTTTTTCAGTCAGAGGTTGGATGCCAATGTACATCTAGATTAGATCTATGATGGGGATCATGGCGATGAATATAATTATAATACAAACAAAGATATGCTCTAAGGACAAGGAAACGTTAGTCCATACCATTATGCCTTGATTATGAAGGTATTCGTTGATAAGAACATGGTTTATGGGTGCAGGGTATAGATTTGTTTCTTGATAGATCTTCTTGGTGATATTTGTCAGCCAAATAGGCACTGCAGATCAACAAAAGACAGATTTGTCAATTAAACTGATTGAACTTGTTCAACTTTTTCACCTAACATCCAGAGAGGCAAATTTCCATTCTCCCGTATTATACTCTCTGAGGTAAAGAAACATATATGTAAAGCTGACTAAGATGAGTGCCAACCATAGAGGAGAATTAGGCACAGCAGAAAACAGAAAGAAAATTATGAGATAAGGGGATTGATGGAAACAAATTTTGGCAACCTGCTCAGGGATCAAGTGGTGTACAATGTTAAATGATATGGATGCTTGTATACCCTACTTAAGTAATCATTGAAGTAAAATATCCAAGCTTTTGAATAAGGAGCATCAAAATTGGAGCTAAGGGGCATCAAAATAGGAGCTAGCCAATGTGGATGGGTAAGAAAACCATGCTAATACTAAAACTTTAGAACTAAAGGACACCGTTGTACAGCCTAGGACTTATCCTGTTCAAGGTCATAAAACCACACTAATATCAAACTCCAAGCTTGATAGCAGTATAAAGTTTTTCAGCTGTTTTCTGTCATTCCCATGAGGTGATTGAATTAAACTAGTCTATCCAAAAGTATTAATTCCCCATTGTGATAAAGAAAAACAAAAGTAAAATCTGGAGACAACAATGAAATTTGCAACATTCCAAACATCCACAGTGCGTTCACCAAATGCTGTCTTATACTTCCCATTTGAAGTTAATTTCTCATTAATCAAAATTCTCCCATTCGTTAGTTTCGAGGAAAAGTCACACACGGTCCAAAAGGAACAAAATGAACTATTAGCTTGAATATAGCCAGACTATTATGAATAAAGCACGCTAGAATTTCGTAATCAAGTCAATAAGATGTGTATCTCAATGCATTAAGCTTAAATTTGATTGCAATTATTACCAGAGGACAGTATACTATACATCAGATAAAATTAACTAAGAACATTTCAAGTTTAAGCACATTTTTATCAAACTTACATTCTTGGGGTAGAAGACCTTTTTCATGTACAATGCCCCCTGAAAGAAATCAATGGATAAAGAAAGTAGTATAATTAGTAAGACAAAGAGGATAATCTCACGTTGCTTTTCACCCTCTTACAAACCTTTCAAGAATTCAGAGCTTCAAAAAGTAGCAAAAATATATAAGATTGCTATTCTAATTTCTACATACCCCAATTTTGCAGCCTCCTATTCTTCAAGGATTTCCATTTTGACGCAGGCGCTTTATAAATCTACAAATGAAAACTTACCCAGTTTAGCAAACGATTACAAGACAATAAAAAAAAGTGCAAAGAATGAAAAAGCAATAGAGAAAATTTGGTACATTATCCAGAAGCATGGTCTCATCGTCGTGTGTTATGAAGTTGGGAATATAGAACACTGTTGGAAGATGCCCAACTTTGAAATGATTAAGCCCTTCCGCCGATTCCATGGCTCTGATTCAAAATCTCAATTTGCAGAAGGATTTAGAACCCTAATAAGAGATAGATGGAGAATGAATATTGTGCAAAGGGAAAAGCAGGGGGAAATGGTGGGAGCTGGATGAACTCTTCCAGTCCGTCTCTTCCAATGATGAATCTAAGATGAAAACCCTATCTGACAACAGCAGGAATACTCAGAGATACATTTGAGGAGAAGCAGAATCATAGAGAAATCTATAGATAGAGGAAAAGACGAAAGAAAGTGAGATTTCAGTTCAGACCTTCACCTTCGCAACACCACCAAGACGATTGAAATTGGGAAACAATGAGCAAAACGTTGAAATTTAATAGCTTAAACTACAAGTTTAGACACTTTGGTGACGACATATATATATTGCTCGGAGAATTTTTAAAATTAGAAAAATAGGAAAAGTTATTTAAAAAAAAAAAAATTTAAATATTTGTGATAGACGCGGATGGAAGTCTATCAGAAATAGAAATGATAAAAGTTTATCACTGTTGATAAAAGTCTATCAATGTCTATCGGTGAAAATTTCACTATTATAAAAGTGTTACTCTAATTACTCTTTATTAATTTTTTTTCTTTTATTAAAAATCACTTTTAGTCTTAAAGTAATGATCTAGTCATTGAATTTTAGTTTGTAATGATTTAGTCGATGTACTTTTAATTTTATAATAATTTAGTCTCTAAACTTTACTATGTAATAATTTAATCGTTGTAGTTTAAAACGTGTAATGATTAGTTCCTATGTACAAATTAGTGTTAAGATTTAATGAAATTTCGTGTATAAATAAATTGACAAACTAATTAGAGACTTAATATTTTTATAGAAAACAAAGTCTACATCATAAATAATAAAAATCGACATCGAATTTTGATTTTTTTTTTTTACGCTAAGGACTAAAGTGTTACAAATTTTAAAGTACAAGAACTAAATTGTTACATACTAAAGTTCAGAAACTAAATTGTTACAAGATTAAAAGTATATGAACTAAATTGTTACTTTTCATGAAAGTTTAGGATCAAAAAAATATTTTTTAACAAAATTTTAAATAAACACTTGAATTCTTAGATAATTTTTTTTTAAAAAAAAAGAAAAGAAAAAAACTAAGGTCGTGTTTGGTAACTATTTGGTTTTTGAAAATTAAGTGTATCAATAGGACTTTCCTTCTTGATTTTTTTGTTTTGAAAATTAAAAAGAAAAAATAGTTTAAAATATTTTGTTTTTGTTTTTTAAATTTAATTTAGGTTCAAATGTTTTGTTTGGGTAGACGTATGAAAACCATAGAAAGAAATGGTAAAAAAATAAATACAAATTTCAAAAACAAAAACAAACAAAGAACGAAATGATTATCAAACTATGCCTACCTTTTATATATCCATCTATATAGTTTTTAGAACTTTACTTTGGTTTTAAAAATATGATTAGAAAGTGAATAACAATACATAGAAAGTTATGGCTGCAAATTAAGAGACCAAATAGACACAGATCTCAAAGTTCAAGAACTAAATTTGTAGTTCAATCGAATTTAAAAGTTGAACTATAGGTTTAGTCTAAACACTCATAATTGTGTAAAATAGTTATCTAAACTTTCACGTTTGCGTCAAAATAGATTGTTTTAAAAAGTTTTCAAGCTTTCGATTTTGTATCTAGTATCTCTTTAAACAATTTTGTGTCAACTAGATCAAGGATCTATTAGACAATTTTCAAAATTCACGACATTTGCTCTAAAATTAAATGTGTAATGTTTTATTAGATACAAAATTTAATATTTTTTTCTATAGTAAATTTTACAAAGTATGGAATATGTTAGAGATTTGTCAAAAAAGAAAAAAATTAGAGATTTATTAGACACAAAATTGAATGTTAAGGATCATTGACATATTTTATATTTTGAAAATTCAAGTACTTAATAGGCACAAAATTGAAAGTACAGGAATCTATTTATTATAATTTTTTTTCCAAATTCAAGAAAATATTAAATACAGGCATAAAAGTAGGAATTAAATGTATAATTTAACTATTTTAAATGCAACATTATACAAAAATTTCTCTCTTTTTTAGAATTTTGTACAGACAACCTAAAATTTTGGGTTGAAATAGAATATGACCCAAAGTTTTGAAAATAAGTTGTATAATCTTTTCTATTCATTATAACACGTGAAAAATATAATAGACGCTCTCTTAAATTCAAGCTTACAATGTAATATTACTCAATCAATTTTACTCTCGCTCTTACTCGGATACTTTTTTTATTATTATTTTTTTTATGACAATATAGAAGAAGGAAAATTGAAACTTTAACTTCATTGACATTTCATTTCGACTATGTTCATTTTGACTCCACCAAGAAAATTGGTTTTCTAATTTTATCATTTTAAAATAGATGGTTTCAATTATAGTAATTCTAGAGCAGTACAGTTTGAGCTAATCGAGCAAAACTCAACTAATTGAGGGTGTTTTTTGAAATTTTCTCCAACGCAAAAATTTAGGCTTTTTTAGGATAAAAGTTCAATCGGTTGAAATTGAAACTGAAAGTTCTTTGTAAAAATCGGATACATATCTCAAGTTTGGTAAATATTGAATTTTCCGAAAAATAAAGATGAAGAAGAAGAAAATTTGTTAAACAATTAACAGAGAAATCGAGAAGCAGAGTAGAAGATTCATCAGTCTTCTCTTTCTAACATCAAATGATCTTTCGGCTTCTTGCTTCTTCCATCCGATTTTGATTTGATTCCTATATCACAACATGGAGATCTTCGCTTCCACTCGATTAGATCCGATTGATGGTACGCTTCCTCTATTGTTATTATATTTTGTGATTCTGTAGCAATTATTTGAATCTGAGATGTCGAAATGAAGTTGGAAATCACGATTGCGAGCTTAAATAGAGCATTTGAACAAGTTCAATCGTCAGTTAGTAAACCTTTAGAATCTTCAGATGCAAAATCAGTTTGGCGCGGGGAATTTTATTTTTCTGTGATTAGAAACTGTATCGTTTAATTGATTTTTTGTGTGTCAATTGTGATCTTCTCTACAGAAATTAGTTTTTAGGTAAACGCTATCGCTGTAAGTATATTGAGTTTAATATTACTTCATGAAACACTTAGGAACAGTTCTGTATACTGTATTTGCTAAGTGTAAAGGTTATTGTTAGCGAGAAAATGCAAATTAGCTTGTGAATTTTCAATTTTGTGTTAGCTTGAAGATAACCACTTGTTAACGGGATAGAATCTTGGAAGTTCATGGGGATTGCCAAAGTTGTAAAGAGAACGCTATGAGTGGAAGAAGCATACAAAATTATAGTTGGGAAGGATGAAGGGGTGAGGAACTGGGGGATCCCAAGTGGATTTTAAGATATGAGGCAATTATTTCACATCTAAATCAAAACAAAATCAATTGTTTTGAGTGTAATGAGACCGGATAGAGATGAACATTCATCGAGCTAGTTGTTCATACTGGATATTTGTTTGAGTTTAGTTATGAGTAGTTATGCTTCTACTTGAACAAACATGGTGGAAGGTTAAGCTTTTGAGCGTACGGAATTTGGATGTTGGCCTTGACTTTTTAATGAGAAATTTTTTCTTGATGCCCTCATCTAAGACTGGAACTATATCATGTTTGTCTATTGATGCAAAATTTTCATTTTTGCTTATTGCAGGACAATATTGTGTGTAGATGACAGGAGAAGTAGCTACACGTGATATATATTCAAGTATGTTTTCTGCATAGTTATACCATTACTTTGGGTCAACAACTTCAGTTGCTTATTGTCTAAAACAATCAGGTTAAATGCGATGGTGAAAACAAAGGAAAGACAGAATAGTAATCCTAATCATCTTTCTGGCTCTTCAAACTCTGTTATTGATTTGGATATGCACGGAGATGATAGTTGGGTGGTGGTAAAGAAGCAGAAAGTCACAATTCTAGTGCCTCCTATTTCAATAATAACAAAATCCTCAACTCCCAATGCAGAACAAAGTCAGCTGCAACCAATTACGCAAAAGGTATCAAATTGCCAAACAGAAGCTCTTGAAGAGACATGTCTTGAAGCGCCCGCTACTGTGCTGCCATCATCTTCTAAAAATGTTAATCAACAAAGTCCAAAATCTGCTGCTGCTCATTGTAATTTGCCAACAAAAGAGACATTGAAGCAAGCTATCACGCCCCCAAATCCAGATGAAGCTTTCGATTCAAGGCCTTGTAGGGTTATAGGATTATTGAACAGCACTAAATCTATGAAGCAGCAGCCTAGACAGTTACATTACCCTGGTGGCTTTCTCACAGGAGGCACATTGTTAAATCAGAGACTCAGGGCAGTTAATCTGGAGAGGAAGCTGCAAAAAGCTGGTGGTTTAAGTAGGTGGTTGGAATCACTTGGACTGAACCAATTTGTAGGTATTTTCCAGAGAAGGAGTATCAATAAGTTTCACCTGGTAAATCTAACCATGAAAAAGCTGAAAGATATGGGTGCAAATGCGGTGGGGCCACGTAGAAAACTAATACACGCAATTGAGTGTGTCTGTCAACCCTATAGTTCTGAAACTTTTGAGCGGGTTTATGGGATTTAACCAATGTTTTAAAGCCCGTCCTTCAGCTCCCTTGTAAGCAGTTCCATCCTTCTTGGTGAATCTTGAATTGTTGGCTGTACAAAGAGATGGATAGATTGGTTTAGTTCTAAATGTGTCTATTGAGTTTTCAAAGGATTGATGGCTGAAATAGTGTATGGTTGAGTGTCTTTCTCTTGCCTTTGCATCTGGATTTTCTTCTTCAATAGTCAGGGGACTGAAAAATAGGCAGAGAACTCTGTAAAGCTCCAGCTCTTGGATAGTGAAGATTGAGAGCACATGTTCTCTCAAATGTGCTGGGTTTTTATATAGAACAAGATCACCATATAATCAAGAGTCAGAATGATAATAGGGGTGATTTGGAATGCATCTTTCATCTGTCATTTTATTCCAACATTTTGTGCAGTAAGAGACTGTTCATTGGTAGATACACAGCATTGGGGCTAGGAGTTTGAAAATAATACCAAGCTAATAGAGCAATCAATAGAGAAGCGATAGATGTAGTGGTTATTTTGGAAATTCTTATAGAAATTTTGTGAATTTTTTTTTTTTTTTTTTTTTAACAGAGGAAAGATGCTTAACAAGTCTATTATAAATATTGGTCTTAATGTTTTATGCTGTTTTTGAAAGATCAATCTTTGTATTAATACATCAGGACCTAAGATGCATAGATACGAACACGAGATACAGATACGACATGGACACAGCGACACGCCATATTTTAAATATCTAGGACACGATACGGCAATGACACATTTATTAAAATATACATTTTTAAAAATATATATCATTTTCATACCAAAATTAAATTGAAAGCAAATAGGTGATGCATTTATATGCTTAAAATACTTACCTTGATGTATTTCACACTCAAAAGTTATTATTATTGTCATATATGAGTCTTTTTAGTCTACTCAACAAGTGTTTAATGCATGTCTAACACATTTGTTGCACTAACAAGTGTCTCATATGTGTTCAACAAGTGTCGAAATGTCGGAGTGTCCGACACGTGTCCGACACGGCCACACTAGCCAAACTAAAGTGTTCATGCTTCTTAGATTAGGACTAGTGAAATATGAAAGACTTCAACCTTTTTTTTGCATTTCCCGAGTCCACTTCCTTGCTAACTAGTCTAATCCATTTGCTAAAATTGTGGTTGTTTGAGCTTATCGTAATAACAAAACTAATACATTTTTTATTTCGAACATTACCATTTGGTTCTAAAATACTTCTTTCAAAAGTTGTAATATCTATATTACCTTTTAACCTTTCATAAATGTTTCAAAACTATTTTTGAGTAGAGATTTGTTAGAATGTTGGATAAAAATAAGACTTGAAACAGTGTAACAATGACTGGAGTGAAATTTGGGCCTCAACACTACAGTGTTTCTAATTATTTTATGTCAAACAGATTTGTAAATATTGTTGGTTTTAATATTTGTGTAATATTGAATCCTATTTTGGCTTCATGAAGAATGTCCTCTTAGGGTAGGATCCAACACTTTCCCTCTCTTAAAATCACTCCAGTTTAAACCAACTAAACAGATTGCTTACTCGATTTATACATCACTCTTGATAACAAATTTCTTGAGCTAGTATTTTAAATACCCATAACACCTCAATAATATTTCAATATAGCAGCATTCATATCATACAACAACGAAGGGTTTGTTGAATGAAAAAAATTGGCTTCTTCGAGCCACGTTGAAATGCCTATCTAATTGACCATTCACAAGCTACCTCCCCCATTTCTACTCTAAATGGTTTACAATCACAAAATAAAGAACCCTTGTTTTTTCTTAGCCTTTGTTTTTATAGTTCTTACAATGGAATGGCCATACAGTTTGAACAATTTTTTTAAGAGTATCAAAGATCTCGTGGAGGAGTTCCATTTGTGACGAACAAAAGGATTTTGGGAAGGCACATTTCCACCGGGCAAGACTTGATTCATACTCAAGTTATGAAATTAATTATACACAAATAGACACACATTAATTACTAAAAAATCTATTATCTATTTAAAAAGAAATACTTTTTTTTCTTTTTCTTTTTCTTTTTTTAAAGAAAAGACGGCAGAAACGTCAGAACCTCTCAAAACAAACAAAATTATGCAACTACTGACTCACCAAAACTTACAATCGTATACCTACGAATTGAGTCAAAAAAAGAAATCATGAAGCTCTTAAATCTTTCCATTATAAATACAACCGAGTGTTTGTTTTCCTCAGTACTTTTAACTTAATCACGCTTCAACAATTGCATTTTATCCATTACATCTTGGCTTTTGCATCCATCCACTTTCAAAAGTTCACAAAGAGCTCTCACCAAAATATGAGGAGATTCAGGGGAACACAGGGAAATTTCTGATCCATATGCCTCAAATAGTGATCCAAAATCTATTGCTCCCAACCTCCTAATCTCGTCCCCGGATTATAGTTTGTGAACAGCCGGAACTCGTTTCCGAGCTTGCTAGAGTGGTGTGGCTTAAAACCACATGGACGAAAACCCATTAGCTCAGCTGCTCTTTCTGCTTGCACTTCTCCTGCATTTCGGTGTTACACAGTTCAATCGTAAGCAAAACAATAGTATAAAATTGACGAATCTAATCAGTGTCTTAGAAATCTTGGTAATCAGGCAACTGATGGAACATTTATTTGCAGTTACAAAAGCAAATTGCAATGTGAAATATAATCTTGGCACAAGGGTTATTCATCATTTCAATACCTGTTAGTAATAGCAGGTAGGATTCACTATGTTGTGCTAGGAAAGAAATTGTACGAGTTACTTTCTCCAAACATTCTTTGCTCTGCCAGAAGGAAGATAGAGGAAGCACAAATTATTCATGGCTGGATAGAGAATCATTGTTTCACATATATATATATAATCCCAAGCACCAAAACAATCAGAATACAGAATCATCAACTAGGGAGATGCATTACGGTCTTGTAGAAAACCTGTAGTTTGTATGAGTTCAGAGTCTTTGTATGAGGTAAACTCATGTATTGTTTGTAACACACAACTTGCATATTCAGATGGAACAGTTAAAGCTGGGAGAGTAAAGAAATGGATTTTGCTGTAAAGCATTCTGACAAGGATGCGATAATAATAAAAAAATAGAGGTGTTTGCCAAAAAAGAAGAAGAAGAAGAAGAAGAAGAAGAAAAAGAAAATTCTGTGAACGGGAAGAATATTTAACCCTGATTCACAAATTAAGCATCCAAAAGTGTGAAAAAACTAATCATAGACAAGGACTTTATCTCTCACCAGGTAAGGAGGATCTGCTACTAAAATCTGAAAATTGTGCTTCAATTCCATCGGCAATTCTTCGGGTTCATTGTAATCATAAAATGTGAATTCACTACCATGTTGGGAAAAGCGTTTGTCATACTCAAGAAGTTGTGCAGATACATGGGGACCAATTTTCTGACAAATGAAGATCAGACTAAGGCAATATATTAGTCAATAGAGAAGATGGTTAATTCTCCAAGAAAATGGGCTACAGAAAGATAGAAGAAATTACTTTTGGTGTAAACAAAAAGGTGAAGAAAATAACAATCTGGTTTGGAAGAAAGGACGGGATTTCCAATCCAAAAGAAATTCATAACTCATATAGACTAGTCTAATGTGTAAGGCTTAATTATAGGTAGGTGCCCTGCACAAGTGCAAAACCAGGCAACCAGAAATTAGATATTATCATAAATAAATCAAATCAAATCAAATCGTGTTAGAGAATATTTATAATTTAAATTTAAAATCTTAACATTTCTGAATCAACTCGAAAAAACAGATTATAAAAAACTATGTCAATTTGCAGTACAATGAATTCATGACGGGATTTAGAATGCTTTCTGGTTGAACCACATGACATATTCCCAACTTCTATCACACTTTTAGATTTAGACTAAACTAAATTCACTGTCTCAACAAGATGGTTAAAGATCACACACGTTTGCTTGTAAGAATCACCAATGTCTCATCTGGCCCCAACAAATTAATAGTCTCTATATTGGAATTTATGCTTACAAATAATTGGGACTTTAGGAGGCAAATAGCAAAAAGCTCAAATCCTTCCAGAAAATATTAATAGTCTCAAATTCTGAAGTGGTAAATGAGAGAGATCACAAAAGAAAAAGGCTTCTAATCAAGGTTGACTACGAATGGACTAAGACAATGTGATTTGAGAAACAGTAACAAATGATGTCCTATTTCTCTAAAGATGGTAAACCTACATTAATTCAAGGCTTCAAGTCACTCAGCAAATACACCCTTGTACTATCTCTCCTTGTTTTAAATCCCTTCAAAATTTGCAAGGACAATTGAGAAAGTTTGTCATTAACTCTTGTGGAAAGGGATTGGAGCCTTGGACTTTGAAGGTGGCAGTCACTTGATTAATTGAGAGATTGCTTCTCTTTCAAATGATTATGGCGGTTTGTCATTGTCAAAAATTTAGAAAGAAAACAGCCTTAATTTCTAAAAAGGCTTTGAAGTCCCATGGAACATGATATTTTGTGGCACTGATCATTCTTAGAAAACATGGTTATGAGCTTTCAGCTTTGCATAGGTATCGTATTCCTGGATGGAGGAGAGAGTTTTGAGAATCTTATCAAAAATTCATAGATAATCATCAAATCGGTCTTTTCTAGTCTCTTCCCAAATTGTATGCTCTAGTACATGGTCACCACAAAATAATTAAAGAAATCCAAAATGAAGAGCATACCAAGAACATAAGATTCATAAGGACTCTTCTTTTTTTCTTTCTCTTTCCCTTTTTTTTTTTTTTTTTTTTGCTATCCGTGAGTGTCTGAACCAGCTTACGCACACCTCGACTAATCTCATTAATGATATAGAAGTTTTAGAATGGGGTAACCTCTGGTGTACCATT
Source organism: Lagenaria siceraria (assembly GCA_002890555.2). NCBI lineage: Eukaryota > Viridiplantae > Streptophyta > Magnoliopsida > Cucurbitales > Cucurbitaceae > Lagenaria > Lagenaria siceraria. The sequence continues at coordinate 9,410,558 of CM016485.1, read as the reverse complement.
GAAGACGTCAAACTGAATGGCCAAGATGATAACAGAAGGTGGAATATTACTGGTCCAAAGGATCTTACCAATGCTAAAGGCAATGAGAATCAAGAAGCTGTTCCAAGAGAAATTATCTAGCAAGGCCCTTTAGATAAAAATAAATATAAAATTCTTCTTTGGACTCTCGCCTGTAGTAAGTTAATGAAAATACATGGAAGCCTCCTATAAAATGCACCTTTTCCATTTAGTTTGGTCCCGGCTATCTTCTACTGCAACTGTGAAGTGTTTTTTACACTGTCTTCGTGGCAAGCCTACAGCCGAGTGGACCATGTTCGTTGGAGCCATGTCTTCAGAGCTCAAACATCGGAGTATTTCAGGCCATAATTTAGTGATCCTGAGTTTGTAAATAGGTTTCTTTTCCTCCTTTGAGATATGCCTCTTTAGATATGTAAATTTCTAAACTTTCCCTTTCAATATCCAATCAATTAGAGTCTTTCAGCCTCTTAATATTCGATGAAGGAAGTTTTCTTCTCATCGATAAAACATTAACAAATTTTTAACTATAAAGTGAAACAACAAATCATTCCTTGTGCACTTATATTTGTTTCAAATTCAAAATGTTAGGTATATCATAAGTTCATAACACATGCTACTTTGGTATAAAGCGACTAAAACAAATTCTTATCATCGGTATAATTAAAGTTAAAGGCATGTATATTTATCTGCTCCCCACTTGAAATTCCAGCCTCAACTAGGTAAGTTAAAGCAGAACCTCCAAATAACAGAAAATTCAAGTTCCAAAATGTGATAAAAGAAAACGACAATCCAATTACCTTCAGATAAGTGTAGAGAGTCGGGCAAGCAATACAGGCCACCCGAGGAGAATCAAAGTTCTGGCACAGCGTAAGAACCTCATTAGCCACTGTCTCCGCCGTGTCGCGGTCGTACCAGAATTGACTTAGCCTCCAATCCTCCGCCACTAAAGCGACCTCCGAGTCCTCGGAAACTCCATCTTCCAAGTGAGGTTCAGTGGAGGGCTGGGTTTGCTCGGCAAGGAACTCCTTGAGTGCAGCTAGGGCATGAGAGCTCAGCAATGGCGGATCATCATCATCCTCTTCAACAATTATCGGGTCTCTGCAAATACTCTCCGATTTGCTTGGTGACTCCATTTCTTGAACTCCGTTTCTCGCGCGAAGGACCAAAGCGGCGGCGATGACTGATAGAGTGAATTAATTTTATTTCTTGGCAATGATTTTAGGTAAAAATCTACTTTTCTTTTATTTAAGAGAAATTTTCAGAAATACAAAAATATATATATATATATATATATTAAACTATTTATAAAAAATAGAAAAAAAATACTGATAGACATTATAGATTTCTATCCGCATCTATAATTGATAGACTTGTATTATTTCTTTCTATTACTGATAGACTTCTATTCTATCACAATTATCTAAAAATTTTGTTATTTTGGGTAAATAATTTCGTTTATTTTTTTATTTTTAAAAATTTTCTATTATTTAATTTTAATATTTTTGTTTTTATTTTTCTATTTTTTGCAAAGGACTTTTAATTAATTTAAGAAAATATAGAATCATTATATAACTCCATGGACTCAATGAAAATTTTGGTCGAAGATTTGAATTTAGTGTTTAGATTTGAAAAATGCTTCTAAATGGACAAAATAGGCTTAATTTAACTGTAATTAGTATGATCTCTCACCCTAGAAGTGGGAGATTCGATCCCCCGGACCTACAATTACTATACTAAAAAAATGCTCCTAAATTGTTCTACTAACGAAAAAGTGACATGGCATGGTAATACAAATTTTAAATGAGGTGACCATTTTTGTTTTTTTGTATGTATTAGGTGGATTTGATAACAACTAAAGTTACTCTTTGATTATTGTTTGATAACCATTTGATTTTTTTGTTTTAAAAATCTGTTTTTGATTTTTAGTTTTTAAAAAACAAAAACGGTACATGTTTGGTATTCTATTTTTAAAAACGAAAAACATGTTTGTTAATTATTCTTAGTTTTGTGTTTCTTTTTTTTTTAATTGAAAAACTAAAAAGCATGTTTAATAATTTTATTTTTGCTTTTTATTTTTAAAAATTCAAATCAAGTTTTGCAATATTTTCCCATTTAGTATACATAATTATAAAATTATATATTTATTTTTAACTTTTTTTTTAAAACTTCATATTGATTAAATAATATATATCAATATTTTGAATGTATTGAATGTTTCAACCACAGGACTCATAATGAACACTACAATGTGTGAATAAGTATATAAACAAGATTGAAATTTGGAAGAATAATTCTCTCTATTTTCAGAGACTATTTATGATAATTCAAATAATCACATTTCTTGGTATGGAGTTATGTCTTTTGAAAAAAGACATAACCTTTCATTAACATTATGTCATTTTAAAAAAAAATCACAAATAAAAAAAATGTCAAACTATTTACAGAAAATAGCAAAAAAAACACTAATAGACATTGATAGACTTTTATCAGCATCTATCAGTGATAGACTTTTATCATTTCTATCATTGATAGACCATAATAGACTTTTATCAGCGTCTATCACAACTATATAAAAATTTTGTTATTTTGTGTAAATAGTTTTTCTTATTTTTTTATTTTTAAAAATTTCTCGAAGATAATTAATTATTATTTACACTTCTATTTCGGCCCAAGTACCCAGGTTATGCCACACCACAACTGCTAAACCAGAGACATCATTCAATTAAATAACTTTCCAATTTTTATAGTTAAAACGTGCGTTTTAAAAAAAACGAAGACAAGATTTCAACAACTTTTTTTTTTTTTTTTAATTCTTAATAACAATTTTGAAAACATTTTTCAAATCGAAAAAACTAAAAACTATGAATCAAACATACCCATTTCTAAAAAAAAATTAAAAACCAAAAATCAATTGGTTAAGAAACTACCCATAAAAGGGTTAACAAATATGTTTTAATTTTATTTATAATAGAAAACTAAAAGAACCCAAAGAAAATAATAATAATAGATTTAAATACTACTTTCGTCTTGTGACCTTGCTTCATTTTGGTCCCTGTATTTTTAAAATGTTCATTTTACTCTCTATATTTTCAACTTTAGTTCATTTTGGTCCATATACTTTCATGTGCAACTCAAAGATATCGATCTATTCCAACTTATCAAGAATCCGAGTTCAACACTACAATTCTTTCACATATTATATTCTCAACTCCCTTTCACAATATCAATTACATATGTTTTAAACCTCGTAAAATATCAAAACCAAGTTAATACAAAATTAATAAGAACAACTCCAAAACCAACACACACAAACCTTGCAACAAAAAAAACAAAACAACCCTCAAAATAATAACCTACGTATTGAGATTAATTATGTTGGAAATTCAAACAGAGTTTTGAAGCAAAAACTTTTTGATAATAGCAATAACTTGAAGAGCCAGTTCAGAATCTTGAGAATTAGTGAAGAAGCCATGTTGTTTTCCCTCAAACTCCACATATTCTATTCTCTTTCCCAATTGTGAAAGTGTTTTTGCATAGTTTTCCACTCTATCTTTCAGCATTTCATTTCCACCTACAATTACCAAAATGGGCTCCATATCTACTTCTTCAAGCTTCATGCTTGATGCCCCAAATGGGTTTGCCAATGGATGGTCTCTATCTTCTCCTATTGGTAATGATAGCCTCCAAAACCTGTCTCGAAAAAGCTCGACGGTAAATTTTACCGTAACTTATCCAATTTAAGTTTTTAGTTTTTGAATTTAGTTATTATTTAGCGTGATATAAGAGGGTAATAGATTCTTGTGTGTTTTCTAAAATCTTGTATAATGTCTCATGAGTTTTGTATAGAATTGTTTCTGAATTCAATGATTATAAATTTGAATTGACTTTCTAAAAGTGCTTATAATTTGAATTGACTTTTAACAAGTACTTGAAAAAATTATGATGAAAAATAATGAAGCCTAATTAATCATTACAATTATTTTAAATTAATTAATTGATATTAACAATAAAGAATGAAATTAGTTAGCATTTAGTGAAAAAAAAAATAGAGGTTAAAAGTGTAAATCCTGAAATCTAGAGGCTAAATTGAAACAAAACTCAAACCTCAGGAGTAAAATTGTAATATTTTGAAACCTAGATACTAAATTGAAATCAAACTCAAAACTTAAAAACCAAAACTACAACATTTTGGAACTTAAGGACCAAATAGAAACTAGACAAAAAAAAATGTATTTTCCTCTTGTTTTTAAGTAACGACATGAAGGTATCCATTGATGCATGCACTTTTAGTTTAGCATCTACTTTTTCGTTTTAACGACTCATCACTATAGTGATAGTTAAAGAGATCTAAAGTGTTCCTAAAAACAAAGGAACTGAAAGACTATATCTAAACTAGTTTGTTTCCACGGCCCCTACCAAGGCCTGAGCCCTTGAAGTTCAATCATTTATCGGTGGCAAAAAAAATGTAGTTTTAAGTACTTAAATATATTCAAACAGGTTCTAAATTTGTTGTTACAACGAGCATTTGAATTTAGAGAAGATTCAGAAAAGTATTTCCTTTCAAAATTACTTTACCTTTTTGTTTGACATCACACTACAAAGAGAATGACCTAATTAACCATAAGGATCTCTTTTGGATCCATCCATCATTTTCTACCTCTTTTCCAAAAGATTTGGACTTATTTTAAGATATTGGGTAGGTTTGTGTGTGTGTGTGACATTGATTGGATAAAAGGCATTATTAATTTTGTAAGAGATTTATGTGGAAGATTCTAATAATGAAGTCCTAAGAAAACTTCCTCTAATAATTTTCTTTTATTTCATCGTTGAATCATTGTTTTTTGGATTAATTAGTTTAAAATAAAATCAGTCGATTGACATTCTAATTTCAACTTCTATTATGATTAAAAAAAACTATTTATTTTTTTTTTTCAATAATAAAAGATTAAGGAAAAGAAAAGTCGTATTTGAAAAGTTAAAAGTTGTTTTGAAAGTTTTTGTTTGAATGAATACTCGAGAAGATAAGTCTCACATGTTGTATTATGTCATCTTTTAGATAATTCATAAACTACATTGAAAAAAGGTTAATTAAGTTAATTCATGTTTAATCTAGAAAAAATCAATGTTAAAATAAAAGATTCTTACATAATTTATAAGATACTTAAAGATTTAGGTCAACTAAATTAAACTAATCTATTAATTCAATGATCTTATCCACTTCAAATTTTATAATATAAAGAAAAGAGCCATTTTCCAAAAGGAAGAGATTTCAAATCAAATCTTGCCATACACACACTTGCACATATATTATAATAACATTTTAATACCAATTGCCAACTTAGATTTTATGAACTTATAATTCTTCCCTTTAATTTTTTTCCCTTAAAAGTGGTCATACAATAAATATTCAAAATGGTTTGCTTTTAAAAAAAATGGGGAAAAAAAGTGGATCCAAACATTAAAAGTTAAGTTTTTTTTTTTTTTTTTTTTTTTTTTTTTTTTTTTTTTTTGAGGAAAAAAGTTAGATTTTTTAATTGTTCACAAAATTGATTTTAAGATAATAACAATACAGTAGCTTTACCCCAACATATATAAAACAAATATACATGTCACTAACTATATATATAAATTGAATCTTATCTTGTCAGGGCATGATGAGAAAATTAAAAGGTCCAATAAGACTAGAGTTTAGAATTTTTTTTTTCTTTTTTAGTAATATGTAGGTGAGAGAAGACTTCGAGGTCGTATAGTATACAAGTTTATGTCGGTTGAGCTTACTCATATTCGCTAGAATTGAGAAGCTTGAATTTACGTTATGTTGTTTGGATGATGGAGTTTGTAGAAACTTAAAATTTGAGTAACCGATCTAAGATCTCTAAGTATATAATATATAAAAAGATAGGAAAAATATATTTTTGTTACAATTTTATCCTTGAGGCTTTGGTTTTGTTTCAATTTATAATCCCTAGATTTTCAAGATTTAGACTTTTAACCTTGATTTCTCACTAAATACTCACTTTTAGTCTTTAGTGTTAAAATAAAATGATTATAATTAATTAACTTAGGAACCAAATTGAAACAAAACCATCAATGATAATATTTTGAAACCTAAGAACTATATTAGAACCAAACTCAAAACTTAAGGGCTAAAAGTATAATATTTTGAAACTTAGGAACCAGATAGAAACTAAACTCGAAACTTAGGAACCAAAAAGACATTTTTTTTCTAAAAAAAATAAGTATATACAAGAATAAAATATTTGAATTTCATAATTTAGATGTGTATCATATGAGTTTAATGTGATCTACAATTATTAACACATTGTGTGGATTGAATAGAAAATTCATCCTAGCAAACATAGCTCAATTATTTTAAAACTCAAATTATACCAACTTGATTCAAACGCCTCTAACTTTTGGTTACTTTAATAGTAGAATGATGTTATATACATTTTTGGGGCTTTTTACTTTTTGGTAATAATTGTTTGTGTGGTTATATATATCATTTATTGTGGAAAATTTTGGATTTAGCAAAAAGTCCAGGATCTTGTTGTGCGTCAAAATTTTAATTAAAAAAAAAAAAAAAAAAAAAAAAAAAAAAAAAAGAAGAAAGAAAGAAAGTCCAAGGCATTGACTAGATCTCTCCTTTTCCATGGTGGAGATTTGAAAATGACATTTGTGAGAAATTATTTCCTTAATTTACTTTTAATGAAATGAAATAGAGGAAAAAGAAAGTGGGTAGGTGTGTTTTTTTAAGAACTTTTTTCTCCTCCAATTTTTTTATGGGTGAGAAGAAAATAAAGCAAAAAGGATATCACCTCATAAAAGATTCATAAAATTTCTTTCTTTTTTTCTAATATATATATATATAGAAATAATATAAGTGAAGATCTTCAAACAAATAATCTTTAAAATAGAAGGATAAAATTAGATATTAAATTTTTGTCTAACATGTGATATTTTTATCAATATTTGTCAATAAATTCGATATTAACATCAAGCTTGAATTCAATATATCCATTATATCATCAAAAAATAGATTAAACATAAAATTTCACTAATGTAAATATAATATAAATGGTAAGCACTTATTTTAAAAATGTTGAATGCTATTAATTAATTTAAATAATTTTTTGTTTTTTTTTTTAAATATCAATCGACATTTATCAATATTTATGTTAAATTGAGATAATCATCTCGATATTTCCAGTGAAATCGCATTTTAAACCTAAAGTATAATATGCTCTAATCACTCGAGCTTTATAAGCTCATATAATTTAAAAACAAATTAGCCTAAGAAATTTAAGAGGTAGATAAGATTATAGATAATGACAATTTTTATATAAATTTTATTCATATTTTTGAGTGATGATGTATTGAAAAGAATTATAGCCACGTGGAGTGGGTAGTGGTGACGTAATTAATTGGATGGAAATGGATTTTTTTTTCTTTTTTTAATAATAAGATGGAAATAATGGGATGTTTATGTTTTGGAAGATCCTACGAGATTAGATTGAGAATAATTGATAGTCAAATATTTGGTTGATGGTTTGAATATTTTCCCCCTCTGCACTGCAGATCTTATTATACTCAATTTTCACACCTTTTTTTATTTTTTAAAATAATAATAATAATAAAAGAACACTTCTATTACTACTATAAACAAAAAAAAAAATATCATACTATTTATAAATATAGAAAACTTTTAGTGTCTATCAATCATAAATCATGATAGAATTCTATTGTGATCTATTTTTCTATATTTGTAAATAGTTTGACTCATCTTTTTATATTTAAAAACAACATTTTTTTTTCATACCTTTTATTTTTTTCATTTACTTTTTTTTTCAAAAATAAAAATAATTTAATAAAGATCAAACCAATTAATAGAAGAATAGGGATAAGAATTTGGTATGGTCACAAACTCAACTTTCATGCGTACGGATGAACAAGGCACTATGTCTTTTTTATTATTATTATTATTATCTTTTTTGAGGGAGTCCTTTTATTCAAAATATGAATGATAATTATGATCATAGTATTGGCAATAAGTTTATGTGGATATCATTTCAGCTATTTATTTCTTATTTATTTATATTTTTCCTTTGAAAAATGTCAAAAAGAGAGTCAAACATAAAAAGAGAATGAAACATAAGTGTTCGTGATTTAAGACATCTATTTAATTTTTTTTTAAGATTAAAAGTTTAAATCTTTTCCGTTGCTCGAATAAAAAACAAAAACAAAAAAAAAAACAAAATGATAGACGAATAAAATATCTATCCATTGTTGTTTAAAAAATTAAACTGAGTTTTAAATTTTTTTTTTTTTTAAAAAAAAATAGACTCAGTGTTACCATAATTTTGATAACAAATTTTTGAATTTGTTTATATATATAATAAAATCCAAGAAACAAACTCTTCAATGTACATGGTGAAATAATTAAGTCAAGGTGTAATATTGGTCAATTTCATAATGAGTGATGTTAAATGTATGGTAGATATGAACCTTTTTTTAATTTAATAAAAACATATCTAATTTAGAAGGTACTAAATATCAATTACTTATAATCTTTTTAAACTTAGGAATCAGAAGAAAAAAATTAAACTCAAATTAACTTAGGTAAAATTCTAATATTTTAAAATTTTTGGACAAAATGAAAACTAGCCTCCAAACTAAAGGATAAAAGGAGTTTTTTTACTAACTAATTTTAAACCCAAAATATACAAAAATAAAAACTTCTAAATAAATCTTATGTAATTTTTACTAGACAGATATTATCGAAAGAGATCACATATTTTAAAAAGTTTTTTTTTAAGAAATTTTCAAAAAATATTTTATATTTATATTGAATAGCAAATTACTTGATAATCACCCAGAAAAAAAATATCATTTTTTGAAAAGGAAAAATTTGTCACGTAACAATTTTGGTAGGATGCACAAATGTAATGACAACTCAAAATGCATTAGATATTTTTTTTTTTCTTTCATATTCTCAAATCTACTTGTAACGCTCTCATTTACTGTTTTTTTTTTTTTAAATAACTAGTACTCAATTTCTTTGTTTTCCAATATGAAAGAGATATTTTCCTAGGTTAAAAATTACTTTTGGTCTTTTTAAGTTTATACTTTTAAATTTGTAACGATTTAGACACTATATCCAGAAAAAAGAAAAAAAAAATCTCATGAAATTTAATTTCAAGTTTTCATTATATTTGATGACTCAATACATGTTTGGTCCAAGGAGTGAAGTTTCGTTGAACTACTCGCCTAGTTTAGCCCTATAAATTTGTGGATTCTACAAATAAAAAAATATAATTTCATAACTTATTTAACTCCTTCCATTGTAGGCTCCACGATAAACAACACCCCCTCCTACTAAACAACTTTACTTCTTCGCTTGTCTCAAACACTCTTTTAGTCTTTATAAGTTATAAATAAATTTGATCCTTCAATTAGTTTAATGGGAATTTTAAAAAGTAGAAAAATAAGAAAAATTATTTATACAAAATAGCAAAATATTAAGGTCTATCAGTTTTTTTTTCTTTCTATTTTCTATAAATAGTTTGACATTTTTTATATATATGTGAAAATTTCCCTTAGTTTAATCAATCTACATGGTAAGAAATTTCCATTTTAAATCTTATAATATTTTTCACAATAACTAAAGCATTATTGATAAAATACAAAAGACTAAATTGTTACCATTTAAAGGAACGAAAACTAATGCTCCATTTGGTAATTAACCATTTCATTTTTTGTTTTTAGTTTTTGAAAATTAAGTCTATTTCCTCCTAATTTCTTACCGTCAAATTCTAAATAAAAAAAGTTTTTAAAATTATTTTTTAGTTTTCAAAATTTGACTTAATTTTTTATAACAATTGATAAATAAATAAATATATATATATATATATATAACAAATTAAGAAACTTAGAGACCATTTTAGGGTTAAATTAGTTGTTATAATAGTCTATATTTAGCTATAAATTTTAGTATGAATTATAATAGCAAAAAATACAAACTAATTTAGTGATTATAAAATGAGCAATAATTAATCTCATGCTCACTCTCTTTTTCTTAAAAAAAAAATACTTAGATGCATCATAGGTAGCACTTATCTTTGTACATCTCACCCAATTGTCTCATCATAATATATTAATTTATTTATATGAGTGATGAGAGTGAAATGCATCAAAATAAGTATTATGTGGATGCACACAAGTATTAAAAAAATAATAATAAAAAAAAATATTTGGTTATGGTTAGTTATAAGGCAGAGAGAGAGAGAGAGAGAGTAGGGCGGTACCTGTCAAGCGCCTCCAAATCAAAAAAATCTTCCGGCGGTCCCTCCTCCGATTTGGTTCTCATAACTCCGCCGAAGAACGGCGCCATTAAAACAAATCCTCTGACTCCATTTTTCTCACTCTCCATTCCAATTTTTACCGCCAAATGATGCGCAATGTTCCCTCCCGACGAATCTCCCATCACAAATATCCTTTCCAAATCCGCTTCCTCCTCAATCCACGCATCCTCCCGCTTTCTCGCCCATTCCATCGCCTTCGCTCCGTCCTCCACCGCCGCCGGCAGCCGGTGCTCCGGCGCCAGACGGTAGTCCGGTCGATTACCAGAGCCTCGAGCCCTAGGGCCAGTCGAACGCAGCAATTGTGCGGGTTCGGCCAGGATCGGGATCCGACGCAGAAGCCGCCGCCGTGGAAGAAGAACAGAATTGGAAGCTTTTTGTTAGTGGAGGTTGCCGCCGGTTTGAAGAGGCGGAGGTGGAGGCCGTGAGAGGCGTCGTAGAGGACGTCACGGAAGACGACGGAGGTGTCGACGGTGATCGGAAAAGGGAAGTGGATGTCGTCGGAGCGGGAGACGGTGCCGTCACTGTAGAGTTGGAGGACGCCCATGCAGTCTTCGACGATGTGAGGAAGGGAACCCATTTTCTTTTTTCTTTTCTTTTTTTCTCTAAGTTTTTGTTTTTGTTTTTTTTTTTTTTGGTTATCGGTGGAAATGGAGGGAAGGGGTTTTTTATACACTTAAGAGGGGAGGGTAGAGTGGTAATTTACTATGGAATTGGTGGTGGATATGTAAAATTCAAAAATTTAAATTATAATAATGACGTTTTGATTTGTTATATAAAACTAAATTTAGATTAAAATCATAATAAGTTATGTTTGTTTTAAAAGAACAAAGAAGAAAAATTAGAGATTAGGAAGGAAAGTAAATTTGTTACAAAGCTAAATACGATATTGAGACTTGGAGAAATAGGAATAGAAAATCATAGCAAATTAGGCAACTAATTAACTTTTTTGTCTCATTGACGTGAATGATCTAACTTGTCAAAAGAGTACATATAGACGGATCGAAGATGTTTTACTATTTTGTATACTCTAATAAGAACAATAAAGGGATTTGTAAGACACTAAATGTGTGACATTTTGAAGAAAAAAAAAACTTATCAAAAAATGAGTTTATGAAACAAATTGGTTTGAAAGAAATATTTGAAATCAAAATTATTTTTGAGTGTTTAATAGTTTAACTTTCTTTAATTTGAATAATACATAAAATTATCAAAATATCTTCACTAGCCCTCTACCTCACTTCCAAGTTCTATCATCATTATTATCAGCTACCACTGCCCTCTATCAGTCACCTCCAGTGACCACCGCTAGCAACCTACTTCGGCAAAACTTTCGGCAACCACCTTTGATGACCAGCTCTAGCAACCACCACCAACTCCGACTGTCCACCTTCGACGACCAACTACGGTGTCAAATTTTGAGAGCCATCTCTGGCAAACTACCACCACCACCAACTTTGGCACGACTACCTCTAACGACCAACTCTAGTGACCACCACCAGCAACCAACTTCGACGACCTCCTCCAACAACCAACTCTAGCAACGACCAACTTCATTGAACAACTACATCGATTATCTCCAACGACTGACTCTAACGACCAATTAAATTGATCATATGGTAAAAAAAAAAGCAATAAAAACTCAGCCAATGAAAATGTTTTAAAATTATCAGTTCATAGTGGTTAATAGTTATTCTTTATAGTAATTTGACATTAAAACACTTTTAGTATATAAAAACACTCTTGAGAAAGTATAACTAAATACACGATTGTTTTTATTTTAAATAATTTTTATAAAATGTATTGAAATGAAAATTACTTTTTGATAAACAATTGTTCTCCTATTCGACCAACACTAAGAAATGAAAGAGAAAATTCCCAAAATATCATCGGATTTGTTTAATTTAAGGTCTAAATTAATTAGTGTATTGACTCTTGAGATAGATATTTGGGTGTTTACTGTTTCCTGTCCTTTTTATTTACCTGCAATTTAGAAAGCCTTGGTCGGCGACCAACCCCTTTTCTTAGTGGGGATTAAAGTTGATTTTATTAATTTAATGATTATAATTGGAATTATTAATATTAATATGGATATAGAAATAAGAGGCTTATTATTCAAAGTACTATGTTTTTATTGAAATAATTAAGTTATAGCACCGGGTCGACGAAGCAAATAGAAGAAATGACAAAAACCTTCAACATTTTTATAAACACCTCTTGGCTCTCTCTTATAAAAGTTAAGAATATGAGATGCAATGAATCATCTTTTTTTTTTTTTCTTTTTCACATGAGATTCTTAGATAAAGATAATCTACTGTGATAAATATAATATTAGTAATTAAAATTGTTATATTGTTGTAAAATATTGTCATTACTTTGTGCATGTTAACAAAAAGGAAGATTGAATATTGTATGTAAACTAAGTGGTATCAAAAATTCAAAAGAATAAGGTTGCAAAAAGAGACAACCAACCAAAAAAAAAAAAATAGATTGGAAAAAATATCTTTTTGGTTCCTAGATTTTGAGTTTAATTCCATTTGATCTCCAAATTTCAAAATGTTACACATTTAGTCTTTAAATTTTGAGTTTAGTTTCAATTTAGTCGCTAAGTTTCAAAATGTTACAATTTTACCTTTGAGATTTGAGTTATGTTTCAATTTAGTCCCTAGGTTTTAAGATTTTATGCTTTTAACCTCAATTTTTTACTAATTACTTGCTTTCCATCTTAAGTGTTGATGACTATTCTTCGATTTAAAAAATATAATTAATTAAGTTTTACTATTTTTATCATTATTAAAATTAAATTTAAAATTTTATTTCATAATTATTTTAATTTAGTTAATAAATATTAATGACGGAAAGTGAGTATTTAATAAAAAAAACAAAGTGAAAAATGTAAATCATCAAACTTGACCAAATAGAAACAATACCCAAAATTCATTGAGAGATAGATAAAAAAATTCTAAAGAAAAATAAGAAAAATGGTCACGTGATCAGGGAGTTGACTTCAAGGCTCATGCCTCCAAGATGGTCGTATTTGTGCTTCTCTGTGCCCAATTATTGAGGAACTGCAATCTAATAATTTACATGGTAGCTTTTTCATTGGAAGAGAGCAGGGTATTTGATCAGAATTATTCTTTACTTTTTACAAGTACCTTTTTTTTTCAATGGTATTGGTTTGAGATCAAATAATCGACTAAATAATTAATGTCTTATGCACTGAATTATGCTCAAATTGACTTACAAGTTTAGCATTCAAATTTTTGAGTTTAGATGTAAAAGTTACTAAACTTTCAATATTGTGTCTAATAACTTCTTAATTCATTTGATTTTTTAAAAATTATCTCATCAATTAGATATATTAATATAAGTCTAATAAGACTTCAAAATTTCAATTTTATCTAGTAGAACTTGATAATTCAACCACTGTGAGACACGGATGAAAATTCTTAAACTTTTTGAATGCAAAAATTGAAATTTTAATAACCTATTAGACAATTTTTAAAATAGATTATTAGATACAAAGTTGAAAATTCAAAGATATATTAGACAAAGTTCAAAGACTAAATAGACAAAGTTGAAAGTTCACGGATTATTTTATTTTGATGGGAAAATATTAAGTTTACCTTAAACTTGGTAAAGGTATATAATTTTTAATATATACGTACGTATGTATACATGCGTGTGAGTTCAACATGTGGAGGTAAAGATTTGAACATTTAACCTTTTGATCAAAAGTATATATCATAACTAGTAGAATTATACTCATAAGTCTTGAAGCATTTTCTTTTATTGGCCCATCAAGGTTTTTGAAGCCTCGGCGATGATTAAAGGTTTGAAAGTCTTCATTGATTATTTTATTCGTGGGCCTCCTTCCCATGTTTTGGTAGAGTCAGATTGTGTGAATCTTATAAATGCGATTACTCATAAGTCTCAAGACTTGTCAGAATTATCGAGTTTTGTTGAGGAGATTGAGATTTTAACTGGTCCTGCCCGTGTAGTTTCTTTTGGTTGGTGTGCACATTCGTCGAATGGGTTGAATCATCGCTTGGCTCATTCTACGGTGTCGTGTGGTGATTGGTTGAGTTTTTTTATTTCTGATTCTTCTAGCTCTGAAGAAGTGGTTAGAATTCCTTGTTTTATTTCGGACTCTTTCTCCTCCTTTGTTGGGAAGGCTTGTGGTTGTGGTTAGCTCTTTGAATGAATTTATTTTTTAAGAAAAAAAAACTAGTAGAATTATACTCAAGTTGATATATCAAAATATAATTAAACCTATCAATTTATTATTAACAGAGCATAGTTCAATCCATAGTGGTCATCTATCCTACCTAAGATTTAATATCAACTTCAAAGCATGGTGTCCTGTGAGATTAGCCGAGGCACATAAGTTGGTTCAAACATTTGCTAATAAAAATTAAATAATAATAATAAGACAACAAAAAAGATAGGAATAAGAAATCCAATGACCATGCCTGAAAAGTGGCAACAATAATACCTGATTGATTGGAATGTGTGTTGTTTTGATGTAGAATGAGGCATCAATCTCCACCTCTGTTTCTGACCCTTTGGATTGAATTCAAAGATTTTGGTTCACAATTCTGCACTGAAGCCTAGTGCGAAGATGATAGCCAATAAATTAATT
Organism: Lagenaria siceraria; assembly: GCA_002890555.2. Lineage (NCBI taxonomy): Eukaryota > Viridiplantae > Streptophyta > Magnoliopsida > Cucurbitales > Cucurbitaceae > Lagenaria > Lagenaria siceraria. Next base: position 9,395,540 of record CM016485.1, on the reverse strand, counting down.
AGTGCTCCCTTCTTGTTATCATTATTAGTGTGGAATCTGATTTTATTATAGCTTCTTGTTCATTTATCGACCTTCGTCATCCACATTTTCCTGGCAAGGATCCATTCTGTCACAATCACTACTATTCCATTCACAAGGTAGGTATGTTCCACTTAAACTTTAGGGAAAATGAAACCTCTTCAACTTTATAACTTAACTGTTCTTCCTTGGTTACTACTGTATCTGTATACTTTGCCTATCAACTCGTACAACAGTTTCAACTATCGACTCGGTACAACAGTTCTAAGTTGAACCAACAGTTATCGACACGGTACAACAGTTCAAAGTTGAACCAACATTTTCAATGGCATCACAATTCCTAACAAAAGGACAATTAGCTACCACTTTGAAGGGATGTTGTCTTAGCTCAATCATGCCGATTCAAGATTCTTCGACTCAAACATGAGAAAACACTGTTGCTTCTCATTAGCTACCTCAACTCAATCCACACATGGTAGCATTACCACCAATATATCATGGACAATCACCGTCTCAAATCAAGGCACTTTGCTCAATTTTGATTCACACAATAAACTCTCTTGGCTCTTAGCATATGTCTTTAATAGTATTACTCCTTCAAAAGAGTTCCAACTCCATCACTCTTACAATGATTCAGGAGCACTCAAACACTTGCTCTATAAATGGAAGCTTTCACAATCTTCTGAGGTTAGACTTCACAAGACAGGCTGTCACTACCTATTTGCCATTAACATCAAACTTAAGCATTCGAATGATTAAGTTAGTTGAACATTTCAAACACTCTTTTCATATCGCTGGGTGACCCTTTTTTTTTTAATTATCTGCTCTTTAATCGTTTCCTTTGGATGATTTCTTAAAAGAAAATGACCCACAAGATTCATAGCAAAGCCAAGAACTCTCCTTCAATGGTAATTTTCTATAACTCCTAGGTGGAAAGAAGTTGGAAACTTCGCTAGAGGATGGCCACTATGGTGCAAGAGAACCACGAGCTCTGAAGAACGAATAACCGGCAATATCACAACAGTGACAAGAACCAGGAGCTCATATACAAATTATGTAACAATAAATTGCCTTAAAATGCATAATGATTATAATTTACAGGAGGCAGGAAGCTTCTAGCAACAGGATCAAATTTCTAGTCAATATCAAAGTCGTGAACTTGATGGAAAACAAAACAAAACCTTTCAACGATATTAGAAATTCCAACGTTCCAAATGCTGTTTAGCTTCAGCCATGTCTTTTTGTGCCTTCTTTCTACGATAAAATATTGGACAGTCTCGACTGTAAACCAAAATATAGCCTCGTGAAACTATGAAACAGAGGTACAAAAACAACCAGGTAAAAAAAAAGGTACAAAAACAAAATTTGAATTAAGAAAATATAAAATTTGCATGAATGCTAATAATGTTATGAGAAAGTAATTCTCAGGTCGGAGGTATTAGGCCAAATCTACACTAAACAAGAGAAGTTCATCCCAAAATGTTGATAGAGAGCTCAACAAGAACAAAATGTTCTATAGTCAAATATGATTTCTAAAGGCCTCCGATCGCAACCCTAAAGTGGCTATTTATAGTCTAAGAAGCATGGATATGGATACGATACACGAATATTACACAACACGGACATGTCAACACATCGGTTTTTAAAATTTAGGAAATGAACGCAGGACACGTTTATTAAAATATACATTTGTAACAATATATATCATTTTTATATCAAAAGAGAATTCAAAGTAAATGGGTTGATGCATTTATATGCTTAAAAAATTTGCTTGATTTATTTCACACTCAAAATTTAGTATTATTGTCATACGTGGAAATTTTGATACATGTCCAACAAATATCAAAATTTCCACATGTCAAACACGAACATGCTAGCCAAACTAAAGTGTCTGTACTTCTTAGTTTATAGCCCTTACAAGGAAATAAAACAATTAACTAATTAATTCTAAAATACTAACTAATCTAAGTCAACAACTAAACAAATATTAAACTCAAATATAATAATTATCTAATAATTCTCCACATCACATAAGAATCACGTCAAGAAGATAAAACAACAATACCTCGTACAGAGGACATCTTGGTGAAGAGACCCTTGGCATTCTTGGCACTGTGTCCAAAGCCTCCCAAAAACCATCTCCAAATCAGACACTGAAATGATTGTCGAACATAAATTAAATTTTATATAGGTGAGAAATACATTTTCGAATAAATTCTTAGAAAGAAGATTACCACTTGCAACCGCTTTGCAGTAAAGTTCCGCTTCTCTTCCTTTGCAGTGTGAGCAGAGAGTTTTGTCTCCCTTGCTGGAGTACAGTCAAGAACAGTACGGAATTTATTGAAGAAATATTGCTAGCTGACTTTCAAATATGACATTTCAGGTAATATTCACCAAACGTGAATTGTGTTCCAAGGTAAATCCCGTTTCCCCCAAACTTACCACTTAGAAACTTCCAGAGGTTTTTATTTCGTGTTGCTGGGACTCTTCTATCTTTTCATATTTCTGATTTGTATTGGTTTTTATTTTGTTCTTGTTCGTAGCAGTTTTTTGAAGTTTGGTGTTTGGCGTTTGGTGTGTGGCCTTTTTGTTCTCGACCATTTTGTTCTTTTGTTTCTTTTGGCTTTTGTCCTCTCCTTGTATTTTGAGCATTAGTTTTTTTTCTTTATATCCATGAGTGTTCAGGCCAGATTACGCGCACCTCAACTAATCTCACAAAACAACCTGCCTGACCCTACAACATTTGGGTGTCAAGAAAATTCATAGGAAATTAATTCCTAGGTAGGTGGCCACCATGAATTGAACCCTTGACCTCTTAGCCATTATTGAGACTATCTCCTTTTTACCACTAGGTCAGCCCATGACGGTTGGCATTTTGAGATTCGTCTCTTCTCAAATTTCATTTACTTAATGAAAAATCAGTATCCTAAAAAAAAAAAAAAAAAGTTTTAGGCATTTAACTGACCCCATAAAAGTTTTTTATTTTCCCATAATTCACCATTCAGATGTATAAGCTTTGCATAGATAAACAGCATAACCCTCTAATATCACTAGTAGTAGGTATAAGTCAGCTCATGGCACATTCTCATGAGGTATTCTGGTCAGGCATAAAAGTAAGAAACAAAATATCCTTGTCAGATCGAATACCTAAACCAAACCTAGGTCTATGGTTCAAGGGTACCCAAACTTTAATGCATCAAACTAAAATAGAAGGAATCTAGTCATTTGGCTTTTTTGAAGATCACTAAAACTAGACCAAATCTTCAAGCTGCATTGATCAACCTAATTTGGAAATTTAACATCCCTAAGAAGATAAAAGTTTTTCTTTCGAGGCTTGCTCACAAAAGTTTGAACACTCGTGATAGATTGCGAAGGAAAATGCAAAATTGGAATCTCCCCCTCAGCATGTCTTTTGTGCTTAAGAGGAGATGAGAATCTGGAGCACCTCTTTCTAAGATGTCCCTTTGCTCAGAGAGGTTGGAATCAAATTTTTATGGCTTTTGGTCTTCGTTCGTGTATGTCGCTGGGGGCTGAGGATTGGCTGTTAGAAGTATTAATTTGTTAAATGGGTGGAGCTAGTGCTTTGTGGAGAACCTTCTGGGAGCTTTGGAAGGAAAGGATTAGGAGAACCTTCAAAGATAAGTTAAGTCCTATTCTTTTGATTGTACAAATTACTCCCTTGTTCGGGAGAAAATTCACACGCATACACACTGAGCAATTATGGTCTACAAATACTATACGTACACATAATTCACTTTAGCAAGATATTGAACTTGCTACAGCAAACATTAGAAGAAAAGGAAAATATGCCTTCAAACTAGCAAAAACCAAGATGGATAACAAAGCTGTTAAAATTACCTTAGTAGAGCCTTGCAGCCAATGCAGGTAAGCTGTTTCTTAGCAAATTTCATTATGCCACCATTTGACGGAGTAGAAATAAAAATTGATCTCGTGTGACTTCCATGTAAAAGTTCCTTGCTAGCGTTTTTCAAGATGGGCTCAAAAATTCGTAGAAGAGGCTGCAACTTAGACACTCTTTTATTCGCTATGTAACTCAAGAAAACAGAACAAAAGAAATTACGGTGTAAACTATAAAGAAGTCAAACCTTGCTAATCTGATTCTCGAGATAGTACTGAGGGTCTATTGGTATGCTATTCTCTAGAACATAAATGGGATCCTCTGACCTCTCATATGCCTGATAGTCATACAATATTAATCTTCATACATGTTGAGCATTGGAGGGGATGAAATATCAAATAGATTACCTTGGCACCTTTTGCTGCTTTAATGATCACATAAGGTACTCGATCGCCAACATTTGGAGCAGTGGCAGCATCTCGCTATTCAGGATAAAATTAAGTAAGATAATCTTGTTTTAAGACCATTCACCCATTGCAATGAACTGGATAATGCTACAACTACAAGAATCACAAACGATTTTTCTTATGAACGATTTTTCTTACAAACAGCGTTCATGCAATCGAGTCATGAAATAAGAAAACAATACGACAAAAGGCAAGATAAAATGTGAAGAAAGGAGAAGTATTTTTTTCGTTTTATAAATGCTTCTTGTGTGACTTAATAGTATATTTCCAGAATTCTTACGAAGGGATCCGGAAACACACGGATGGGTGTGTGGAAATATGAAGCTAAGGAGTACTAACAGCAGTCTTGAATCTATTAAAGTAACCATACTATTTATTGATTAGGATGCCAAAATGAAATAGGGATGGTGCTAGCAGCCTTGTTTCAAAATTTGAAAAGTTTCTCCATGGTCTCCAAGAAGGCCCAGGCAAAATGGGGATTTTCCTGTCTTCGAAGAAAATATCCTCAACCATTGGCAATGAGCTCAACTCTCCGGAAACTTCAAAGGTCTTTCTAGTTATTATTTTTTTTTTTTCCACCTCCTTGGGAATAAGACAAACAAATGTCGCAGACATCGAACTATACAAGATACCCCTTTCGAAGCATTCCTGAAAAACCTTGCCAAATCCGCTTTAAGCAAATCTCAGTTATCTTGATAAAAAAACCATAGAGAACCATTGGGCCTGGAGATTTAGACCTATCACTTGCAAAGACTGCTCTTTAATCTCATCCAAAGAAAAGGGCTCCATCAACCCATCCCTTTCCCTTTCAGAAATCGGACTCCAATCAATCCCATGGACAAAAGGTTTAGGAAACACCTCGGGCCCATAAAGACTCGAGAAGAAGGAGATGGACCTCCTCCTTAACCTCCTTATCATTCCTAATCTCTCCTAAATTCTTAACCAAAGGACCGATAGTATTCCTACTATTCCTTCCACTAAGCATTCTGTGAAAGAAATCCTTGAAAGGGCCAATTATCGTCCAATTATCTTTCCTTCCACTAGCATCTCGGCCTCCAGATGCAATGAAATCCTTGAAAGGACCAATTACCTTTCCTTGCACTGGCATCTCGATCTCCAGATGCTCCTATTGCAGACGAGAATTCCTTGAAAGGTCCAATATCTTTTAAAACACTTGCAGAAGAGAGATCCTCCAACTCCTCCAAAGAGACCCTACCTTGGGACCATCTCCGAAGTACCTTTTTATCCTCAAATTTTGTTCACAAGACTCTCAATTTCAAGGCAACCATTACTATGGGATTAGATATAGACTCTCATTCAACCAAATGCAAACCACTCACCCTCCAAAGAAAATCTCAGCAACCTTAATCCTCTTTAGTTGCCGTTCTATTTGTCAAATGCAAACCACTCACCCTCCAAAGAAAATCTCAGTAACCTTAATCCTCTTTAGTTGCCGTTCTATTTGTCAAATGCAAACCACTCACCCTCCAAAGAAAATCTCAGTAACCTTAATCCTCTTGACAAATAGAAGGGCAACTAAAGAACACGTACATAATAGAAAAATAATTTCTGGTAAAAATAGGAGTGATGTATGTCTTAAGCCAGAAGGGCCACAGTAATAGAATCAGAAAACTGAGAATCTCTCACTGAAAACCTAAGATTGCATCTACCGAACGCTACATGGGTGAACAAATCATAAAAAGTTATCTTCATTATTACCCATGCCAATATAATAATGGAACCAATATTGTTGAAAATAGGAAAGTTTCCATCGTCAAAGATAATGTTCTTTCAAAGATAATGTTCTTCAAATCTTATTTGGGCCTTCTTTCAAGCCTACTACCCAACTTTTATGGTCTAATGCTGTCAAAGCTCTTCTTGCTGAAATATGGTTTGAAAGAAATCAAAGGGTTTTCCATGATAAACCTCTTCAATGGTCGGATCGTTTTGAAGCTGCAAGAATCAATGCCTCATCTTGGTGCTCTCTTTCCAAGCTTTTTGTGAACTTTTCAATCTAAGATATTTGTTTGAACTGGGGAGCGTTTATTTTTTCTTGTTAATCTTCTATTTTAAGATGCTTATCTTTTGGCTTTTAGCTATTTCTACATGATCTTTTAATTTTCAAGTATCCTTGTAATTGTGAGCATTAGTCTCTTTTCATTATATCAATGAAAAGTTTTGTTTCCTTTCAAAAAAAAAAAGGAAAGTTTCCATCGTTGTATTTATTATATTTTGTCCTTTGTTGTAGCTCCCTTCTTTGCATTTGTTCCCTTTTTTTCCTCTCCCCAATTGTTACTGTTAGTTTATTGACCTTTTTTTACTTTCCTCTCTTTAAATAAAGAGTTTTACCTTTGTACAGAAAATAAGAAGAAATATACAAATCTTCAAATATCCGTAATATCAACAAAACAGAAGTGTAGGAATTTGATACCAAATAAAGAGTCAAGAAACTAGGGAAAGTAAACTATAATGAAACATCACAACCTTACGCATGCGCTCAGCAAGTTCAACATGAGCTGCCTTCACTTCATAATCATCTCCAGTTTTTGTTAGTCCCTGTAGATCAAATAATTTAGTGCACTACAAAGCCTTCAAATTCATACCCAAGAAGCAAAAACATGCAACAAGGGTACTCCATGTCATCTAGTGGAAGTGAAATAAAAATATTCGTCTTATATCTCCAACCTTGGTGATAACCAACAGTGATAAATCCACACGATTCATAAGCAGATCTGAAATCGTGTTCTTCACATATTGAACGGCCCCAGGGACATCTCTATCGATAAGAATTTTGTGCAAGCACTCATTTACAAGGTTTTTCACCAATAAGCAATTATCTCTTCGAACTGTTTCAATACCTGTAGATGTCAAATGGAATGTCTGAAATGGAGGGAAATAAATTTAAACTTGGACAAAGACATTATTTTAGCTTCTCCACCGTTACCTTTGGTATCCATCTTGTCAAACTTGTTTGGATTAGTCCAAAATAAACCAGCGTATCTCTTCTTACTAATCAATAGATATGGATAATATACCTTCTCAAACTCTAACTTGATAGGCTACAGTCCATGAACGAACACAAAAAGAAAATTGAGAATGCCAAAGAGGAAAACATCAGCTAAGAACGCACCTGATATTTTAAGCATTGCAACTTTCTAGAAAAGTATTAAAAATAAATTGACAACTACCTACGTATTCAATAAACTGTTGACTTCAGATTTGAAAGCAAAACTATACAGTTAATTTATTCATATATCATACCCAAATAAAAATATATAAACGAATAGAAAAGCTCTTGCAGAGCATTTAGCAGCATACTAACAAGAATAAGAAGGGGGGAAAATAATAAATAAAGGTCATAATAACGCCAATCAACTTACTTTTATGAAAGTACCACTGATATAGTCAGCTGCTTCCCTTCCCAAGATCATTGCTGCTTCTACACTGGGAACACCAAATTGTACCATAACGGAATCTGTATCACCATAGATTACCTAAAACCATAAAATACTGACTTCCATAAGATCGTCAATGAGATACGGATTGATGCTATAGAAGAATCAAATTGTCAAAGATCTAACATTTCAAGTCTGTCGTCTTAACCATCCGGACATATCGACATTTTTTTAGATCAATGATTCAACAATTAGCAAGAAACCAAAGGGACTTCAAAATCTTCAGTTAAGAGATTAAACAGGATTCAGGAAAAAGAGTAGCTAGTCATAGGCCTGATTCTTTGGGGTTGACTAGAACCGTCTGATCTATTATAATATTTGCATCCATTATCAAATATGTGTTGTTAGTTCTGAAATTGTCTAAATCAAAATGGAAAATTATCCCCTTAACTTCTTTCTGTTTGTATTATATCTATCTTTTTGTGCTTTGATGTGCTCCTAGAACTGTAAGCAGATAGATTCCCTCATTTTAACTTACCTCAGCATTGTGCTCATATCCCCCAAGCGTTGTAAATTTATCTTCCACAAGCTTCTTTGTGTGTTCAATCATTTGTCGGCCTTTAAGATAGCCAATTCAATCATACGAACAAGTTGAATATAAAGAATTTAATTAAGGATAAAAATTAAAATAAATTGAATTATATTTTTAAGTATACCATAGCTTGTAACACTTGATGATATCTCTATACACGGCAACTGACCAACAGTAGCTCCTGTAAACCCATACACAGAATTTGCACTTATCTGAAAAGGTAGTAAGTAACACGTTAGTACAAAAGAAACTAACACAAATAGGGCGTGTATATATATATATATATATATGAAACCGGGTCATCATTCAGCAAACTAACAAAAATGCGTACTGTACCTTCAGAGCTAGCTGTCGACCATCCAACACAGCCTTCTCAAACGGATCCTTCGCTTCCTACATAAAGGTATCATGGAAGAAACGAAGTAAATGAGTGACAAAACCTGAAGTATAAAAATGAAGTTAGCACACCACACTGATTGTGTGATGCAACAAGGCAATGTTGAAAAGAGCAACACAATAACCTTCAAATCTGCCTTTGCTCTTTTCCGAGCAGTCAATAGTTCTTCTAATATTTCAGGAAGTATCCCCTGAATTATATCAAAGTTATATGGTACATTAGTTAGAACAATAATATTTACTGCAAAATGTGTATGCTTTAATCAGGTTGATTGAAAACGCATTAAAGAATCAGTTATCTTTCACTAGAACTGAAATTATTCAGCCGCTGACCTTCTGTAAATTTGGCTTGACAAATATCTCACCAGATGGGGTTTTGTTGAAATGTTCAGGGGGCAGGTTTAGCTTACGAGCATCTTCTGGAGTCACCTTCAAGAGAATGTTTAAAGTTGAAGGCTTCCCCCAAATTTATTGAGAATAATTTCCCAGCATGAAAGGAAAAGCACATTCTATAAGCCAAAAATATGTAAGAGGCGTCACCAGAGTGCAATAACATAAATTATATGCCATCATGATGGATGGATATAGAGATGCAAAATCCAGCGTAGCAATGGGCTTTTCATAGAACCCAGCCCTTGCTTCCAAAACCTGCAATACAAATTAATCTGATAACATTGTGCATTACAAAAATAATTTTCTTTTTTTATGTAAACAATGTGCATTACAAAAATAATTGTACAAAGTACTCCACGAAGAAGCTATAAACTGTATATTTTCAATGGGGATATTATGTTATTTGAACAATAATCCACCTGACCCAAGATCAAATTTATGACTTCTCAACAAATCAACGGTTGATGAGCTGTTATATTGAAGTTTCAATGAGCTTTAAGATAGCATTTTTCAAATGGGCTTCTTTTGAATTGTCAGAAGATGTGTTTTTGTTACAAAGTCTCCAACTTCATTGTCTTTTAATATCATATTAAACCAATTCCACCAGTGAACAAAACTAATCAAACATTTTTATTCGGAGGCATGTATAAATTGACACTCAGGACAGGACCGACACTAAAGACTTGTGTCATGATAGAGAGACGATACCACTATCATTTACTACTTAAAAGCATCAATAAGATTAAAATAAAATGTTGAGAACACCAAGGAAATGATACAGGATGTCAAAGAACTTACAGTAGCACCCTCATAGGTTCCTTGATCAGATCCTGCATGTTTAGCATTTGGAATAACGAGGTTTTTCTGTTTAGCCTTCCTAAGGAGTTGAGAGAGCACCTGGAAAAATATTCCTAAAGTTGACAATAATTCTGTGTTGGGTCAACAGGAGTGACTACAAAATTAAAAGATGCTAGGATTACCTTGATGCTTTGCCCTCTTGAAAGAAGAAAAGAAATAGGAACACCAGTTACTCGAGCCATCTCCACATAATTGTAAATGAACATCAGTTTATCTAAAAGCCGTTGTGGAAGATAGGCATCCTGAATCCCCACACCCCAAAAATATAAAACCAATAGAATTTTAAGAAAGTTCGACATTACCAAAGATTATAAAGAAAAGATGGGAAACAACAACCTCAATGGAATTACAAAGCTAAGAAAATGCAAGGTCTAAATAAAAGTAGTTGCACTTGGTGGCTGCATTTATCATCTAGAAAACAAAAAAACAAGCATGTATCTATCTTCATGAAAGGCTTAGACCTACCAGATCAAGGTTTCCATCAGACCACAACCTACCAGGATTTTTTAAATATAAATGCATCCAAGAGAGTGGATTACGAAAAAGGTAAAGAAGATCCATCACACCTATCGCCTCTCTATCAAAAAGAAGGCAATGAAAACCCAACGAAATCGAAAAAAAAGGTATCTGAGGAAGGTAAAATGGAAGCCACATAATGCAACCTCTTACTGAGAGAGAATACTAGTTTGCAGGATTAATTTCAATTGTAAAATGGATGGCCTCAAAATAATAATAATAGTAAGTAAACGTAATACAGAATAAGATGGGAAAATCTGAAAGGAAAATGAGTTGAGGTAAGCACCTTTAAACAATAAACAGCAAGCCGTCTCCGGGTTTCCGCATTACCATTTTGAAGATCTGATATTATTGAATGGTGGACATCCTCTTTCTGCAGAAATAAGAATGTATCATCATAACAACCATGGATTTGGATACAAGCTGTTATTAAGGGTAATTACGTAATTTATAGTAAAAAGCTAGTGTGCCGTGCAGTATAGGAAAGAAGAATTTCAACACTAACATGGTCTAGCAAATAATTATATGGCGTAATAAAAAAAACAAAAGCATCAACAAAACAGCATCTTAAGACCTTAATGCTCTCTGTAGTTATAAACTGGTTCCAAATCAATCTAAATTTTACAGCAAGTAATCAAAAGGCAAATGACAAAACCAAGAAAATCATAATATAAGAGACAGCTAGAATTAAATACAAGACTTGCAGAATGGAAAGGCAAGTGCACAAGAAAAGGCATGCATATTGGGATGGTTGGACCAACTGATGAGGACAACCCAACAAGTTAGCAGAAGTCACATGATTTGGATGAGCTAATTTCTTGTTCATCGATAGCAAGAAAAGAAATACAAAAACTAACTTGTTTTTTTCTTTTTCCTTCCAATGATATCCAATATATTTGGAGGGGAAATAGAACAGTGATCGGTTCTTTCCTGTCCTCATTTACCATATAAAGCAGCTCAAAAGTCCCAATACCAAGATTTCTTAGCTTCTCAACAACCCCTTTTTAAAACCTGAATGCCCTGATGCAGGGTTACGAGTGTGAAGGTAAATGGCAATAATGTACTGGATACTTTGAGGTGCTCAACTTCAGACCTAGGAGCATAAATTCCCTACTCCACATTGTTGGCTTAAAAAGCGCCATGATAATAAAGTAATCTATTATTTTGTGGTGCTCCATATCAGAACTAAGGTGAAGAAATTTCCTGTCCCACATCACTGACTTCAAAAAACATGAGGAAGCTGATAAAAATCCTTCAATGATTAAACAATAAAATAAATGATGGGAGCTTGATAATTCACTATTCCTAACAAATCAAAATATAAATACGTAACAACTATTAGGCTCTTGGTAAACTAAACAGAATCCTTTTAAAAAAAATGAATTCTCTTTATTCGTGTAGATATAGAAAACAATGTTCCAAATCCAACTAACATTTACACCAGTGACAGAATTCGTACATATTAATAGTCGGGAGAAACAAATTATACTATGGATTCACATCAGAAGGTCTAAGAGAGGACCCTTGAGTATCACCTGTTCAGAAAGGAAATGTGAAGAGACAGAATTCAACGAGTACGAACTTAATTTATAATCTCGTTGCATAACCTGCAAGAAAAGATAACAAAAACTTCAGATAAATTAAGCTGTCATGAATTCATAACAACTTTATCTTTAACATATTAAAAGGCAAAAGGCTGAAATAATTTTATGACCACTTTATACACTCTAATAAGGTTATTTCGAATGTCCCTTCATAAAATCACATATTACCTTCAATACATGTAATACAATTTCAAGATGTTAGTTCAATTATCTATTGTAGTTAAAGGTTAAAAGAATGTATACAGCTTTTTGGACGTTAAGAAAAATATTTAGTAACTACTTAGCAAACTGTTTCAAACATTCAAACTTACTTTTTTATAGATGATCTATTAACAGCAACCAAAGGAGATCAAACTTAGGGGCGGGGGAAAGAGGGAACCCTCACCCAAAGGGAGACAATTTTTTTTTTTTTAAAAAAAAATATATAAGTCATCGAAGATCATTGAAATGGAATAATTACAAAAGAATTTGTTATACCTATAGCCACCACCAAGAGGCACGAAGCGGTAAATTACTGTAAAGAGAATTGAATTCCACAAACTAATCTTCAAAAAGTCTTTTGTTCCTTTCAAGCCAACAATCCCAAAGAAAAGCACTCACAGCATATCCCCAAAGACTTTGATGTTTCTATGTTACTTATTCGGATATTGAAAATAGATTCCAATTTAATTTTCTTTATGAATAATCATGCTTTCATGGATAGAAAAGATGAACGAATACAAAGGCAAACAGAAACGCCCACAAAACAAAGACCAACTATAAAATGGGACTCCAAACTAGCACAAAAATAGATTTCAAATTACGTTACTGCATTTTATTAATGATCTCTTCTAATTTAGTAAAATAAGCATTCATTTCAATTACAAATGATAAAGTAAATTTAAAACATTGTCCGCGCTAATTATTTAATGTATATAAAAGATAAAACCTGAAGTAAATCAAATTGAACTCTTCCTTCCACCGTTATTTCTTTACTCTCCCTTGTTCCAAGCTGTCTGAGACATTAATCGATATAACAAAGTTCATTTCTCAATAAGAAAACGAATGTTGACATAAAACATAACGAAAAAACCATTAGAGCCATTCGTAGATCTGTCTACTGCCTTTATCAGCAAAACTGCAAAGCTTCTTATTTTATAAGATAATGTAATTGAACATTTAATGGTAAGCAAACAATACCGATCCAAATAGTATAACAATTGTAACATGTCGAATTAAGAACAAGAATGCTACAGAAACTTGCCGTTAACGTTAAGAAACATTCACCATTACAAGCTAAAAAGAATGAAAGTTCAAAATATTGGGAATGAAATTGAAATTTTGTATACACATTTTGGATGCAATTAAATATTTGGCCTAAATTTTATGCATAAATTTTTAACATCACTACAGATTTACATTACATAGTATTTAATGTTTATGTTAGTAAAAATTAAAAAACAATGTCTTACTTTCAAGGTTAAATTACAATTTAGTCCCCGTACTTTTTAAGTTTTTGTGTCTATTAAGTCCATAGACTTCAAATGTGTATAATAGGTCCTAAACTTTAAAATATCTAATAGATCCATGAACTTTAAATTTTGTGTCTAATAGGTCCTTAACACATTCGACTTTTTTATAAAATTAACGGATCTATTAGATATGATGAATTTTGTGTTTAATAGAGCCCTAATTAATTTTGTGTCTAATAGAGCCTCAAGCTTTCAATTTCGCTATAAATTTTTTCCACAGGGAATTCTGGCCCCATCTTCATCCCCTTCTAACAAGGGATTCTTTAGGAAGATAGGAGTTATTATAGAATCTTTGTTGATAGTTTTACTAATGGGACTAGTGCCACTAACTTCAACTGCTTCACTATTCTTAGAAATGAAACACTTAAAAGATTCCTTCAAGCAAGAATTAATGCTACCATTCCCAAATAACTTTTTGGATGTCCCGTCATATTAGCCATATGTCCATCAAGACCGTGATGCTTACACAAGCCCGTCTCCTTGATAGCATACAAAATAATTAATTCTTAATAGACAACATTTTATAATCACTTGTTTTTTCAGTAAATTTAAGCTTTAAACAGGTTATTCAATGGAAAATTTTATTTATGAAGAGTAAAGCTTTTTGTAATTCCTCTGGCATAGTTTGCTCTCCTTCGTAATTTCATCTCATCAATGAAATGGAGTACTTGTTCCTCATCAGAAAGAAAAATAATAAATAATAAAATATAGGAAAAAAAATATGTATACCTTGAAGAAAAAGTTGTATCTTTGACACGAACTTTGCTATTCCTAATGCGACCCAATAATGGAAATTCTGGTATTTTCAGTGCCTCGGCTCTCTGCATCCAGAAAATCGGAACAGTGAATTAGTCTGAATTTAATGAATAGACATAAGTAATAATAACCAATGACAATTACAACATATGACATTTTCTCAATCACGAAGAACTCTTTATCCCAAAAAGAAAAAGTTACGAAGAACTTTGTACACCAAATGTATTAGTAAGATCACCTCGATTAGATATGGCAAATCGAATTTGCAGATGTTATATCCAATTATTATATCAGGGTCTACTTCACGAATTAGATCCTGCAACAAATATATTCCCGTAAAAGTTAAAATTATAATCGTCATTCAAAATCTATACACTCATCAAAAGTCCATTAGTCACTATGGTATATAACTACAGCTTCAAAAATAGATCATCACGAAATAATAAACATAAAAGTCACTTTTATGTCCCCTTCCCTTGATCCTCAGCCATTTCTAATAAGAAACACTGCCAGAATGCAGTTTATAAATTGCAAAGAGACATAAAGCTATCCGTGCATTTTCACGTTCGTCAATTGTTACTTGAGCACATGAGAACACATTCCTTATCTACTTTTTTTTTTTTTATATCCGTGAGTGTCTGGGCCAGCTTACGCGCACCTCGACTAATCTCACGAGACACCCGCCTGACCCTATAACATTTGGATGTCAAGGAAACTCGTAGGAAATTAATTCCTAGGTAGGTGGCCACCATGGATTGAACCCATGACCTCTTAGTCATTTATTGAGACTTTGTCTCCTTTTTTACCATTAGGCCAACCCATGATGGTTTGCTGCTTTATTTAAATGTATAACCAAATAAATCGTTAATTTGATCCTAAGCTAATAGCTTATCTTTTGGCATTAGCTGTAATTATAGAGTCTTCACTACTCATTGATAGATTGATTAAAGAGCCAATCTTCCTATTATTTTTATTTTCTTTATAAAAAACAGAGATGAATATTCACAAAAAGAACCAAAGAAGGACTAAGGGCAGGAGTTAGAGATTATCCCTCCTATAGTTAATTCAACAAATGAAACTAATTTAAAGAGCCAATCTTCCTTTTATAAGAAACTAATTTAATTCAACAAACGAAATTATACATGTACTCAAACCTTATGCATAAGTAGAAGTAGGCCTCAAGTCTTCAAAAAAGTTCTTTACACTCTTGAGAAATATCATATGCAGTTATTTTGTGAATGCAGGATTCACCTAAGGTTTATACCAATCATTTTAACAACTACAAAAATGCAATTATGAAAGGATATGATATAAATATAATAATACCCTCCAAGCCAGCAATACTTCTCGTTCTGTATCAAATGATAAGACATCAACACCCGCGATAGGAGAGCAAGAGTTAAGGGTCATGACATTGCGAAAGAATGGTTGGTCCTCTCCCTGCAAAGTAACTAGGTTTGCCACCTAGATGTTGGTAGATTCATTCAGAAAGAGTAAACAAAATCACTTTTTTTTACCAAGAAACGAGACTAACCCATTCAGAAAAGGCCACAGCCCAAACCATGAAAAACAACAAAATTCTTAACTGAAAATCCAATAAATGGATTTTAGCACACAAAATGACAATAAGATGAAATAAGGAGTTAAACCTGAATCACGGGATCCTGGGTAGGCTCAGGAAAATGGCCTTTACGCCCTGCACACTCAATATCAAAACTCAATATCCGAAATGGAGCCATTTTAGAAAATTCCCCTTCTGGGGCATGGCTGATCAAGTCTGAATATCTATGATGAGTGTTAAGGAAAGGTGTCAAGATTAAAAGGCCTGTCTAGAAGTAAAACTTCAATAAAAATTTTAAGAAATACAGAGACGAAGTCCTCTAGAACAAGAGGATACAGACAATCAAACTCCAATTGGCAATATGATAAATTTCTAGCAGTTTTCTTATATTTTCCCACAGGAACCTCAATCCAGTTTCCACCAACAACATTGCAGTCAATCATAAAACGGAGGGCAAAAAGCACATTGCTTTCATACGTCAGGAAGCTCTTCATACCAAAGCCATCAATTTGTATGCCTCTATCAAGAATACCTGGAAAAAAAAATTTGACAATGTTGCAAATGAGATAAAGCATGAACTCAGACTTCTCGTATAGATTTTTCTTTTGGGAAAAAGAAAAACCATTGATGAAATGAAAAATTACATCAGAGTAGCATCATACAATAACTTTTTTTTATTTTTTTAAGAAACGATAATATATTAAGAAGAATACAAATAACACTTCTCATGTAGATGTCATAAGAAAATATCATTTTTTTTCAATAGGAAACAGGACCTTTCATTAATATAATGAAAAGAGCCTATTGCTCAAAAATACAAGAAAATATCATTTGAGGTAATCTGTGAGTAATCATTTTTAAAAGAACAGAGAGACATGCACAGAACATGGAAAATGTAACTTATGAAACAGGATATATAAAAAGATAAATAGTGAAGGCTATAAAAAACTTACACCACATTTCCCACTGAGAAACTACTCCAAAAAGATATATACACACACAAACACACATATATACGAGAATCCGATCTTTCATTGAGAAAAATGAAAGACAAAAGAGAATTACCTCGGCAGCTGGTGACCATTGTTGGCAGTGCAACTACAATTTTAAGAAATGGTTGAGAAGTCTGCTGCTGATAGTACATAATACTTCTCTTTTGCACCAATTCAATGCGACGCACAAAGTTAGGTGCTTTACTGTTCCTGTTTACCTCCTTCATTCTAGCCTAAAACATCGTCCCCAATTCAACAATGGCATATGTCTAGAACTTTGAATTTTACTAGTTTTAACAGATAAATGATAGAAGGCATACCTCAAGAGTTCGGTGAAAAAGAGAGATGTCATCAGGACCCATGCCTGGAGGACAACTGATATAGAAGTATGGTTCAAAACCATGAACGTGGCAGCATACACCATGTCCTGATATATATTGGACAGAATGGTATATCATATGAATAGAAGCGGAATTTACAGAAACAAGTAAAACTTGCAACAATAAACCTCAGACAAAACTTCTAACGGAAAAAATCAGAGATAGTGTTTCCTTATAAATTATTGTTGGATGGTGTTGCCTTATAAATCCGTATATTTATTCTGTTGTTATACCAGAATTCTTTTCCATAGAAAATTGTCTGTCTTGTTCGTTCTTTGTAACTTTTTCTTATCGATGATCCATCCCTTGCCGGCGCTTGAGTAGACAATTAACCTTAGTCATGCATGCACCAAATGGAGTGTGGCCTAACATCTGGGAAATTACTCTTGCAGTGCGTCTAAAGATAATGTGAGTGTGACCTCAATTCTCATTTGAAATTTTGTTTGAAAAACTTACTTAGAGTAATCCTTCCTTAAATACCAATTGGCCCATCAAAATGCTTGCTATTCAAAACTAATAGCATCCACTGAAACAAGTATGAAAATTCAAATGGGGAAAAAAGAAACCAACGCAGACTGGAGTCAAGGAATGCACCACAAATATCTTCCAGCAGAATTCTACCAATAAACCTGGTCCGTCAAAAACCAACGACGGTAGCAGAAACATAATATTTGGCAATTCTGTTCAAGGTAATGGCACTTTTCACACCAATGATAACACGTGAGGGATAATGTCAATAGTTACATAAGCTGAGCCTTAAGACATCTAGCTAATGATTACCATTTTCTTCGGAACAAAATTGCTCGTTGGAATAACAGATAAATTTAAATTCATAGAAGGATGCAAACCTTCCCTCGTAACCCCAAAAATTCTAAGAATGGCGGCAGGACCGGACAAATTAGGCAACAGTTCTCTGTGACTTTCCCCGATCACGTAATCAATTTCCAATTGCTGAAACACTGAAACGAAAAACAAACAAACAAGCACATACACACATTCAAATTCCAGATCCAACTAACAAGAAAACCGTAGAATGTAGTACTCGAGCAGAAGCATAGCAGCAACTTTCGACTCACCGATGCTCTTTGACTGGGACAGGTAATCCTGGGAAAGAGGTGGACGAGCCCACTTGGAGAGCCGGGAAGCAAGGGCCTGACGCTCCTCGATGTCGCGGAGGATGAGAGCGTCCTCATCGAGAAGATTCTCGTCGAGGAAGACATCTTCGTCGACGAAATCTTCCTCTTGAGAAAGTGTCTGGTGCTTGGTCGGTGGAGCCGGCGATGGGTGCTGCGGCGGCGGTCGACTTTTCCGAGCGCTGCCGTTCATTGCTCTGGTTTTTTTCGGTAGAGTGGTTTCAGCAGTGGAAGTGGAAGTACAAGCGAAGAGAGGGAAACGTGGAAGGCGAGTAGGGTTCCCGCCAGTTTTGAAGACAGCTTTCAGATATTAATTTTCGGATAATTATTAATTTAAATTTATAAATTTAACGTTGAATCTTGAATTACAATTTTTTTTAGCTAATATAATCTTAAATTACAAGTTTTTTTTAAAAAAATACCATAAACTCTAACTAGGGAAAAAAAACCCCACAAACTTTCTAAATTAAAAGATAACCTAAACTTGATTCATCTACCCAATATAAATTTTGGTTTTATGCCTAATAAAATTCGTTTTTATTTGTCATAGTGAATCTAGATCAACAGTAATGGGTATGACTTTCTTTTTATAAATTGGAAGTTTGATCATTCATCCCTACAATTATTGTACTAACAAAATTATTTTCATTTTGATATCAAATAGACTCAATAATTAAAAAAAATTACAAAATACACTTTTACCTTCTAAGATATTAATACAGTTGCATTTGTGTATCTAAATTTTCAAAATCGACATTACATTTAGAAAAATATGTCATTTTTTACTATTTTATGTAACTTTCCGATACCTATGCGTTGCAAGGCATCTGGCTTAACATTCCAAACAAAAATGGTCATACTTGATTGTAGACAAGTGACGACGAGGATGTTTAAGAAGAGTTATTGATGCTTGAGTTATGGTAGGATGAGAGAAAATATGCTTGTAGTATTTTTTTTTTTTTCGAAACAAATATGATTGTAGTATATTCGCAAGAACGAGGACATAGTATAATTTAATTTATATTTTTTCCTTCCAATAATATTTTATTTATGTCAAAATTGATTCACAAGAAACAAATGTTATGGATTGAAGTTGAGGAGAAAGAAGTTGGAAGGAGAAAAAAGGACAGAGAACATTTTAAAAAAAAAAGAAGAAGAATAAGAAAAAGAAGTAGTATAGAAAAGATAAAAACAAATTACGAGGATAAAAGAATAAGAATAATACTTTTTTTTTTAATAATATATAGGGTGGGGAATCCAACATCTAACTTCGAGATTGATAATATAAACATTATATCAATTGTACTCATTTTGACGAATAATGGTAATGTTTTTGTACAACTAAAAGTAGACTCGCCTCTATATATTTATATATTTAAAAAAACAGTTACGCAGCAACCTGTGATTGAATATTTGATTTTGCACAAAATTACTATTTTATTAAAGGTATTTTCACAACTAGTATATATATACTTATTTAAACAAAAAAAACTAGCCATTTATGACGTAGTTTCTATTTTCAGGTCATATTACGAACTAGGTCAAATCTCATCAAAGTTTTATCTCACTTGGTCAAATAGGTTTACGACTTTATGTAACGAAAATAAAACGGCAAATTTCATGAAAAGGGAGGGCGTAGATGAACCACAAAGTCATCATCTTCCTAACCAAAGCTGTTTTTCCTTGGTCCCCGACCCAATGGCACTGCTCATATCCACGTACTGCTAACCATTAAGCATTTGCAGTAACTTATGGCAGCTTCAGGGTTGCTTACGTTTCATCTCCCTCGCCTCGCCCGCCACTTTCCAATCCCTCATTCATTTAATCCTTCCGTTTCCTTTCATAACCTCGTATTTCGCCGGAAACTACCTCCTCGCCGCCCAGTCATCTTCGGCCGCAATTGCATACTTAGGAGGTCGTTCGTTGCTGCCAGTTCAAGTTCTCAAGGTTTGGTGCATTCTATGCAGTCGTTTTTGTCTTTGTCCGGCGGAATTGGGACGAGGGTCATTGTTAATTCTTTAAACAGAGGGAAAATGGGTTACTTATGAATTACTTATAACTATATTCTGTTGTATTGTCGAGTAATCAAGTGGGGGTGGTCAAGCTATTGGTCATTTGAACGAACATTTGTGCCGTATGCTGAAGTTGTTTGCCATTTGATATTATGCAGACTGGAGAAATGGCGTTGGGGCCGTCGACGAAAGATATGATGTTATAGTCGTTGGAGGAGGACATGCGGGTTGTGAAGCTGCACTTGCATCTGCTCGTTTAGGGGCTAAAACTCTTCTTCTGACACTCAATATCGATCGAATTGCTTGGCAGGTTGGGATTCAAGCTTTTATATTGACACTTTCAGTCTTAATGCGATGTCAATTGAGTTGATTTGACATGCTCACGTCTATGTGCACCAGCATTGAGCTATTTGGTAGTATGTATATATATATATATATATATAGAGAGAGAGAGAGAGAGAGAGACAGAGTGAGAGAGAGAGACAGAGAGAGGAAGAAAGCAAAAAAATTGGGGACTTTAGCTAGTGGGTGCCTACTTGATAATATTGCTTTTACTCAAACTGGAGGAGTAGATACGTTTTGGTTGTATCTTTTCATTATATCATTGGAAGTGTTTTATTAAATAAAAGTCTAATATATCTCATAGCTAGGTTAAGGTCGCAAGAAAATTATTTTTCTTTTCCTGGTTTCATAAGAAACAAGATTACGTTACAAGAGAGAATGTGGATTTACAAAAAAGATCTCCAACTGCTCAACAAAATTGTAATGAGTACAATCACCACAATATTTAGATTTCAAAGACCAAAAGAGATGGCACGAAGACCTTTTTAATCTTAAAGTTTGATTTCAGCCTTGCAATCCAGCAGTAGGTGGGCCTGCAAAATCTCAACTCGTGCATGAAGTAGATGCACTCGGTGGTGAAATTGGCAAGGTCGCTGACAGGTAATGCTATGGTAGCATCCCATATTTCCCTGCATGCTATTCTTCACATATTCTCAGAGAGAGCGGAATTGTCCATTGTCATGATACTCGGAATGATTACTAATATAATGAGTTGGCTCTTGGCATCACACATATTTATCTATAGCTGTAAAGAGTTTTTTTGCTCAGTTAAATCGATTATAGATAGTACTGGCACAGAATCATTAAAAGAAATCTTTCGAAGATTAATACTTGAGAGTTGCCGGGATAGGAGGACAATCATCCTTCCTAAATCATGGGCTCACTCCACCTAAAACAGCAAGTTTATGGGTTTGACGTGTTCGCCTTTTTGTATGAGCTTCTACTGAAAATCTGTATGGGAGTAATTGAAATGTTATCCTATAAGTGGTGTTGGAAAATTCCCTGCTCAATGGTTGTATTAAAGTGTATTTTATAGTTCAATTCCATTACCACTCTTGGTACTAGTACATTCTTAGTTTTGTGAAATCTCTCATCCCTTTCTCTTTTGCTCACTTACTAGCACACACTACTCACTAGAGTCATGCATCATATCTCATGTCTCATGTGTCATTGTATTTCCTTTTTTTATTCCTTTTCCATTTCTTTTTATGTTGATTTTGATCCTATTCACAGTAAATGTTATCTCAATACTGTACTCATGTCAATCTCCATCTTCAGATGTTATCTACAGAAGCGTGTACTTAACGTCTCTAGAGGCCCTGCAGTACGAGCATTGCGTGCGCAAACTGATAAAAGGGAGTATGCACTTCAAATGAAAAGTATTGTGGAAAGGCAAGTATCTTGAGTTTTTACCCCTTAATATATTTTTCTCTCTTACAACTATCTTATCTTTTAAGCGACTATCGTAAATTTCAGAAAAAAATGAAAAAGAAAACAAAAATTACCTGTGTATTACCTCCTCAAATGACTTTATTTACAATGATGTGGCATTAAACAAAATTTTCCAATAGTGTAGGATGGCTATAGGGTTTGGAGGATCACATGTATCTGAGCATAGCTTTGTTGTCTATTTTTTCTCTCTTTTACACATGAGTGAGTTTTCTTTTTCTTTTTTCTTTTAGCATACAGGGGTAGATTTCCTTTGTAAATGATTAGGTTTAAGATTCTAAATATTTGATAAAATCTCTTCAACATTTCATATTTGTATCTTGGCTCTCATCGTTTGGTTGTAGCTCATGGTGCCATAAGATTTTGAAGGCATACTAGCATTGACACAAAGCAGACTTTGTTGTGAAGTTCCAAACTTAGCTTTCATAATTATCCCTAGAATTTTAAAGACCAAATTCTTTAGGTGTCTGAAATGGATATGTACATGGAACCAAATTCTCTAATTTGTCTTCTGATGGAAGACTTGGAAGAAGCATTAATTCTTCAAAAAGAGTGAGGTCAGGGACCCTTGTCTTCTTTTCTTTTTCCTCTTCTTGTCTGTTGGTGATCTTTTGTCCTTTGATGAGTGTAGGTGATGTTTTGGGTAAGCAGATAGATCATGACATATCTAGAAGTTGTCTTGTCACAAATTGTTGTTTTTTTTTTTTTTTGGGATAGGAAACAAGGCTTTTTCATTGATAATGAAAAGAGTAGAAAAAATAAGAAAAACTAAACCTACAAGGAGTTGACTTTGGAAAAGTGGAAGCTGCAAGAACAAAAACTAGAAAGAAAAAAAAAAAGAAGAGAAAATGACAGAAATGAACAGCAAAATAAATAACAGAAAACCCATGAAACTACAAGAAAACCCCTAATTAATACAAATATCTTGAAATGAATATCTCAAGAAAGTTTTAGATAAAAAACACCAGCGTGAAGTATTAATCTTGATGAGCTCAAAGCAATCTAACCATGAAGTGTGATTATCCTAAAAATTTATTTGGTTTATTTCCAACCTAATATGTTTGAGAGAATACCTTTGGAACCATTGATTCAAATTAATTTTGGCTTTGATAAGAAGAGTCGTAACAAATATTGGAACAAACATTCTCCCCCAAAACCGAGCTTATATTGAAGAGGGTGAACTAAGAAAACCAGAAAAAACTTGAGAAAAAACAACGAAAAAGATATAATCTTGATCTTCTAGATATGCAGGACGCAAAAGGCAATTTGATGGAGATAAAGCCATGAAAAGAAATTTCTTTTGAAGAAAACCCGACGTGTTGACACGACCAAATTATTATGAAAGAAATTATCCATTTTTGGGCTCTTGGATTTCCTAAGAGCTTTAAAGAAGAATGAAGGCAAAGGAGATGGTAATCTTGAAAGCAAGGACACGTGGCCAACATGGATACGTTCATACATGCTTTAGAAACATGTTCGACATGCTAAAAGACTATCTGAATCAAATATCTAATTTCAGACATGACTTGGATACAATTGGACACGACTTGGACAAAAAATTTAACCTAAAATCTAGGGGGGGAAATAGAGATTCTCTTAGGGGGCTGTTTAGGGTCTATAATGAAATGGGTTTGTAATGTAATGTAATCCAAAATCCATGTTTGGATTGAGTATGCCTGATTTGTAATATCAAACTATTCTGTTTCCATTGTTTTCAACCCAACCCTCTTTCTCACCGTTTTCACGCTTCACGATCCCATTACCGTTTCGCCCATGATTCCTCACACGTTCAAACACTCCTCTGATTCCTAGTGATCCTGATTACATTCTAGCCTTCCAAACAGCCCCTAAAAGGCGTTTGGGCCACCAACTTGCCTTGAGTGGGGTGGACTATTATAACCCACACAATGGTTGGGCCTCCCATTATAATAGTTGAAGTTCCCAATTATTTTAACTCACACTTAGCTACAGTAAAACTATTTGAAAGCCCTCATTGTCTACAATGTTTAATATTTTGTAACTATCCTCTCTCCTCGTTTCTATCCTCTATCCATGTAGGAGAAGAGATGTGAAGTTTTGGAATCCTAATCCTTTGGAGGGGTTCTCGTGTAAGTCGTTCTTTTGTAATTTGATTGGTCCTTCTCCCTTAGGTTTGTTTGTCTTTTCGGTGCTGGTTTGTTTGTCTTTTCGGTGCTGTAGAGGATTAAGATTCATAGGAAAGTAAGGTTCTTTAATTGATAAGTCTTACACGGCCGTGCTAACATGATGGATCGGCTTAAGAGGAAGATGCCCTCGCTTGTGGGTCCTGTATATTGCATTCTTTGTCGGAAGGTGGAGGAAGACCTAGACCATATTCTTAGGTGTTGTGACTTTTCCAGTTCGGTTTGGGACACTTTGTTTCAAACATTTGGCGTTTTGTGGGCTCGTCACAAAGATGTGGGAGCATTGCTTGAGGAGTCCCTTCTCAACTCGCCCGGTGGGAGAAGGGTTGATTTTTTTTACTTGTGGGGGTGTGTGCTATTTTGTGGGTGGTGTGGGGTGAGTGGAACAATAGGGTTTTTAGAGTTTTGGAGAGGGACACTAATGAGATTTGGTCCCTTGTGCGTTATCATGTTTTTGTGTGGGCTTCAAATTCAAACGCTTTTTGTAACTATTCTATAGGTGTTATTTTGCATAGTTAGAGTCCCTTTTTATAGAGGGTTTTCCTCTTTTTTGTGGGTTGTTTTTTATTTGCTCTTGTATTCCATCATTTTTTTCTCAATGAAAGTGACTTTTTTTTTATCAAAAATAAAAAAAATAAAAAAGAAAGAAGAAGAAGAAGAAAAACTCAGACCAAAATAGTTTGAACCCAAACACATACTACTATTATAACTCAGACTAATATAGTCTGCACTACAAACACAGACTATTATAACTCACTAACAATTATAATCCACATGCTATAATAACCATTAATTATAATAACCAATTCAGTGCTCCAAATAACCCCTTTATAGTCTCTAATCCTTACTATTCTAATAATTTTCCTTGCAGCACTCCGAATCTTTCTATCAGAGAGGCAATGGTGACGGATATTTTAATAGGAAAGAATGACAACGTGGAAGGTGTTTGCACCTTTTTTGGAATGAATTTCTATGCATCCGCTGTTATTCTCACTACAGGAACATTCATGAGTGGCAAAATATGGGTTGGTAGAACTTCCATGCCTGCAGGAAGAGCGGGTGAATCAGCTTCACATGGACTCACTGAAAACTTACAACATCTTGGATTTGAAATTGATCGGCTGAAAACGGGAACCCCAGCCAGGGTGGACTGTCGGACGGTTGACTTTTCTTCACTGGAACCTCAACATGGTGATGACGAGGTCCTTGCATTTGATCTCATACGTAGGTTCAATAGATTTGAAGTATCATTTGCATCCCCATTTGCTTCCTGTTTTTCTCATTATGGATCAAGCTGCAACCTTTTTTACTGCATCGTGTATTAAATCATCATCATCCTGACATGTTTTTATTGATCGATTGCTGAATTGGTATTAGGTAGACGGACCTTGTCATTGTTTGGGCGTGTACCCTGTTGTTTGAACTCGTTGGCAATGCACGTTTAAAATATAACTGGCTCCTATCAAATTCAAGGCTGTTAAATGAGTCAATGTCTGTATTTTTTTTTTTTTTTTGGC
This sequence comes from Lagenaria siceraria, assembly GCA_002890555.2. NCBI lineage: Eukaryota > Viridiplantae > Streptophyta > Magnoliopsida > Cucurbitales > Cucurbitaceae > Lagenaria > Lagenaria siceraria. The sequence continues at coordinate 9,369,627 of CM016485.1, read as the reverse complement.
TATGGCTCTAAATGGTTCTCCTAAGCTTGAGGTGGTTATAAACAGGTCAATTGGTTTAGTTTTGATCCTGATTTTCACATAGAGAGAGAGCAAATGTGCTGTTATCTGACTCGCACTACGAAAAGTACACATGAACTTATCAAGGAGAACTTGCATGAAACTCCCACTTATGGAGGTTGGGTGGAAGCAAAAGGACCTAGATATTGCCCGTCCATTGAAGATAAGGTACAGATCCAAACCTTTTAACACCTGAACTTTGTGGTTAAAGTGTAGCCTTCAGTTAAGAGTAATTACAATAATTTGAAGAAACGATTTCTAGAAGAATATAGAATGTGACAAGTTCTTTTTCTCTCCTTTGAACTATCTGACTGTAAATAAGCGTATCGCTTGTAGCAAATCTATCTTGAGAAAGTGAAAAACTTTTTCCCTTTCATGTTTTCCATTTTGTTTGTTTAATTTTTTAAATGTTTTCTCCTTGTGTACTTTCTTCTATTTTCTTGTAAATATCAACTTCCTGCTTTATGTTGTGGGTTTAACACTCTTAGTTACCAAATAGCTTCATAAGAAAACCCTATCATTAGCACCATAAGCTTTCAGAATGAATAGAGAATATATTATAATATTTCTTGATTTTATGGCATCTGGACGTATCACTAATCACTCAACCAATTTCTAGCAATCGTTAACATCCTGAAACTAAGTCAATGTTGTCACAACTCTATGTTACGTTCAAGACTGTCACATTTCAGATCCTACTTTTATTAGTTAGTAACTTAGTAGTATGAGGTAATTGTTGTTTCCTCAGGTAGCTTGGCTAATTGAACTTGCAAACTGATACACTCTTGCAGTGCAGCACGCCAAAATTATTGGCTCAATAAGAAAAGTTTAGTTTGCAAACCGATTTATATAAAATGTTTAGTTTGTATGAGACCCCTATTCTATAGAACCATTCTCCAAGTTGAACTTAAGGTCTGATACGGAAATAAACTTCATTGTTGCGGTAAAACGTTTTTTAGACAGTATCAGTACCTTGTGATTGTAATTTGATATTTCTTTAGTTTTTTTTGTTCATCACTTTATCCAAAACCTCCTCTAGTAAATTTGTTTGTTTTTAATGATCTAAAACATATCTAATTTGTTCATCTTTCCTCTTATAGATTGTGAGGTTTCAAGACAAGGAGTCTCATCAGATTTTTCTTGAGCCAGAGGGCCGGAACGTGCCCGAGCTCTATGTGCAGGTGCTCTAAAACATCAACTTGGGTCATTCATCTTCTTTCATTCTTTCTTTCTTTCTTCTTTTTTATTTTATTTTATTTTTAATAAACCTGAATGAAATAAATTTCTTTTCTGGAGGAAGAAATCAATAAAGATAAGAAGCAAATTTTGAAAAAGAAATTTGTTATATTAGATGGAAAATGGAAACCCATCCAACTATTATGTTAATACATGTTTCCCAAAGTCAGGCTTTCCAAAATATTGCCATGTCCCGGAAAAAAGATAGTGCCATGTCGCACAACCATTAAACTGCATCTGTCCTACTTTTATAGTTTTATTACTAAATTTCATGCTTCCAAACTTGACCTTTCTATCTCGTTTTGGGGTTCTTTAAAGGTCAAGGGTAGGGTAGTGGCTTAGAGAGTTTTTCTATTCTTCGATAAAAGTTGCTTTCTTTTATATATCATCCCATATTGCTTTGTTTTGTTTTGTTCCTTGATATAGCATTTTGTGCAGGGATTCTCTACTGGTTTGCCAGAACGACTACAGTTGCCACTTTTGAGAACTTTACCAGGTCTTGAGAACTGTTCGATGCTTAGACCTGCATATGCAGTAGAGTATGATTTCTTGCCTGCTCATCAATGTAGCAGATCTCTAATGACCAAAAAAATTGATGGGCTTTTCTTCTCTGGTCAAATAAATGGAACCACAGGCTATGAAGAAGCAGCTGCACAAGTATGCGTCATTATGTCCGTTGTTTGATTTGTTGCAAAATTTTATTCACCTGAAGTTGTTCATTACCATATCTGAAAAGAAAATTATATTGTCATTTCTATCCAGTGTAGAATAAATATGTTGTTTGCCCCATTATGATTGAATGATGTAATCTAATACAATCATTTAACCATGGTTTATTGAATCATGCAGGGAATCATATCTGGTATCAATGCTGCCAGATTTTCAGATGGCAAGTCCCTCATTGTTCTTGAGAGGGAAAGTAGTTACATTGGGACCTTAATCGATGATCTCGTCACCAAGGACCTTCGTGAGCCTTATCGTATGTTGACTAGGTAATTGCTCAATATATTATTTTGCCGATGTACATTTCTTTCCTTTCCTTATCTTCATCACTTTTTTGGTAGTAGACTAGAGAAACGACTAATACTAATCTTTTTCTTAAAACAAAAAATGAATTAATAACCCAGTTTCAAATACTTAATAATATCCTCTAGGCTCTGTTTTATTCAATGAAATTGTTTATTATCTAAAAAAATAATAATATCCTATAGAAGGCAAAAATAATAATATCCTACAGAATTATATGTTTGGCCCATCAGTTTGGAATTGGGGGGTTTGGAATGTGAAGCCAAATCCATGTTTGGACACTTGGTATAAAATTCCCGGGATTAGGAAACCAAACCGATGGTGTTTTTTTTTTTTTGTCATGGATTTAAGAAAATCTTCCTTCATCTCATACCTCATATTAGTGATTGTTGGTGATCGTCATCAACAACCACCGACCGGTCACCCATCACTGTCGACGACCGACCGTGTGATCGTCGTGACTGATTGATCGTGCGACCGTCGTGATCGTTGACGATCTATGATCTACCATGTCACCAAACCTGTGTGCCGAACGCCCCCTTAGGCTCTGTTAGATCATCATCTTTCATGATTCATAAAACTGCTGTTTACCAACAATAAGTACAATCTACTTCCACGTCCAGGTTGATTAAAAATAAAAATTATCTGGGCCTCTTGAGAAACGTGAAGGTTTGGCCTTCATTTGCTATCCAATACCTCATTCTTGCAAGCAAGTCCTCTATAAGAAGTGAATTAGTTTGTAATTATGTTGATGTCTTTTTATTGCCAAAAAATAATTATTTTGTTGTGTCTTTTATATATTTTAAATTTTAGTGTATCTTATTACTTCCACTTGAAATATTTATCCTTTGGAAGTTTATTAGATACAATGAAAAGAGGCTAATGCTCAAAATTACGATATACAAAGGAAAAATTAATAATAATAATAATAATAAAAGCAAGCAAATCTCTATAGAAGGCCTACTTTTTAAAAGTCACTGTTATGAATTTTTTTGCCTTCTGCCTCTCATGCCAGAATTATATGTTCTTGTATTTTCTTTGTAAATCTACAAAGTACAAACAAAAAAAATAAGAATGTTGTACTTGCTGTATAATCATTTATGTTAAATGTCTTTTAGTAATCATAAAACTAATAATAAATAGATACAAAATAATTTACCTGCTTGTAGCCGCTCAGAACATCGACTACTTCTCCGATCCGACAATGCTGATAGCCGCCTCACACCTCTGGGCCGTGAAATTGGGTTAATAGATGATAGGCGCTGGAAACTATACCAAGAGAAGCAGGCTAGAATATCAGATGAGAAGAAGAGATTGAAAACTGTCAGGATATCAGGTTTGTCGATTGTTTCTTTTCCTTTATTACAGCACAAGGCTTTAACAACGTACTGCCAAAGAAAAAAACTTATCGGTTACTTCTTTCTTTTGTAATTTCATCCCTTCACTATAAGAAAGATCCAAAACGTGATTTTCTGACAATATTTTCGTTCTAGGAGGAGAGCTGGCTGCTGATGTTTCTCTCCTGTCTGGTCAGCCTGTGAAGGACTATTCGACATTGGAGAGTCTTCTTAAGAAACCGCACATAGGATATAACGTTTTTGATAAGCATGGTTTTGGGAATAAACTCTTAACCAAATCAGAAAAGGATTGTGTAGAGATTGATATCAAATATGAGGGTTTCATTCTACGGCAGCAAACACAACTCCAGCAGGTTCCCTCACATTTTCCTCCGTTCTTTTGAACTGTTATAGGCTCTTTTTTCCCATTAATTCCCCCTTCCGGGTATGAACTTTTTCCACCTTATTGATATGCTTGTAGATGGTTCATCAACAACACAGAGTACTTCCCGAAGACTTGGATTACTATGCAATGACAACATTGTCTCTTGAAGCCCGCGAAAAATTATCTAAGGTTCGTCTTTTAGCAATTTTCAACTCAATATCCTCGAGGTGGACGTCTTTATTGGATGTTTCTATTTGCAATATTCTCTTCATTGACATGCTAGCACTAGATGTCTTTATTCCTTGGTTCTCACTTTACTTGATTAGAGCCTCATCCTATAGGTGGACTTGGTTTCTTTGCATGCTCTTGTATTCTTTTATTTATTCTCAATGAAACCACCGTTTTTTTTTTTTTAAATAAAAAATTATAAAAAAAAATAATATCTTTAGTAGCATGCACAAGGCACACAAATTCAAGATAAAATTGCAGTATACTAAAATTAATTTGGAGAGAGGGTAGTATAACATGCCAGTCCCTCCCAAGTATATGTTTTTGCAACTTTCCTTAACCATCACAGCACAATAATTGTTCAAAATTTTGCTAAATGTACCTATTCAAATTCTATACTTTCAGGTGAGACCACAAACTATCGGTCAAGCAAGTAGAGTTGGCGGAGTAAGCCCTGCTGATATCACAGCTCTGCTCATCATCCTTGAATCCAACAGAAGGAAAGCTCAGGAAATGAAGCGGCATCAGATGCTCGGTTCCATCATTAGAGAATCTACCGACACAGAAGAACGCCCTTCTGGCGCTCATTTAACTGAGGCAATCAGTTCTTGACATGCCATTGATGATCTATTGCTAGAGAATCCGCTGATTCGGCGTTGAATCGAAGTCATGCATTCTTTAGTACATGGCTTTCTAACGATGCACTCCTCTACCAGCCAAAGAAGTAGAAGCTGTTGCTGAAGGTTGTTCATCATTCTGGGGTGACAAGCCAAAGCATTACCTTCTGGCAGCTGGGATTTTCAGGGAAACTGATATACAATACACAGAGTTCGGGGAATTTTGTCGATCATTTGAAGCGTAGTTGGGGTTACTGTAAGCTTTATTTCCTTCTTGAACAATAATTTGTACAAAATGCATTTTCAGTGATTTTGGTTGATTAATTTGATTTGTGTGCCCTGCAGTAGAAGCTGTAATGTAGAACTCTTGTAAGTTATTACCATGTGCAATAGAGCGTATCTATAAGGCTGATATTGTACTTATTGAGATCCATAAAAATTGAACATACTGCAAAGAACTCGAAAACATGTTTCATTTGTGCATAATTGATTGAGATAAGGTGCATTGCATTAAATTTGTAATCTCGGATTAAAAACATATTTTAAAATAGAGATGACAAAAGAATTTTAAACTGTTTCAAAATCACTTCCAAATATGTCATCAATATCTATATTCTAAATAGAACTAATATATTTGTATATTCTTTAATGGATGATTCAGGTATGTATTCACACAAGTTACCCAAATAGAACAGTAACATTGTATTTACGAAAATATTAGGTCAGATGTGCTACCACAAAATAAGAAAAATGTTTCAAATATGTTTATTGCTAAACCATTGCTAAACCATTTTAGGTCATCGCCCACCATGGCATTCCAAATCCCAAATTTTGTATAAATTTTTAAAAGTATTTAGTAATTTTGAACACTTATGAAATGTTAAGATAATAATGTAACCTTTGAAGAATAAAATTATTTAAAAACAATGGCAAAAGTTTAAGTGACATAGATTGTTTATATACTTTTTTTTAATGTAGCCTGGTTTCTAGCACAAGAAACTCAAAATGTAATGTCCCAAGCCTAAGATTCGACAATCGATGACCTCGACATTCTCCTGCAAGTGGCAACGTTGTTATTGCGCTTCAAAGAGTGAAGATTATCCTCGTAAACTAACACTGAGTCCTTTCAGCATGCTTCCTGTGAAAATTGTTAGAAGATCACTCAACATAAAATTACTCTAAGTTAAGCACATTTAACTTTTGAGCTACTAGAAAGGGAGATGCATCTTGTTTGTATAGGTAGTAGCTTTCAATTCAATTAACTCTTTCATGTCCTCAAGGTCCGATTCATTTGGACATGATATCGGTTTATTCAAGAAGTACATGAAAATTGAAGAAATGAGAAAAATTTCTCTACTGCGAACAAAAAGGACAACAAAAAACGGGTGAATGAGCATAATTTAACTGACATAGTATTTGTACAATCAACCTTGAAGTCAGAAGTTTAATTTCTCCACCTCATATATTGTAAAAAAAAAAAGAACGAAAAATAATAAAAGAGCGATGTGAGTTAGTTGTGTGAAGGCAACATTACTTGGGATAAAAAGTTTCCTTCATTTGGTTCAAATTCGTTGATAACCAAGGAAAAAACTTAAAATCAAACATTTTATTACGTCCGTTTGAATAGTATTTCGTTTTTGGTTCTCTGTTTTTTGAAAACCATACTTATTTTTAACACTTTTCTAGTTAATAATTCACATTCATCAAACAAAATAAAGCTTCCAAAACTAATTTACTTGGTTCTCAAATTTTGGTTTGATTTTAGAAAATGTTTTTGAAAAATTAAGTATTAAAACAATAAAATTACACATAAAAATAGTGTTCGATAGGTTCATTTTTCAAAAAAAATAAAAGCAAAAAATAAAATGATTATCAAATAAACCAATCTTCTTAACCTTCTTATAATATACAAGTATAAGACAAAACAAAGTACATAAAAAATGCCAAAAGCGAGTATGGCTCAACTGACATAGGAGCGAGTTAGTAACCACGAGGTTTGTAGTTTGAATCCTTCTATTCCAAATGTATTAAAGAAAAAAAAAAGTAAATTATAAATAAATTTTATGTAATGTGGATAAGTCTTAGATCAAACAGGGCTAAATTTGTGTCTACATGTAGTTCTTAATATAAAAAAAATATATAATAGGTACTTTAAAATAATGTTATAAATATATTTTGAAAAAGTTTAAAGAGTAAAAATGGATTAGAAAAGGAAGAATAAAAATGGGAAAAATTACTATAAACAGAAAAAATATCAAACTATTTATAAATATAGAAAATTTTGTTGATAGACATCGATAAAATTTTGTTGTTTGAACGATAGACAAAGGAGTTTAATCTATAAAAAACTCAAATAATAATTAAAAAAACAAATGAGATGTCATTTTGATTTATGGCAAAAATCGGGAATAATAAGATCTAAGTCAAAACGTGTACAAGGCACATAGGTGACTTTCCTGTAATACCTTTTTTGCTCTTGATTGGTTTGTACGTTCCGCAAATTAAATACAAAGTAACTGGCGAGCTTGATTCATAACCGAGATTTAAATACAGTGTAATTCCGATTTTTTAATTTAAATATTTTTTTTAATATTTAAAATAGATTTTGACAACTATTTTTTCCTTATTTTTCTTGCTGAATTTTTAATTTGAATAGAATATTCCCTTAACCGGCCCAAGAAAAAGATAAGAAAAACAGATATTTTTTTTTTCCAAAAAAAAGAAAAAACAACAGAAAAAAAGAGAGAAGAAATGTTCAAATTTCTTGTTGCAAAGCGGGAAAGCTGTAGAAATCCATCGCATGTAGTACAAAAACACAACGATCGCACTACTATCTCGAGTCTCGCCACCAACAAAACCAAACTCCATTCCCAAACCCTCTGTCGGATTTGTTCCTCCGCCGTCCATAATCTCTCCGGCAGAAGGAAGCCGATTCCATTTCCAACTCAGGAATGGCCGATTCCACGACCAGTAGGAAGAAACCACTCAGCTTGAACGATCGTCACTACCGCCTCCTTCAGGATCTTTCTGCTCCTCCCAAACCCTCTTTGGCAACCGCCGCTGGTACAGTACACTCACTCCCTTCTCCCCATTTTTCTTGGTTCTCCGATTTCCAAGCTCTGTAGTCATATCGCTGGTGAGTTTATTTTTATGTGCAGATCAGAGAGAAGGAGACGAAGATGAAAAACCCTCGAGAATCGAACTCGAGAATCAATGTCGCTTCAGTGAAGTATCGTCTAATGTTGACGAATTTGATAATAGAGTTCCGCAGTCTTCGGGTGTTAATGGTACGGATTTCGTCTTCTTCCTGCAGTTCCATAAGCATAGATTTTATTGGTAATATCTTTACGTGTCCGTGATGTTATTTCTGTTTTGTTTTTTGTTTTCTCCTCGTAACTTTCAGTCGAAGAAAAGCCGATGAAGGTTAAGATCAGTGGCCGACGCCGTCTGTGCAAACTCTCGTCTCGAGAAGATGATCATTTGGATAATCCAGTGGGGTTCGATTTCAATGCACCCAAATTTTCTGGTATTACGGATTTTGATTCTCCTTCTCCGCCACCTCCACTGCCCGTCGATAATCGCGATAACAAGGGAAGTGAAATCAGGGATATTCTGAATGACTTGAGCACGAGGCTTGAGCTTTTGTCTGTCGAGAAAAAGCGAGAAAAGCCAAGAAAAATGGATTCTCTAGAAGACTTCTCGGCTTCTTATTGTGGAAATGGGAACGAGGAAGCAAATAAAGCTGATGATCGTGAGGTTGGTAGTCTGAAGTTCTCCACCAATCCATCTAGTTCCTTGTTAGGTGAAAATGTGAAAGTTGAAAAAGTTGTCAAGACTCTGAACGACGGGGAGAGTGGTGAGTACGGAGAAGAAATTCTCCCAAATAAGGTGAATGTAGATGTGTTTGACGAGGGGATTCATGAAGTTGATACGTGCAATAAAGACAGTGAACAACTTCTAAATCTAGAACATGGAAATAGTAAACATCCCAAAGGACGAGACAAATGCACGAGTCAGGATGGCCACAGGACTTACAATTCCCTAGGAAAAAGTCCTGTGTTAATAGATGAAGGAAAAGTAGACGATGAGGATGATTGCGTAGTTTTGAATAGTGAAACAAGGGATTTTAAAGAAGTAAGAAAGCAACATGGCAAATATGAAGAGAAGAATGATGATTCTGATGGGATTGACATGCTTGATAAATCTGCTGAGGATTTTATCTTGGAAGGGAAAAGCTCCATTGGTCACAAGTCTGCTTTCAAATTGCAAGGTAGAATTGCAAAGATGCTGTATCCACATCAGCGTGAAGGGTTGTGGTGGCTGTGGTCTCTACATTGTCAGGGTAAGGGTGGAATCTTAGGTGATGATATGGGTTTAGGGAAAACAATGCAGGTAATAACAGAAAAAACTGTTCCCTCTCAATTTGTCTATTTGCTTGAATGCGTCTAAATGCATATTTTTTGTCCGTTTCTCTTTCTTCTCAGATTTGTGGCTTTCTAGCTGGACTTTTTTATTCGCGTTTAATAAAGAGGGTCTTGGTTGTGGCTCCTAAAACTCTCCTGCCTCATTGGATTAAAGAACTATCTGTTGTGGGTCTTTCCGAGAAGACGAGAGAGTAAACTCTTTATTGCCTGGATTGTTATAAATATTTTTCCTACTTTTGTTATAGAACTGAACGCAGCTGCTGAGCTTTCCAATTCCCATACAGATACTATGGAACGTCAACCAAACTTCGGCAGTATGAGCTTAATTATATTCTCCAGGTTAGATATATCTAAGTTTTGTAATTAAACTAAGCCTGCAATCATGAATTAGAAGAAGCAAAGAAAATTCTATATATTAGATTGCATTATTCTTGGCAGAAGTTTGTTGTACAATGATATTATTCAAATTTTATCTTCATTGTTGGGATAAACCATGACTACATGTTATGGGTTACCATCAATTAGTTTTTTAATTACGGGTTGAATCCCTCTTCTGTTAGTCAGTGAGTCTTTCATTTGGTTTGGAGGATTAAGATTCCTAAGGAAGTTAAGTTCTTTACTTGGCAAGTCCTACTCGGTCATGTTAACACTTTGGATAGGCTTGTGAGGAAGAAGACTACGTTTATGGGTCTTTTTTGCTTTATTCTTTGTCGGAAGGTGGAGAAAGATCTTAACCACCTTCTTTGAGAGTTCTCCTCCATCTGCCTTTCTGAGAGAAAGACCGATTCTTGTGGCTTTCCGGGTGTGTCACCTTGCTGTGGGATCTTTGAGGGGAAACCCTTTCTCTAGGGGTTTTTTTGTGGCTTGTTTTTTTTGTATGCCTTTGTATTTTTTTCATTTTATTCTCAGTAAAAGTAATTGTTTCTATCCAAATAAAAATGTTGTGTATAATGGAAAATTATATTTTGTCTGTATTACTTGGCTCCATAACAGGATAAAGGTGTTCTTCTTACGACTTACGATATCGTGAGGAATAATTCAAAGTCTTTACAAGGAAACTGCTTCTCTGAAGACGATGAAATTGAGGATGGAACAACATGGGATTATATGATCCTTGATGAGGTCATTATTAGTTACGTGTAGTTTACTTGTTATAAAGTTGTTCATTTTTTTTTTTAATATTTAGCTGATAAGCTTATTTTATTTGTACTGATTGTTCCTTACTATAAAGAAACTATACTATTTTACATTCTACAGATCAAAGTCTCAGTTCATTAAGTTCAAACTTCTATACAAAACTAAGATTATGTTATTAGAAGTCCAAATTAAAAGTTGGTTCCAAGATTCAAGAACTGGTTCTTTAGTTTTAATCTTTTTGAAATAGCTCGAAGGTCATGCGCTCATTTCAGCAGACACGCAGTGGATGTTTGTTAAATTGTTGATATAATTAAATTTACTATAACCTATCAACTCAAATTTTTGGGTCAATCGGTGATTTAACATGGTATCATAGCATGAGGTCCTATGTTCAATCCCCTGTAATGTTATTTTCTCCCCAATTAATATGGATTTCCATTTGTTGGATCTTCTATAAATTTTCAAGCCCACAAGTGAAGGGGAGTGTTAAAATGTTGATATAATTAAATTTACATAATTCATCAACTTAAGCTTTTGGGTCAATTGGTGATTTAACAATGTTTTTAGATTTTATCCATTTTTTTGTTAGTCGTTTCCTTCCCACAGGCATAAATAACTTGTTTCCCATAAATCAAGATAGACTTTCCATTTGCGATATATATTGGTGTGATTGATCAACCCATTTATAATCCAGGGTCATCTTATAAAGAATCCTAGCACTCAAAGAGCCAAAAGTTTGCTTGAGATACCTAGTGCTCATCGCATAATTATAAGTGGAACACCATTGCAAAACAATCTGAAGGTATTGCACTACCAGTTATACCAGATTATTCTCATTTTCCTTTCGTCTTTTATCCACTTTCATTGATAAATCACTTCATGGGAGGTGTATTTTTAGTGTGATCCCATAAAGAGTTAACTATCTCCATTCTCTCTCCCTCTCTCTACTAGGAACTGTGGGCCCTGTTTAATTTTTGCTGTCCTGACCTATTGGGTGACAACAAGTGGTACGGGTCCTCGTTTTATTATTGGTTGTTCTGTATTGTTAGATATATTTTCGTCTTCCTTCATGTTACTTGTTCAAAGTTTTGTTCATGTATTGTTGGAATGAAATTTGAAACTTGGTCAGGTTTAAAGAACACTATGAGTGTGCAATTCTTCGTGGAAATGATAAAAAGGCTTCTGAAAGAGATAAGCGGATTGGTTCAATGGCTGCAAAGGTAACGTCTATTGCTTGTTTATGGACCTTTAACCTTTTTGTTGTCACCTGTCAATTTAGCACAATTATGGAAATTAAGATCTATTTATAGTAATGGTAGAAAGGGAAAAAGGACATTGGATTATCTGGAAGAAACCAACAGAGTTTTGTGAAAAAGGGAAAGTACCAGCTTTCTTTCTCTCTCTCTCTCATTTTTAATATTTTGTTGCTGCATCCTGGACCATGGTGTACGATACAGGATAGTTTGGTGATTAATAATCACGGTAGATTATGTTTGTTGGTGGTTGGTGCTATATTTTGGTAATTTTGTAATGAAAATTCTAACTGCAGGTTCAGGAGGTTCTTCTTGATGGGCAACTTCGACTGTAATTTTGTTGTGATTTACTGCTTTCTGATTCATGCTAACTGAATCTTTTTCCCTGTTAGAAAGAAAAAGCTAACACTTTCTGGGAGAGTATCTAATGTTCCCCTTTTTTGTAATGTTTTTCAACGAATGAAATAGTTTTCATTCCACTTCTTTGACATAACTACCACAACTTTCCAGATTTAAATTACGTTATTTATGAATAAACACTGTCTATTATCCATCTGTATTCTGTAGCATTGTAAGTATATTAATGCCGTTGCATTCTCCTATCATGGTCAGTGCATACTTATTTTCATTTTTCCCAAATTTCTTTTTCACAAAACAACTTGTTTCTTTTTGCTTGTTGTTCAGAATAGTATCAACTATAAAAAAGGATTATTTGGTACCTTACAGGAGTTAAGGGAACGCATCCAACCCTACTTTTTGCGTCGTATGAAAAGTGAAGTGTTTAATGAGGATAATGATCAAGCTGCTACCAAACTCTCTAAAAAGAATGACATTATTGTTTGGCTCAGACTGACTAGTTGTCAGGTTTGGTCAATTATATTTATCATTTTTCCCCTGATCACATCATTCGCAGTATAACCATGATGCACTTCCAATTTAATTGATGCAGCGACAACTTTATGAAGCTTTCTTGAAGAGTGAATTGGCACTGTCAGCATTTGATGGCTCAGTATTGGCTGCCATTACGGTACTTTTATTTTTTATAATTTCAAGGGAACATATTATTCATTGATGAAATGAAAAACTATGCAACTTCCAAAGGAAAAATATCAACAAATAACCAAATACATGGAACAGCCAAGAAACCAACTAGAATGCCAAAATAAAACTAAACAATCCGTAAAACTCTCGTCTTTATGATGCAATTTATCGTTATGTTCTAGCTCAAATTGCCACTTACTTTTAGTTATGATTTTGGTCGTCAACTTTAAATTTGTTTCAGTTTTCATTTTTGTTGCTTTTGCAGTTAGTAATTTACATTATGGCTTCAATCATAAATATGTAATTGAATAAATTAAATCCATTGAGTTGTTTCCATTGGGCTTTTATTGCTTTTGCAGTTAGTAATAGATACGAGATGCTTTTGGCATGTACATTATGGCCTCAATCATGAATATGTAATTGAACAGTCGATTGTTTCCTTGTAACTTATTCATTGTTTCCAGTTTAGTTGCTTCACTCAGTAAATTGATGATACTCTAATTTGATTAAAATAATGCATAAAAGTCTGGTGCAAGTCGTTTTTTCGTTGTTTGTTTGACTTGGCTCCCCTAGTTGAGCTGTCTTATCAGTGCTTTGGAGGACTAAGAGCCTGAGAAAAGTGAAATTCTTTACTTAGCAAGTTTTACATGGTTGTACTAATACGACGGATCATCTTGCGAGGAAGTTGCCCTCGCTTGTGATTGACATTCTTTGGATAGAGGCTCCAGCGAACCAGTTGTTAGATATCACTAACATAATGCAAAGTTTTCTCAATTTAATATTTTCTTGTACTTGTGATTCATTTCTCCTATTCTGAAGCACAATCGTTGCACTGATTGAACAATTAAATACCTAAGAAAGTTCTATTAGTATGCAATGTACATATCATTTACTGCTTCCCTGTTTACACTTGACCGTGCTGTTTGCTTCATGTGGATTGTCTTAGAGCTTATGAACCGTGGCTTTTTTTAATTATTATTATTTATTTATTAAAGAACATTCATTAATACAATACCTTTACATCTCTTCTTTTTGAATTTGTGCCATACTATTCACGAATCACAATGCAAGTTGGGTTAAAATTTTCCCAAATTTTCGTTTGAATTAGAAAATAGAAAAAACTAATCCACCATTTAATAAACTTGAGGTTAAGTGATAGCCCCTGCCCTCATCTATGTTCTAACAATAACCTTTCTTCCTTGAAATGGCATCATCATCCACCCATGCCACAAATAGGGGAGTGCCACAAGTTATCTCTAAGTTAATTATTCATTTGCTATGGTGCAGATTCTTAAGAAAATATGCGATCATCCACTTCTTTTGACTAAAAGAGCTGCTGAAGAGGTACTGGAAGGAATGGAAACGGTGCTAAGCCCAGAAGATGCTGGTGTAGCAGAAAAGCTGGCAAAGCATTTAGCAGATGTAGTTGATAGGGATGATTATGAAGTGTATAATGACAACGTCTCTTGCAAAATATCATTCATAATGTCTTTATTGGTTAGTGATTTTTGATTGAATCCGTTGTTGAAGTATAAATCTTGGTACGTTAATATAACATCCTTTCTGTTATTGGCAGGATAATTTGATTCCGAAGGGGCATAATGTTCTTATCTTCTCTCAAACTCGCAAGATGCTCAATCTTATTGAGGTTCAGTTCGGCTTGTCTTATTCTGACATTTGATATTCAAATGATACCGTTTCATAACAAAAGATGGTTATGGGCTCATAGTGTAAAATGTCAAGATGATTGTTGATAAATAAGCTATCGAACAACTTTAGTATGCACTTGTTCATGGGAGTACTTATTGTGTGAAATTTAAATAAAAATGCATCAGTTCATGTAAACTTCAATTGGCATCTCCAATGAGTATCGCCGTTTCTAATCAAGATCTTTAGAAGTAAATGTTTGAAGTGATTAATGTGGGTATTTTTTCTGTATAGCAATCACTATTATCCAATGATTATGAGTTCTTACGCATTGATGGTACCACAAAAGCCACGGATAGAGTAAAGATTGTAAATGTAAGTAAAATACCAAAAGACACTAAGATATATTCATATAACCTTATTCTTGATATGAATTTCTTTTTTTCCCTTCATAGGATTTTCAAGAAGGTAGAGGAGCTTCTATATTTCTCTTGACATCTCAAGTTGGTGGTTTAGGTCTTACACTTACCAGAGCAGATCGTGTAATTGTAGTAGATCCAGCCTGGAACCCAAGGTTTTTTTTTTTTAATATATATGTTTATTTCTTTCTCATATTTGCATCAATTTTGCAGCTTAAATTTGTTGAAGAATATCATGACTAAATATTTTCTTTAAGGCAGAAAAGATTTTCTCCATCTTTTTCATCTTTTTTCCCCTTCGCCGTTATTGCTTGATTTTATTTCATTTCTTATTGGCTATCCGAGAAAAAAATTTCATTGATTGGTTAAACAGTAAGATACATGTTTTAAATTAAAGTTCATTTCCTACAAAATGACTGAAAAGTTAGTTATGGATACTTCTTCAATTAAGTTCATTTTCCTGCGTATCTGTATATCTTTGATGAACAATGAATTGAAGAAGTCATTTGTGTACTTTATGATTATGGGACACAAGGTAGTGAATAGTGCTTCAACCATCTTAAACCATGCCTCACCAACATCCACGTCCATTCTGCCCAATCGTAATACTGCTTGAGCCTAGAAGTTTTATATTCAAGTCTAAATTAAATGTTGGCTTGTCGATCTCGTCACTTGCCTCGTTCACCAGACCATTGTTGTTCTTTGGTGGATCGGTTAGCAGGTCTTCAACATGAGGGCTAAGTGGAAGATGAAGAGAATGAGGAGATTGAAGAGGAAGTGCCGAAAGATGAGGCAGAGATCCAAGTAGTTTGTGTCTTCTTTAAATAAAAAAGAGTCGTTCCTTTAGTCGCTACTGATCTAGGATGAGTAATAGTTGAATTTCTTGTGTTTTTGTTGGATTTTTATCGAGTTCTTTTAGTTTCAATGAGCAATTTTGTTTGACTTACTTCCCACTGGGATCTACATTATTGAATTCGCTGTCTCGAGTTTCTGAAATTAAATGTTGGCTTCTTAATGGTTCAAACATCATACTTCGATAGTAGAGTAGTTGAAGTGGTTGCTCATGACTCTACTGTTGCAACATTCAGAATTGAAATATGCTGTTTGATCTTACATGCATTTGCATCTCATCAAGTATAGATTAACTCTTTACACGGAAATCTCAATATCCAAGAACATTTTTCATGTTAGCATTTTTATTATTTTATGTAGTAACTTTGCAGTAATTAACTAAATGTTCTCAATCTGTTTGTAGTACTGATAATCAAAGCGTTGATCGAGCATACCGAATTGGACAAAAGAAAGATGTTATAGTGTATAGATTAATGACATGTGGGACTGTTGAAGAAAAGATCTACAGAAAACAGGTAATGTTTATTCTATAAATGTTTGTCGGATGTACAACTCTTATTAAACAAAGATCTTAAATGTCATGTATGGCACCCATAAACCTGAGAATGTAGAATAGTTTACTGGACCAAATTGGTAAACCTTTTTTCCTATACATATACCCATAAATTTCCCATAAACCTTATTTGTCAAGTAATGTTGTTTTGCACACCTGCTGGGAGGCTCATATCATTAGATGCCTAGCAAATAACCATTGCAGATTTAAAAAATTTGCTATTTTTAGTTTGAACGGAATACTACCACTTATTTTGACTTCTAAAATTTGTTAGGTTTATAAAGGGGGATTGTTTAAAACAGCAACGGAGCACAAAGAACAGATACGGTACTTTAGTCAACAGGTAATACGTGTAACTAATCTATTTGTTTTGCCTGTTGGATTGTGTGGTTAATATTGTAAATGTTTCAGGATCTTCGGGAGCTTTTTAGCCTTCCAAAAGATGGGTTTGATACATCTGTCACACAACAACAAATGCATGAGGAACATGATCAACAACTTACAATGTATGATTCAAATGATAGATTCCACTGAATGCATATGATAAAGCATCCACACGCATGTTCATATTTACAACTTTATGCCTATGGTTTACAATACAATGACGCTGAAATTATGTATGTTTCTATAGCGTTCTGGACTCTTAAGTAATTATGTCTTTCTTGGTATTTTATCAGATGGTACTTTAAGCTTTACCTATATTTGGCATTAGTGCGGCAATTTGAATATCCGATGGTACTTTAGAGAAACTCACTGAATATCATGTAATTTTTAATGTTTATTTGCAACTGAGTAATTTGAAGATCTTGTCGTAAACTGTACTTCAAATTGGTTAGGAAGTAATGTAGTTGATTGATCAAACTTGACCAGAGTACTTTGATGTGATGCCAATTATGCTCGGAAGGGGGTAGGACAATGCAAGAATCTTAAATTTTTTATATTGTCATCTGCCTCCAGGTTTCAAGTGATATACTACATTTGACTAGGGTGAAAAACACCTCAATATATAGCATTCTGCATCATGGAGAGATTTGAATATTAGATGAAAACTTTTTAATCAACTAGGCTGTACTAGTTGAGTAGCATCATTAGCAGATTATTTTAGTATGATTTGTTTATTGTCTATGGTGTTTGGTAAATATGATTTAAATACCCTATTATTTACACTTCTGTTTAGTCCAGAATTTGTGTAAGAGGAAAAGAGTGTATTAGTAGTTAGGTTGAAATTTTGCGTCCTGGTTTGTCTTACTGTTTTACTAGTCTTTGATGTCCTTTGGGGCTGCTACACGGGAGACTCTAACTGACATTTTGCAGTTGACATTTTTTCCCCTTTTCCCATTTTCACTCGTTGTTCGTGGCTACAGGGACGATTCTTTGAGACGCCACATAGAGTTCCTGGAAACTCAAGGCATTGCAGGAGTTAGTCACCACAATTTGCTCTTTTCTAAGACAGCCCCAGAGCCAGTGCACGTATTGGAGGAAGAAGACACATCGTTCAGGTAACTTTATTTATTACTGCATTATTCGTTCGTTCCACTCCTCTTTCTAAAAAAATAAAAAAAAGATCATTATAAGCATTGCAATGTTTTTTGCCTTTTGAAACTAACCAGTTCCATGTTAACATGGTTGTAGGAGGAATAAAGAGTTTGGATTCAGAGAAAGAGCAACATCAAGTTCTTCATCCGATCATGATATATACGGGTATGAGTTTATATTATATGGATCAGATGCATATGTTGCACTTTTCAGTTTCCGAAGAAATACATCACCACATGGTGTAGTAACATCCTTTACGTTGCTTCCAGAGCAAAGTTTGCTTTCAACCCAAAGGATGTGAAGTTGAATAGAGTTACTACAAATGCAAGCAGTCCAGGCAAACCGACAGAAAAGGAAATCAAAGATAGAATCAATCGGCTGTCTCAAACTCTAGAAAATAAGGTATTGTTCTATGCAACTTTCCCTTTTGAGTAACAGTTCTAAAAGAAAAAATCTAGAGTCTAGTCCCCTCCCACACTTTCTCACTCTATCTCTCTAAGATCTGTTTAAAACAAAAATTAAAAAATAAGGGATTCAATGAAAATATTTTATGTTTTCAAATATGTGTTTGGTAGAAAATTATGAAATTGAATTCTAATTTAAATAATTATTTTAAATGCTTTTGATACTATATTTATATACCATAAAACTAGTTGTAGTTACTTACTAACTAATATTAATTAATTTATGAACATGGTTCATGTTTAAAAAAATTGTATAATTATTATTTTGTAATATTATATAATTTATAACACATGGCATAATATATATTTTAATTTTTTTTAAAAAAAGAATTAAGTATGTAACATGACATAGTAAATTTCTAAATATTTTTATGTTTATTTAATATAATATTACATTCTAAAATCTAAAATTTAAAATATGGATACACTTAAAACATAAAAATGTTGTTTTCAAAATTTGTAGTGTTTCAATCACATAATACAAAAATAGTTTTAAAAAACAAAATCTAAATTGTCTGCCAAATATATATTTACTATATTAAGTGGAATCCCTAAAATTCTTGATATTCCTCTCAATCCAGAGGGATAACAGTATTGTTATTTCTAGGATGGCTCCTTTCTTGGATTGGAGCATAACCTGCTTTTGACTCGGGTTGTTCAACGATGGGTTGTTTTGGCTTTAATTCAATTTGTCCAAACAGCTCAAATTTTCTTTTGTTGAACAAATGATCAGGTCCTTGTCTCAAGATTACCAGACAGGGGGGAAAGAATTCAGAAGCAAATTGTTGAATTGAATTTACAACTTTCTGAATTAAGGAGAAAAGAATATCAAAGTGAAGTCATCGACATCACCGACGAGTTCCAGAAGGTGCTGAATGTATAGTTTGTATTTTGATGTGAAGGTTGAAAATTCTTTCACGAGTGAAGTTTGAGACTGACAACTATTCAGCCTTTTTATAATATATATCGTTTAAGACAAGTATGAAGTTATCTAAGTCTCACTTACCACTGAATCGAGTCATTTAGAAGCCGCTGTTGAGCTCGTCGAGGTTGTTGCTCTTGTGAATAGTATTGCTATAGCTGAAGTACGGATTTATCGTTTATGAGTTGAAACAATTCGATGATTCTTTGAAACTTACTCGAAGGTCAGAATTATTTTAACAATGAAGTCTGAGCATTTGTTGATGACATTTGAGCTTTTCATCGACAAGACATTATTTCTGGCTCCTCTTTTTGTCCTAGAATCTTGTAATACCATTGCTCATATTTTGGCATGTAATGCACAACAAACCAAAACATCTAGTGTCTAGCTTAAAGATCATTCCTCATGAATTGATGCTGTAGTGTCTAGTGATTTGATTTTCTACTAGTTTTATTCTTTGTGTTACTCAAAAAGAAAGTAAGGATGTGCTATCTATTACGTGAAGATTTAAGTTAAATTACACCTTTTGAGGTGTGTGCCTATCTAGTTCAACTACTAGACACAAAATTAACAATTTCAAGTTTTATTAAACACAAAATTTCAATCTACACTTAATAGATCAATAAATTTTTAAAAAATTCAAATTGGTCAATTAGATGTGAAAAGTTTAGAAACTTATTATATTTTTAAAAGCTCAAGAATTAAATAGATACAGAGATTCACTTAATAATGTAATATAGCACGGACAAACCTAATAAACATTATCATTAACAGAAATTACACCTGTATTGTAATGCTCTGGCGTCCTTGCTAATTACTGGAATACATACACCCCCACATGAGAATTTCTGTTAAAACTACGATGATGCTGAAATGCATACTTAATACGAGAAACGAAAAGAGGGAAATATAGAAATGATTTGAATTTGTAACGCAGGAAACCACAATTTTACACTAGACTAGAACTGAAATGAAAGGAAAGAATACCATTCTCTAAAAAAGGAAAAAGAAAAAAAAATTGAGAATATTACTTTGAATGACCATCAACATATCAGATTTCATTTATTAAATATCCCCACAAAAAAAGGAAACAAAAAAAAAGAACGCCAAGCTCTACCTACTCCTTCCCCTTAACTCCCAGTTCTCAGCACTTCACACTGCGGAACAGTAAGACTCCTACAAGTTTTTCTATTGTGACCACGACCACCACAAGTCCCACATAATCGGAGGGACGGCTCTTTGTCAGTCGATACAGGTTTTTCCTTCCTCGGTCTCCCACGGGACCGTTTCTCACGATCCCGGGACCTCTTTAGGCAACGAAGAGCGATTTCCCGCGCCCTCCAAGCTTTATCATAAGATATAGTAACTCCAAGTTGTTTCTCCACATCCTTGATTATGTCATTTGGTCTATAATCAGAAGCACCTTCCTCAAACTTGGACTTGATCAGCTGACCAACAACCCAACTACTGGCTTGATGATGGTTGCGATGAAACTTCTCAGTCAAACAAGTATGGACATTGTGGAATTTTCTTATCAAGAAGCAGTCAGAATCATTCAACTTCGATGCACGAAGTCGCCACTTGCAGCTTTTGTCTGTACATATAACGAACAATAAATCTCTTGTCGAACGCCTTACTTTGAATTCAAAATTCTCTCTTATAGCCATAAGACTTAATTTGCTCTGTACGTCCTTCTTGCTTGGATAAGTCTGGCCCACTGCTATAGTATCATTAGACATCAACTGCTCAATAGTTAAATTTTTTGGTACACTCATGTTCAACTGCTCAGAATATAAGCATGGTTGAATGCTCGGGTTCATCGGATCAGGTGTTGCAAATTCTTGAATGTCTTTTCTGCCATTTCGGATGGTCAGACTATCATCAAAAGACATATTATTGGAGGTGTGGGGATGAATCTCATCGGTACAACCATAATTATCATTTTGCATATGCCCATTTTCTACCTCATTGTCATGTCCTCTATCATCATTACAATCATCATGTTGATGTTGATCAACATTTTGCATCTCATCATCACAATTCAAGTCTGCCTGAGGACCACAACTTATGGCAGTCGTGTTTTGTTCTTCAATTTCAGTAAGAGCAATAAAGGGAGGAAATTGAGAATTTTGTGCAGTAGGCACAAAACCAGAAGTTTGATTACTTACACTTCCAGAGTCAAACGGAACTGGATAATGCACCTCCTTCTCTTGATTTAGTGATTCTCTACGTTTGATAGTGATGCACAATGGTGTTCTCCTGCCATGGTCGTCTACAAGATTCTCACCAATGAAAAAATCGACATCTTCATTGTCTAATATCTCTGTTGGTGGAGTTGGGACATGAGCTTTATATAAACATTTCATTGTGGCCACAAATTCAGCCGGGTCAACTTTGACAATGTCATAGACTTTGTCTAGAAGATCACTATATGTAATCTTCTCATCAACAACTATTCCTTTTAATTTGTCACCATTGAATTCAAAACCATTTTCACTAAAAATCCAATCACCATTATACATAACCAGAACCCGCACTGGAGACATCCTGAAAATACGATATGTAATATGTTGCATTAGAAACTATGAAATAACCAAGTATAGTTTATAGAAATGAATATGATGATTTTACAGCCTCCAACCGTTGCTCTCTTGGACCTTTCACGCATAGCCCAATATTTTTTTGTTACAGGAAACGGTAACAATTTCATTGATAAGATGAAATTACAAAAGGATGACCTATCAATAGGATTACAAAAATCTCTTTCATTGAGCGATAGGGGAACCAATTTACACCAAGTGAGGGCCGTATATGTAACTAAAGAATAAAGTAGTCAAAACTATTATTAGTGCCATTAAAGTATGAGAGTTCCTGCCACACGTATAACCCAATATGTTCTTGACACATCCTAATACTGGTTTTTTCCTGAGACATACTAATTATTACTTTTCTTTTTTGAGTTGAAAACAAAATTTGGATAGGGGGATCAAAACGTCCAACCTCTTCTTCTTCTATTATTATTATTTTTTTAAATATCCGTGAGTATCCAAGCCAGCTTATGTGCACCTAAACTAATCTCACAGGACAACCTGCCTAATTCTATAACATTTGGGTGTCAAGGAAACTTCTAAGATATTACATCCTAGGTAGATGACTACCATAGATTGAACTCTTGAAAGCTTTTTAAAAAACTCTAACATGTTGGTCAAGGGCACATGCCTTAACCAATTGAGCTAAACTTAGGTTGACGACTAATGGTTAATTATACTTGAGTTTTTTGGTAGAAATGCCCAGACAATATAAGAAAGTTAAGGTGTAGTCCATTATAAACGCCTTAAAGAAGCAAGGGTTTATAAGAAAGGGTGCTTTGAAAAAATGTTTCTATCCATAGGTTTTTTATGCAAGACCTTCAAGGATGAACTAGACTTCGTTAAGGAGGCTAAACCCTCTTCATAAACACAAATGGATTAACTTGTTCTTGACCTTCCTGAACTGAACCAGCTGCAGCATTATTTTGCAGCTTGCAAGAACTTGCACTTGGTTAGACAACAGAACAAACATTTTAAGGATAAAGATAAAAATCACCACCTCCACAACTACCAAACGATAGAAAATCAAAGGCCAGCAACACAAAAACTTATTTCAATAACTCAAATGAATACACACAAACCCAAATAAACAAAATCCCAAAAAAAAGAGAGAGAGAAACTTCTTGAGAATTAACAAAACCCTAGATAAAAAAAATCGAAACAAAACAGGCTTAAGAAGAAAACGAACCCCATTAACCATTAATATCAAATATTTGATATCGGTTGTTAGGGGTTCCGGAGCCAAATGGCCATTGCGAACCGCGAGAATTGGAGTAATTTCGAGTGGAAGCGAAAAACTTACAGAAGGGGAGAGAATGAGAGAAATCAAGAACTGTTGTATGAGCGAGGAAGAAGCCCACCGGGGCAGCGTTACGGTGGGGCTGATTTTCGCGCTACGGCAGAGGTAGTTTTTTCGCGTGGCTACCAGATGGGGTTTTTCTGGGTCCCAAATGTCCACTTCTTTCCCCTCACTTTTTTTTTTTCCTCCTCCTCCCAGCGCAAAATAGGGTAATATCAAATTTAGGGTAAATTATGTGTATATATATATTGAAAAATATATTTTTGGTACTTAAGTTTTCAAAAATAGCTACGTTTATTCCCTAATGATTCAAATTGACCATTTTAGTATGAGGAGACGTTTGGTCTACTAAATGGAGCTAATAATTTTGATGTTAATATGTTGGAGTTTGTAAGTTTGTGTGTTAGAGTGTATAGTTCTGAGATTGAGTATAAATTAAAAGGGAAAGATGAAGTTACTTTATGAAAATAGAGATAGAGAGAAAGATAGAGTTTTTCGATAAATATAAAAAGTATATAAAAAAAAGAGAATGTGGAGTAAATCGATAAATGTGCAACTTTAATAATAAATTATCGAAGTTGAGTTATTTACACCAACCTAAAAAGTTGATGGGTCAAATGAGCCATGAGTTTTTAATAATAGGTCTAAAAGGTACATCTACTAATAAGATTATTAAATTTAGGGTTGTTTTCATATATAGCAAAATGTGGTGATAGACACGGATAAACAGTAACATTTTGCTATATTTGTTTTGCCATTTAAAATAATTACCCTTAAATTTAATCATAAAATTGACTAAATGGTGACGTGGCAATATGACTTGGAAAAAAATATTTATTAATTTTTTTCTTCTTCTCTCTTCTTTCCATCATCTTTCCCCTCTTCTCACTCATTCCCTCCTATTTTTTAATCAAAATGCAACTTTATCAACATAATTGTACAGATGACCCAAAAATTAAGCCTAAAATGCCAAATGACCCAAATTTTCAAAAAAAAAAAAAAAAAAATGCCAATGGACCTTCAGTTGATGTCACAGACATGTAAAGTTACAATATTTCCCTTCCTTTATTTTTTTTCTTTTATTTCTTCTTCCTATATCGTTTCTTCTTCCTCATATCTGGTTTGATTTTTTTTCCTTCTTTTTTTCACATTGTTTCTTCTTCTTCTTCCCTAGATTGCGAGTCTTCTTCTTCTCTTACATAACCACACTTCCTTCGACACTGCACCACATGGGCAGATAGACGCCACCAACTTTAGGCAGAGCAGACGAGAGCGAGAGTGAGAGGCCAATTCTGAGAATCCATTTAAAGCAAGAGAGCAAGAGGTCATTCCACGTGCGCAAGGGTTTTCGTTATGGTAATTTCACTCAGATTTGACGTCACAAAGGGTCATTTGGCATTGTTTTGAAAATTTGGGTCATTTGACATTTTGGGCCAATTTTTGAGTCATCCGTACAAATTTATTGAAGATAAGAGGAGGGAAAGAAGATAAAAAAAAATACATATTTTTCCAAATCATTTTGCCATGTCAGCATTTAGTCAATTTTATGATTAAATTTAATGGTTTTATTAGTAGATGGATCTTTTAAACATATTCTTAAAAACTAAGATACCAAAAAGGTAATTTTCCCTTATATATGTATATATATACAATGGTTAAAATATCATTTTGGTCCGTGTACTTTGACACTTGTTCAATTTTAGTCTCTACTTAAATGTCTAATTTTAGTTTCCATACTTTCAATAAATCTTAAATCTAGTTCCTACTACTAGTTTATTATTGATTTTTTTATTTTTTATTTATTATCTATTAGCATTTTTGCTATAAAATTTGGAAACATATTTACATATTGTATTTTCTTACACAAAAATTATTGTTGTCTTTGCCAATTTTGATAAAAATTATTTCTAAAAAATATAATAAAAATTAACTTAAGGGGACTAAATTTAAGATTTATTGAAAATATAATAACTAATTTTGAACATTTGAAAGTAAATACAATGACTAATATTGAACATTTGAAAGTATGTCATATGGACTCAATTTAAACAAACTTCAAAGTATAGGGACAAAAATGATACTCTAACATATATATAAATATTAAAAATTTTCCATCTTTTTAAAAACACACTTATTATTTTGAAAGTTACAATATTATCAACCTTTCAGATGTAATCTATGACCTAAAGTATGATCCAAATTTTGTTTGAAGTCCACATAATTCTTTTTATTTTTATTCAAAATTTCATAATATTTATATTCCAATAGTAGTTTTGAAACAACTATAAAAAACTAAGAATAATATAGCATCTTTTAAAGCATAAATGTATTGTGTGAAATTTACCTAGAACAATTTTCATTCCAATTACTGCTATACTATTTTTTTATTTCAATTAGTTAAGATGTGATCAGACTTAAAAATTTAGGATTTAAATCAATTAATTCTCTATGAGTTAAAATATTATTTTAAAAATTAAAATTCAACTATAAAGATTAAAATTTAACAAAACTCCGAAATGATATTTATAGGAGAATTTTTAAAAATAGAAAAATAAGAGAAGCTATTTATATAAAGAGTTTATTCAATACTAGAAGTCTATTACGAATAGAAATCTATTAATCTATCAATATATATCTTTTTTTTGTTATTTTCGACAAATAGTTTGATTTTTTTTTTATTCGGAAAACTTCCCATATTTATACCATCTTTTTAAAGGAGAAGAAAAAAGAAAAGGAAAAAAAGAAAAAAGAATGCCCCTTGGTTCTCAACTCGAAAACGCCATTTGTAATTGTGCCTAAAACGCAACAGTAAAAGTTAGTCAGCAGAAAATGGCGAACTCCGATGAAGCAAAGCTCGAACTGTTCCTCCAATGGTTACAGGTAATAATGGTAAACCTGAGCTCAGTTTCCTGAACAGGAACCAAAAGAAAACGGTCAGAAAATTAAGCAGCTTAATGGTTTCAGCTTCCATTATTCCAGAAACCAGTTGCATCTTTTTCTGATTTTCATTAATTGGGAATCAATTCAGGTTAATGGAGCAGACCTTCGAGGTTGCACGATCAAGTACAGTGATTTAAGCAAAGGATGTGGACTTTTTTCTGCGAACGATGCCTCTGATGGTATTCTTAATTTCGATTTTCTGTTTATCCACATTAAAATATATTCATGCGGTAGTATTTGAGTCTGAAGCCAAATTGTTTCTTAGTTTTTTTTAGCTTTCGCCGTTGTTTGATTATTTGGGAAACAAGTGTCGGGCTAGAAAGCTCATGAATTTCTATGTAGAAAGTTATCATTTTTAAATTTTATTTTTTTATACACGCGACTCATTTCGGAAATGATTTTTAACTTCGTAGATATGCCATTCAAATAATTCTAACTAAAGGCGTCTATTAAAGAATAAGGAAAAAGGAAAAACAGTAGTTCTTTTTCATAAAAAGAATTCTACCCACCTTGATGTTGGTTGTACGATTCATTAACAGTAAATCTGGTTTTTCCACTGGGTGTTGGCGATTAAGTTCCTGCAGAGTAGCTCTAGTAACTGAAGTCAATGGAATTGGCATAATACTCTCTAAGGAATTTGCTGGACGACAGAGTTAATTTGAAGGTTGGAAGAAATTGTAATCTTCTTTTTGGAAGGATTTTTGGGCGCTGAACTAGCTGCTACATAGCCAATTTCCTAGGCTCTTTGTTCTCTGTGATGATGATGATAGATAGCAGATCAGTCACTGGTTACGAGATGAGAAGGATGTGTTCGGTCCTTAATCCTAGAAGGGGTCTTAATGAGCTAGAATTCTCCCGAGTGGATAGGCTTCCTGTCCTTGCTATGAAACTGTGAGCCTTCCAACAGCCAAGATTAGAGAGAGTTGACTGGTAAAAGCTCAGGTGTTTTCTCTTCCAAGTCCGTTTTCTTGAAATTTTGCAGTGGGTAGAAATACAGAGTCTTCAAAAGTTCCAATTTTTCTTTGATCTTAACACTTATAGGTATTAACATTTAGCATACGAGATAGTTTCCAGACCAAACAACCATCAAATGTCCCTCTCGTGTTGCTACTTATGCAAGGAACATTAGGAAACCTCGGACACTTCTTCTGGTGTTTCCTTTCTATTTTTGAGTTGCCTCCTCTTGAAAGGACTTTAGAAGTTTTTTGATAATCAATCTTTCTAGCCAAGGGTTCAAAGGCCAGGGGAACGTTCTTTAGAACATCACGGTCAAGACCTTTTTGTGGTAAGTTTAGAAGGAAATATTCCAACACTTAGAAAAGGAGGCGTCAAATGAGGCGTCTACTTGGGAAAATGTAGTTCTGAATGCTGCTTGTTGGAATTCCTTTTGTACTTGCAACTTGACGTGTATATGCACCAACTGGAAAACCTTTTCTTAACTTCCTTGCAATTTTCCTTGTTATTTTCATTAATCATTATATCCATGAAAGTTTAGTTTCTTATTGAAAAATAAACTTTACCTAACTTGCTTTTGGAATCATATTGGTTAGTAGTAGTAGTAGTACTACTTCAGGGTAACTTTTGTCATAATTTCTCAGTTTCTCAGGGAAATAGATAATTTTCTTACTTGTGCAGGGGTTCTATTAGTCGTTCCCCTAGATTTAGCAATCACTCCAATGAGAGTTTTGCAAGATCCTCTTTATGGACCAGAGTGTAGAGCAATGTATGAAGAAGGTGAAGTAGATGATAGATTTTTGATGATTTTATTCCTCATGGTTGAGTGGCTGCGTGAAAATTCTTCATGGAAACCGTATGTACTTTAACATTCTTAAGTTTTGTTTATGATAAACATTCTTTTTAAATGATCATTTATTTTTCTGTCTTATAGTTGGTGAGATCTCAGTGATTTGTTATTAGGTACCTTGATGTGCTTCCTACAAGATTTGGGAATCCACTTTGGTTTACTGATAACGAGCTTTTGGAACTGAAGGGTACCACACTCTATCGAGCAACTGAATTGCAGGTGCAAAGTTCATTTTGGTATATGTTATATGAAACCTTATTGTTAATTCACTACAGGATAGTTGCTACTCTCTCATCACCTGAAGAAATTGAGTCAAATCATAGATATTGTTGAATACCATTTATGATCAATGTTCGTGATCAACTGCATGATTATGAGTCTCAAGGTTGCACATTAAAATGATGGTTAATGCAGTTGTAGTTCTACACCTATAATTTGACTCCATGCACTCACACACAGAGAATCTCACCATAGATTATTATACGAATTATCATGTTCTGCATTTCAATTTTATGGCGATGTCTCATACCACCTGTTAACCAAGAATCCATTGTTTTTTTTTTTTTTTCTTTTTTGCAGAAAAATTCATTGCAGTCATTGTATGAAAATAAAGTGAAGAAATTGGTTAATAGATTGTCGACTCTCGAAGAGTTTTCAGTAAGGTCTGTCTAACTTGGATGTCATTTCTCCTTTTATTTCAAACTGATTCTTTGGAAACAGTTCTATCTTACTGTCCGTCCTTAGAAAACTTTTCCTACTTTGATATAAAGATCACATCTTCTTTATTCTTTAAGTTCCTTTTTTTGAGGAACCATAAGACCCCTTTGAAGAGGTTGAGAGGTCCTCGGATGTGTATTTCCTGGTTAGGTCCCATTCCATGAATCTCAATGGTCTTTGGTATTTAAAACGTTTTGTAATTATCTTTTAGGTCTTATTTTACTTGATTGGAGTCCCTTCTTATTATTTGGCTCCTTTTGTTTGGATTTTTTTATACTCTTAGATTATTTCTTTCATTTGTTCTTAATGAAAGCTTCTTTCTTTTTATTTTTTAAGTTAGACTTTGCATGGTCTGTTTTTGTATCTGATGTTGTATGCTATTCATTGGTGCAAAGGCAAGTCATTTTATGTGCTATATTCCGTTTTTATTTTTTCAGGGAGGTGAGCTTTGAAGATTTCCTATGGTATGCAACTTAGCAGGATAGTTTTATCTTAACCTTGTTCAACGAGCCTCTGCTTAACTATCCATTCGTTGTTTCATCCAAGATTGAACATGATTGCTTTTGTAGGGCAAATTCCATTTTCTGGGCACGTGCCTTGAACATCCCAATGCCACATGATTATGTATTTCCCAAAATCCAAGAAGAGGTCGGAAGTGACTCCTTGATTGAAGAAACTATTGACGTTACAACTTCTACTGTCTCGGAGGTGCAGTTGGCTTGCACTAAGAATGAAAATGGTGCTCGGTCTTGTACTTAAGTTATTTGAAGCTTATTTTTGTGATGTCATGGGCAGAAATTATTTGACGGGAACTTACAACTAGGTCAATCTCAGGATGTGAAGATCATCGGATGATTGATAGCACAGCTAGTGGAAAAACATTTGGGTCTTTAAAACAAGAAACTGTCTGGGTGGAGGGTCTTGTTCCTGGTGTTGACTTTTGCAATCATGGTATGTAGAAATTCGTCAGATATTACTACTACAGTTCTTTTGATCCCTTTGTTCACTTTTGTGTTTATTTCACATTGTTCTCAATAAATTAATGATGTTTCATTGCAACCACATATGTATTCTTTTTTCATGCTATGAAGATAGAATATCGATTGGGTCGAAGATAACTTCAGTAATAGTGTACAATTCTTTTAAGTGAACGAGTTATAATTAAAAAAAGCAAAAAAGAAAAAAGAAGAATGTAGGAATAATAATTGCATGCCCATCTTTATTATTATCAAATGTTTAGGGAGAAAACATGAAAGTAAATAGAGCAATCTTTTATAATTATTTATTTTGAGTTGAACACATGTGTAGGGGATTGAGACTTCAACTTTAAGGAAGGTATAGGTGTCTTAACTACTAAGCACACTGCACATACCTCTTAGAAAATCGTATAACAAAAATATATGGTAATTAATGGATGGAGTAAATTATTATTTATAATACTGGTTAAAGTATTTTTATGTCTTCTCAAAGATCATGTGTGGTAAGGAGAGTGAAGATATTAAGGTTTGTTTCTGTAGTGCTTTTCGTTTTTGGCTCCCTTCTCGCCAAGTTAGTTGCTTTTGGCTTTTGACTAAGAAATGCCTGTTTAAACTTTGTTTTCATGGTAGTATTGAAGAGATTGAGGGAAGAATAATAGGAAATCATTCTTTCTTCTTAAATGTGCTGTCTGGAAATTGTTTGGAGCTGATGGATGGAATGAATTTTTCTTTGATTTTTTGCTTGTGAAAATTGTCTGATACTGGACATGGTTGTGAAATTCTCATGATCATCTGTCACTCTCTGACTAAATCTCATACTTTTAGACCTGAAAGCAACAGCAACATGGGAAGTTGATGAAATAGGATCCACTACTGGAGTTCCTTTCTCGATGTACCTCCTCTCTGGTATTGCTATCTTTCTGGTCTTATATTGTCTTTTTCTCTTCAATGCGTATGTTGGAATTCCACATCCTTTCTCCACCTGTTTATTTAATCTTTTTGTTTCATATCATTTAGAGTACTCCCTCTTAGATTTCTTTGAGCTTTGGTGTTGAGGAATAAAAGTTTAAATGATACAAACTCCCAAAAGGAGAGAGAAAAAAAAAGACACGAACAACGAATACAACCACATAGAGATAAACTTACAAACAACTACGACTGACATGCCTGCCTTTGTTTTTGAGCTTTGGCATTGAGAAGATTAAATACTTAACTTTGATGGAAAAGAGATGACCTCTTTGTTTTCTTTCATCAAAGTCATTGTTTCCCCGAGGCCCATGAAACCCTCTATTCCTCATAGTTATATCACTTTTCAATTCTCTTCAGTATAATGTCAGTGAGTTTTCTAACCGTTGTTTATCCTTGATATATCCGGAAAAGCCAATTCAAGGTCTTCTGGAATGGAGGAGGTCTCTATCAGTTACGGGAACAAGGGGAATGAGGTATCAATTTTTATTTTAAAAAATCTTGTCTGTGAACCATGAATATTGCTTTCATCTTTTTATTCTTAGGCATGTAATGATAGAAGGAAACATCTTTAGCTTACTGTAGATTAAATTGTTGCATCTGCAATTTTCTTCTGCGTTGAAATTCCTTTATAGAATGAACTTATTATTTGTTATTTTTATTCTATCTTTCTGATAAGGTTAGATTTTTCCCTTCTTTGGCAGGAGCTCCTTTATCTTTACGGATTTGTCATTGAAAATAATCCAGATGATTATCTCATGGTAATGCTATCTAACAAAGTAGGACTACTGGATAATGTATCCTGCCTTTTCATGTAGATAGTGGTATGTAAGTGGGTTGGTCTGGGTCCGTCTTTGGTCAACACTGACTCCAAGCCTACTGATGGTTTAGGAGATTGAAGAAAAACCATATTACTTTTTCTTTGAAATAAAAAAGACCAAACTGATTAGAGCAGACAAATCAATTTGATTATTTTTGGCTTTACAATTATACAAAGCCAAACCAATCAAACCAACTCAGATCAGTTGGCTTTTCAATTTTTGTTTACACTCCACTTACAGAGATTTGTTTCCGTGAATACGAAAATCAGTTGTTTGGTGATGGTATGCAGGTACACTATCCTTTAGAAGCAATCCAGAATGCTTCCTTTTCTGATTCGAAGTTACAGCTCCTTGAAGTACAGGTAACTATTTAAAAATATACGTTACATATGTAGCATATATTATGTTCAATGGACATTATATTTAACAGACCATATGTCTTACTAGTTGTAAATGTTTAGTAGATTAATTGTCTGGACAAAACTGTTTAATCTAATGAGTTTGAATTTGTATTTATAACTCCTGCCCATTAACAGAAGGCTGAAGTGCGATGTCTTTTACCAAGAAGATTGCTGTATCATGGATTTCACCCACCAAACACCTCAAATATCAAAGAAAATGTTGTGCGCAGCAACAGAGCTTGCAATTACAGCTGGAGTGGTCAGCGCAAGCTACCTTCTTACTTGGACAAGCTGATATTCCCTGAGAAATTTTTAACTGCATTGAGAACTATATCTATGCAGGAGGACGAGCTTATGCAGGTTTCATCTTTACTGGCAGAGGTAGGGCTAGAACTTTTGGGTCCATTTAAACCAATATGCTGAAGCTCCTTGTTGGTTGGCTAATACTTGATGCAATGCTCAACAATAAATAATTATCGGGAAGTAATTGTAACTAGTAATGGTCTTGAATGTATTAGGACGTCCCTTTTGTTTCACAGTAACAGGATTGGTCCAAATCTTTGTATGAGGATGAGAGACCTCAAGAAATTAAACTTTCGATATGTCAAAGTTGATCACACATCCCAATCAGCATGCACATTTTTCATAGACAATTGACTTCTTGGTCTCACCCGATTTGAAACAAAAACTGCAGACAAAATAGAAAAGGAGAGGATAGAATAATCTTCGATGTGATATTTTGCTTTTTATCATGATATTCCAGTAAGTTTATCGTTCAATATATTAGTTATTGATAATATCTTTCTTTAAATGTTTTTTTTAGTACTCTTTAGATGTTTTCTTACTGGATGTTGTACAAAATTTTTCTTGAATGAGAAATTGTGGTGAGAAAGCAAGAGCAAGCTATTGATAATTCTTAATGTACTTGCAAATTCTCATGTTCTGTAGCAATATTATGTGACCTTGATTTTATTTATTTATTTATTTTTTTGTGAGGAACTTGAAAAGTAGTTTACTTATCAAGCTTAATATTAATGCTAATTGTATTTATTTTTCTCCTGCAAGATTGTTGGACCTGAAGAGGATAGGCAGCCCACTGACATCGATGTCCAAGCAGCAGTCTGGGAGGCTTGTGGTGACTCTGGAGCCTTGCAATTGCTTGTTGATCTTCTTCAAAAGAAGTAATTGCTAGATTGTATTTTAGTGACGATTGTTCTCTTTCTATACTCAATGCAATATTACTCATAACCCGTTGGTGAATTTTGGAGTCTATAGGCACGTTTTCTTTTAAATCTATCTTCGCTCGTCTGTTTTCCCAACCCTTTCTGCCCCTTTTCTTTGTTAAGCTCTGATGGCATGAGTCTTGAAGGATGTTAGAGTTTTCTTTGGGCTGCTTGCTTGGGAGGATTAACATTACAAAGATCTTTGTCTATAATTTTAGGTCCTCAACGATGTATTATGTGCAAGAAGGCATAGAAAACTGGAATCATTTAGTATAGAGGTGTTACTTTTCTATGACAATTTGGGATAGACTTGTTGGGCAGTTTGGTATAAGCTTTTGCTGGACTGCAAGGGGGTTAGGGATATCATTAGGTAGCTTCTGGTTCATCCTGTTTGCAGCGGTGGATGGTTCCTTTGGCAGGCAGATTTCTTTTAAGATCACCCAAAGCACTTGGTGATAGAGGAATAGGAAGATATTCAGAGTTCAGCGTTATTTAGGGGTCCTGAGAGGAGATTAGAGTTGTGGCATACTTCAATGCCTCTTTGGGGTGTTCATCTCAAAGTTTAATTTCATAGTTATCTATTGTTTTTATTCTTAATGACTGAAATCCTTATTCTTTTATTCTTTTATTTTTAAATATTTAAATTTTGTTGTTTTGTCAGTCAGGTTAAAAAAAGAAAATAAAGAACGAAATAGGATATTTGAATTTAGTTTCTTTCTCTCCCTGAACATAAGGATTAAGAAAAATAAGAGACTTTTGTATGGATGGCTCTTTTATGGGCCCCTTTATGATTGATGACCCGTCCCTCACGAACGTATGAAATCTAATCTTCTGCTTATATCAAAGCGCACTACCTCATTTTGTAACGTACCGCATTAGGGATGACCATGTCTTTCGTAGCTCTAATGCGACGACCATGTCTCTTACGATCTTTATTTTTCTCACACTTTGTTGTGCTTTCACCTTGAATATTGTGCTTGAGTGGAGAAAAATAAGGATCACGATAGACATGACCATCACATTAAGGCTACAACAGACATGACCATCTCTAACGCAATACGTTATAAAATGCGATAGTGCGTTCTGACATAAGCAGAAGGTATTTCATACGTTTGTGAGGGGCGGGTCATCAATCATAAAGGGGCCGTGAAAGAGTATTCCGTACAAAAAGCTTGAAAAATAATGTGAAGAATATCCTACTGAAACTCTACTATCAAGAAAGCATTTACAAGGCATCCCTTATGAGTTTGAGGTAATGACGATAACCGTCCATGTTTTAGGGTGATGGATCTAGAAGAAGGCACCGGCACTCTGGACAGCGACACTAAGCTGCTAAAAGAGGTCCAAGTGATCGAAAGCATGAACGTAAATGGCTCGTGTATGGATTCTGCAAGGTACCATCCTTTACTGGTTTTCAAGTTTAACCTTAAAATGGTTTTTGTGGTCCTGAGACGTGGAAAACAAATAATCTGTTTGTAGTTTTCCAGATGAGTTTGTGAGGGTGAGGTTCATCAATACCAAATTGAGTTCTGTAAAACTTAAACCAAGAATGTTAACCCGTAGATATATGCATGTATAATGTTTACATGACAATAGTGGCTTCAAATTCTTCTGTTTTAGCATGAGCTGAAAAGAAACTCAAACTCTTCCAATCTCTAATTGTTATTATTCCTTAAAAGTCCATCAGTTCTTACGAACGTTTCTCTTTCTCCATTCCCCTTCTCCTTTACTACAGCAGAGAGTCAGATGCCAGGAAGCCACAAAACTTGATGAGCAGAAACCAGTGGTCTAGCATTGTTTATCGCCATGGTCAGAAGCAGCTAACCAGTCTGTTTCTAAAGGAGGCAGAACACGCTTTGCAATTGTCATTAAGTGAGGAAAACTGAACATCTCTTTAACCTCTCTCTCTCTCCAGCCCAGTTTTACATGATAGTTAGGTTTTATCTGTTTCTTTGTAATTTAAATGCATGGGAATATCTATCCTTTTTTTTCTTTTCTTTTTTTCTCTCCGATCTTGCCCAGTAACTTATGCTGTGAAAATTATTTCATGCATTTCAAAATAAAAAAATCTACAAAATTACTGGCCATAAGTATCTTGTCAAGGTTTAGTTTGTATGCTCATTCATTTCCGTGTATTGTTTCATACGAGCGGCACACAATACCATATAGGGAAGAGTATTAAAATAGTAGATTAATAACTTGTTTGGAATGATGTTTTAAGTGCTTAGAAAAGTGTTTTTAAACACTTGAAAAACCATTCCAAATAGACCCTTAGGCCGTGGCTCCCATGTAAAGATGTTAAGTTAGAAATGACCTAGATGATCAGTATTATTCATCTTCTCCACAAGCAAGACATGCTTGTACATGGGATGCCTGTGAGACATATTAGAGAAACATGAGTTCCATCTCAAAATCAATTGACCATGAAATCAGTAACCTGTGCATGATTTAAGATTGTGAGACCCCATCCCTCCATCTTCTAGATGTGGGACCTTTAACATGTCTCTTTAAGATGGTGCTTCTTTGGGTTCACTATTTTTGGATTGGATCATTTTTTATTTTAGATCGAGTACTCGTGGGTTTTATGACCATATTAGAGAAACACGAGTTCCATTTCAAAACCAATTGACAATAAAATGAATAGTTTATGTATGTATTAAAGATTGTGGCAGCTCTCCATCTTTTGAATTTAGGATCCTCAACAAGGCATATATCTAGAAATAGACGCAATGATGTTGTCCAACACGTTATGTGCAATTTATATGGTCGAATGTTGTAGGTTTCATAATCTTCCCACCAGAGATTTTTGTAAAATTTTGATTGTTTGCACATAAGTGAAATTTGGGTTCACTGTAAAGCTCATTAGAGGTTTTAAGCCCATTTTAAAAGCCCAAAGTTAAGCCCATGTTGAGCTAATGGATTATAGCCCTTTCTTTTGTCCCAAAATAACCATCTTTCTACACTAACTGACTAAAAATACTTTTCCCACATCAACCAAATCTTTATATTATACCTTAAACAAAAACAAATACATTTTCTTTGTACACTAATGAAGAAAGACAGGACATTAAGTAACATTCATAGTGCTTAAAAAAAGTTTATAGTACTATAATCGATTAAAAAATTAGGACCAAAGTTAATTTATTATAGTTAATAAAATATTATTTTTCAAAGTAATGATGAGAAACCATGGGCCATTAAATTTAATAAGATGGTTTAAAAACTATTTTGGTTCATGTATTGAGTACATGATTTCCTACAAAAAGGTATTTTAGGCAAACAAAATAATTTACTATTTCAAAGAATATTAAAATATTTACTACAAGAAAATAAGTTTATGCCGACACATTTTTTCATGAAGCTAAAAAATTCATCGAAAAAAAGTAATTGGTGTTACTTCAAAAGTAGTTATTATTATTATTTTCAATAAAGTAGAGATTTGATTCTCTAAGTTAAAGTAAGTAACGTATTGTCTAGTCGAATTATCAACCTATGCTCATGTGAAGCATTTTTATTCATGTAGTTATATCTTTGTAGTTTTGAATTTTCCTCCACTTTCATCGACTGATAACATTATATTCCAAAATCTTACCAATAATGCAGTCCATGAAAAGAATAATTTTGATATATAAAATATATTTATCATATTTCTATTTTTTTTAAAAAATATTATATTTTTAAAATAGACACAAACCTAACATTTTTTAGTACATCAACGATACGGTATATAGATCTGAACTTTTGACCTCAAGATAAAAACTCAAAATAATACATATCAATTACTACTAAGTTATATATATAAAGTAAAAGAGGATACTTATCTTTTTAATTCATGAGTTTTGAAGAGTATGTACGTTTGTTTTCTGAGTTTTTAATATATATTTTTAGTCCAAAATTTTGAAAAAAAAGTTTAAAATGTTTTTGAAGGAAATTTTTTTAAATTATTTCAATAATTATATATCATTTTAATTTTAAAAAAAATTAATAAATTATCTCTTCCCTCTAAAATTATTTTTCTAATTTAAAGAGACATTTTAAACAAAATTTAAAAACTAAACACGCCTTTTTTTAATAACTCGGGGGTATAAAAAGTTATGCTTTAAAAATTCAATGACTAAGTACACATTTTTTTTTTTTTTAATTTATGAACTAAAAAGATAATTTTACTGAGTAAAAACGAACAAACAATTTATGGATGTATTATTGGCTGTTTAAATACAGCTTTAATATATATTCATTAAATATTGGGTTGAAATAATGTTTCCCTTCTTCCATTTCACAAAGCCCCACATCAAAGCCTTTAAATTGTTGAAAGACACTTGTATTCTGTCTAACATCTCAATATATAATTTTCTTTTTGCCTTTTTTTTTCCTCCAAAAAAAAAAAAATGTAATTAATTTTCTTTTATTTTTGGCTTCTAAATTAGTGAATAAATCTATGTGGGGGCACAAGTGTAATTATTACACACCAAACTTTTCTAAGCTGACGACTTAGCTTCACGTGGACATAAACCACCTTTGGAGCACCTGGGTAGATCCAATTCAGAAATTATTTAATGTACTTGTCTTCTTCTTCACTTCAACATCATTAGATTTATACCATTTTCTTTAATCTAAACATTTTTATTTTATATTATTTAAAATATGTTTATGTTTATGTTTTTTTTAAGTGAAGCAGAGGAATTCAAACTTCTAATCTCTTAGTTGACATCATAGTTTAAAATTTCCATCGAAAATTCGAGATTTCGATGGGCTCAAAATTTTAGTAGGGAAAAATTTCAAATTTCCTCCAATTTATCAGAAATTTTGGTTTTTTTTTTAAACAAGAAACAATTAGCTATGCTAGCTTAATGATAATTTTTTTTTCTCTTTTACCATCAAGAAACAACGTATTTTCTTTCAAATCTTTTATATTAAATTTTCACATCAGTTTATCTCAAACTTGAATTGTTGTGAGTTCTTTAATATTCCTCTTATTTTCTCTCAAGCTCTATCTACTTCTAGTGCTTTCTTTTGCTTTTTTCTTTTTCATTATGATGTGTTATGTTTAATGTTATACTTTTTACATCCATTTTATTTTAATGTTATGGTTTTTTTTTTCTTATTATGTTATGTTAGTTTAATGCTATGATTTTTTTATTTTTGTATTAAATTTCATTTTATAATAAACAATTTACAATTATTTTATATGCAAATATTTCATGTTATTTAATTTTGTAATTATTTTTCCATTTCTTTTTTAAATTTATGTTCTCGCATTGACATTTATACAAATATTTTACAATATACAACTAAATATTGTCTTACTTTATAGAAATAATGATTAAAAATGGTCAATTATAGTCTAGCTTAGTTACAATCATAGTTTCATTAACTAATTATAACAATTTCCATCAATTTCTACCAATTTCCATAAAGTTTCCTGAAATTTCCATCGATGTCAATATTTCCATCGATATTTTCGTAAAATCGGGACCTCGATATTTCCATCGACATCGATATTTTCGAACCTTAGTTGAGATCATATTTTCAGATTGGTCGTTCGATCTCATCCTTTATAATTGTTGAACTAAGAAAAAAAAAGTAATATATGTTGTTATTTAATCTTTTCTTGTTTATGACGAAAGT
Organism: Lagenaria siceraria; assembly: GCA_002890555.2. Classification (NCBI taxonomy): domain Eukaryota; kingdom Viridiplantae; phylum Streptophyta; class Magnoliopsida; order Cucurbitales; family Cucurbitaceae; genus Lagenaria; species Lagenaria siceraria. The sequence continues at coordinate 9,331,128 of CM016485.1, read as the reverse complement.
AGATTTGACATGTGAGTTGTTTTAGTTCGGTCGTCTCAAAATAATTCTTACACCAACCAACCAACCAAATTTGAAATGATTCAGATTGATTGGGCGCTTGTGGTGTTGATAGATTCTTTTGAATTTATGTCACAAAATAATAATCTCTCAAGTTAATCATTTTATTATATTTTATCATGTTCATTTTAAAATTAAGTAGTTGTTTTTAGGGATGTGAATCTTTCGTACAAGCAAGAAACTCTTCAATTTAAAAATCTAAAATCCTATAAAAGGAAAGATAAAGAGATTTTTTTTATGAAGAATCTAATCCCTAATCCCTAAATGTAGAATTCTTCCATCTTCCTTGATTCCATTAGACTAAAATGACAAAAATTTGAAATTCTTTAATGGAAAATGTATTATTCTCTAACTCTTTATCGATGTTCTATGCAAAAGATAGATCTTTACCAATACCATAACTATTCCAAAAAGATAAATAAGAATCTCGATAATACAAATTTTTAAATTTGTAGGTAGCTAATTAAAAATCTCTAAATAAAAAATTCATTAAAAAAGAAAAGAAAAGAAAGATATTTTTTTTAAAGCAAAACATTAAACAATTACAAAACTTACCAGTCTCGCAACTATATTGATTAGAATGCAAATTATATATAATTATTTTTCTTTAAAAAAAAAGAAACTATATAAAGAAAAAAAACTATATATGATTTTTTTTAATGTTAAAAAAGACAGCATTTAATTTACGGTATCAACATTAGGTTTCAAATATCGTATTCAAATGTCACATGGTTGAATTTCGCCCATGAATTCTCCATCACCAAAAGGAAAAAAAAAAGAAAAAAGAAAAAAAAAAGAGTGGGCCCAGAGAACTAAGTCATATGGATTCACGTGAGATGCACGTGTAGCACCATTTGGTGGGGACAGAAGTGCTTGTAGACGGAGTGCATGGGAATAAAACCCACGTGAACCTCTTTGCTCTGCTTCCTGTCTCTCCCTCGCTCTCCCTTTGGCCAATTTGTACCATCACTCAGCAAACGACAACTGGACTTTTTTTTTTTCTTTTTTCTTTTTTTTTTTTTGTCGGGTGTGTGTGTCGACGACTTGTTTGATGTTAAGTCATCATACGCAAGCTATTTTAGTTCTTGTCGTTGATTTTTTCTTTTAACTTCATAAATAATATAAGAGTGAAGATTTAAAATATATAAGATGTGTGTGTGAAAGAAAAATACTCGGGTGCAGTTGAACACAATCACAAATTTTCACGTGGCAATTTTTTTAAAAAAAGTATTTTTTTTAATATTTTTTCTTTGTGATCAAAGGTGTGCAACCTGAACTGTAACCAAACATTATTTTTTGTGAAATATAGATTCCAAAATAGCTAGCCTATTTCACAAGTAGACCATAGACGGTTCCCTTGTACGTTTTTCAACTGCATGCCATTTTTTTTTTTTAATTTTATTATCAAGTTTAACAATATAGAGATGCGAATTTGAACATGATGTTAAAGGGTTATTGTTGGATTTTTGGCAAAATATTAGAAGTGCAGTTGTCCCACATCGGTTAAATTGAAGAATGAGGGTGGACTCCAAGCCTATAAAATGAGCTTATGCCTCTAGTTTCAATTTGTCCCAATTAGAAACACTTTAAGCTTAGTTTGCTGACTCTAATTAAATTCCTTTTGTATTCTCTAGTTTGAGAGTGGAAAAAAGGTGTGAGTAGGATAAAAGCTTTGAGAGAGTGCTCTTGTAATTGGGATCGGGAGAGATAATTATTTTGTGTGATTGTAACAATTTTTCACATAGTGGATTTTTTCTTGGTTCATGGTTTTTCTCCAAGTTGGGAGTTTTTCCATGTTAATTCTTGTGTTTTCATATTTATTGTTTTCTTTTAATTTCTCAGTTATTTTTTGCTTATTCCTGCGGTAGAAGTGAGAGGTTTTTCTCAACAAGTGGTATCAGAGTCTTAGGTATGCTCTGTGGTTGCAGCTTTGTCTGAGCTTCCACATCAGAAAATAATTTCAGTGAATAGTGTGAGTTGTTCACTATTTTCTGTTTTGCTAGGAAGAGAATCAGATATGTCAAGCTTTATGAGTTCAGTAAAGTTTGATGTGGAGAAATTTGATGGAAGAATCTACTTTGGCTTGGGGCAAGAGCAAGTCAAGGATGTGTTAATAGATTACACAAGTGCAAGTTAAGCGGTGATGGTGTTCTAGTGCAGTTCCTGAGTGATTCCAACGGAGATTCAAAGAAGAGAGTCTTCGAGCAGAAGATATGCTGTTGGGAATGTGAACAGTTTGAGCACATGAAAAGCAGAGCAGGTTCGTCGATGCTGACGTTGTCTTTCTCGTCAGGAGAGACGGTGACTTCCTCTGAAGAAGACGGAAGTCATCCTTGTGGTATGTCCGTTTTACCATGATAGAGGATGTGATGTTAGCGGCTCCACAAGTTTGGACACGTGCATTGACTTGGCGGTTATGCAAGGTGTGTGGTGGAAGTTAGTGTGCATGTGTTCTTTGTTTTTGAAGGAGGATCCAAACTTGAAGTTGATAGTACATTCTTTATGTTCATTTTGACGACGTACGTATTTATGTATAGACATATATATTGGAAACATATATTTCTTGTTCAAAGTCTAATCCATCATGATTTGATTTTTTTTTTTTTTTTTTTTTTTGAGTATGATTAGATATGTATCTAACATTTGGCATAAAAATTTGAAATAATTGAGTTTGGGATTCATGAATTTAAAGAACAGAAAAATAGTAGATGTTAATCATGGTGAAATGCTGGGTCTTTTCTCAAGTAATAATAATAGGACTGTACTTTATGCTCTTTAGCTACTTCGATGACATAAACAACAAAAGGACATGATAATCTAGTCACTTGCTTTGTTGTTTCTTATTATAATTTTATAGAGGAAAATATATATATATATATATATATATATATTGTTAGGTAAAAAGTTTGAGGTTGAAGTTCACATGTGTCGTAGCTACCTAGCATGCATTCAAGAAGACAAAAATAAAAAAAGACGTTTTGAAATTTGAGAAATAATTCGACTCACTTTTACGGCATCGAGAAGACAAAAATAAAAAAAAGGATAATTTTGAAATTTGAGAAATGATTCGACGCACTTTTACGGCTTGATTATTTTGACGAGTTGAAAGATAATTTTTTTTTAATAATTTTTTTGGGTTGGAAATTTCAACATAATAATAAAAGTAAAAATATATATATATACAAGTTTTTTTTTTTTTTTTTTTTTTCTTTTCTTTTATAGCTAGGCTACATACCTTTTATATGCTCTACAAATTCCATCATAAATATGAAAAGGACAATGAAAATAGACAAAAACCTTTGTACTCACAATTCTGTAAAGTTATGTCTCATTTTTGTAAGGTATTTGTTTATTGTTTTTTATTTGGGTGTGGTAGTTGACATACACTCTAATCATTAAAATATATTGAAGTTTGTTGATTCAAATAGTTCTTTTGTTTGAAATTTAAACTATGTGAAAAATTTATAAAGAAAGTATTTGAAATAATAATGTTTTGTTAGTGATATATTATTAAATTTGTCTTTACATATAAATTTATGGTGATTTAAGATGGTATAAGAACAGGTGGTCTGAGGAGATCTTGTGTTCAAATCTTGCAATGTTGTTTTGCTACTATCTTGGCTCAAAAACTTAAGCTTATGGGTGAAGGTAAATTTAATATTATATCTTATATCACATACATGTTTTATGTTGTTTTGAATTTATGAATAAAGAAGTTATGAATCTTAAATCATTGTAAATTTGGTTTGGATATATATATGAAAAATTTTCACAAATAAAAAAAATGTCAAACTATTTAAAGAAAATAACAAAAAAATACATTGATAGACTTCAATTAACATCTATCAGTTATAGATTTCTATCAACGTCTATCACAACTATCTAACTATTTTGTTATTTTGTGTAAATAGTTTTCTTTATTTTTCTCTTTTTAAAAATTTCCATATATATATAATGCAATGTCAACAGAAATTGCATAAATGTGGATACCAATTTTCATTTGATATTGGCTAAGATTCATAAATTGTAATAAGGATTTCATGAATTTTTGGTAGTCATGCAATTCCATAAATTATTTAAATGTTACCTAAATACTTTTATGAAGGATGAAAAAGTTTTTTTGAATGTGGTAAAAAAAATTTACCCTATATATTTTGAAATGAGTGATAATCATAAGGGTGAGGAAAAGAAAGAAAAGAGAAAAAGAACCTAAAAACTGAAAAGAAAGTTGATGGATTTAAGATATATTGTGTGTGTGAAGAGACCACAAACACAAAGTACACTCAATACTGCTGCAGTTGCAGCCAGCAGCTGGAAGCAAATAAACAAACCATAGTACTATTTTGCCCTTCTATTTTTCTTTTCCAATTATTATCCCTTCCCTCTCTACCTCTTCTTCCTACAGAAAAACAAAAAACTACCAAATGTACAGTTTTGTACTTTCCAACCAAACTATGCTCTTCCAAATTTCTATTCCCTAAACAAAATTTCAATATAGATTTTGAGTTTACAAATTAGTTGGTTCAAAATATTTAATTTAAATTACAATTAGTCTAAAAAAGTTTATAATATAATTCAATTAATTTGAGTTTTTGACGTCAAAACTAATTCAGAGGATTTAATAAAAAGGGTAAAATTATGGAAAAACAGTAAAAAAGAGAATCTGAGAGTTTGGGTCCGGACCGGAGGAATAGCCAAACGGAGAAAAACGACACAATTTGCCGCATGGTTTTCCTATGCATGATTCATGAACAATCCTATCAATAAATAGTATTTTTTTTTTTTTTTTTTTTTTTTTTTTTTTTTTATCAATTGAATTGCTGAAGTGGATCCACAATTTTCAATTATTATTTATTTCCTGTGGACTTTTATATATATACGTACATATATTACATTTTTCTTTTCTTAAAAAAAAAATTACGTATATTATTAATTATCAAATTTTTAGAGGCATCTTATCACCACAACTTACTACTTTTATTATTCTTCAAAAAAAAAAAAAAAAACACACACAATTTTTATAACCCAACATTTTCTGCAGATTTATTTATTTATTTATTTTCTGTAAATTTTTAGCACATGATATTGAAATTTGAATTTTTGATTCGGAAAGGATTGTATGTCAATTAAAAAAAAAATTCAACTAAGGTTCAACTAAAAATGTGTACCTATGATATTTTGTATTCAAGTATTATATAAAAGGGTAGTAGTTGACTAAATTTAATTTGTAAGTCAATTACCTTGATTTTTAGATTCTTTCTCAAAATTTGATGAAATATTGTTTATTAGATTTGGATAATTTCCAAAAATAGATGCAGCTTGAAAATTGCCATTATAGTGTATTGTATTGAGTGTGACACACATGTTGTGAGGACTAATAAAACAAACTAATATTTAGATTAATGGTTTGTTGTGTGAAGAAAGGTTATTATATTATTTGATAATTATTTTATTTTTTGATTTTATATTTTTGAAATTTAAGCCTCTTTTAGGGTTCTTAATTTGGGAAAAAAAAACTTGGATAGCATATTAATATTCATTTTTAAAACAATTAAATTTTCTTTTGGTCCCTTTATTATTTTACTCCACCTATGTATAAATTGGCCATATAAATATTAACTAAGCAAATATTTAGTGACATAATAACATAACCAAAAAAAATTGGGTATAGCTGGGTTACAACCATCTCTAGTGCAGCCATCCAACACTCAATGATTTTTTTAAAAATAAAAATTTATGTGAATAAAAGAAAAGGAGAGTAGAAATAGGCAGAAGTAATTATTTTCTATATATATATATAAAACAACTAATACAATTTTTCTTTTAAACAAGTTTAAAAATAAAAGTAAAAATTTTAAAATATCAAAATAAAACCAACATCAAAGTATATTGTAAAAAAAATCAACATGAAAGTTTATAAACTAAAAAAATAAATACTTGGGTGTGATTGCACCTATCTCTCTTAGCCCATATTGTACACCAATAAAAAGCTGCCATGTGATAGATTTTTTTAAAAAATTATTATTATTATTTTATTTTACTATGTAGGCAAGTAGGATATATGTGATTAGTGCAACTTAAGCTCCACCTAATCATTCTTCTAACTAATGTAAGAAAATAGGATGCATGTTATTAGGTGTAGCCTAATATTTTTTTTTTTTCTAATGAAGTAAGCGACCAAACTTTCTAGGAGGCTAGTAAAAATGTGACTAGCAGGTAGCTTCTATACCGTCAAACGTATTATAAAGAAACAAAAAAATTTACGATAATTTAATCATACAGCGTAAATGATTTAAAAAAGTAACAAGTTACAACACACCTCAATTTTAAATATGACCTTATCTATCAAGCTATACTCGAGAATCGACAAGCAATCCATAAAAAAACGTAGATATTTTATGTAAAAGAATGAAAATGAAAAGGGAAGAAAAGAACTAGAATTTAGAAAAAAGACAACAATGAGCCATTTATTATAATAGAGACTCGAGATATACACATATTGACATGACACAATTTGCAATAACAAACCACATTGACATAGTGACATATTCATACATATATATATATATATATACACATATACATATAGTTCCATTCAATAATATATATTTAAAACAAAATAATAAAGAAAAGAGAAAAATGGAATCCACCGGCACGACGGCGGCCGGAATTCTCCCGACGATGTTGGACAACAAGAAGAATCTCCCAAGGGAATTTGTGTGGCCACGTGGGGAGTTGGCAGCGGGAAGTGCGGAGGAGCGAGAGGAGCTGAAAGAGCCGTTGATTGACTTGGGGGGATTCCGGCGAGGGGAGGCGGCGGCGACGGCGGAAGCGGCGGCGTTGGTGCGAATGGCGTGTAGGAAGCACGGGCTGTTTCAGGTGACGAATCATGGAGTGGCGGCGGAGCTGATAAAGGCGGCGTATGAAGAAGGAGAAGCGATATTCAAGATGCCATTAGTGAAGAAAATTAGCGTGGGGAAAAAGCCAGGGAGAGTTTCGGGATATTCAGGAGCTCATGCAGAGAGATTCTCGTCAAAGCTTCCATGGAAAGAGACGTTTTCTTTTGAGTATTCAACTGATGATTCTCAACGCCTTCATGTTCTTCATTATTTTAAATCCTTGTTCGGACGCGATTTCGAGAATACTGGGTCAGTCTTCTCATTAACTATTCTTTTTTTTAGATCGAAATTTTGAGTCACTAACACGTACTATATGTCAGTTGATTTTTTATCGTGATGTTTAATAGATTTTTAAATTTTATCATAGTACTTTACGGTCAGTTCATCTTGTTTGTTAAAGATGTTAGTACGTACGTAATAAGTACACATGTACTAAACTATATGTCGTACTTTTTTTTTCGTTATCGTGTCGTGGTGTTTAATAGATTTTTAAACATTCGTAATTCTTTATGGTTAGTTTCTTAAAAATGCTAGTATATAATAAATGCACAAGTACTAAACTAATGAAGTTGGCACTATATACTTGTTAAATAGACAATTGAGAGTTTATGTCTCATTTGATAATTATTTTTTTTTTTTGTTTTAAAAATTTTGTTTGTTTTTTTTTTTTTTTTTTTTTTTGCCATCTTAATTAAGAAAACATTTAAGTTTATACCTGAATTCCAGAAAAACAAAACCATGTTTTTAAAAACTATATACATTTCTTTCGATTTTCAAAATTTTATTTGCTTTTTTTACAATATTTTTGAAAAGTAGTATATTTATAAGCTAAACTTTTTTTTTTTAAAAAAAACATTTATTAATTAATAAGATTTTGAAGACTTATTAAAAACTTGTGAAAGTACATGAAAAATTAAAAATGAAAAATAGAGTTTAGAAGAAAAATACTTAGAGAGTGTGTTTGGACGAGGAGTAGAGTTGTTTAGTTGTGGGCCCACAAAGTAAGAAGTTAATAAAGCAGAAAATTAATGTTTTTTAGTATTTTGGGACCTACAAACTTCTTGAGCCAAACAAGGAGTGATATTAACAACTCTCCTTCCGCAACTTTAATTCTTTGGACAAAACACCTTCTTAGATGCTATTGCTAGTGGGCTACAACCATTTTTTTTTTTTTTTTTTTTGGATAAAGCTACAATCATTTTTAACCACAAAAAAAAAAAAAAAAAAAAAAAAAAAAAAAAAAAAGATTGTCACGTTGTACTATGTGATTTAGCTACAAAAGCTGGATTGCATGGTTGCAGTTCAACTAGCAGCCAAATATTACTCTACTATTTTAGAACCAATATTAATTAATTGAATTTAATTGAAAATGAAGGTATAATTGATGGTTTTGTGTTTGGTGTTTTTGATATTATGAAGATGGGTATACCAAAGATACTGTGAGGAAATGACAAGAACAGCACTAATGATAATGGAGCTTCTAGCAATAAGTTTGGGAGTAGAGAGATGTCATTACAGGAAGTTCTTTGAAGATGGAAGATCAATAATGAGATGCAATTACTATCCACCATGTGAAAATGCAGGGCTGACCTTAGGTACAGGCCCTCATTGTGACCCAACTTCACTCACAATTCTCCATCAAGATCAAGTTGGAGGCCTTGAGGTTTTTGCTAACAATAGATGGCTCTCTGTCAAACCTAGACCAGATGCTTTGGTTATTAACATTGGAGACACTTTTATGGTACATAACTTTCACTCTTACCTTCTTCCTATTATTGTTATTCTATTCTATATGTTTCAAAACGACACGACGGAGGCCCAATTGGGATCGTCGGTGTTTCAAAAGACGTTAAGAGTCTGTTTGAAATGACTTTCCTCTTAAGTAGTTGTAAAGATTTGAATATCTGATCTCTTGGTCAAGCTGAAGTATGTTTATGTTGAGGAAGTACTTAAAAAGTCGTTCCAAATATGTTGAGGGAGTTTTTAAAGTTAAAGAACTACTGTAAAAGCCTGTTTGGTATGACTTTTTTCTTAGGGAAAATTGCAAAATCCATCTCTAAAGTACGGTGGTAGTTGCAATTACACTCTCAAACTTCTACAAATGTTAAAATTTGACCCTTAAATTCAGAATAGTCGTAGAAATTAAACTTCGAAATGATAAAAATTGAACTCTCTCCAAACTTATACAATTCTTACAATTTCTACAATATTACATGAGTTTGAGAGTTCAATTTTAATACTTATATAAGTTTAAGGGCTCAATATTTACAATTGAAAGTTTGAGGGTATAAGTGCAACTAGTACCATACTTTAGGGGTAGTTTTTGTAATTTGCCCTTCTTCATAAATACTTGGAGGGATTTGAATCTCGAGAAGTACTTAGAAAGTCATTTTAAATATGTTGAGGTGTTATGACATTTATTGTAAGTTGTCATATATATTGTTGTAGTCTGTTCGAATAATTAGAAAGCAATGCAGGCACTGTCGAACGGAGCGTACAAGAGCTGCCTGCATAGGGCAGTGGTGAATAGGAAGAGAGAAAGGAGGTCATTGGTGTTCTTTGTGTGCCCAAAAGATGATAAAGTGGTGAGACCCCCACAAGATTTGGTGGGCAGAGAAAGGCCAAGACAGTACCCTGATTTCACATGGTCAGATCTTTTGGAGTTTACACAAAAACATTACAGAGCTGATGTTGCTACACTCCAAAGCTTTGTTCATTGGCTTCAAGCTAATAAGCCTCACCCTCCAACAATTCCATTTTAAATTTTATATATATATATATATATATATATATATATATATACAAAATTCCCCCTTTGTCTTATCTCTTACTTTGTTCTTATTCATATTCTCCTTTTATTGTCTGTCCAATGCTTTGTCCTTCTCTTTGTTTCTATCTATATTTCATTTACAAAGCTCTCTTATCTAAATGCTAATCATGCTGCTGCCTTTTTGGCACTTTTATGCTTTTCTTTCTCTCTGTTTTTCCAATTCTTTGGATGCTATATAATGCCTTTTTAACTCTTCAACAGGGTTGATGAAATTAGGGAGGGTGGTAATTCATTGATTAGATATGTTATTGTGTGGTGATTTATGCTACAAATTTGATGAAATTGACTTGAATATCTTTGTTGGGCTTTGCACTGTTCTCGTCATTGGGTCAAGTTCAAATACGTCTTGAATTTGTGTTCACGTAGCCAAACTTCTAAAGACTAAATAAGCCACGAACATGAATAGAATTCGGTAGATGTTTGAATCTTCAACTTGCTTTAATTTAAGAAAAATGCTAGACTGTAAACTGCTTATTAATGTTTGTTAGATTGATATTCATTTAATCAGAATATTGATTAATTTTTTTTTTTAAAAAAACTGAATATTATTAAAACTTATTTTATTTATATTCTTAATTAAACATCATTTTAAGTTTTTTTTTTTTTAAAAAAATTTAAATATAACATAATCAAAATATAAATAACTTAAACAATGCCACATTTTTAATCATATAACATAAAATCAACAATATCACAATTTAAACCAATTCCAACATAGCTCAGTGGAAAATTGTTCAACAAAAAAAAAAAAAAAAAATCATCATTTGGATTGAAGAACCATTCAAGGACATGTTTTTACTTGACCATAGCCAACTTGAGATATCTTAACTCTAACATGCACAAAGAAGGTAAAGGGATTTTCTTCTCTCCTTTCTACCATGAAGGCAGGTCAGAAATAAGCATCAGCTCCAATCTTGGGCAGCCAAATCTCAGCTCCAATCTGGTATGGCATTTGAAAAACTGAAGTAATATAAAATTTTTACAAGTAGATGAACAAGTTTTTATAAATTAAAATCGACGAGGAAAATAATCTCGAACATGTATCATTAATACAACTTTTTGGTATTGCGTAAACATAACTGCAGAAATCCTCTGGCTCTAACAGTGTAACTTTTGAGACAGTATCCTAGTCTCAGCCACATACTCTCAAACATTCTGTAATAAATTTAATTTACAATACATCTCCTTATACAAGAAAATAATTACAACATTCCTCTTTCAGAAAAACACCCTATTTGATGTGATAAAGAAAGAGAGACTTGTCTCTTAACCCATATTTATTGGTTCATCTTCCTCAGCAGTTTCAAAACTGTGAAGTACAAGTTTACTTATAGATTTTGGAAGTTATTTTATGATGGGGCTACTTTATTCATATAACCATTGATTAACTTCATTGATAAGATACCTCAAGGGGTGATGAGGAAGTTGTTTTTATTAACTTAGGCATATAGTCTCAAGCGCATCTTTATAGGTTCTCGACACAACGGGCACGTTGAGATAGTTACACCACAATCCTTGCAGGTCTGGTAAGAAAACAGCAAAAGAATAGTAGGCAAATATTCGTGAGTGTCCTGGTCAGGAAATACGAAACCATTCGACATTTTCCATTCCATTAGAAATTTGGAAATATTATTCAAACATTAGCACTGTGAGAAAGTTCCATGGTAGAGAACTTACTGTATGACCACATGCAAAAGCCATGTCCTTTGGGTTTGTCAGGCATATGGGGCAGACCTTCAACAAGAGACATTTAATTTAAATAATTTATATTAATGAAGCCATGAAATAAAAGAAAAAAAATCGTTTCAATATACAAAGTTATACTTTCACGATTCGATGCCTTAATCAATCTTAAACCTCAAAGTACAGTAAAATTTCCTTAGTAATTGTAAAGCCACACATGCTTGCTTTTCCCCTTCTTAGAAAACTCCATAAATAAAATGAAAATGAAGTTACCGATTCAGATGAGGTACTCTGTTTTTCAGCATTTACATTCTTCAAATTTTGGTCTGCAACTGCATTGTCATGATTGATGACTTCAGGAGGAGGAGGAAGTGGCCCTGCATTTTTTCCATATACAGATTCTCTCCTGCATAATAGTCCGTGTTATTTTTGCAAATCTAAAACATGAGTTATTATGAAATCATCAACAAATAAAGAGCCAGAAAGCGTAAACAATAAAGATCGATACATAGATTTACGTGATTCACTAATAGTGTGTTAACTATGTTCACAAGCAGAGGAAGAGAGTAGTTTTATTAAGGTATTAATAGAGATTGCAGAGGCGCCAATAGGGTTAGAGGGTTTATATATGCTACTTCTCTAAACCCTAGACCCAACATCGTAAATAACACATAATATGAATATAATTTAGGTTAATTCACTTGGTCATTTGGAACACCAGATAACAAGCTCAAGGCATTTCAACCGAAATTTTTAATTCACTTGAAATTGAAAATCTAACCATCATGGGTTGACCTAGTGGTAGTGGGAACATAAAAAAAAGACCAAAGAGTAAGAGGTCATGGGTTCAATCCATGGTGACCGCCTACCTAGGATTTAATATCCTACAAGTTTCTTTGAGACCCAAATGTTGTAGGGTCCAGCGGGTTGTCCCGTGAGATTACGCGAGGTGCGCGTAAGCAAAAAAAAAAAAAGAAAAAAGATAAAAAAGAAAATCCTGGCTTACTTTGAATATTGCAAAGAGAGGGTGGCTCTGTATTGAAATGGAATTTCCATGAGTGCAGCCAGGGCAAATGCTGCTTCCTTCTTTGATGCTTCTGTGCTCTCAGACATGATCTTTGTGAAGTTTACAAACTGAACCAATACAGAGACCCACAACATTAAATGAAGTTAATAGAAAATAGAAAATACACCGCCATAAGATTCGATATTAATCCAAAATAAACCCATATTCAAGACCATTTCATACAATTAAAAAACACAACCACACAAGTAGATTCAATGAAATATTAATCAAGTACCTGGAAATTATCAAATGTACGCTGAGGGATGTTATCATCAAATTTCCGCATAGCATCCCAAGGTCCGTCCCCTACCCCGATTAGAATTATCGACAGAGGATAATGGCTGGTGATTTGAATGTTATGAGACTTCGAGCACAAAAGCTACTGAACTTCATAAAAGTAATTGTTTTACCTTGCAGCAACAAAGGAGTTTATGGTTGCCTGCTCTTGGAAACTTAATCTACCAGGTGGCGTGTCAGGATTTCTAGTAACCTGTTCAATATTATACAATTTTAGGCCATAAGAGAATGAAGCATTCATGAGATAGGGTGAAATAAAAAATAATACAAACATAGCACATCCAACAACCTGTCCATCTGCAACAATAACAAGGACATGATACTGCCAATTGCTTTTCTCAACAATGCCAATTGCAGCATCTATAACAGGGGCAAATGAGGTTGGACCTACATAAATAAGCTTAAGTACGTTGTTAGGACCGTTTTTAGGAAGAAGAAAATTACGTTAACCGAGCAAAGCATTTTGAAAAATATCCACAGATGGCAACCCTTAAAAGGATGGAAAATATAGAACGCATCGAAAGCTCCTCAAATAATGTAAATAAACATATTACACTAAATGTTACAGTTTTTGAGAGGCAGACAACTCAAGATTGGTAAATGCTAAGCCATGAGACAAGAAAGAATTAACAATACTAAAATAAGCCTAACTAAGCAAAGATTTAATATCCTATGAGTTTTCTTCTCAATAGTCATTTGCCACTCACAAGAGCTACTAACATGCCACCACTGAATTACAAAAGTCATGTGCTTTTGCAAACGGAGAAGCTCCCTATATTGTTCTTTCATCTTAAGGAATGCCTCAACTCGATCAAACCTCTCGAACATTTTCCTTGCAATACCTTTCAAGGGATCTGAACTTACTATTCAATGGATGCCTCATCTTAAATTATAAGACTTAGCTATTCGAGGGAATACATTTTGTCAGTCTCAATGAGAAGAATCAAGTCAAGGGAATATCTAAACTTACTTATCATACAAATAAGAAAATGAATTTGATGTTGAAAATCAAAATCAAATACCTTCCTATCTTCAATGTCCCCACTCATCCATATACACAATAGAGAGGGAAAAGAAAGAACTGAAGGAAGAAGAGAGTAACCACAGAAATATTACATTTTTGTCCCAATTGGAGGAGGAAGCAGCTTATCTAAATTCTAAAACCATAGGCAAATGCTGTTTTCGTCATATGAATGACAAATATAGCCAACATCTGGAACTAATATTATTGAAGTTATCAGTTGACAGGATTGATAGTATAACACGAGGCCCCCATTGACATAAAATTTGCATGGTAAAGTTGAAAAATGGATACCAAAAATTAGCTCTTATTATGATTGATACTGCAATACATGGTGATGAATAGCAAAACAAGTTGTATAGTTAACTCAAAAGTTCAAATGAACCTGATAAATTCAGGTACGGCAGAATTTCTCTATATCGAAAAAGTGCTTCCTTGAAACCTTTACATGGCCTGTGATCTGGATAAAAGCTGAATACATGCTTATCACGTGTTGATGCTTCAGAAAAAGAAGTTGAAAATAAGGTAGTTAGACAAGAGAAAAGTTGGTTACTAAAACTTCAATAAAGGATCTAAAAAAACAACTAACCATCACCGAAGCCAAAACAAGGTATCAAGCCATCATCATCAAAAGGAGACAATGTCTGACCAATAATAGAAATTGCTTGCTCATATGGATTTGGTGTGCTGCTAATTGAATGCAGACTTTTTCTTCTGAAAGAATACCTGCCTGCAGTCAGTGAAATGTTACTTCTAGTAAACTGTGGAAGCATTCATAACCTTCATAACAATTGTAAAGTAAAGAAAGATTCACCTGTCCACTCATTACTCTTTGTAAAGTCGATACCAAGAATTAAATTTGATGATTCAAGACCTTCGTGTCTCAATGCAGATATAACCTGAACGAAGTGTCATGTATTTCCAGTATGCAAGTACTTGTGTGAATGTCTGCTTGAGGGGTACGGTGAAATTGATATTGATAATAAAGAAAAGAGAAGATATAAATCCTAACTTTCAAATATATAGGCAGAATTAACATACAGAAATTAACTGTTCATATAACAGTTCAATGCTTAAAAGAACTTCAAATAGATAAATATTGAATTGAGTCGATTTAGACAAATTCCTAAACTCAAGAAATTCTCCATAACTATTATGTCCACATATTTTTAAGATCTCTTGCTTGCTTAGAAGTTGGCTAGAAGATGTTAAAAACACTCAACTTGTTATCTCAACGACTTTATTGGGGAACCCTTTAGTAAGGAGGTCTTAAAGTTAAAGCTGTTAAAAACACTCAAATAGATAAAGTCTCATTCTATCTGTCTAATTCCTTCTAACAATGTACCTAAGCTACTCTATGGCTGGAGTCCTCTGTATATCCAATTTCACCCTCTACATATCACCTGCATAGGACAAATCTTGCTTCTACTTCATCCATCTTCCTTCCGCTTAGCGTACCCTAGCTTGTCATCTCTAGTACCAAATTTTATACAATGCTTGGCCGATGAGAGGAATATATGAAAGATGTTGGTACCAATTACAATTACTAACTCCAGAGCTTTTGAGAGGTCTAGAACTCTTCTTAGATTTCACTAATTACCTGACCAGCAAAACTATCTGGAGGTGGAGTTGAGAGAATCCTGTCTAAGAAACTTGATATATGTATAAAATTATGTTGAATTTGTATGTGAGCATTGTATTTATACAGCTAAATATTAAGCTTATTCTACTAAATGCATTATGTTCAATACTTATCCAAAAGTTCTTCCTTGCAGATCCTCCTTCTTCAATGTCTAAACAACCAAGACGCTAGGTTATTCTAATCAAGTGGTAACAGCTGGCAAACAGCTAATATGAAACTGGAAAGTTTCCATCAGTGATGCCCAATGTGAACAAAAATCATGCATATCAACAATTATTTTTACATATAGGAAATGAGGTACATCAATGATACAAGGACAAGACAAATTGACAGTCTAAAGGCCATGAGGAATCCTAAGCCTAAACAGAGGAATCAAACAAAGGGCCTCAAATCTAAGTTGATTAGAAATTCGGGAGTATTTCAGAAAGCCTAAATGGAGGTTACGTATGCCTCCAAGTAATAGGTGCTATGTTGATAATAGCATAGAAGAGTTGGGTTAGTTACTGAATTATCCACAAAAAGCATAGAATATACAGATGGCGAGAAATGAATGTAAAAGACATTGCACTGTATTTGGCATAAAGTAATGATGGTCAAGTCCACAATGGAATGAAGTATGATCTACGTATCAATAGTTAGAAAAATCAAGCAAGCCACACAAATATTTTAAGTAGAAATACATTTAATTAGAATTTAGAAAGCAACCAATTTTTTCTTCTTGAACATAATTTTCCTGGGAAAGGCCATTACTATTCTTAATCTCAATAAAAGTGCAAAACTGAAAAAGGTAATGAAGTAGAAATAATTTGGACTTTGTTCAGCATGCTTTCATACATGAATTAAGCAGCCAGGATAAAAGAGAGAACCTGATCCAATGAGCTGAAATTATCGGCAATATGCCGGTAGTCTATTTTCCCACGATGATCTGATTCCATCTAACTCCCTGCATACAAAAAAGGTTCAAGCAGGTTCTCATTTAAGTCTCATCATAATATGGTAACTCCAGATTCCCCAATCTCAAATGTGCTCTTCAAGAACGCTAAATGTACATTTAAGGCACAACTACTCTTTGATAGGAAACATAAGAATCAATTAGCTAGGATTAGGATGTCTTTTTCTCTGAACTTGAATCCTTGAAAACAATATGACAACATCCACATGTTTAGCAGGCCCAATATTTTGCAACTTGAATACTCAAATACCATATTAGAATAAAAGTATATGATATTATTTCAGTTATCAAATCATTCTAACTTGCTAAATCAAACATCCAAAATCTATGATCATCCCATAAACATAGACCCTCAGCTCGATTCATAACTTCTAGAAGGAAAAAGGGTCGCGTGGTTAAAGCAGAGAACAGAAAATTAGTAACTAAATTTGGGGAAAATGCAATTGGGTACTTTACTTGCTGAATCAAAATAATAAGTAAGGGTCTAAGGGAGTGAAATGAATTCAGAGCTCTGTATTGAAGTTACCCAGAAGACAAATCAAGCCATGGAGGGTCAAATTGCAGTAAATAGAAGAAAAAAGATGTGTTGAATTCAGTTCAAAGCATAATTAAATGGGTTAGATGTAAGAGAAAGCAGTAACTCACAGAGAGAAGAAGAGAGAAAAGGGAGCTTTTGTTTTGATGGCCTGCAATGGAAAGAAATACAAACAGAGAAGAGAGTCAAAAGGGAAGTTGCAGAGATTTTGAATACGAGATATAATGGATATATTGGAGAGATTCCTTTTGAAGTTCGTCATCTCAGACTTTAAGGAAAAGGTTTTGTTGTTGATGCGTGTACCCATCATGTTCAAATGAGAGTAAAGCCAGAATTTTTCCGCTTTTTTTAATGCATGAACCAAAGCATAGTCTAATTAGATTTAAAATAATATTTTTTTCCGCCAAATTGTAAAAAGTATCTCTAAGCAAGGTGCTAATTGCAATTACATCCTTAAATTTTTTATTATAAAAAATAAGCCATTAAATTTATAAAAGGTTAAAATTAGACCCTTAAATTTATTATATTGTAGAAATTGGATCTTAAATGATAAAAAAAAATAAAAAAAATTGAACCCTCAAACTTATATAATTGTAACCATTTTTAAAATTAGATAAGTTTGAGGGTCCAAATTTAATTTTGGGGCAATTGCAAATATAACAATCAGGTCCAAAGTATTATCAAATATAGCACAATGCAAAATAAATTTGCAGATTATTTTTACATTTTAGTCCATGTACTTTCAAATGTCTAATTTTAATTATTTTTATTTTTAATAAATCTTAAATTTAGTTTTTCAAAAGTTAATTTTTATCAAAATTGGACAAATAATATAATAATAACTTTCATGGAAGAAAAATATAATAGGTAAAAATGTTTTCAAAATTTAGAGTGAAAATGTTAGTTTATAACGATTTTTTTAAAAAAAAATAAAAATAAATAAGTAATAGAGACTAAATTTAAGATTCTTGAAAGTATAGAAGTAAAATTTGACATCTAAAAATATAGGACTAAAATCCAACCAACTTAAGTATTTTAACCTAATTAAAATTAGGAAACCGTCACCTTTTTACCTCAATTTTACCTCTCATTACCTTCATATCTTACATGATAATATTAATTGAAAAAATTCAAAAGTTTACCACTGTTTTAAGAATAATGAACCCTAGACACAAAATAAAGTTCTAAATGCCAAAGTGAGCATAATTTTACGGTATTTTACATAATATTGAATCATTTGAGATTTGAAATTTAAATTTTCGTACTCCTATTTATTGTATTTAATAGTAATAATAATAATTAAATATATTTTTAACAAATCAATGCTCTCATCAAAGTGAGCATAACATGATATATATTATGGGTTAGTGACTTCGAGGTCAATTTTTTGAATTATCCTACCCCACATCTTTCTAATTCTTAAATACATGATTAAATCACCAATTTAAACATATTCTAGTGATTAAGGTATTGTATCATCGATAGTCATAGTTAGCTTTGAATTTTCATCCTACGTGTTGTTAAACTAAAAAAAAATTGTATATGACTAGATTATAATTTTAGGTGTCAAAGTGAACTTAACTCAACAGTATAATTGATATGGCCTTCCACCTTAGAGGTTGAAAGTTCGATCCTCCATCTCTATAATTGTTATACTAAAAAAAAATTATGATTTTCGGTATCTTTCTCTTTACATTCTTTAATTATTTTTTAAAGAATAAGAACATTTAACATTATTGTGAGTATTTAATATATATACAAAAATACCCAAGGAAAATGATAGTTGGGGGTTGATGATGACATTAATAGGGATGGAAAAGATCAAAACTTTTAATTTAAAAAACATGAATATATGTGAATTATAATTGAACTAAGTTGGTTTTGATTATGATGTTGTAATTTAAAAACAATTTTATTATCTATTATAGTTATCCAACAACACTTTAATTTAAATATTTTACTATATATATATATATATATATATATATATAATTCAAGATCAATATAATTTAAGATCACAAAGTTTTGAAGACATTCTTAAATTATTGGATTTCTTTTTCTTTTTTTTTTAATTATTTTTACTTCAAGAACAAATTTTGACTTATTGTCGAGAACATGAATTGAACTATATTTTTTGTTAGCTCAGTAATAGTTGAATTGGCATGATAAAATTTGGATTAATTTACTTATACACAAATTTCTACGAAGACAAAATGGAGATATCAAGGAATATTGTTTCTAATATTATATTTGCTAAAACATTTTAGAATCAATTTTATTTCTCAATACGTAGATAATAATTGATTTAAATTAAATATGCGGTCCACTACAAAGGCTTTATATATATATATATATATATTATAACAAAGGGCTTTATATTTAATTCGTTATTTTTGGAAAAATAATTCTATAGAGATTCACAACTACATTGAAAGATATTATTGTCACACTTTTTTTTTTTTAAATAATATAAAAATATTCTAATTTTATTTAAACCTAAAAATTTCTTGAAACTTAAATTCCATGGTACATGCATATATATAATCTCAAAATCATCATATAAATATTTGAGATTTGTTCTTAATTAAATTTGTCCTTATAATTTGTGTGTATAAAATTTAAAACAAAATAAAAGTTATGAAGTAAACCTAACCATAGTGTAAAATTTTGGTCAAAAATCTCAAAATTTTGATCGAAATTTCAACGAGGGGGAATTTCGATTTTCTCCCAATTTCTCGAAATTTCGATGAAAATTTTAATTTTTTTTTTCAGCAATTAGCTATAATTTTTGCCATCCAAAATTTTGATTTTCAAGAAACCAAAACTGAGAAAATTAATATATATTTATTTTTAACTTCATTCAAACATTTTTCATTGAATTTTCACATTATTTCATCTAAAAATTGAATTGAGGTATTTTTTTTTTTTAACCATCTAAAGCTTTCATTTCCAAAAAACCAAAATTGAGAAAAATAATATATATCAAAATTTTGGATTAGATGCTCCAAGGTCATCTTTTTGATATTAGACATGTATATTTTATAATAAACAATTTATAATTATTTGTATGCAAACATTTTATCTCCTTTAATTTTACAATTAATTTCCAATATTTGATATTATTTTGTAATTACTTTCCTATTTCTTTTTTAAATTTCTGCTCTCGCATCGACATTTACACATATATTTACAATATACATCTAAAAATGTCTTACTTTATAGAAATGATGATTAAAAATGGTGATTTATAGTCTAATTAAGCAACAAATAAAGTTTCATTAATTAATTATAACAATTTCCATCAATATCCATAAAGTTTTCCATCAATATCCATCGATATCGATATTTACATAAAATTGAAATCTCGATATTTTCATCGACATTGATATTTCGAACCTTGAACCTAATTAAAAAACACTACCGTTATCGTCATCAAACCTTTGTACTTTTTCAACAGTATGCAACTTTAAAAAATGACAATAAAGTATCTAAAACAACAAAACAAATAATATGAAATGTTTTAAGGAAAAAACAAAGACACAAAACAACCTATGAGTCATTTTAAATGTTAAAGCAAAGTATGGACATGCCTAAAATCAAACCAAAAGCACCCAACTCCACCTCTTTACATTCCAATTCCAATGCTAGCTAAAGGCTGATTAATGTATTCTTAAGAGTTATTTCTAAGTGTCCCAAACAATAGGATGTGCCTAAAATGAATTTAATGCACATAATATACCTCCTAACACGACAAACTAATAAAAAAAGTGCCTAAGTCTCATATTTTGATAATTTAAATAACTTTTGATTTTGAATGTGAACTTAAACACTTGAAGGATATTCGGGACGTTGAGTTGAGTTATAAAATATAGAGTTAATATATTGGAATTAGGAAGTCTGTATTTGTGGTGCATAGTTGTTTAGTCTAAAGTTAGAAAATAGGGCAAATATCAATTTATATCCTTAAATTTTGGATGTTGTATCAATTTAAACCCCAAACTTTCATAAGTGTGTCAATTTAAATTATGAATTAATAATTGTATCAATTTAAACCCTAAACTTTTATAAGTGTATTGATTTGAACCCTAAACTTTCATAAGTGTATCAATTAAAACCTTCCATGATGTTTTATTTGAATACATGTATGAAAGTTTAGGAATATACTTTTGAAAGTTTAAGATTTAAATTGATATACTTATGAAAGTTCAATGTTTTAATTGATACAATTATTAGTTTGGGGTTTAAATTGATACAACCCCTAAAATTTAGGGTTTAATTAATACAATTATTAGTTTAGGGTTTAAATTGATACAACCCCCAAAGTTTAGGGGTATAAATTGATATTTGTCCTAGAAAATATTAGAGGGAAGGAGAGAAAAATAGTGGAAGTTGAAATTTTTCGATAAATGTGCAAACTTGAATAATAAACACTGTTGAAGTTGGTAAAACTGAGTTATTTAATACCGACTTATAAAATCGGTGGGCATAAACACCTCCTTAAAATGCTTCCTTGCATTGCAAACTACTTAAAAAGATGACTAAGTAACCTACCAATGATAAAAGCCTAATTTGACAATTTAAAGCCACTTAGAATTCATCTAGAGAGAAAATTATTAAAAACATTTTTAATTTTATAATTTTTTACAACTTGCTTTATAATTAAGGTAGTTGGCAAGACTTAATTTTCACAAATAGCTTTAAAAATTAAAACTAGGGTAGTTGATAACTTTATATAGCTTTTAGAAATCTTCTTTATAAGATTGGAGTATTTTAATAAAATAAATAATCAATACTCTAAAAAAATCAGATGAATCCAATTTGGTTGGATTCGATTATAAGCTTATAGATTTGATTTTTGATACATTTATTAATTTGAATGGAAACAAACAAACTAAGAAAACTTAAAATTAGTTCATAGGTTGTCTTGAAATTAATTTGAGTGAAAAACTATACTATTGTTGTTTTTTTTTAAAAAAGAACGATTATTGTTAAAATTTAATGCATCGAACAATCCAATCCAACTAACACGAACAATCCAATCCAACTAACACGGATCATGCTAGCACGTGAACAACCTTTTAAAACACTCACACATGCCCACTCAAAACCACTCAACTAAAATATAAAATAAAAACTTCTATTTTACTCCGAATTTTAGATTGAGCTCAAAAGTTAAAATATCTCGAAATATCGAAATCTTAATTTTACGAAAATTTAGATGGAAATATCGATAAAATATCGATTTTGATGGATATTTTTGAAAAAAATTTAAAAATTAAATTAAATTAGTAAATAAATAATTTATTATTTTCAAATATGTAAACATGTCTATTGTTTATATTATATTATTATTAGTGGTAATTTGATGCTTATTTTTTGTGTTTCGTGGATTTTTCTACGATATAATGGAAATATCGATTCACTTTTCATATCGATATTGAACCCATGGAAACGTGGAAATATCAATGAAAATATCGACATATCAATAGACTTTTTATACTATGGTTGAGCTTTTAAAATAATGGTAGATAATTGTATTTTTAGTAAAATTAGCTAATATTAAGTATATTAGTATTTGGTAAATTTTACCTTTATATTTGAACAAGTTAGACTAAATTATCTATTTTAAATATAATGACTAAAATGGACCTAATATTAATTTTTTTAATATAATTTATAATTATTAAATAATTGTTTAAAATAGATATAAAATAAATCTTAATTTTAAAGGATAAAATTAAAAAGGAAAATTACTATAAACAGAAAAAATATCAAACTATTTACAAATATAGAAAAATTTCACTGTGTGATAGACCGCGATAGAATTCTATCGCTTTCTATCGCTCAAGCAAATAAATTCTATCGCCTAAGAGATAGAAAGCAATAGAATTGTATCACGATCTATCAGTGATAAACTGTAAAATTTTTCTATATTTGTAAATAGTTTGACTCATTTTTCTATATTTGAAAAGAGCCCAATTAAAAATTTATTAAAAGTAGATTTGTTTTTAGGAGAAGCTAAAAGCGAGTAAAGAACCAATTTTAAAAAAGGTGAAATAAACGTGTAATTTAGAAGTGATTTTAATCGACTTATTCTAATCTATTTTATCAAACACAAAAAAAAAATACCTTTTAAGTATAATCACTTCTATCCCTCCCAAAATCAACAACTAATAGTAATGTTTGATAACCATTTAGGATCAACTGGATAACCATTTTATTTTATTTTTTTTAAAAAAATGGTACTTATTTTCTCATATTTTCTTTACAAAATTTTCATTTTTGTAAAGATAACATGTGAATTCTTAGTCAATTTTTTTTTTTTTTAAAAAAAACTTTCAAAAACTATTTTCTTTTAGGTCAAAATCTTTCATTTGTTTTTTTTTTAAAAAAAAATTGACTAAAAATTTAGATGTTTCTTTAAGAAAAGTAAAAATCATACTAAAAAATAGAAACTTGGGTAAATAAGTACAAATTTATAATTATCAAACAGTGTCATAGGTTTTTTATCTTTAATTATTGAAAATTAAGCTTTTAAACATTACTTTTTTTCTCTAAATTTTGTTTTATTATCTAGATTTTGTTTTATTATCTACTTTGAAGGAGGTTTTTAAAATCCAAACTAACTTTAAAAAATAATTTTAAAAAATCTTAAGAAATTTGTTTTTGAAATGTTTCTATGAATTAGAGTAGTTCCTTAAAAAATTCAAAATTCTAAAGTCAAATGATTATTGAGTGAAACTTGAAATTCTCAGTTTCGTCCTAATGCACCTAAAAACTAAAAACTCTGGCAAGATTACAATTTTTACCTAAAACTTGAACAAATGTTGCGATTTTACTCTAATAAATTTTTATTTAAAAATTGTGCATTTAATACATACTTATATATAACATAGTCTTATAGGAAACAAATGAAGCTAACTTTTGCAAAATTCGTGAATTTGAGAGATTTATTCAAAAGTTGATTTGGTTTAATTAATGGAGCTTAATTTTGAACAATGCTGTTTAATGAGTTTTAAAATATTCTTTTATCTTTTCTTTTGGTCAAAATTAGTATGTAAATTTAGATATAACACATCAAAGTTCAAAGAGACCATTTTCTTACTTTTCTTTAAAAATGGTAAAACCTTCAAAAGTAATTTTTAATCATTAAAAAGAGAACTAAAAGCAAGAAAAAAGAGAATTTTGTATTCTTAATTGATTTAAAGTTCCTAAAAATGAATGAAAAAAAAATATGCAAGAATGTATGTGATTTTTCATTAATAACTATCAGTATCATATAGAGTACAGGGAAAACTGAACATGAGCCTTTGAAGAAGGAACAGAGGTTGCAAAGATGGAGTGAGAAGAAGAAAAATGAATTACACCCAAAGGCCTAGATGAGATGATACACTGCCTAATTAGGAAGTAACATTGCCATAATATTGAAACTTTTAATAACCAAAACAAAAAAGAATTGACCTAACCTTTCCCCTCCTTTGCCAACAAGTAGAGTGGGATGATAGTGATGATGATGATGATGATAATAAAGACAGCCATGGCCTCTAAGCAATTGCATATTGGAGTGTTTCAGATTCATTTGGTCGCCACATTGACTTCTGAACGCAGAGCAATGCTTCATTGTCTTTGAAGTAAGTAAACCGAACCTCCCATTTCATTGATTTGAACATGTTTTCAAGCTCATTCACTGTTTCGGAATTGTCCCGAACTATGACCTTCCCTTCTGGCCTGAGGATCCGGTCGGTCTCTGCAACTAAAGCGGCTATGTTGCACCTGTGTATGTTGATCGAGTAAAGCATTAGTAAAAGGCATAGATTGGAGCTCAGGAAATGAGTGATGAATGATTGTGTTGAAGTAGTAAGCTCACCTTGTTTTGACCTTGGAGAAAAGATGATCTGCGTGAAGAAGGTCGTACGACCTTGGGTAGGTGTTGAATGATTCGCACCAATCGTGATATATACCGAATAAACCTCGTTCATAGATAATTGGTAGAGTATCAGCAGAGTCTATTGAGACAACGTTCATAACCCACACTTTCAAATTTTTCAATGCAGCAGCAAATCTGTGAGAAAGTGAAGAATCATTCATATATACTCAGAAAAATGAAGAATGTTGTACTTAAAGAATAACCCCATGCCCCAATACTTGAAGAACAGATTTACCAGTAGTAATTAATCTCTCTCAACCCCTAAAAATTATAATATTTCACACAACTCTACATAAAGAAGACTGAAGAAACAGGTTGAAATTAAATGAAAAAATTTATTGCCAATGGACAGAAATATGATGATGGCTATCTTGAAGTAAATTTCCTGTGAGGGGGAAGGAGAAGCTTACCCTCCATAGACAGCTCTCATGTCCATGACATTTCGCACCGTTGACCAATCAATTCCCATGCCAGTTAGATATGACTTTGTCACGACACGATCCCAGTGTTTATGATCTGCGGTGAAATCCTCTGGAGCAGCTCTTCCATAAACTCCAACCTGAGAAGCCAACAACCAGTATGGTGGTTTCTCCAACCTTGATGGCCATTGCTCTGGCCATTTAGAACCACGTTCTGATTCATTTGTCGAGATTTTGTGCATGCATGCCTCAAGTGGCACATTCCTGCAGATGGTTTGAACAAATTCAGTAGTAGCAACAAAGCTATAAACTTTCTTTTTTAAATAAAAAAATTACAAGTACTGCATTTGGAGAAAGAAAATCTGTCATGGTCTTACATTCTACATGTGTCTAAGTTTTACATAAGGAAGAGAACGGACAAGAAAGCATAATAAGAAAGGGAATGATTCTGGACTAGAGGCTCACTATTTGTTGAATCCTTATTCCTAGTAATTGGTTCTTGGATAGAATGAAAGTAAAGATTTTCTTAACTAGGGAAATTAAAATCATAATCGATAAGTACCATGCTGCATTTGGATCATCTGATTCGGGACAGACGGGTGGCTGTTTTTCAGATCTCTGCTCATAGCAATCATTATTAGTAGGTTTCCTATATATGGCTGCACTAACGCCATTTACTGTATCCTTGTTAATTGATACGAGTTCCCAGCACATTGCTTTCGTCAGTTCTTTCATGGCTGCAAACAGTTCCACCAGATGCAAAGTTGTTAGAACTCTAATTTTGAAGCTCTCTAGTTTTACATGTAAATTAACAACTTAAATTTTGAAAGGATCATAAGGGGATTAGAAATTGCCAACCATTCCATATTCCAACATCTTCAGCATTCTTCTGATAGACTGGTGTAGCAGACCACACAAAGAAGCCACCAGGCCGCAACAAACGATTCAGCTCCAACAGAAGTTTTCCACCTGCACAGTTTCTTCAGACGTGAGCATTGAAACTTGAGCTTATTGACAAAATGGTTAAATTCAGTCACTGATATGATGAAATTAACATCTGTTCACTATATGATATATCAAAATGAATCGTGGTTCCAAACAATAGAAATTTAACCAACATCTCAAGAATTGAGAGAAAATATTAACTCAGACGTACTAATGGTCACACTACCTTCTATGTGCCATGGTACTCTACAACGAGCACAATGGACAACATCAAAAACTCTTCCTGGGTAGGGAAGTCTTTTCGTGCCCATAACAGCAGATATAGCAGGAATTCCCCTCTCAAGTGCAAACTGGACTTGTGCTTCATGTTCATCTTTTGGGGCCAATGACATGGTTAGGACATCTCTTTCAAAAAGAAATCCTCCAAAGCTTGCCACCCCACATCCAACATCCAGAATTACACGTGATCGTTTTCCCCAAGCGATGTCATTGACGGACTGTAAGAAAAAATGTGCAGTTGCAAAAGGTTGTTAAGCACAAATCACAAAACATTGTTTTCCAGTTCAATAGGTCTATAAGACCATAGTCATCTTCGTCTATTATTAGATTGCATGAAATTGTATACATTACAAATTCACTCAAAAACATTTTCCAAGGAAGTAACCCAAAGATAAAAAATCAGAACGATCATATAGATATATACACCATTAGCTTCATTGGTCAATTATCAATATCATACAATAAGACTTCCTCCAATCCAAAGCATCGATAACAAAGGACTTCACACAATGAAAACTTTTTTCCTAAGAATAGAAGAAAAATTGCTAGCTTCCCAAATGTTACTAAGAACTTTTTTGTGTTTTGTAATGTTATAAATTGCACCTCTTCGTCTAAAAACAGAGAAGGGTGAAGGTGCTATTTGTCAATCAAGAGGAGGGGGGCTTGCTAGGGTACTAGTGAGGTTGATCAATGTCCCTGAGTGAGTTCCAGCTAGAATGCAATTAATAAACTTGAATGTGTTAAATAAAGCTGCAAGTGGTTGGGGACGTAGATTAGATAAAAGACACGGGGTCATCATTACAATGCAAGATCTGAAAAGTATACACCTACATTATAAAAAACACAACCACCAATTATAGAGATGCTAATGTGCAAACCAAATGGGCATGTAACATATTATACTAACAGGAGCTCAAGAAAAAGAATGTTACCTCTTGTATGAAGTCAATGTAGTGAAGAGCACCGTGCTTGAACTGGGTCCCACCACCAGGAAATGTTAAGTACTCACCAGAAACTTTAACCCAATTCTGATGTCCCTTAACTTCAGCAAGTTTTGTGTGGGGAACATTATAGTACCATATCTGCAGAAACACACTCAATTAGATCAACAAAGAATGAAAGGAAAAAAAAACAATTTAAAAACAGAACTTATAACATAAAACGTATTTTCTGAAATAAAAATGTTAGATCTCATTAACCTTTTCCCTGCTAGTTGGCCATGCAATTGGGCGTCTATAGCCCTCTGGAAGTGAAACAAGGCAGGTGGGAGGTTCTTGAGGACAATGCCTCTCCCGATGTTCATAATGTTTTGTACTTGGAAGACTCCTAATTGCTTGCATATTGTCGAGGCAAGGGATGTAATCTGATCCAGCAGTAACGTTACAAATTTTCCACTGATACCCAGATTGTTTCGTGGAAGATTTTTGAGTCTCTTTTTCACTCTTTGACTCTGCTGCCTGAGTTGACCATGCCCCATTTTGTGTTGATGTTTCATTCAAAAGCTCCGACTGAGCACCAGAAGGAAACTCCTCACCAGAAGTCGGGTTTTTGGATTGGTTATTTTCATTTGTGTCATCAGAACTTTTTTCATTTAGCTTCACATTCTCTCCTTCCTGATCGTTATTGTTTTCTCCATCTTTAGTATCATTTGAGTCATCTGTTTTTTTCTCATCGTCATTTTTCTCTTCTGTATCATTTGAATTTGATTGTTTCTCATTAGAATTCTCCTCAGAATCTCCTTGTCCACCAGATCCATTGTCACCAGCCTCTGGCTTAGATTCAGAACCTGGTTCTCCATTTTCCTCCTTAGAATCACCATCTTCTGTTTTTCTTCCATCGTCTGGTTTAGTTTCTTCATTCCCTCCGTTCTTGTCCTCATTCTGTTCTTCGGGCTTCTCTTCAGGCTTCTCTTCAGGCTTCTCTTCCGGCTTCTCTTCAGGCTTCTCTTCCGGCTTCTCTTCATGCTTCTCGTCCTGGCTTTCCTGCTGATTGGAACCTTCATTGTCATCCCCTTTCCTTGCATCATCAGGCAAGTCTCCTGGATTATCTTCAAAAGGCTGAGTTTTTCCCTCATTGGTCTCAATCACTTGATTTTTTGCCAGATTTTTGTTCTCCTGTGGCACATCAATATTTTGAACCGGAACTACAGATGATGATGTTAACATCCATATTCCAACCAAGCACAAAGCAACGAATACAACAATGGTCACTGTTGAGCAATAACTCGACGAGGACCTTCGGTTGTCTACTCTCGAATACTTCCCTAATGCCATTTCTATTTGTAACGTTATGTCCTATAGAGTTTGCAACTGAAAATGGAAAGGGGATAGACAGAATAGTCAATTAAAAGAAAAAGTATTAATTCGTTGAATACACAAAGATCACCGACAACCTGCATTCATACAAGCAAAAGATATCATGAAAAGTGAAACTTGGTCCCAAAAAGCCGTTCAAACATCGACGTCAAATAAACAATTAAAAGTCCCAGAAAAATAGAAATTCAACTCAAGAGAAAATTTATCACAAACTTGACTAGAGCACTAAGAAAAATATTCAACAAAGAAAATTCAGCCATAATTCACGGCACAATTACTGCAATCAAACACTCACTGAAATGGAGACATAGACAATGAAGATCAAGTAAATCAACTTCGAGACACATTAAAGCATATAAACCAATGATTTAGTACGTCCATAAAAAATAAGGTCGATCCAGAACAGAGAACAAAAACAGAGATTACTCGCATAAACAAAATCCAAAAATCACGTAAAATTATAATGAAAACATAACATCATTCATTCACATACAATGAAATACAACAAGAATGTAAACAAACTTTATCAGATCTACATTCAAACAGCACAAAAACGAATAAATCAGACACCAATGCGAACCAAAACAGCAACAAGGAACTATACTATACCAAAATCCAAATTAGATCTACACTAAAAACGCGTAAAAATGAAAAAGCAACATGAAACCGTCAGAGAAAGCAGAAAACAGAAACTAAAGCATTGAAGGCGCATAAAAAGCTAAAACATGCTGAATGTAAGAACCAAAGAAAGAAATAATGAGAGGATAATAACGAGATCTAAGCGATCTAAACAGCCGACAGTAAGCAATAACGCCATAGCTTACCTTGAAAAGAACAGATCTAGAAAAGAAGGCAAAAAAGTTTGAAACTATTCCTCCATTTTTCTCAGCAGAGAAGATGAAATGTAATGGTCGAGCGAATGAAGGGGGGAAGGAGATTTAATAGAAAAGAGAGAGAGAGCGAGAAGATTTGTAGCTGGTGGAATAAAATTAATTAAATTAGTTGATTTAAATGTTTTGTAATTACATGATTAATTTTCTAATCATATTCTTTTCTATCGACAGTGTAAGAAAACACCGACCTTTAGAAATAATAGAACAAAACACGCGGTGTGGAGAGAGAGAGAAACACGCGCGCGCGTTCTACGGTGTACGGTGTAAGCTTGAGTGAAAGAACGCGAACGCGTGGACTTCAGACGCGGTGGATCGGATGTGGCCGAATGACAGGTGGCCTTTCATGATTAAGCCAAACGTTATTTATTAAAATTTTCTTTTCCATTACTTTCTCATTAATCTCTGTATATTTATTTCAAAAATCAAAAAAATGAAAATAAAAAAACATCTCTCATCCATGAATAATTAACATAACTTTCTTCTTTTTAAAGTTAAAGTTCGATTTTTCATTCTTGTAGTTGTTATATTGGTACTAAAAAAACTAACAATTTCTTTTTTAAAAAAATTCAACAATTTTCTTTTACTTTTATACCTATCAATCTTTCGTATAATATAATGTAAGAGTTAATTAAGCTATGTTTGCAAATTTTAAATTTTAATGTTTAATAATTAAAATGTTTGTAGGATTAAAAATTAAATTGATAGCTTTAGAACTTATCAAACATTTTCAAACGTTAAAAGTTATAAAAATCACAATATTAAAAAATCTATACTCTATGGAATATTTTTCAAGTTGAAGTATCTATTAAACACGACACTCAAAAATTTGGTCTAAACTTCAAAATCTACCTTTTTGTGAGTTAGAATATCAATTTTTTTTAATACAACTTTCACAGTTAAAAAAAAAAATACCCTTGTGACAACAACAAATATAAGGTATGGAGATTTGTACCACTAATCCTTAGAAAATAACATATGCCAATTATCTATTAAGTTATGTTCAGTTGACGTTAGAATATTATCTAGTTACTATATATTAAGGTTTTAGATTTATTCTAATAGTCGATATTTAAATGTAATTTCTATTACTTATTGTAAATTGTAAAAAATAGTTCGTGTACCGTTATTTTAAAGTTAATTTATATTTAATTTGGTCATAATAACCAAAATGACATAACGTAAATATATTCCTGAGAGTTTGAAATTTTTTCGTATAACAAATGTGGATATAGAGATTTGAACCTTCAATATCAATAGAGAGTAGTACATTTTGATTAATGTTCAACTATATATGCTCACTTTGACATTTGAAAATGAGACTTGTAATGACTAAGGTCTCGTTTGGTAACCATTTTGTTTTTTGTTTTTTGTTTTTTAAAAATTAAGCTTATTTTTCTCTCAAATTTTTTATAATGATTTGCATTTTGTTAAGTACAACAGTTGAATTATTAGTCAAATTCCAAAACAAAAACAAAATTTTAAAACTACTTTTTTTAATTTTCAAAATTTTACTTGATTTTTTAAAACATTGATAATTGAAAAGTAGATACCAAAACAAGAATTGGATTATTTATAGGCTTGATTTTCAAAAAACGAAAAACCAAATGATTAACCAACATAATTCAAATTATTTATCAATATAAATATAGCTCAAATATTGAAGTTATATATATATATATATATAATCAAAAGATTAGAGATTTGAGTCTCTCAGCCAATTAGTTAAATTCTATATGTATGTATATATGTGAAAACTTAAAATTCAAGGTTAAACGATAATTTTTATGATTTATTCAAGATATAGTTTTTTTTTTTTTATATAAGGAAATAAAAAATATAGAGGTTAATTTTGAACCTATGAAAACAGTCGATTAACTAAATGGGATATGTCCCACAGAAAGAGAAATTTTTTGGCTTCTTTTACTTTATTTTTTTTATTTTTATTTTTTTAATTTCATCATTTTCGATGTATATTTTAATTATAGGTAAGGTGGCACTTAGATCTCGATCTCCATCTTCTTGAAGACGTGACGGCGACTTTGGATCCACGCGGTTGAAACTGATCATCAATTAACCTTTTTTTTAAAAAAAATTATTATTATTAATTTTAATCTAAGTTAAAATTAAGAAATTTTCACACATTGAAAAAATGTCAAATTATTTATAGAAAATAACAAAAAAAAAAAATACTGATAGACATAAATAGACAGCTCTATCAAACTATCTAAAAATTTTGCTATTTTATGTAAATAATTTTCCTTATTTTTCTATTTTTAAAAATTCCCTATTAAAATACCAGTTTCATCACTATGCTTTATATTTTTAATAAATCTTAACTTTTTTTCCTTTTTTAATACAACAACTGCGAGCAATATGTAGGGACAAAGTATGTGTCAATACCACTAAGTCAAATTAATTTTGACAATAAATCTTAAAATTAGTTTAACAAAATTAATTTTTAACAAAGTTGATAAATAATAGTTTGTAGGTAAGAAAATACAATATGTAAATATGTTTTTAAAATTTATAGTAAAAATGTTAATAAAAAAATTAAAAACAATAGTAAACTAGAGACTAAATTATCTCTAAGTTTATGATTTATTGAAATTACAGTACTAAAATTAGACAATTTTCTTAAAATTGAAGAAACTTCCAAGTATATGAGAGACCAAAATGCCCTTTTAACCAACAATTTATTTATTTTCTCCTTCAGGGTTCATAATCATGTTTTATCTTTTTCTCTTTTCAAAATTATTTTTATTTCTAAAGGAGCCTTTTGTTTTCTATAAAAAAAGCCACAAGTATCTTGAAGATTTAACATCTTTTTATTGCACATGGAAGTTTTGAATTCATGAGTAATGTTCTTGATTAGGAGAATTATATTATAAATAGTATATTTAGGTTTATATTTGTTTAGTTAATTGTTAATTAATTTAGATTAATTAGTGTTTAGTTAGATTTAATTTGTTAATTATGTTATTTTCTTGAAAGGATATAAATAGCCAATTTAGGGTCGTTGTAATAAGGAACTTTTAAATATCCATTTGAACATTATTCTTGGAAAGCATTCTCTCAAGCTTAGGGGTGAATTTCTTTTGTTTGGCCTAAATATCTTTTTTGCTGCATCACTTCTTTTTCCAATATTGAAATTTAATTTTTTAATTAAAAATTTATCCAAATAATTTTATATATAGAATATCATAGCTATATAATGATAAGACATATATATATTTGATGCCAAAATGAGGTTAGCTCAACAAAAACTATCCTGGTCTTCCACCCTAGAAATTGAAAGTTCGATCCTCATCTCTATAATTGTTGTACTAAAAAAATAAGATCTATAGTGATATAAATCTTTACACGTGATATATATATATATATATATATATATATATATAAACCTTATTCAACTACGCTACACTCAAACCTCCTATTTTTTTTCCTTTCATTTTTAACAATACATTCAAGTTCAACAATCATAGGGAAGACTTGACAGTGAAAAACTATATATTAACCAAGGTTTAAAATATCGATGTCGATAAAATATCGATTTCGATGGATATTTCTGAAAAAATTATATAAAAAAAATTCAAAAATTAAATTTAAGTAAGTAAATAAATATTTTATTATTTTAAGATAAGTAAACAAATCAATTTTTTATATTATATTTATATTAGCGATATTTTGATGCTTATTTTTCGTATTTCGTAGATTTTTTTACAGTATAATAGAAATATCGATTCACCCCTCATATTGATATCGAACCTAGAAAAACGTAGAAATATTGATGAAAATTTCAAGATATCGATAGAAATTTAATACTATGATATCAATCACGTAATGCAATCTCCTCAATTAATTTCTTAGTTTATTGCTTTACCTTAAGAGACATTAGTTTAGTTGGGTTATTCTAGTCTTTTAATATTGTTCATCGGATAATAAATCATTGTGTTTTATTTATATATCATTATATAGGTCCATACATTATGGCCGGGGACGCCGGCATGAATAATCGAAATTGAACGGTAATAATATAATATACTTGGTCAATTAAGCTTTTCTTGCTAAAGCTATATAAAATTTAACCATTAGTAATGACTTTTTAATTAAAAATGTTTACTATGTATTTTTAATGTAGTGTTTGGGTGTTAAAGTTGAATTCTTAAATGATCTGAAGTTAATATGTTGGAGTTAGAAAATTTGTATTTGGAGTGCAGAGTTGTAATTCTTTGATAAATGTACAGAAGAAAAAGAAAGAGAAGAAGATGAAGTTCCTTGATAAATTTGTGCAAACACTATTGAAGTTCGGTTGAAGTTGGTAGTGTTGCGTTATTTAACACAGACTTATGAAGTCGGTGTGTCAAACACCTTCAAGTATAAGAAAACACTTGGAAAGTCATTCCAAACACAATACATTTCTTTCGAGTTAAGTTTTAGTAGGAGGAAGGGCCGGCAGTGGCCCTATCTTGAAACAAAAGGTGTACGTATATAAATAAAGAGGTTGGTTATGACTTTTCCAAGATAGGGCTCCTCCCCATTTATTCCTGACCGGGAAGAAGGGGAGGCCTTTGGGAGGCACCCTAAGAAAGGAGGTCATTGCGAAAATGTTATATTATGTTATTAAATAATTAATGTCACAACATAATTTTACAACATCAATTTAAAAAAAAATATGGTCTGCACTATTTAAAAGAAATTTGATGATAATTAAAGACCAAAAGTTAGGAACCAAAAAATACAAGATCCCTATTCCAAGTCTTTTGAAAGCCTAAAGAACTTAAAATGCAACCTAACTAAGTCAATTTTCATGGACTAAAAGTCTATTTTTCTCTATAATATTTTAACACTTCATTACTTGAAAATTCATAATGAAATATGTGCACACCAGAATGCATTCCATCAATATTAGTTTAAGAATAAAAAAATGACTTTATAAGAAGCCTTTGAACCATGTCAAGGGACCTCCTCAATATATAAGATTAAGGAAAATTTTCATAGAAAGAAAAAATGTCAAATTATTTACAGAAAATAGCAAAAAAAAAAAAAAAAAAAAAAAAAACACTAATAGACATTGATAGACTTTTACCATTTCTATCACTGATAAACGACTTCTATCAACGTCTATCACAACTATCTAAAAATTTTACTATTTTGTGTAAATAGTTTCCTTTATTTTTCTATTTTTAAAAATTTTCCTAAAATTAAATGATTACCACAAAATCCAAAAATTTAAGTTGATATATATTCCTACTCTAATTGAACAAGATTTTAGAAGAGAGAAAAGAGAAATAAAAATTAATGCAAGATAGAAAGTACGTAGAGATAAAGTAGGAAGTAATGAGATTTTAAAAAAAAATCATCAATATTGTTATTTTTTAAACTTACTAGAAAAATATAATTATTTTGAAACTGATTATTCAAATATTGTGGTTTTATTGATCTTTGTCTTTTAAAAGACGAGGATCAATAATATATATATATATATATATATATATATATATATATAATAGATCTTCGTCTTTTGAATAGATAAAATGTAACTTTTTTTGTTCCATTCTTGTCTCTTCCAAAGACGAGAAATGCAATAAAGTGAAAAAAAAATCAACCAATCACCAAAAGTTTTCGAGACCGGATTAATAAAACTACAATATTTATAAAATAAGTTTCAAAACAATTTAAAAAAAAACCATATATATTAATAATAATAAAAAAAATCCTTAAATATGTTGAGATTTTACACGTTGGAATAAAACGAAATGACAATATAATAGACCAAGGTCTTGCATGCATGTAAGAGAGAGAATATAAATTATGGATCTTGCATGCAACAATATGTTGATTTGGTATTGGGTGTTATGAATTTTCTTGTTAAAGAAAAAAAAAATATTATATATATATGAATGAGGGACTAAGGGAGAGCTTAATTCCTCAAGCCTTACTAAGTTAAATTTTGGTTCTTCCTTAATAACAAGATGGTTTAGCACTTAGCAGCAGTACTGTGTGGTTTCCCCAGCTTGTACATGAAGGTAAGTATAGAAAACTAGACTCTTTATAAGAGATTATTCTTTGATTATATTTTATTGTATGACGATATTTATACTTAAATAGTTAATAAGCGTATAGAATATATCTTCATTTGAATAGTTGATTCTTTTTATTAATCGATTCTTCATACTTTCCAATGAAATAAATATATTATTTACATATTAAGGCGATTGATGATGTAAATGGAGATGAAGATTTTTATTTTGTTTTTGTCACTATTTATGATATGAAGGAAAATTCCCTTAGTCTTCACCTTATATCATTCATCTGTAAATGAAATAATTTCACTGTTTTGAAACTAGCCAAAGATTTTCTTAACAATAATTTGGACGTGTTAATATGAGCATAACTTCATAAAAGTTGTATTATTTGACAGGTTGGATCTCCTATCCAATATATTAAAAAAAAATTAAAAGTATTATATCAAATCCCATATTTCCACGTTACTGAAAAGATTATTTTGATAAAATTAAATATATATTGTATTCCTTTTCGCCATCTTCTCTTAAGGAAAGAAAATTAATATTCCAACGAGTTCCTTCTTCAATAAAATATTGTAGACTTTTTATTTTATTTTATTTTATTTTTTAATTTTGAGGCAAAATATTGGACTTTTGCTCACAAAAATAGTGTAGACTTCATAAGAAAACAATATTTAAAGCATATATCTTTTCAAAATACGTATTCCTTTTTCTTTGTTAAAAAAAATTGAAAACTAATATCTCCTTATTAAAATATAGATATTTTTGAAATTATAAATGCAAAAAACATTATTTTAGAAAAAAAATCAAAATGTAAACCGGACTTGGCATTGAGTGTCACTCTCGCTCAAAATTTACCAATCTATAAGATCCATTATTAGATTTATACAAGTATAGCAACTTTTAGGATTTTGTTTTTAAATATATGATAAGTTTGAAAATCGTAGTTTTACAGAAGGTTGCATGTTGAAGACATGAGCTTCTAAAAAAAAGTACTTTCACAACGAAACAAGCTGACAATTTTTCTTTTTAAAAAAGGTCGTACGTTGAAGATGCAATCTTTTATTTATTTATTTATTTTTTGTAAAATTGCATGTTAAAAGTATAATCTACATAATTTTTTTTTCTTTTCAAATTAGGGTTTATGTTTGAAGATGCGATCTTTTAATTTTTTTTTCCAGACCCTATATAGATTGTTGGTTGAAAATCTAATCTATTTAAACTTAAACCCTAATTACAAAAAAAATAAAAATAAAGTAGATCGTATCTTTAACCTACCACCTTTTAATTTTTTTTAAAAAAAATTTCAGTGTAATTTTTTAAGAAAACTACACTATTCTTTTAGTAAGTTTTTGAAAACTCATATATTTTTCTGGAATGTTTTTGAACTTCCAATATTTAAAAAAAAAATGACAGCAATTTTTATCATTCAATTTTTTTTTTTTAATTCATTTATTGTAATTACCCATTTTTTCTGCTAACATGAGCAGCCAATATTTTATTAAAAAATTTTTAAAAATAAAAAAATAAAAAAAATTATTTACACAAAATAACAAAATTTTTAGATACTTATGATAGATAAAAGTCTATCATTGATAAAAACAATAAAAATTTATCAATATCTATTAGTATTTTTTTTTTACTATTTTCTGTAAATAGTTTGACATTCTTTTATTTGTGAAAAATTTTCTATTTTAATTAATACGTAATATTGATCGAAATGTCAAAGATCGAATCTCCATATAGTTGTTTTAGAATTTCTATTTTTTTTGGTCGAAAAATTCATAATAACTTACCAATATTTTGTCTTCCCCTCAAAATTATGTGTTCGACTAAATTAAATTATTTTAATTAAAATTTTGACAAACAATATAAAAATTTTGAGCGGTAATATTATATTATATTCTACTGTTCTTCGTCTTCCCTACGCGGAGAGAGTATTTGTTTTCTAGTCAAACTGTAAATACTCCAAGAATTTCAATAAAAATACCTGTTCCTTCTTTCATTCTGCGATTGGGGAAATAGGAAAAGGTTTGAAGTTCACACATTAGATTTCTGGGCCACGAGTTGTTAAAGAAACACATAAGAGGAAACTTGTGAGTTGAGCTTTCTGTTGTTCATCTTGGTTAAAGTTTTTTTTCCCCCTAGTGAACCCATGGCAGATTGTTGACGATGCGGTGACAGTTCGTTGTTCAAGTTTCCTGACTTCATGAAGGTATGCATTTCTTTTTTTGGACATTGATTTCATACAATGTCGGATGCTTTTAAGTTAGTAATTACGCATTGAATTTCAGATTCAACCACTGTTTTTGGTTTAGAGTTTAAATGGAATTAATGTTAGTGGTTTTGATGAAGAATTTATTGTAGAATTTGTTTGTATGATCTATTTGGTTATTCGATTTTGTTATTGCTCTGTTTGAGCTTAGTCAACTGCTGGTGAACTATCCATTGAGTGCTGTCCTACTAGGGTGTGAATGGACAATCTTCAATGTAATATTTGGGTATTATAATGTGTAATTTGTAGAAGGAACTAGCCCATTTAATGATTTAATTCATTTACCAACCTTCTACTTGTCTGTATTGATAGGGGATTTCAGTTCCTTGATTGTTTATTTTAATGTCCTACCAGGTGTCTAATCTATTCAACTGGGCCAATCGATAGGAGTTTTATAATTAGCCACAAACCTTACTTACTCCTTCTAGGTTGCTATACGATCGAAAAATGGTGCCTCTCTCTGATCTTCTCCCATCCTTTGATCACTGTGCTCGTCTCATTTCAAAATGCATTCAACACAAACACTTAAAGGTTGGCATGTCCTTGCATTCCCATCTTATCAAAACCGCACTTTCGTTTGACCTCTTCCTTGCAAACCGTCTTATCGACATGTATTCCAAATGTAATTCGATGGACAATGCACAGAAGGCATTTGATGATTTACCCATTAGAAATATTCACTCGTGGAATACCATTCTTGCCTCCTACTCATGTGCTGGATTTTTGAGTCAAGCTCGTAAAGTCTTTGATGAAATGCCTCATCCAAATATTGTTAGCTACAATACCTTGATTTCTAGCTTTACTCACCATGGGTTGTATGTAGAATCAATGAGTATCTTTCGACAAATGCAACAAGATTTCGATCTTTTAGTCTTGGACAAGTTTACTCTTGTGAGTATAGTGGGTACTTGTGCCTGTTTGGGTTCTTTGGAGTTGTTGCGTCAGGTTCATGGAGCAGCTATTGTCATTGGATTGGAGTTTAATATGATTGTTTGCAATGCTATAGTTGATGCTTATGGTAAATGTGGCGATCCGGATGCATCATATTCTATTTTCAGTAGAATGAAGGAGAGAGATGTTGTTACCTGGACCTCCATGGTTGTAGCTTATAATCAAACATCCAGGTTAGATGATGCTTTTCGAGTTTTCAGTTGTATGCCGGTAAAAAAT
This sequence comes from Lagenaria siceraria, assembly GCA_002890555.2. NCBI lineage: Eukaryota > Viridiplantae > Streptophyta > Magnoliopsida > Cucurbitales > Cucurbitaceae > Lagenaria > Lagenaria siceraria. The sequence goes on along the minus strand of CM016485.1, from coordinate 9,291,897 downwards.
GTCCATACTTGGACTGCATTGATTAATGGTTTAGTGAAAAACAAGTATAGCAATGAGGCCCTGAATTTGTTCCAACAAATGCTGGAGGAAAAAAATTCTCCTAATGCTTTCACATTTGTAGGTGTTTTAAGTGCTTGTGCAGATCTAGCTTTGTTAGCAAAAGGCAAAGAGATTCATGGACTCATAATCCGAAGGAGCAGTGGCCTTAATTTTCCAAACGTATATATATGTAATGCGTTAATTGATCTGTACAGTAAGAGTGGTGACATGAAATCAGCTAGGACGTTGTTTGACCTGATTCTTGAAAAGGATGTAGTGTCGTGGAATTCATTAATAACTGGGTTTGCACAAAACGGGCTTGGAAGGGAAGCACTACTTGCCTTTAGGAGGATGACAGAAGTAGGGATAAGGCCAAATAAAGTGACGTTTCTTGGTGTGCTGTCTGCCTGTTCCCATACTGGTTTGTCATCTGAAGGATTATATATTCTGGAGTTAATGGAGAAGTCTTATGATATTAAGCCTAGTGTAGATCATTATGCAGTCTTGATCGATATGTTTGGAAGAAAAAACAGACTTGCTGAAGCATTGGATTTAATATCTAGGGCACCCAACGGATCAAAACACGTCGGAATATGGGGTGCAGTTCTGGGGGCTTGTAGAATACACGAAAATTTGGACCTGGCTATTAGAGCTGCAGAAATTTTGTTCGAGATGGAGCCAGATAATGCTGGAAGATATGTAATGTTATCTAATGTATTTGCTGCAGCAAGTAGATGGATGGAAGCCCGTAATGTGAGAAAACTTATGGAGGAAAGAGGTTTCAAGAAAGAAGTAGCATATAGCTGCATAGAAATAAGAAATATAAGACATAAGTTTGTGGCAAGAGATAATTCCCATAGTCAGATGGGTGAGATATATGAGTTAATGTTTATACTACTAGAGCATATGAAAATTTTTGGTTACATGGCTCTTGACGATGTTATTTACTTTTACGATGGACATAGTACTTGAACTTTGGGCATGATTTATTTGAATCCCCTGTCTCATCGTTGCAAATGTATAGATATTGAGAAAGCTAGCAATTTTAAGGAATGAAATTGAGAATATGAAGCTGCAAGATCCTACAAGGCTGAAAAGGACGGATTGCTATCAAGTAGGAGATCTTTATTTTATTATTATTATTTTTTTTTTGGTAATATACATCTAATCTTAGTTGGTAATGGATGAGAATATTCATCATTCCAGATTTCAACTGCAGAATGATGGGTTATCATCATTGCGCCTATATTATTTTATTTTCTTTTCCCAACATATTTATGTGATGTAAATAACTTTGTAAAGTGCACTAGAATATATGGTGTAGTTTTGATCTCGGACATGACTGGACACAACTCTGAAAAATATTTAACCTAAAAATTAAGGGGAAAAAATAGAGATTTTCTTAATTCTTATAGACTGAATCCTTGTAAATTGACCAATCCTAAAGTATAAGGATGATATCTTCTTCCTTTAGTTATAGCCAACTAAATCCTTTTATATCTTTTAAGATTTGAAATGTCGTTAATTGGCTTAACTTTATCTGTTTTCTTTTTAGTGAAGTATATTATGTTTTCATGACAAATTTATAATCAATAAAGAAGTATTAATATATCGATATATACACATACATTTCATCATAAAAAAAGTGTCCGTGCCCTACTTTTTTAGAGATTGATGTGTCGTCGTGTCCATGTTGTGCCATGTATGTGCTTCTTAGCGCTCTGTAGTTCTCATTTTGCTGATTTTCTTTCTGTATTGACGACTCTGTTTCTTACTTCCTTTTCTATAATTCTATAGGAAGATTGTATTTGATTAAGAGATATATCCCATGAAATGTTTGCTGCTTTCCTTTCCGTCTTGACAACTTTGATCATTACTTCGTTTTCTGTATTCTGCTAGGAAGATTGCTGTACTGGAAGTAAAAGAGCTGATGAAGTTCTGTTCTTAATTTAGACAAAAAAACTTTGTAGGTGTAAGGTCTGATCAGGCTCTGTTTTATGAGCTAGTTTGCAGAGATGAAATTCAGAAATAATTTCCCTGTAAGAGGGAAGCATCTTTTCCTTGTCGTGGTTGCTCTTGCATTCACCATCTTGGTGTTGTGGGCGTGCGAGGAGAATCCTTTTCTCAACACTTCTCAGTCAGTTCAAGCATGGTATAGAACTTCTTATGCAGGTATGCTTGTCAATCCATGTTTATAAATGTAGAGCAGGTCTATTAAGTAATTAGTAACTAGACTAGTTCTTGGCATTCTTCGTTGTTTTCTTCTTGCTGGAACTATTAGATTTTTGAATTTAGTATTATGTTTCTTTTTTATGACAAAGATAATGTAATTGGAGAAAATGGAAATTTGCGAGGATAAAGAAAGTAAGCTAAATATATCATTTGGCCTTTATACACATTTTTTGGTTTCATCCTACTTTAAAATTTTCAACCTTACTCTCAGAGCCTCAGTGGTACTGAAGGTTTTCAGTCAAGTTTCTATATTAAATAACGTGGTTGGAATTGAGTTGAGAAACTATGACATAACATTTAAAAATTATTATTTTCTAGGAATGGAAAGTTTTTGAATGTTAAATTTTTATCTCACTACATCCGAATTAGAAAATCCTATTGGCCTTACCTAAATAAAAACTTACTCGATATTACCCAAATAAAAGAAAAGCTCATTCCTTTTAGAGTTTTGGCTACTTTAGTGAACATGTGCCTTCTGTTTCATACAACTCTCCCCATTTCACCGTTGGTGCAACCTTTTTTCTTGATGTGTGCTACTTAAGAAGCACGGACACAGACACAACATGACGATACGCCAATTTTAAAAAAAAAACTAGGACATGGACACATTGGGGATGTAATATTTTTTACTATAATTATTTTACTATATATAAATTTAACATAAAATACTAAATGTACTCCACTAAAAAAAGCATAAAATGTTGAGTTAATTAACAATTGTAAGAGATGAAACGTTTAGGTTTCTAAGTTTAGTTTTTTATGTTTAGTTTTTTTTTTTATCTTTGGTTAAAAAATGGGCTTTCCTTTTGTTTTTTTTTCTTCTTCTTTTTTGTTTTGTTTTGTTTTAAATCTTAGTTTAACATATAATTGATTTGGGCATTATATTTGGGTCCATTATAAAAGGTTGGACCATTTTATCTTTAAAAAAGTTTCCCCGGAGCGTCCAGTTAGTGTCTCAAACGTGTCCCTGCGTGTCTGAACTTAGAAAAATAAAAAAATAAAAATAGGACACGGTAATTTGCATGCTGAACATGTGTCTGGCATGTGTCCGTCCGACACGAATACTCCCCTCAAAATGGAGTGTCTGTGCTTCATAGCGTGCTACCATCCCTCTTCTCGCAACCCTCTATTCAGCCTTAATGCTCTGAAAATTAAAAACTTACCAAATGAACATGCAATTCTCCTTTCATTTCTTTTAGTAATTGGGTCCGTGGATTTTCTTTTCTAAAATAGTTGGTTGGATTTTTTTTTAGATGTCATAGTTGGTTGGATTTTTAATATATGAGGGTTGGATAAATATTTAATATAAAAAAATGTCAATTCACAGAAAACAATATTTTTACAATGCTGCATCACCGTTGCAATATCAATTTCAACCATATTTACTGAATAAGGTTGTTCTTGAAAATTTTGACGCTTTGAGGTCAAAATTGAAAATGTTAAAATCGTCAGTATAAGAGATGGTTCATAAATGTAATGAATTTCGTTAAATGCTGAAACATATTCAAATGCAAATTTAGTGTATTTTGCCTTTTCTTGCTATTTGTGTACCTTGCTGATGATTTTTATTTGTTCAGGGTTCATTGTAGGTTCCACAGACAGTTCTGTATTACCTAACACAGTAAAGGAGAATGCTGAAAAAACATATTCAAATTCAAGTACAAAAGAAGAGACAGTAAAAGACGATGCAAATTTAGAAGTTACACCCGCAGATTCTGCGTCTACAATAATTTTTAACAGGAGCAAGAGTAATCAGAATAGTAAGTACCTAGCACAAACTAGTGGTGCTGTTTTCTAATCACTTGCTAGCATGCTATTTTTTCTCTTTTCAAAATTGAGGAGTTTCATGGGGACATGGTCCCTGCTTGTGATTGGAGCTTCTTTCTTATTGACTTTTGTTGATGTCCCAAAAAGAGAGAATGTTCTACGATCTCACTCATTGTAGAAGGGAAAATTCTAAAATGAAGGCTATCAAGGGGATATTTTGATGTCTTGAAACTCATGATTACTTCTAATTGTGATTTATCAGTGGTTACTTTATTGGATGTAAAGATTCTTGATTAAAGATTTAGTTGTAGGAAAAAAATTTGACCAGTATCCTTTTCCTAGTGTCGTTACTCTTTGCATCAGAGCTCTCTTATAGCAATAACGAAGAAGAAAAAGGAAAACCATATGAATAATGGCTTTATAGGACAATATTTTTCCTCTTCTAAGGTCTATGTTTTTCTCATTATACAAATATTTGATTGCCAAACATTGAATTATATTTGATATCAGGCATTTATCATGCAGACCATGGCATACATATTAATCCAATATTAAAATTTTATCTATGAAATTAGCTAAGTCAATGTATATTAAATCGGTTAGTTTGGTATATTGACTCATAACTTTTCAGCCTGTAGCTATGGAAATGGTGCATGGGTCCTTGACAATAGTCGACCACCCTACTACTCTGGTTTTGGATGTAAGCGATGGTTATCAGCAATGTGGGCATGTAGACTGACCCAGCGGACAGATTTTTCCTATGAAGGATATCGTTGGGTTCCCAAAGATTGTGATTTGCAAGCATTTGAGCGGTCTGCGTTCCTGCAAAGGTACTTAACTTCCCTCTTGGTTTTTGCATATAGTAAGTTCGATAATATATACTTGTCTTGTTTAATTTAGTGTACTGGTTCTAAAATTATCAACAAAACAAATCCCACTCTGCCATGAATTCTGAAAGTATAGGTATATATATCTTATGGTCCTCAACTTCTCTGCCAAGTGATAACTATTCAATGGATTGTGATTTAGTTAGGTTACTTCCTGCTATTCTTGACGCTCTGAGTGATATGGATCTGTTCTTTTCAGAATGCAGGACAAAACCATCGCATTCATTGGTGATTCATTAGGAAGGCAGCAATTTCAGTCTTTGATGTGTATGGCCACTGGTGGAGAAGAGAGTCCTGACGTTCAAGATGTAGGAAAGGAATATGGTCTTGTCAAAGCTAAGGGCACAATTCGTCCAGATGGCTGGGTGTATCGTTTCACAAATACCAATACTACCATTTTATACTATTGGTCATCAAGCCTCAGCGATTTATTGCCTTTGAACATATCAGACCCAGCCACTGATGTAGCTATGCATCTTGACCGTCCACCAGCATTTCTGAGAAAATTCCTCCATTTGTTTGATGTGTTGGTTCTTAATACAGGACATCATTGGAACAGGGGAAAAATCAGACAAAATAAGTGGGTAATGTACAAAGATGGAGTTCGCAGTGAACTCGGGAATTTAAAAGAAATAGGCATAGCTAAGAATTTTACAGTGCACAGTATAGTCAAATGGCTCGATTCGCAACTCCCTTCTCATCCTCGACTCAAGGCTTTTTTCAGGACCATGTCTCCTCGCCATTTCCACAATGGGGATTGGAATACTGGAGGTAGCTGTTACAACACCATACCGTTATCTAAAGGAAGCGAAGTAGATCAGAATGGATCAAGTGATCCAGTTGTTGAGAATGCTGTAAGAGGTACACAGGTAAAGATGTTGGATATAACTGCTCTTTCCCATCTAAGAGAGGAAGCTCACAAATCCAATTACAGTATAAAAGGAAGTTTGGGCGGTAGTGATTGCTTGCATTGGTGTCTCCCTGGTATCCCGGATACGTGGAACGAGATTCTTTTTGCACAAATATAGATTCTTTTGTCTTAAAGATTCAGTTTTGGACATTCAAATTTGCTCCCTTGTGTAATCCAGGAAGCCTTATCTTTCTAATTTGCTGCCTCTAGTTGTAGTAATTGGTTGATCAGGGGAAGATGATCACTGAGGTGGGTTTGTTAATTGTTAGTGAAAGGGGTGAGAAGAAGAGATGGCATTGCTGCTACTGATATTTGGTCGTATTAATTAGACAATTGTAAAATAAGGATTTTATATCAGTTACTGGTTCCATTTATCAATAAACTATATCTGTGGTGCATTCTTTTGAATTAGTGTTGCATTCAACTTCTTGGTTCCAATAATCTTCTGGTTATTTGGTTACCCTTCTATGGAAGTTGAACACTAGACTAATTATGAGGTCGAAGCTAAATGCAAATTAAAAGTAGTTTGAGAAATTCTAAAATTAGCTAAAAATTCTAGAGTTAATTAAAAGAAGTAAAGTGTCTCAATAGATTTTTTTTAGATAAATTTTTACAGATAGAAAAAATATAAAATTATTTACATAAAATAGTAAAAAAAAACCTTGATAGACATTGATAGACTTCTATTAGCATCTATCAGTGATAGAATTCTATCATTTCTATCATTGATAGACTCTGATAGACTTCTATCAGCGTCTATCACAACTATCTAATAGTTTTGTTATTTCATGTAAATAGTTTACCTTATTTTTTTATTTTAAAAAATTTTTATTTTCCTTTTTTTATTTTTGAAATATAAAGTGTCTTAAGAGTAAAAGACAAGCATTTAACTAAAATTTTTCAAGGGCATAGAATGTACGCATAATCTTATCCTCGATTATGTTGATCTTCTCTTTTTATATATATATATATATATATATATCTAAGAAGAAAAGTCTCCTAAATGAAATTAAAGTAGAGAAATTACTATAAACAAAAAAAATATCGAACTATTTACAAATATAGAAAATTTTTACTATCTATTAGTGATAGACCGCGATAGAATTCTATCGAAATAAATTCTATCGCTTGAGCGATAGAAAACGATAGAATTCTATCGCAGTCTATCACTGATAGACTCTAAAAATTTTCTATATTTGTAAATAGTTTGACTAATTTTTCTATATTTGAAAACATCCCATTAAAGTATCCGAATATTTATTAAATTAATATAGATTTGATCAAAAGAGTGGGTTTGAAACATGAATTAGGCTTTCATTTCATGACTAACTTTGAACATCTCTGTGAAGTGATTAATAAAAACTCACCACAGCAAAACGAGAAAATGTATGATCAAACTCCTACTAATTAATAAAACACAATTCCATTATAAAAAAGAAAAGAAGAAATTGTGTCGGGAGAAGTTCTATGTCGACGCCAGGCAAAATTGCGTCCGGAGAACTTCTCCCGACGGACCTATCCCAATGTAAATTGCCGCAGAGTGTGCATTGGCCAAACCTTATGCCAACAATTTTGGAGGCTACTCCATGGTTTTTGGCGTTGGCAAAAAGTTATTTTTTTTAAATAGTAAAACAACAAATCAAAACAAGAAATAAGAAATGAAAACATATTATATTATATCTAAAACAAGCCCCATGTAAAGAAAAAAAATATTAAAATCGATTAAAAGGTCCACATATTTGATAATATTCGACCCTATCGGGTTTTACAAATAAAGAGAACTACATTTATATGATATGTGTTATAAATATCAAACTACTCTTGCTCAAAATTGAGAACATACCACAAACAAATACGAAATTTCTTCATGAAATCTTTATCCAAAGTCTACCATTATAATTAGTTCTTCAAGTGGTTTCCTGAGGATAATTCAAAGCCATGGCCACTGATGGTGAGTATATACAACCCGGGGCGGGTCGTCTTCGATTGTCATCGGTACATGGAAACCGATCTCCGAAAATGGTCCACATGTGAGAGAGATAGCAGAGTTTGCCATGAAAGAACATGGAAAAAACATGATCCTCAATAGTGTGGAAACTGGCCAAATCATCGAGGTATTCATAGATGACAACAAATATTACAACCTTATTATCCTCGCCCAACATTGCTTTGTAGCTTTTCAGGGGTTTTATAGCATCATTGTGTTGGAAAATACATCCAAAAAATCCAAAAAGGTCCTATCTTTTGTTCCCCTTCCCTAATGATGCAATAATAATGGGTTGCATATAATAACTGATATCTACCATCTCAAATAAATATCTACTCTCTCACTTATATGTATATGTATATGTTTTACATGTGTAGTTAGAAACTACTACTAATAATATGTGAGAAAATAAATGTAACAAAAACTATATGTATGCCTTTGTTGTGTTTTTATCTAATTTCTTTTCGTTTTATTTTATTTAGTTTACGACTTATTTTTGTATATGCATGCTAATTCTAGGCCTAGAATTGAGAATTTAGATTCGACACGTGATGACCTTAACATTTTACTGCAATAACCCAAATCCTTGTGTCAGTTAAAAAATATTGACAATATGTTAATTTTATTTCTTTGTAAATTGAATGGTTGAGTTGATCTATTTTGAGTTGTATTTATGGAGTGATTTTATAATTAACTTAGAAAAAAAAAACAGAGAAAATACCTATCTAGACACAAGATAGTTCTTTTTTATTTTCCATTTTCTTCATATATATGTATAACACTTGTCTCCTTCCTTTTTTTCAAGGGGCAATTACAAATATAACAATCAGGCTCAAAGTATTTGTAGATATAACACAATGCAAAAGATTTTGTAGATATAGTAAATTTTAAATTATGTTTCCGAAGTCTTAGTGATAGACCATATAACTAGTAGATGTTTATCAGTGATAGATCATATCACTGGTAGGGGTCTATTTAGTGATAGAGTCTATCACTAATAGATTTTGCTATATTTGCAATTTTTTAAAAATGTTGCTATACACTTAATTATTATCTCTAAAAGTGCTACCCAATGCAATTATCATTTTTTTCAATCTAGAAATTAAACTCTTTTTAACTCATTTAGTGCATGTATATGAGTGATTTTGAAATGGTTAAAATCACTTTTTTTTTTTTTTTATGTTTAAAAAATCACTTTCAAACACATCTTTTTATTTTTGGTCTAATTAAGAGTTCGTTCAAAATTGCTTTTGAAAGCGTTAGAAGTGATTACGTAAAAATCTTAAGTGTGGTAGGACTAAATGGAAAATAATGGGTTAAAATCACCTTTTTAATCACATATTTATTCTCATGGTTTTTGAAATCTGTTCCAACTAGCTTTTGATAAATTTTCAATTTTATTATTTATAAATTAAAATTTATATTTTATATTTAGTATATTTTCCCCTCAACTAATTTCTATATCCTAAAGTTTTAAATTAATTATTTCAATGACACTAATCCTTTCCTATAAATAATTCCATATTTTTCTTTTAAGAAAATTGCACCTATTTCTCTTATATATAATAAAAAATCTAAATAAAACAAAGACTAAATTATAAAAAATGCTCATGAACTATGTACTTTGTGTCAAAAATATCCTTAAACTTTCAAAAGTTTAAAAAATACCCTTAAACTTTCAAAAAGAGTTCAAAAATACCCATGCCGTTAGTTTTGGATTGAAACCGTTAAAGTTTTGTTTTAAAAATACCCTTGAACTTTTCAAAAGTTTCAAAAATATCTTTAACTAAGAAAAAGTTAAAAAATACCTTCACTATAAGTATATGAACACAAACCGTTAGTACCTCGTTGCAAAAATAACTTTAAAATTAAAAAAAAAAGAGTTTATAATTGCTCCCAATTTTAATATAGTGATCAATTAGTTTGAAGTTTTTCTTAAGTTTGAAAAGAATGAATTTTAAAACAAATTATATAGATATCCTTATTTTTCTTTTCATATAGATACTCTTATTTTCTCTTAATGTTCCTATTCTTAACTTACACCAATTTTCTCACCAACCAAAACTTTATGTTAAACATAAAATCTCATAAAATTCTAAAATCAAAATCTCCATTTAAATATATCAAAACGATAAAAAAATGTTAGTAGTTGAGTGTGTTAATAATCTAATACATTTTTTATTTGACTATTTAACGTTTTGGTATGTTTAAGGGGAGATTATGATTTTAAAATTTTGCGAGGTTTTATAGCATTTTATGTTTTAACTTAAAATTTTGGTTGGTGAGAAAATTGGTGTAAGGTGAGAATTGGAAAGTTAAGAGGAAAATGAAACTATCTATATGAAAAAAAAGGGATATCTTTATAATTTGTTTTAAAGTTCATTATTTTCAAACTAAAGAAAACTTCAAACAAATTAATCACCATATTAATGTTAGAAGCAATTTTTAACTTTTTTTTATTTCATTTTAAAGTTATTTATGCAACTAGGTATTAACCGTATCTGTTCCTATACTTACAGTGAATGTATTTTTGAACTTTTCCGAGTTAAGGGTATTTTCGAAAAGTTCAGGAGTATTTTTGAAACAAAACTTTAACGGTTTCTATCCAAAACTAACGGCAGTGGTATTTTTTAGCTCTTTTTGAAAGTTTAAGGGCGTTTTTGAAACTTTTGGAAGTTTAGGTGTATTTTTGACACTAAGTGTATAGTTAAGGAGCATTTTTGATAATTTAACCTAAAACAAAACATTATAAATTTCAATTAGAAAGCATATATGATATAACATTTTAAATAATTATTTCAAATTATAAATTACCAACAAAAAAAACATGCAAATTTTGATGGGAGGACCATTTAGTGATCATTATTGCCAATAACAAAAATTTAACATTATTTACCAAAAACTAAACCTACTTGTTTAGGTTTTAAGTTGAAATTTATCAAATGCTAATTAGCTTAATTTGATACTTACAATTATTTTAAAAGCTACCATAACTCCAAATTAAGCCCTAAGTCCCATAACTTATAATCTTTCATGTTCACATAGGTGGTTTAACAATAACATATATATAAAGCTAGTTAGTATCACAATAATATTTATAATTAAGAGAGTAATTAATTAAGTTAAAAAATTTAAGAGAAATTAAGGCCACGTTTACCAATCTGTAATGAAAATTGGTGTAATCGTGATGAGATTCCATTGATATAGATCAATCCTAATAGACTTAAATCACATATGTAATTGAATTATTTTTTTTATCACATTTACTTAGAATTATGAATCTATCACATTTTACCGTTACTATTATCGTTACCATTACTGCTTGACCATAAAGGTAGCATTAACAACAACGGTATAGGTAAATGTAACAATAAATGTGGCAGATTCATAATTTTCATACTGTTACAGGTAGTGAGTCTTACGTAATTTTTAACTACAATCAAATTGAACACCCTCTATTATTCCTCAATCAGATCACATGTTTGGATTACAAATTTGGATCAAGCGGGCCCCACAGTTCATTACAATTACGAAACACAGGTAAAAGAAAAAAAAACGTAATCAATAACTAAGACCCACTTTTCAAATCACCATGGATAGATTACGTTTAACTTAGGACAAACGTAGTTTAAAAAGAGAGCAAAAGAAAAAAGAAACAGAGAACAAAAGAAAAAAGAAACACATACTTTTACATAATGTGTGTGCGCGCGCGCTTAGATAAGTAGCATTATTTTATTGTGGCCATGCCATTTTCATAGTATATATATTAAGCAACACAATATTACTCCTCGTCCTTAACAGCAGGATCGAAAGCTTTTAGAGAATAGTGTAGAGATGGTGTATAATCCACCTCTATCTTAGCCACATATGTCCAATGATATTCATCTGCAGTTTTAACTACTATCACAAGATCATATATCGATTGAACATCAGCAACAATGATCTGCTTCGTACCGCTCACTACACTCTTGAAACTCAAATTCTCCTCAGTTTCTCCGTTATACAATTTCACTGCAATCTTTCCATGTTCTTGCACCACTGGATCTTCGATGTTCTTAATCCGTACTAGACGACCCGAAGATATTTCCCCACGACTCATATCGTAATACTTTTCGCCCTAAGTAAGTATGAATTTAATTTGCTCGTAATATACTTATTAAAGAAGTTCGGTATTTATAGTTGTATTTTAATGCGAGCTCTAGATCACATTAAAATTGTGATATAGTGGAATATTTGTATGTGGACCTAGCTTTGTATGTTGGCTAATACAAAGTCGACCGTACATAATTAAAAGATAACTTTGAATCCAATTCTTTATTTGGGTTTAAGGTTATGTTGTCTTAGTCAAACACTATTTTTTTTTTCAGTACAAGAACAATTGTATTACTCAATGTTTTTTAAATGACAAATTCTAATACACTTGCCACGTCAAAATATACTTTCCTTGTTATTTTTTCAAATATCAAGAATATTTTTTTTTAAGAAACTAAAGACATATTTGAGAGTGCTTTTAAAATCTCGTTAAAATCACTTTTGTCATTTTTAAAATCACTCAAAAACACACTTTAATCACTCAAAATTACTTTAATTTTTAATTTTATATTTTTAAATGCAATTTTTTTTAACAATATACAGTTGGAGTGGGATCAAAAGGTACACCAGGATATCTCAACGAGGTTGACACATCCGTAGCACCCTCATCACACCTCGAGTTCAAAAGAGATGCATTCATTCAAAGCGCGATAAACGCGAGGAAAATGTACAAAATACATAGTGATGCACATACAAAAGAAGATGCAAGCAAAGGGAGGTTAGAGAAAGACCTTCCAATTGAGATATATTTTAAAATGCAATTTTCAATCATCAAAATTAGTTTTGAAGAATTAAAAATACTAGTTTTCTACCACGTGCGCTGCACGTGAATTTTATTTAAATTTGAATACTTTGGATAAACTTTGTCAATTTTGTCCTGATAATTCACATCTAATTCCTAATCCGTTTCTCTATCTATAAAAGCAACAAACTATACATATATATATATATATGTAAATTGAATTAGTTGATATATTTTTGAAAACCTAATGATTTATAGTTTTTTTTTTTGGGCAAAATGCACTTTTGGTCCCTGAAGTTTGGGGTTGTTGTCTATTTGGTCCCTGAAGTTTAAAAACGAACACTTTAGTTCCTGAGGTTTGAAAAATACTTCTAAATGGTCCCTGAGTTAATTTGACCGTTAATTGACTAACAGAAAAGTGATATGGCAAGTTGAGTTACAAACTTTAAATAAGGTGAAATTTTTTTTTTATTAATTTTTCTATTTTTTTAATTAGATATATTTTTCTTTTTTCTTTTTCTTCTCTTTCCCTTTTCCTTTCTTTCGTCCCTTCACATTCTTTACAAAAAAAAAAAAAAAAGATAAGAAAAACAAAAATCTAGAAGGATGAACTCTAATTTTTAAAATAAAAAATAAAATAAAAAAATTCAGTCCTTCAGCTTTAATCGATCCATCCATCAGCCCATAGAGGAAGAGAGGAAAAAACATTATGAAACAAAACCCTAATTTTTCAAATCTCCAATCGCAAGAAAAACAAGAAGGAAGCAAGCAGACCAAAAGCAAAGAAAATAAGGCATATAGAAAAATCTTCTTTTCTCAAACTCAATAAAAAAAAAATCTTTAAAATGTTTTTCTCTTCCATGCCTCTCTCTCTCTCTCTCTCTTTCTCTTAAATGTCATATTTGTTATTTGACTTTTTCTGAAAGAAAAGAAAGGTTGAAGAAACAAAAATCCTAAGAAGAGAGTGAAAAAACAAAAATCTCACAAAGGAACTATTGCATAAAAAAATTTTAAAATAAAAAATAATAATAAGTTGGTTGTTTTTCTTCCTTAGTGATGAGTGTGATCAGTGTATAAACAAAGAGGAAAGTTTCAAGGGAGGAGTGGAGGGAGGAAGAAAGGAGAAGGGAGGAGAGAGAAGAAAAAAGAAAAAGAAAATATCCACCTAATAAAAAATAATATAAAATTAATAAAAATTGTTAATTAAATGTGCCACATCACTTTTCCGTTAGTCAACTAACGGTCAAATTAACTCAGAGATCATTTAGAAGTATTTTTCAAACCTGAGGGACTAAAGTGTTCGTTTTTAAACTTCAGAGACCAAATAGACAACAACCCCAAACCTCAGGGACCAAAAGTGTATCTTGCCCTTTTTTTTTAATTCTCATATTTGTATTTCTTCTTTTTCCTTTTAAATAAGTTTGACAATTTTGATTTAGATAACTAAAATATATAATAAGTTCATATATTTTTATATCCCATAAAACTTACATATTTCATTATATCGTGGAGTTACTCTTTTATTTGCTTTTGTTTGTTGGAATACTTATCTAAAGTATTGGAGTATTAATACAAATTTTTTCTTTGATTTTTGTATTTGATGAATAATTTAATCATCATTCTCGATCTATTTTTCATAAATTAGAGACTATAATTAGTAAGAAAATAAAATAAAATAAAATAATACATGAGTGTAGTTTTATTATTATTATTATTGGAGTACCTATGATATGTGTTGGATATTAATACAAATAATTTTTTTTTTAATATGTGAATTATATGGTGAATTCAAGCATCCAACTTCACCTATTTCTCATAAATGGAAACCACAAATTTAGAGAATAAAAGTAAGGGAAAAAATGCATATATAATTTTAAAAAAATTAAAGAAGAATGCCCATTTTTGTAAACTACCATTCTTTTTCAATATTTTACCTATTTAGTTGTTTTTCTTTTTCATTTTGTCAATCCAAAAATATTTCAATAAATAAAAATATGGATTACCATTTTGATGGTGCAATTCTTCACCCCTACAATTATTCAACTAAAAAAAATGTAGCCTCTCTAAAAGAGATGTAACCTCTCTAATAACTATATTTATATTGTCATATATATATATAATAACAAAAATTTAATAAAAGCTAATAAAAAACATAAAATGAAAATAATCAAGACATACCTGATATCGAATTTAATTCTAACATAATTATTGAAGTTGAGATCTTTTATGAATTTTAGAATTGGAAAATAGTATCTTGTTAATTTGATTAATGAAAATTACTAAACTTAAAATGAAATTTAATACCAATTTGTACAATTTATAAAGTTTGGGTAAAAGACAAAGTCAAAAATTAAACTTAACAAACAATAATGATAATAATTAAGAATATAAATGTGGGTTCATAACCATTAAAATAAATTTTTGGTTAGATTTTTTTTTTTAAAAAATAACTATCATACAAATTTAAAAACATAAACGGTGTATCAAATTATTAAGTGAAACCTCACAAATATTTTCAATCAAATAATATAAATATTTTCATTTAATTTTATTCCTTGTTTGCAATAATATATGAAATTCTTCGGTCTTTTGTTTTAAATTTTCTCTCAGAGAAATGAAATGCCACATCTAACTCTTGTCCAAAAAAAAAAAAAATGGAATACTAACGAGATCGATAATGCATGCCATCATTGTATGGCCCATATTAATAGATGATTTGACTCGACATCTCTCCTATTTTTGTTTTCTTTCTCAAAGAAATTTGATTGCAATTTGATCCCTCCCCTATCTTGCCACTTAATTATGACATTAAAATTCAAGGATTTCATACTGTTTCCATGCTTTGGATTATGCAACTAGTCAAGCAACATACTATATCATCTCCTTTTACAAAAATAAAGAGTATAATAAATAAAAAAAGTTTTTTTTTTTTTTTTTTTTTTTTTTTTTTTTTTTGTATGGATTGTTATTTTTTTAATATAATAATTATAGATGATAGCTTTTGAACACATATTGATATTATGATATGATTTAGAATAAGAAAAAAATGGTGAGTAATCCTGTTAGATTGATTAAATAAAAAAATCTAACCGTATACATAACAATAAAAATTAATTATAAATAATTATGATAACATTTACCAAGGAAATTAATACCTATGAAGTATTTTGTTGAAGCATTTTGTCTTTTTTTTTTTTTTTGATATCCGTGAGTGTCCGGGCCAGCTTACACGCACCTCGATTAATCTCACGGGACAACCCACCCGACCCTACAACAGGCGGGCTGCCAACTTACCCGTAGGATATTAAATCCTAGGTAGGTGGCTACCATGGTGAAGCATCTTGTCTTTCATTAATGCTTTGCACTACTTTTATAATTCATAGGAACTTAGAAACTTTGAGAGAATATCCAGAGAAGAAGAAAATGTAATTAAGAAGAAGAGATTTACAGTTTTGTAGAAAGTATCGTAAAAAAGGACTATATATAGTTGTAGGCTCTAGCTTGTAGCTAGGAGTTGAATGTTGAAAAACTCTTAAAATTTCAAAACTTCTAAGAACCTATTATTAATTATAATTAAAATAAAACCATTGATTTTAGAATTAATTAATAGATATTAAATCAACCAAACCCTATTTATATTCTATCCTATTTTATTAGGGTAAATTAATATTTGTAATGAAATATTACATTACATTATATATTTCCTCAAAAATAAAAAAGGAGATTGATTATATATAATTTACTTTTTTAAAATTATATTTTATCTTTTAATTAATATGTAGTTATGAAGAAAAAAATCAACCAAAAACATTTATAGAATAAAAAGTTAAAATTTAAGATATATTATATGGGTTTTTATTTTAATATAAAACTCACGTGAATATATACTTAATGAATAATTTTTTTTAAGTAATAATGGATTGAAACTCATTAATTGTCCATTGGTATTTAATGGTTAAAGTTTAAAGAATCATTTTTGTAATTATTTTATTTATTAAAAGAAATTGTAACATTTATTAAATAAAAAAAAGTAACTGTTTTTGAAGTAATAATAAAATAACCGTTTTGAAGAATTTGTACCATCTTTTTTTAAAGAAAGTACATACATAATTTTAAATGTTGATACACATACATAATTTTGAATGTTGATATTCAAAATTAATGTAAAATATATTATAATGGCATATTTATAATTTATTAATAATTAAAAGGTTAAAATAGTTCAAAAAAAAGTTTTTCAAAGATGCTATCTTTTAATATATTATAGATTATAGATTAATTAATGACAAAAAAAATAAAATTTTAACCCTGAATAATCAATAAACTAATTTAATGACATGATTGTAAATTTTAAAATTAAAGTAAGGATGTAGTAATCCAAAAATGTTTTGTCAAAAGTTTTAATATATTATAGATTATATACATTATTCTTCTCTAATGATTCCCATAATTTTTTCACCAAAACAACCACTATAAAAAATTGAATGGTGCAAAATTGATTGACATTTACAAATAATTGACACTACATTTACATATAAAGAAATTTTGATTTTTAATGGTTAGTTTTTGGATTAGTTAAATTTAATAGGGTGCCAAATTTATTTTTATCAAAATTAGTAAGATTATATGAAATTTTACTTACTTTTTATATGTTAAAATTAGTATGTGAATTAGTAGAAATTGAACTAATTGAATTAGTATGTAAATTATTAAATCAACATATTAATTATGATAATAATAAATAAATAAATAATTATTGATGCATTTAACATTCATGATGATTTTTACAAAATAATTTAATATTTCATATACAAAAAAAAAAAGAAAAAGAAATTGTAGTTTATTTGTTATGCATTTGAGAGAAGAAAATGTATTGGAGAGAAGGAATAAAAAAGAATTTATCTTAAACAAAGGTATATTTGAAATTCACTAAAAGTTTAAAAATATAAAATTCCTTTCACCAATTTAAAGACGATTAGAGAACATTGCTAGTATTTTATTGCAATAGTTAAGAAACTAACTTAAAAGATAAAATATAGGAAAAGAAAAATATAAAAATGAAGAAGATAATATAAGAAAAATCTCAAAATGTTATTAGAAAAAAAAGTAGAAAGTCATTAGATAACAAATTACATCTCATCAATTTGTAGACTTTTAAAGAATATTGCTTCAAAAATTGAAAATGTGAGCGGTCTACTGCAATAATCAAGAAATTAACACTAGAAATAAAATAGATAAATCATAGAGAATAAAAAAGTGTAAGATGAAAAGTATAAAATGAGGAAGAAAAACCTTACTTGTGGTAAGATAAGAAATGAGTGGGAATGAGTCATTTTAAAGATGTAAGAAATGGGGAGGTTACAAAATTTTTGAAGTTTTTTTATATTAAATAATTAAATGATAATTAATTTCTCTTAATAACATTTGTGCAGTGTAATAGTTTGTGTAATATCAACATTTGTATGTCATTTATGGATGGGAGAGGGAGAGAAACGTGAGGATGAGTGGAGGAGAGAGGAAATAAATTTAATTTAATATATTATTTAATTATTTAGAGTTAAGAGGGTGGCATACTTTGTAAATTTTGAATTTGAGAGAGGGTAATGTAGTCCAAAAAAGTTTTTTTTTTTATAGATAGTAGCTTTTTAATATATTATAGATATTTTACGGTGATTTTGAAAATGAAGAGTATTTACAAGTTATAAATAAATGATCCACCGTCTCAGAACTAGAATTATTTGGAAGAGTATTCACAAATTATAAATAAATGTCAAGAATATTGAAATTATTAACATTTCTAAAATGTCATGTTTATAAATTTTTGACACTTATTATGTATTATATATGTGTTTTGAAGCTTTTGAATTTCCTGCAATGCGTCACCATATTGATATCTTTTAAGAAGACAAAATTTCATCAATCAAATAAACAATACGCTTTTAAGATCTATCAACCAAATATCCACCATTAATGTGATATATTTACAATTTCATATCATCAACATTACTAAACTAATTTTCATATGAACAAATCCAAAATTACAAGGTATTATCAACTCTATATTAGGGATTATATATTCTGGTGTTAATGGAGAAATCTCTTAATAAAAAGATTTTCCATTGAAAACGAAGAGAAGAGAATAATATATACTTAGGTCGATCTCACTTTAACCACGCTAAAAAGAAATATAAAAAATTAGTAATTCAAAAATATTTTAAAAAAGAAGTAGGAATTTGCCATGTGATAAAACACTAGACAAATAAAGTGAGATACAAAAAGATAAGCATAGTCTAAAAATCATGATGCACCTTAAGTGTTTTTTTCAAAAAGTAACAATAATCCAAATGCTCCACTTCTTTGATTGGATTTTTTTTATATCCGTGAGTATGTGGGTCAGCTTATGCACACCTCGACTAACCTCACGGAACAACTCACCTGACTCTACAATATTTGGGTGTCAAGGAAACTGTAGGATATTAAATCCTAAGCCTCGATGGATTGAACCCATGACCCTTTAGCCCTTTGATTTTTTTTTTTTGTTCCCACACCACTAGGTCAACCTATAATGATTTCTTAACCATCATGGGTTGGCCTAGTGGTAGTGGGAATATCTAAAAAAAAGCCAAAGGGCTAAGGAGTTGTGGGTTCAATCCATGGTGACCACCTACCTAGGATATACGAGTAAGTTGGCAGCCCGCCTATTGTAGAGTCGGATAAACTGGCCCGAACACTCACGGATATCAAAAAAAAAAAAAAAACTTATAATGATTTCTTTAACTGAAAATTAAGAATCTCTTACATAAAAGCATTCAAATATATATTAAACTATAAAATATTTGAATAAAAGATTTGGATTTGGGTGAAGAAGAGCATGCACTTGTGGCTTTAGAAACAAGGATTTTAGGCTTTTATTTCATGCCTAGATTTTTTTTCCTATTAGTAGGGTGTCTTATGATGTGATTATGAGTTCTATTTTTATATTTAACAAACTCTTCAAACTCTTTGCGATCAATAGAAACACAATTGCATTATACAAGAAACCGAAAAACGAGAAACGAGAAACAAAAAAGACATACAAAAAAGAAAAATATTGTCATGGTGTTGAGATTTTACACGTGTATGGAGGAAAAAGAAACGCCTCAAGAGTTATGTGGCACGCTCAATCTAATCCTTCACTCATACATGCAACAAAAGCTTTACTAATTTTACAGCTTGTAAAGAGAATGGTAAAAAGAAAAATACTTAGGTGCATCCCGGTTAATACTTATTTTTGTGTATCCCATCAAATTGTCCCATCATAATTTGATATGTGGCAAATTCTTCTTGTTTCTCATGTAAAAATTAGATTTGCCTTTACTTTTTCTCTCTCAATTTCTTCCTCTCTAACTCTCACGACTCTCTCTATTTCTTTTTATTTCTTTCTCTGTAGCTCTCACGGCTTTGATCAATTTTTGCAGCAATTTGTATGAAGATTGAAGTGTTTAAGATGAAGGTAATAAAAAGAAGAGAAAAGAAAGATGGAAATACCTATTGATGAATCAATGGGATTATACAGCAACCATATATAAGATTTTTCTATATATATATATCTATTAAATTTATCAGTTTATGTAACTACTCTAAGTGAATTTTATTTCATAAAAGAATAATAACTATTTAGGTTATTATTTCTACACATAGATTAAAAGGTCCACATTAGATATATTAAATAATAAAACTCAAGTTTCAACATAGAAAGAAGAAAGTCTTAATTAATCTTATCAAAGAGCTCCAAGACAATACATTTTTGATATACATCTCCAATAATCCTCAATCTCATTAAACCTAAAACGCTCAATCAAAACATAAATTTTAGATTACATTACATTACGAGTATTCAAACGCCCCTCAAAAACTTTAAATGACTTCGCTTTTTTCGAGTTAAGCGCAATGCATGTCTCATTCACAGTCAGAGTCGAATATGTTTAACTTGAAGATGTTTCAAAACTTTTTAATGAATTCCATTGTGAACCTATAGCTGGGCATTTTGTTGTGACCCAAGTTCTTTGTACATTCAAATATTTCAACATGATAAAATGGCTTCGTGAGGTTGCTAACTTGATCTCCTGAGCTGCCCCTATAAATTTTAGTAAAGGGGTCTATAGAGGTTCTTTCAATATGTTGATCAATCACACTATGATTTCCTTGATTTAGAATTTCGAGATGAAATTAATTATATTCTTCTAACTGTACAAACTTTGTTTAAAAAAAAGAAGAGTTTTTGGATTAGTGTTTGGCTTAACTTTTCACGGTTTAATTTTAAATAAAAATTAAAGTGTTTGACAATAATTCAAAATAGTTTTTTAAAACACTTACCAAATTTATTTTAAACAGTATTTGTAAAAAAAAAATAAATAATAATAATGATTTTAATTGCTTCATTTTGTCCCCTTTTATCCTCTCTATATAAATATGAATTTCCCAACCACACTTTCAACTCATTCAAACTCTTTACACCCTCACAATCTAAATCTTCCGGCCACCTAAAATTTCTCAGTGAACCACCCATTTCAGTCATAGATGGCCGGTTCCTGAAGCAACACACTCACAATACTATGTAGTCTAAATGAAACTGGTAGCAGATTTCAACTCGAGTAGGCCTATTAAAACTTGAATTGCTACCTGGTAGAAAAATTTAAGAAAATAATAATAAACTAAAAAACTCAGTGAGTATCGTAAAAGTTCATAATAAAATAAAAAGAAATGAATATTTTCACATTCTTAATATAGATTTAAACTCTAAAAAACAATGGGAGTTGTGAGCAATTTCAAACTCGAGATAATTAAAAATGTTTAAAAATTTCTTAAAAGTAGCTCTTGAAATCCTATACATAACCTGGATAAAAACCATTACAAAATATGTACTAAAAATCTCTAGTCATACTATGCATCAAATAGTCTCAAGATGCATAGCAGAGCAAATCTCTAGGTATACATATGTATTGAGTAATCTCCAGGTACATAACAAAGCAAATCTCTAGTCATACATGCACGCACAGTGTGGCCTCCAAAGGGCAAAACATCTTGACACACGACCTTAAGTCTATGTGTGTGCCGAAACGGATCCCAAAGACCTATCTCTCTCTAGTATACTATGGAAACACATTCACGTTGCATACGGATAATCACTATGGGTAGAAGAATCTAGTGGTTTAAAAACCACTTCCAACATGAAACTCTTAATTCTCAAATCATTCTAAAAAATTATACTCTTTCTAGAAGAACATTTATATATCAATACTTCCTCATAACTCTTGAAACATTCTAAAAGTCATCTTCCTTCTCTAAAAACATTTAAAAGAAATCTCAAACATTTCCCATAAAATTAAAAATACATATAAAGTAACAAATAATTAAAACATTTCAACTTCTTGAAGGGAATAACTAGTGCCTTTTTTTTTTCAAATAATAGTCATTTTGGAGAAACTCGTAAACTTTATGAACATTTATAGCAATTCTAAAAACAATTTCAAAACGTCTCTAAAATCATGCTAATTTATGAATTTCTAGAAATATCATATTAATATATAAAAATATTTAATAAAATAAACTATTCACAAATTTATTTTGCAAGAATAATCTTGGGTCATAATCAAGGTTTAAAAGATCTATGTTGATGAAAATATCAAAGTCTTAATTTTACCGAAATTTCGATTGAAATATCGATTCTGTTGGATATTTCTGAAAAAATTATAAAAACAAAAAATTTAAAAATTAAATTTAAATTAATAAATAAACATTTTATTATTTTTAAATAAGTAAACAAACCTATTATTTATATTATATTTATATAAGTAGTATTTTGATGCTTATTTTTCGTGTTTCGTGGATTTTTTATGATATAATGAAAATATAGATTCACCCGTCATATCTATATCGAACTCATGGAAACATGATGAAAATTTCGACATATGGATGAAAATTTAATACTATGATCATAATTAACCATTCTAATATTCCCTCCACCTATAATTAATTCAACATAATATGAAAGTATTTTCCTTGGCTACCAATTAAATACTTTCTCAATAATCTTCGGAGTTTAAAGACGAGCTTACCGGGTTGAAATATTTACCACTCGACTTCCTCCATCTCCTTCCGGTGTCAAACACCCCTTTTCCGGCGAAACTCCGGCCAATACTCTCTACAATGAGCTATGGAATTTCTCCATTTCTCCATTCCTTCCTTTTTATTTTCTTTATTTTCCTTTATTCTCTAACTTTTCAGAATTTCCTTTTTCTTTTTCTTTCTCTCAAAACTTCTATTTTTTTTCCTTACCCAAAAGTTTCTCTCCCTTTCCTAGAAAAATTTCACTATCTACAAAATTCTATGGCGGATAGATAATAATTTTTTTTTATTTATAAATAATTTGACTCATTTTTTTATTTTGAAAATACATTTTTTTTTAATATTGTGTGACTTCACACCAGCCCCATGTTCTTTTTTTTTTTTCCTTTCCAAAACATACCATTTTTTTCTAGCACACACACCAAATTCAATTTATTTTTCCACCTTCTTTTCTGTCTCTTTTTAACAAAATGATTTTTCTAATTGCAAATTTATCATCTAACCAAAAATATTTAAAAATTAAATAACTAATTAATATGTCATATATATCAAATTGTTAAAGGACCAAAAGTGAGTATTACAAGGGGAAAGTGGAAAATGTAAAACTAAGAGGGAAAAAGTGGGAGGGCCGGAAAACAAAGGAGCCCAATTTAGCCCTATTTTTTTTGACTGACAAGACAAATAGTAAATTTTGACGTTTCATTGCTAAAAATAGCAAAAAAAATTTTAAAATCATAAAAATAGCAAAACAATTTTTAAAATAAAAAATTATAATTAACAAATATCTCAATTTTTCCACACACTAAATTTGATAAAACCAAGCATCACATACTAAAACAAATTCGGAAAAGCGCAAATACACTACACTATTACGCAAATACACTATATTATTGCATTACATTTAAATTGAGCTAAAATTCCCACCAAATTCCAAAATAATCCTTAATTTAATTGAAGCCAACCATATCACATAAAACAAATCTTTAACAAAAATCCACAAAACAACCTTGATACTCACCTAGATAGTGTTAGCCAATTCTTATTATGGCCACATGACGACAATAGCGATGTATCTTTGATAAACGGAGGCAAAAAAGATATTGAGAAAAAATGAGAAGAGAATGAATGAGAGAGAAAGATCCATGACACTTATCGATGCTACCTTTTTTAATGGGGTAGTCTCAGCACAAACAACCGTGTGAGGCAGTTGATGGATGTGGCGTAATGGCTTGTGGTAAAGCGGAATGACACATACGATGACGTTGCTCTTCACGCAAAGGAGGAAGCTCGCAAAGGAAGAGAGGAGGAAGCTCGCAAAGGAAGGAAAGAGTGGCGGCTTTGTGCGACACTGTAGAAACTTAGGTTTCTTTATTTTTTTTTTTAATGTTATTTTAACTTACAAAAACTTAATTAAATACAAATTTTTAAATATATATTTTGGCGTGGGGCATTGGTAACCTAAAACTTAGGTTTCGTTATTTTTCTTTTTTAATGTTATTTTAACTTACAAAAACTTAATTAAATATATATATATATATATAGAAGTGAAAATTTGATTAAATAAAAAAAAATCTAATATGCAACTAATAATTCAAATTCAAAATGGTTAAATAAAAACAAATCTAATATCCAACTAACCATTCAAATTCTGGTTAAATAAAAACAAATCTAATTTGCAACTAACAATTCAAATTCAAAAGGAGAAAAATATGACACATTTATCTCCTAGATCGGTTAGGTTGAAAAGGTGTAAGTGATGATTCCAAATACATTGTATTTCTATTTCCAATTGATACACGGTTTTGCACTTACACAGTAACTTGAAACTTGTAATCTAACCACAATTAGGAGATTTCAAAAATATCTGGCATGTGCATGATATGCTTTTGCCAAAAATCTTATTAATTTCAAATTTTGCCAAAAATTAAGATGACCCCCTCAAACTTGTCATTCCGTCCCATTTCTTTTATTTTTTTTAGAATATTATATAATATTTAGTGACATCTCAATTTGTTGTTAAAAGTATTTAATATTTAGTGGTATTGGTTGATGCATTGTAAAGTCTTTTAGTGATTTTCATTAAAGATTCGTTGTTGATAATGATATTTTGTGACATATTTTTTAACGCGTTGTTATAAGTTATCTTTTACGGGCAAAAATTGCTTGCGCCACTAAGTTTTTTACAATAAAAATATATTTTCTTATAGTGCTTTTTAGTCTCTGTATCACGAAGCATGCCTTTTTCAGCCAATTTGCTTTTGAACTCCAGCGTCAACAACGAACATAGTGGCAGTGGCAATGGATGGACACTCTGAAGTTTCTAGAGGATTTATGTTGGGATTGTTTCCACCGTCGTCGATGATTATTTCTAATGCCTCCCAAGAGTTGGTTTGACTGTCGACAACGACATGATGAGATTCTATTGGGAAAAATAGAAGGAAAGCGAGAGATAAGAGAAAGAGGATCGAGACAGAAGAGAAAGAAAGCCATGGGTGTTGTGTATGGAAGAAGAAGACGGTACATATGAGGGCAAATTTGGAAAAAGAAAACAGTTATTAAGTTGACTGATCAAATTGTGCCATATTTGCAATATTTTCATCATTGTGCTATATTTGCTAATTTTAACCCTAGTATTGCTATCCATTACAATTTTTCTTTAACTATTTCAAATCACTTAAAAAATATGTCATGCGTAACGTCTTTCTTTTAAAAATTCGCTTTCGTACTGATTGTATTTTTTTCCCTTTCTTACCTCCATGACCATAATGACCATTAGTTTATTAATGTACAGTTCTAAATGTTTAAATAAGTGTAAAAAATGTTTATAAACACTTTAGTCAATTCAAACGGGTTCTAATTTGATCTATTAAATTTGCAAATTCCCACCTAGCCTATTCAACTCAACGAGATGATATATTCAAACCTAACCACATCACCATCTTGCATTCTAATGTGTAACATTGAACATTTGTTTTAGTCAATATTTTTTTTTAAAAAAAAAAGTTGTGGAATTAAAAAAAATGAGTTGGAAAAGTTGTAATTACATTCATTCAAATTATATTAAAAATTAAGGGTGTTTTTCACAGTCAATTTAATAACATAAATTCAAAAACAAGAAATTCAAACAAAGTGAACATGTTCACAATACATGTGATCGATGATTTCTAGTACTAGGTACTATTGATTTTTTTTTCTTTTGATATGCAAACGGATAATTTACACATATTTTATTAATACAGTATACTCTTGTGTTATGAGCGTCACGTTACATTGAAGATTATTTTACTTAAAAAACAATTATTTTGTGTTAATACGAGTTAAGACATTCATGTGTACTTTTCGATAGGAAGAATGTGCATAGCTGAAGTAAAATAATATTTAAAGATAATTTACTATATTCAAAATAAAAGAATTAAAAATGAGATAATTTATCTATTTAAGTCCATTATACTTATAATATACTATTCATATTTATATAAGCGCGATATATATAACGATAACGAAGCTAATTAGTATCTAAATACTATATAATTAAAATTAATCGAGTTGACAAAATGCGAGAGAGAAAGAAATTGAAAACGAGATGCACACACATACTATAAAGAGAGGTAATTAGTATTAAAATTATTTTAGTATGGGTAGCTATGCCATGATTTCATATAGGTAAAGAGACAAGAATGCCCCTAATTTATATATATATATATATATATATATATAAAAATAGAGGGGCATATATATTATTTGGAATAATATACTAGTTGTAATCGAGGACAGGTTTAAAAGAGTTGAGATGATAGGTTGTGTGTGGTATTGTAAAATTGACATTGATATTAGCCACATATGTCCAAACAAGTCCAGCGCCATTAAGAACTTGTATCACAAGAATAAAGAAAGTGCTAACACCAGTCGAAATAGTTGGTGACAAACCGTTTATCACACCATTGTAAACCAATTTGTCATTTGCAATCTTGTTATGCTCCTCCACTGCTTTGATTCCAGCTTCTACCACATCTGCACGATTCACATCCTCAATGGGTTTTACAGGAATTTTATGTGGTGATATTTCCACATAACTACTCATATTCGACTATATATAGTTAATTATATTAGAAGATATTTGTAAGGTGTGATTTCTTCATGAATATTTACGATCGATCGAGTTAGTATTTATAGTGGTGGTTTAATGCTTTCACGACGTTAAACTTTGTCTAATTGATATCATGGATAGAATAGAATCTTGTATTTGGACTTAGTTTATGGTTTATAGATTAGGCGAGATAGCTTCGAATCAAATTCTTTTTTTTCTTTTAGTTGTTTTAGTCAAATGAAGGATGTATTTTTTTGAGATTAGATTAGGGTATGTTTGGGAGTGATTTTAAAATAGCTAAAATCACTTTTGTCATTTTCAAAATTGATGAAATATGTTTTTAATCCTTCAAAACTAATTTTGATGATTGAAAATTATTGTATTTAAAAGTGTAAAATTGAAAATTAAATTAATTTTGAGTGATTTTAAAAATGACAAAAGTGATTTTATCGATTTTAAAATTACTCTCAAACATGCATGTTTTAAATTTTAAAATAAATTAACATGATTGTTTTGTTTTACCTGTATTAAGTATTGTTATTTTTAATTTATTTTGGTAATTTTTTTGGGAAAAAGTTATATTAATTAAATTCACGATATATTAACTGAATCAATGAAATTTTGTGGTTTTTACTTTCTTAAGATTAGAGAGCTACATTTTAAAATGTTTAAAATTAATTGGGAAGGTTTTAAAAATAGAAACATAAGGAAAATTATTTACACAAAATAGCAAGATTTTTAGATAGTTGTGATAGACGCTAGTTGAAATCAAATTTCAAAAACAAAAACAAATTTTTATTTTTTATTTTTTTATATGCGTGAGTATTCAGACCAGCTTACGCGTAAAAATAATTTTTAATTTTTTTTTTAATTTTCAAAAGTTAGCTTGATTTTTGAAAATATTAGTAAAAGATAGGTAACAAAGCAAGAAATTTAAAAGTTAAATGAGTGTTCATAAACTTAATTTTTTTAAATCTAAAAACAAAAAATAAAATGGTTACGGACTTAGCCAATCAAATATATTCTTACTAATCATGCCAAATATTAGCCATTAATTTACTTATATTTTTTGGCTATTTTCAAAAATCGAAAAAAAATTAAACTATTTACAAATATGGAAAAATTTCACTATCTATCCGTAATCGACCGCGATAGACTTCCATCGCTTAGTAATAAAATTCTATCGCGATCTATCCCAAATAGACAGTTAAATTTTTTTTATATTTGTAAATAGTTTAATATTTTTTTTCATTTATAATAATTTTCCTATATTTTTTAAGTTAAATGCTATTTATTCCTTTTTACTACTAAAATGAATGTTTAACTACAAATTTAATTAAGGATAATTAATTAAATTTAATCCCCTGGCCCCTACGTGGTTCCGCCAGTGATTGGACATACGTTTTTTTTAGGATAATTACCCTTTTAGTCCTTGAGTTTTTAGGAATAGGTGCATGTAGTTCATAGAATTTTAAATTGGTCAATTTAGTCCTTAAGTTCTAATAAATAGGTTTAAAATGTTTCTGAGTTTTAAGATTTATTAAAAAATATTTAGGAGTTAAGTATTTACAGTGGTGTGGTTCAACGCTCTCTCAATGTTAAGGTTGTCTAATTGATAGAATGAAATTTTGTGTTTGGACCTAGTTTGTGAATTAAAACGAGGAACTAATACATCGTTCATAGATTAGGAGATAGCTTCGAATCATTTTTTTTTTAAAAGCAGAGGATTATGTTGTCTTGATCAAACAATGTACCTTTTTGAGATCAGACTAGTCTATTAACACCTACATTTTTTAATTTTAAAATAAATTAACATGATTATTTTGTTTTACCTCTATTAACTATTGTTATTTTTTAATTTAAGTTTTTAAATTTATTTTGGTAATTTTTTGGAAAAAGTTTTATTAATTAAATTTATGATATATTAATTGAATCAATAAATTTTTGTGTTTTTACTTTCTAAGATTAGAGAGCACTACATTTTAAAGTGTTTAAAATTAATTTGGTAGGATTATTTTTTTTCTAGAAATATATATATATATATAGTTGAAGAAAATGTTTAAAGATAAACACCTAATACGGAAACATTATTATAAAATATCTATAACTATTCTATAGTTATAACTTTAGGTTTTGACATTTTAGCCAGAGGTAAGATGGGATATGATGCATTTTTTTTTTTTTTTAACAAAACTTTGACTAAGTTTTAGAAGAGAAATAGAGAGATGGAGAAACATTAAAGAATTAGATTAAGGTTTCTCAACAATTACAGTGAGATGAAGTAAACTAAAATACTATAAAGTCAAAGGATAGTGGGAACATAAAAAAAAAGCCAAAGGGCTAAGGGGTTATGGGTTCAATCCATGGTGGCCACTTACCTAAGATTTAATATCATACGGGTAAGTTGGCAGGCGGCTAGCTCAGACACTCACGAATATCAAAAAAAAAAAAAAAAAAAAAAAACTACCTACCTTCAATGACAAACAAGTGCGATCAAATCTCTTCAAAGATTATAGTCCAGCTGATCAAATCTCTTCAAAGATTATAGTCCAGCTCTGATAGCCTTGAATTAAGCGCCTTTGCTGATTAATTCATTTCGATTGTACTGGCTTTTCTCCAGCTCTTTTTCTCTATTTTTATTGACTCATTATTATTGAAGCTTTGAGATATATGATGAGAGTGCTAAGAATGTATCTATCTAGTGGAAATATTTCGATGCACCTACTTATCCATCTCATATCTTTTTTCAAAAAAAAAAAAAAAGTCCAATAGACTTTTACATCTAAATAATATTTAAATAACCAAACTTAAACCTATTACATTTGATATTAAATACTCTAACATGTCTTCCATCCTAGATTTGAGGGGATACATTTCCAACCAATTAGTGAGCTTCCATTTCCATTATCCAACTTCCATTCCTCCATTATTGAGAGCTTCCATTTTTTCAAACCAACTCCAATTGAAGCTCATTGACAAGTAACAAGGACTCAACCATTAATCAACTCTCTCAAAGTATCGCAACGACGATCCTCAACAGACATACAACAACGATGTGTATATCATAAATATATATACAACTTCAAAGATTAGAAATTAGAGAATTTGTGTACTTAAGTTTCTTTACTTATAAGATATTATAATTTGCCTTACTTTTGGATGAGTTGTCCTCTAGTTCTTTGTTGTATATAACTTCTCCTTTTGAATAAATGTATTACTTTTGGCTTTTGAGCTTCATGAGGATTCTACGAATGTGTCAACCTAGTTAAGATGTCCTTGTGCATCTCTTGATCTCTTTCCCCATTACTATCTTGTTCAAAATAATAATAATAATAATATAATGTTAAAATATTCACATAGGTGATATAATGACAACAAAGCTAGCTAGTACTTAAATATTTATAATTGGAGAGTAAATATTTTTTACAAAATTTAAGAGAAATTAGAAAAAGAGATTAGAGAAAGAAAATTAGAACATATATGGGCACACATATATGAAAAAGCAATAAGCTATCTCACCATTCAAACCATGAATGTTAAACAAAAAACACATACAAGCACTGTAACAACCATAAAACCAACAACAAGTAAAAGAATAAGTGCACACAGAAATTGACACAATCCAGTTCGGTGATAAACCACCTACGTCTGGGGGTAGTGTGCCCATGAAAGATAATCTACTAATATTAAATAGTTAAGCATTTACAACAAAGTACTTATTTGTAAAGTAACAACTTCAACAGTAACTCTTGTAGAGTTTAACTTGCTATACACCTAGGCTCCCCCTAGATGTGTGAGACTCCTTCTCAATAGAACTTAGACTCACTCACCTTGATTATCTTGATTATCTTCCTTGTGACTCAGTAAACTCTCTTCACTAGTTAATCTTAGGTCCCCCTAAAATAGAGAAGCCCTTCTCTGAAGTAATGCCTTAGGCTCCCCCTAAGACAATAATTCTCTTCACGGTTTTGAGATCGACGACTGATGAACTTGCACAGGGGAAAATACAGCGAGCACAGATCAAAACGATGAAGTAAAATGTCAGCCACTTAGTACAGAAAACTCTCTTGAAAATAAACAATTGCGACAACCCTAAGAAAGGGCATGACTTCTTCTTTTAACATCCGAGTTCAGATAAGGAAAGAGTTCCCACACAAAATATTTTCATTTTCTACAAAATATGCTTCACCATAAAAGGAAAATATCAATCAATAAACTTTTGCTGAGATTCCACTTATAAATTCCAGATTAGGAAAGAAAAAATTCTTCCAGAATTACAACTTGTCAGAGGCAGATGTTAAGACATTATTCGTGACAACCGAACACGTCACCAAAAATCGTCTTTATCAAAAGTCGAAAGTCAACAAGCAAATCTCCAACAATATATACTACATATATAAATAGATAACACTATTATTATTTTATTATGGCTATGCCATTTTCATATAGCAAAAAGACAATAATGCCCTTCATTTATTAGAAGGCATATATTGTTGAAATAGAGAGAGAACAATACAATACTATTTGTAGTAGTTGAGTGGATCTTCAAAAGATATGAGCCTATAGCGTGGGAATGGTCGAAAAGCAGTTTCCTTACTCTTAACCACATATGTCCAAACAAATCCATCGGCATTTTTAGCTTCTATTACGAGAAAAAACATCGTGTGAACATAATCATCATTAAGCTGTTTCAGACCGTTCACCACACCAATGTAAATCAATTTGTCTGATTTTGTCTGGTTATGTTCATCAACTGCTTTCCGTCCAGCTTCTTGCACTTCTTGGGCATTGACATCCTCAATCACTTCTAGGGGACCCCAAGTAACTTTCAATTCACTCATATTGTAATACCTTTGATAGATAGTTTTGGAAGATAAAAGATGTGAGATTTGTTTATGAATAATATTTACGAGCTCGATATTTATAGTTGTGTGTGGTTCCAACGCTCTAGACCTTAGAATTGTCTAATTGATAGAATGGAATATTGTATTTGGACTACGAAGAATGACTGAGTATACACTGTTCATAGATTAGAAGATAGCTTCGAATCAAATTCTTTACTTTTTTTTTTTTCCTAAGGGTGACTGATAAAATGAGGGCCAATAGAGAACAATATTTATCACCTTTTGGAGATAGCTTTGAATAAGGAAAATTTTCAAAGATAGAAAAAATGTCAAACTATTTACATAAAATAGCAAAAAAAAGAATACTGATAGACTTTTATCAACATCTATAAGTGATAGACTTCTATCATTTCTATCACTGATAGACCCTGATAGACTTCTATTAGCGTCTATCACAACTATAAAAAAAATTTCTATTTTGTGTAAATAATTTCTCTTATTTTTCTATTTTTGAAAATTCCTCTTTGAATAATTCAATTCATTTATTTTGGAATTATGGTTTTACTATCTTAATAGAACAATACGTTTTGTGATATATATTCAAAATTAGTTATACAAAATTAAACATCAAAATTTTATTTTCTAGATATTGGCGTATATAGAGTAGACTCACTGCATGGGCCCAAATAAGTCACCTCTTATCTTAGTCACATAGATAGAATATAAATTGTGCTAGCACAATGAAAGCACATATCAATATTGATATAGAAAATTATATATAATACATGTGCATTGTAATAAATATTTCCATACAAAAAATCTAATAATTAAAATTGTTATTCAATATTTTTTAATTCAATAAATAAAGAATTAATTTTATAAATATATAAAAAAATTAAAAAAAAATGCTGAGAAATATTTATTTTTTATGATTTTGATGAGATTTTTTCACTTTTAAAAATTAGGATAACATTTTAAATTATTTAAAAATGATAATTGATGAATTAATTAATAAGTTACTTTATTTTTTAAATTGCTAAACATTCAAATGATTACACTCAAGTTGTTTTTGCCATAGTTCTTTAAGTACTCTAAATGAGTTAAAACTAGTTATAAATTCCAATAATATATTATAAGACTGTTAAAGATGAAAGTAATCTGATTTCTAGATTTAAAAAAATGGATAGGATAATAGGAAAAAAATATACACATATATATTAAAAAGTAAAATTATTATAAATCGAAAAAGTATCAAACTATTTATAAATAGAAAATTTTTACCAACCATGATAGACTTCTATCACTCAGTTTATTTATTGAATTAGTGAGCGATAAATTTTATTTTTAGTTTGATATTTTTCTTATTTCTAAAAATAAATTTTTATTAAAAAACCCTAGAAGAAGAAAAAAAAAAAGGCGAACAAAGTCGGTGTTAACAGTTTTTTTTATTTAATAAAAGAAAGAAAGAGAGAAAAGATAGCTAAAGGTGATGAAAATATATTGGAAAAGAATTTAAAAGAAAATATCAAATAACACAAGGAAAATGTTAATTAAAAAAACATCAATTTAATAAGAGATTATATAAGTAAAAATATAATTAAACAAACATAAGCAAGAAATATTAGAAATGATGAAAATATATTTGAAAATCGAGCTCAGACAAATAACTCTATCACCTCAAGGATTCTAGAAAATAAGATTCTCAAATATTTCTAAATTCCATTGTCGGAAGATTTTTTTTTTTTTTTTTTTTTTTTTACAAAATGCAAGTAAAGAAATAAAGAATAGGAAAATTACTCTAAACATAAAAAATATCAAACTATTTACAAATATAAAAAAATTTTACTGTCTATTCAGTGATAGACTATGATAGAATTCTATCGCTTTCCATCGCTCAAGCAAATAAATTCTATCGCTTGAACGATAAAAAGCGATAGAAGTCTATCGCGGTCTATCATTGATAGACTGTAAATTTTTTCTATATTTATAAATAGTTTGACTCATTTTTTTATATTTGAAAATAACTCTCGAGAATAATAACATAATAAAATTTGTAGCATAACGTGGGCATTTTAATGTAACAACATAGTAAAATCTTCGAAAAATAAAATGATTAAATATAATATTTAAAATAAAATAGATAAGTAAAAATAAAAGAAAATATCAAATATAGAATATGAAATAAGCCAACCAAACAAAATAAAAGTAACTTAAATAGATGATGGGCAATATACATTTTAAAAAAAGTGAAAGCAGATGTGATGGGGATTTTTTTTTAATAATAATAAGAAGAAAGAAGAAATGTCAATGTTGTGGATAATTTTAACACTAAAGAGTAAAAGTGACATAAAGGAAAAAAAAAGTTACTGAGCCAGGAAAGCGGCAATAAACGGACGAGCCACTGTACTAAGAAAAGAAAATAGGCTAAAGGAAGAGATCAAATTTGGCCCAAGTCCAATTGAGCATGGTTGACCTCGACCCAAGGGTGAGCCTGAGCCTATCAAATTATGCATCTCAAGTATGGAAAAAGCACAATATGTGGACTATTAGAGGCGGGTTGACTTAGCCCAAAGCTAATCCAACCTGATCAGCCTTAGCCTCAACTAAGATTGAGCCTACCAAATCGAACCTGATCGCAAAGTGTTGCCTTAGAGTAAAAATGAATATTTGAAGATTTAGGGAAGAATCCTAAAGGGAGAAGGATTCGACACCGAACTCCATAAATAAAGAGGGGATGAGACAGAAAAGGTAAGTGAACTCTCTCTACTAGCAATTAATTTGATAGAGAATCTTCGAACTTTCTAGCTTAGGCATCAGAGTGAATATGACCTATATCATATTTGTATTGAGTTTTTTCTAACTAAGTTAGCTTCCTCCCCAGAAATAGAAATTTACCATTCTTCCATAAGATCAGATTAATTATATCTTATCCAAAATTTGGATCATAATGAACAATATAACTAATTTCTTACATTTTAATATTTCTCATTATTTTGTCCTTCTAATATAAATATTTATATATGTTATTTCAAATAATAAATATTTATATTAAAAAGAGAAAAAATAATGAGAAATATTAATTAATCGTTAGGCTTTTCTTTGTGTGTGATTGCGATTCTGGGTTCCTCAAAATCTTATGTACGACTCAACCTAAATTATGACTAATAAAATAATATATATATTTATTTAATTAAAAACATATAATTTTATTCAAAATTTAAATTTATTTATTAAAATAAACCATAATTAAAACGGAAGTTTTAAGAAAAATTATTATAAATAGAAAAATATCAAATTATTTAAAAATATAGAAAAATTTCACTATCTAACAGTGATAGTTTGTGATAGAAATCTATCACAAATACTTTGTGATAGAAATCTATCACAGTCTCGTTGATAAACAGTAAATTTTTTTTATATTTATAAATAATTTAATTCATTTTTCTATATTTAAAAAGAGCTCAAATTTTAACTACCAAATTTTCTTTGTATAGGATTGAGATTCCGATAAAGTTATCAACAAATAGCGAATTAGCAACGTCTTTCATTACGTTAACACGATTTTTTACAAATTTGCTTTCATATGGATTGCACTTTTCCCTTTCTTATCCCCATGACCATTGGGCCATTTAATGTAGGGTTGTTTGCAATTTTTTTTTCTATTTTTATAAACGAATTCCTTCTCAACCATTTTAACTTACTCGATGAGCATTAAGAATAAATAGTAAAGTTGTGGACTACCGAAAGTTCTAAAATCTAGAAAATTATGAACTCTTGAGACTACCGTGTAAAGAATTAATAAGACAAAAGAATTGATACTTTTTAGTCGTGGATCATAAACTCTTTAGGCCAAACCACCCTAAAAGTCTATAACAATCAACCAACATATTGTAACCTTTCAACAAAATTCAATGCATCAAAGATGGAAATATCCTTTACCCCACATAGCCTATTCAACGCAACAAGATGATGTACTCAAACCTAACCACATCACGATCTTGCATTGAAATGTGTAACATTGAATATTTGTTTTAGTCATTATTGTTTTTAAAAGAAACCTTGGAGTTCTTAAAAGTATCCACTTTTGAATATGCTTTTGGTTTTACTAATGCTTATGGATTATTTGTTGGATCAAACCCAGCTCCAAAAAGATAAGTTGTGTTGCATAAAAGGAAGAGAAGTAGTGGTCGCGATGCATCAAGGCACTTCTTTGACGGTCCCCATCCATCCGACCCGCTCTCCATAAAGTCCTACCATCGGGGCATAAGCGCACTCTTACTACTCATATAAATATAAAAATGAAGATATATTACATCAAACTACACTAGATCTTATTGTAACAAAGAATGTTCTCCATTCATTGGTAATTGAACTCCAAGAAGTTCATTTAGTAAGAGTTATAACAGCTATTCTCATCTTTGAAGTGGGCCTTTTATGCATATAGAATTCTAATTCCCTTGATTTTAAATATATTGGAAATTAAGGGCATCTTTTACATGTATTCTAATAACATAAATTTAAAAACACAAAGTAAACACATGTTCAATACATGCAATATCTATGATTTGAGTAGGTACTATTTTCTTTTCCTTTTTTGGTATATGAAAACCGATAGTAATGTACATATAGTTTGTTAATACAATATACTCTGGGTGTTATGAGGGTCACATTGAAGATTATTTTACTAAAAATGATTATTTTATGTTATTTTTTTTTTTGAAAATAATCACAAGGCAAGAGGGATCAGGGAGTGCACCGAGACATCTCAATTAGGTTGACACCTCTCTAGCACCACTACAACAAATTAGGCCTTCAGTGTCGGTCCAAAAAATTGGACACGAATCTTTAATGTCAGGCCAAGTGAAAAAAAAAAACGGATCTTTAATGTCGGTTTTCGACTGAAACCGACATTAAAGATCCTCCAAAAAATTTCCCAAATTTAATTTTCTTTTAATTTCCCACACTTCAACATATTTTTCTCAAAACTCAAATAGGGTTTGTGCTCCTGGTCGCCGCCGCTGTCCAGCCATTAGCGTCGCCGTCGCCATTGCGTGGAGCAGCAGTGGGCCGTCACTGCCGTTTCCGTCGTGCAGTCGAAAACCGAGCATTCGTGGAGCGCTGAAGCAGTCGAAAGTCGTGCTGGAGCAGTCGAAAGCCGTGCTGGAGCACTCTCGTCCGTGTCGTCGCTGTCGTGCCATCTCGTCCAGCCGCCGGATCTGTCCAGTTCATCCCGGATCTCACAGATCTAGTGCTCACTCTATTCTTCTTTTTTTGAGTTGCAGACCTCATTCAATCCGCTACCATGGTGTCCAAGCTAATCGACTTCGACACTCAACTCATTGTTAGTCACTCTCTCTGACACTTTCCCCTTCCCCTCTACCTCTCAACCGTTGAACATTTTCCTTCTTTTAATTT
Organism: Lagenaria siceraria; assembly: GCA_002890555.2. Lineage (NCBI taxonomy): Eukaryota > Viridiplantae > Streptophyta > Magnoliopsida > Cucurbitales > Cucurbitaceae > Lagenaria > Lagenaria siceraria. The sequence continues at coordinate 9,254,788 of CM016485.1, read as the reverse complement.
GACAATCGTTTAAGCTACCAACCAATTATCTTTTTTTTTTTTTTTACATTCAAATAAAATTGCTTGGGCTACATGGTTTGAGATTTCAGAATTAGAGGTTCTACAGAGGCGGATGTTTATTTCTTTGCTGGTGGGTGTTATCAGTTTCTTTCTTCTTAATTTCTTTGCTGCACAATCGTAGCGATTTTTATATGCCTTAATTTTTCCACGATCGTAAAGTGTTGATGATCTAACCTTTTGCTTTGAGAGTTCAATTGTTTCACTTGGTTCACAAATGTATGATCGTTCGTCTATGTATATTCCCCCACTTGATTATAGATTGCATTGGGAGACCAATCTACTGTTATTGTATCTTTGACCAACCGGGTAAATACACTCAAAAGACAAATTCAAGAAGAGAGATTACTCTCAGTAAAGGAGGTATATTGCAGAGTTTTATTTATTAGCAATCCCAACTTTCTACTACTTATAGGTCTAATCATATCATGGAAATAATTCAAAATCACAATATCTTGGCAAGGTGTCATCAACAAAATGGTGAAAGCTCGAGAAGTATTTATAGCTATACATGTGAAAGGTATCATTCAACTCATCATTTCTCTGCAAAATATGGTAAAAAAAGAGGAAATTATTAGAGCATTTCATCAATGTTTTGTCACTTCCAAAATAATACTTTTTCATCGTGATATTGTCATTGTCATTTTTTCAATGGGAAAAAGGAAAGTATGGTGAGGAATCAAAAGTTTGAAAGGTCTACTGTTGTTGATGACAATAGTAGTCTATCCTCATTTGTTGGATTGATTCTCTTGTTGGTTGCATTGGTATGCATTGAAATGTTGTTACCATTGGAATATAAGACCTTGCTTTATGACTAACCCTTTTATGATTCATTCAAAGTTTTCTTGTGGTTTTTCTCTTTTTTATAGCTGAGAGTTTCAAGAGTTTAAGGTAATCGAGTACAAGAGAAACGTTTGAAGGTATGTATCTTCTTAATTTTAGAATCCAACTTCGATCTATTTCTTTATTTGTGAACTTAGAATTTGTAACTGTAAATACGATTTTTCTCTTTGAAGTTTTCTGGTTGTTTTTTCATTGTCTTTTTCTTCTTTTTCTATTGTGCAGTTAGTAGCTTGGGATTTTTTCTTCTTCTTTGGAGTTGGTTAGGCATTTGGAGGTAAGTAGAGGTTTAACATTGTGTACTTATCTAGGTGTGTTCTGTTTTATGGTTATCAAGAAGATTTGTTTCTCATTGCCTTGTTTTTTTTTTTTACTATCTATCATGTTCATGTGATGAAAGTAGCTTTGGGAGTTGAAGGAAGTTGAATCATGACTTGTTTCCTTACATTTTGTGGCCTGAGAGAAAAGATTATGAGCATTCTGGACATTCACAATTTTTAAATGGGTCTCATTCTAATGCTTCAAAGAGAACTAATTTTTTTTTTTTTTTTTTTATTCAATGTGTTATTGGAGTTTTAGTTCAAATTTATCTGGGGTTAAATTTCTATGACTTGATGGAATCGATGAGCTTGGTGATTTCTTAGTTCTAAATCTTGGTCATGTCATGGATCTGCATACATACAAGTAGGTGTAATGACTGTATTTTTGTTGATTGATTTAATTTGGACTTATGCATTGATGAATCAAACTAGGTGACTATCTTGCAGTTATGGTAGTTTTTATGTTTTTTTTTTTTTTTTTTTTTTTTGTAATGTGTTGGTTTAGATTAAGAAGTGTATGATGTTCCTAGAAGAAGTTGGATTTCAAGTGTTTGTCCCTAGATTCTTTTGCCCATTAGGAGTTTATGCTTTGATTCTTGTTTTGTTTCATTTGTCTTCTAGTTTCTTGTTGGGAGGTCATTGCTCAAGGCATTAAGTAAGTGATTTCTCTTTGAAGAGCTTGTAATTTGTTGTTTGATAATATGTTGCTGGTATATTTGTCTCCTTCAAAGATGAGTTTAAAATATTCCGTTTGAGTTGAAACTTGATGATTAATGGGTTGGCTGGAAAGAAGGGGATCACAAAGATGGGTTGGCTGGAAACAAGATCAAAACTGCTCAAGGGAATATGTTCAGAAATTTATTTGCTACTGTTTTTCCGTTAGCAAAACACATGAAAAAACAGCTTAGCAATGCACTTGCGGCTGTCAAACAATTGCTCAACTATCATTTTAATGCTTTTTTTTTTTTTTTCTATTTTTCATTAGGTATTTAACGCTCTTATATTATCTTAGATGCTAAATATCTTAGTAAACATCTATTATAGTTAATTAGTAATTTATGAACTAAGAATATTTTAATTTGAGCTTTTGATTTTTCATTTTTGCTGAAAACTTAGAAATTTTGTTTGTAGGTTTTTCCTTCAAAAAATTATATGGTGAACTGACGATGGGGCTTCACGAAGTATTTAATCCTCGAAAAGACAATTATTGAGGGTCATCATGTAATTTAAGGTTTTAGAGTCTTGTATTTATTATAGTTAAGGTCTTGTATTTAAGCTTTTGTTTATCTCTATAAATTGAATGCTATTGTTGTTGGTACAACCATTATTTTTGTTGGAATGAATTAGTTAATTTAAAGTTAAGTTATGGTGTATACAACCACATATGCAACCAATATTTTTTTAAAATTTTTCAATAAAGCAACAACGACAGACATTGTCTGTCACAAAAAATTAATATTTAATGATGGGCAAATTCATTTAATGCTAGTCGGGCGACCGACATTGAAGGTGTTAGTGTTCCATGTCGGTCGAAAATTGACATTAAAGACATCAATAATGTCGGTCGAAAACCGACATTGAACATCTTTAATAACACGTTCTTCGATGTCGGTCGCCTGACTGACACCATACCCCTATAATGTCAGTTTTCGACTGACATTATAGCCCATTTTTGTTATAGTGCACCCTCAACATGCCCCAAGACCAAAAGATTTGATTAATAAATGAAGAAGAGTACATCAACGAGCTAGAGAAGAGCTTGAAAGGAAAGCGGAAACATTACAAAAAGGCTCTCCAGTTGAGAGAAATAGAAGAGGCATCGTAATTACAAAAAAGAGAGCTTTTGGTACACCAGTAAGCAGATAAGGTGAGAATGTCTTCCCACACATGTTCAACTTTCTTTCCATGGTTTTGAAAGAGCAAACTGTTTCTTTCAAGCCAGATGCACCAGAAGGTAGCGCCAATGAGATTCGAAAGGAGAGCTTTCCTTTTGCTGTTGACCTTTAAGTGCATAAGGGTGGAAAGAGCATATACGGTCGAGGGTGGCTGGTCAGATCCCCTATCAATGTGGCTATAAAAACGACTCCAAATATTGCGGGAGAAGCGGCAAGTGATGAACAGATGTTCAAGGTCCTCACCATGAGATTTACAAAGGACACACCAATTGGGGTAAATATTCAGCGTTGGGTATCTAGAAGCACATTTTTCCACAGTGTTGACCCCTATGTTATTGATCACAGTTAATATACATTAATGTATTTTGTGATAAGATGTGTACATGTATAGATGAAGTAAAATAATGTTAGAAGATAATTTACTATTAGAAATAAAACAAACTCTAAGAGCTCATTGGATAATGTTCTTGTTTTCTATTTCCTGTTTTTTTTTTTTCTGTTTCTCATAGAAAAAGTTACCAAATATATTCATGTTTCTAATTCTTAAAAAAGAAGAAACAAAAAACAAAAAACTGAAAATGGAAACGCGTTATTAAATGGGTCTTAAATTGTCCAAAATAGAACACAACAACCAAGCAAGAATAAATCAAAGCACTAAACAGAACAACAGAGATATATAGCGATTCAACTTTTCGATCTACATCCACTTTGAGAATTGGCTTTGAAGACATTTTTTTTTTACAAGAGGGAGAGAGATAGGATTAGTAGGCACATTGGAATATCTCAACTAGGTTGACATATTTGTAGCACCCTCATCACACTCCGAACCTAATAGGAAACACTTCATTGCCATAAATTAAAAAATATGTACAAAAGAGTTCATGGGAAAAAGGTTAGAGAAAAGCCTTCTAATTAAGAGCCATAGAAGCAATACCATAATCACAAAAGAACTTAGATCTTGAGCTCCATGAAAACGCCAGATTGATGATATTATCCTACAGATGGAACACAGAATGATCCTTGTTGTTGAAGACACAACTATTTCTCTCCGTCCATATACACCAAAGAAAAACACCAACCAAAATACATTTTTGAATATTTCATTAAGTGCATTGAAGGAGGCTAGCGAGAAGTTTTGAAGACTTTTATTATAAGCAATAAGTCTGTTTGAATGTCTTGAATCTATTATGAACAACTAGGTGCAGACTTTTATTACGAACTTGTTGCTCCCGAGACCTAAGTAGAATTCACATTTAGCATATTTAATTATTTATGATTATTTACGATTATGACTCTAAGGTTTAGAGAAGTGTTCTATATAAACTCTTTTTCGGTATTCGGTAATATTCTCTTTGTTTTTTCATAGACGTAGACACATTGTTAGTGAACCACGTAAATATCAATTATTCTCTATTCTATGTTTTTCTGATCATTTTGTAGCACATAAAATTAACAATTTGTAATTATTCCATTTAAGAAGAATGAAAAGACCAATCGCCTGAAAAATTGTCACCAAACAAACTTAACCACCGACCACTCGCACTGTAATACCGAGAGCCCAATTCCAAAAGAAATCTCCGAAATCGAGACCCAATAATCACCGAAAAACACTGCTCAATCAGAGACCCATTCTGCTGTTAACGAAGACCCACCGCCCAACGGACCGGCCTTTGAAATCGAGACCACTGCCGGCGTTCAATTCCAGCTTTGAAATATTCTCCCTCTAATGATGAAGCCTTAAAATAAATGAAGAACTACTTAATTTCAAAATTACCGTTTGTCATATTTACTTAAATGCACTTATATTAAAACCTTTATTAAACATCTTGACATTTTAACAATTAAAAAATATCAAACCATAGAGATTAATTAGAAATTAGAGAATTTTTCTATATAAGTCTCTTGAATTATAATGTTCATATCCATACCGGTGGTGATCTAATGATAACAAAGGTAGATAGTATATCCTAATATTTATAATTAGAGTTAATTGAGTTAAAATTAAAACGACACACGCGACATATACTAATAAATAGATAACTATCATTATTTTAGTATGACTATGCCATTTTCATATACGTAAAAAGACAATAATGCCCCTTATTTATATAATTAGAAGATATATATTCTTTAGTTATTCATATAGATTGATTGGTATTAGTTCTTGATTTGAAGGTGTTTCTACATAATTCAGATTAGAAGACCATTGATAGATATTTAATAAGATAAGATATTTCTAAGGTGTAATATAATTTGTCCATCCATATTTAAGAGTTTAGTATTTATAGTCGTCTTCGACACTCTCGTGACAATAAAATTGCCTAATTGATAGAATAGAATAATACATAATTGATAGATTAGGAGATAGCTTCAAACTAATTTTTTTTTTTTTTTTTTGAGTCATGGTTATGTTATTTTAGTCCAACAATGTGCGTTTTTATGATCAAATTAGTCTATTAACATGTACATTTTAAAATAAATTAGTGCGATTATTTTGTTTTACATGTATTGTTTAAAACTTTAATATAAATATTATTTTATAATAAGAAAAATGAATTGGGTTGGTAACATAAAATAGTACTATATTTATTGAAGTCATTTTAATTTATGTTTTATATAAAATTTAAATTTTAAAGTATAAAATTCAAAATTTGGAAACAACTAAAATTGGAAATGTTGCATTTTTAAGAATTTGGCATTCTTTTTAGAAACAAACTATTTGCATTATTCTTAAAATGTTGTATTTTAAGAATTTGCATTTTTGAGATCACAAAATTTAAAAAAAAAAAAAAAAACAATTGGCAACTACAGATTTGCTCAACTTAGACAATTTAAAATATAAAATTGAATTCAGATTGTTGAGTTGAGGGGCTATTTGATAACTATTTTATTTTTAATTTTTAGTTTCTTTAAAAAATATCTAATTGAGTTTTCTATTTTTCAAATTTTAAAAACAGTTTTAAAATTGTTAAGAAAATATAAAAACAGATAAAAAAAAATCGTTTTTGAATAATGTTTTCGTTTTTGAAAAACACACGTTTATTTATTTGTTTATTTATTTAGGGTACGAGGGGTCATTCAATCCACTTCAGACCTTGCCGACTCAGGTTCGATCCCAAAACCCTACAAAGTTATAAATTTTTATCTTTTTCATTGTATGTATTTCACTTATTATATTTTCATTTTTACTTTTTAAAAAGTTAAAATTAAAGCTAAAATTTTATAATTATGTGAATTAGATAGAAAAATGTGGTAAAAATAGTTCGATTTTGTTTTATAATAATATAAAATTTAAAAAGTCATCCAAACTTATTTTAATTTTTTTAAAAATAGAAAACAAAAAATAATTATCAAACATTTTTTTTAGAAAACAGAAAATCTAAAATAATAGTCGAACATGTACTATTTTTGTTTCTTAAAATCTAAAAACAAAAAAAATATTTTAAAAAATTAATAAAAAAAATCGAATTATTATCAAACGAGGCCTTATTATTATTTTTTTTTTAAGGAAACGGGGCCTTATTTATTAAATAGGCTTTAAATCTAAAAATCACCATATTAATACATTGGTTTGAAAAGTCTGTTTGAATAGTCACTTTTAAAGTAGATTTTAGAAATCACACCAACATGAGCGCATAGTACAACTAACATAAAGCATAAACAAATAAAAACTCTTTCAAACTCAAGTGATTAGTTGGGAATATATTTCAATTTCTACTAAGTTAAGTTAACTTTAGTAAACAAACGAATTTAAAAGATTAGAAATTAAGTCTCTTTACTTATAAAGGGTAGATTTACCATGACTTTTAGTTTATGAGGTTTGATATTAATATCAAATTACCTATTTCAAAACTGAAGGAACGCAAATCTCCAACATTTGAAAAATTGCACGATTTTGGCCTCACCATTAACAAAATGACAATGAAGATGCACCTAATTCTATACTCCTCTTTTTTAACACACAAAGTAAAAAAAAAACTACAAAATCATTTTTCTGCAAAAAAATAAAAAATAAAAAATAAAAACAAAAACTATCATGTGGCAGTTTTTTACTGGACAACTCCGTGCACAACAGAGAACACCTAAGTAATTTTCTTTAACAAAATTAGTTAAATAGTTAATCATTTTATTTTATTTATTTTATTTTTTATTTTTTATTGTTTTTGTCATTTGTCATTCTTTCAGCTGGGTTTTAGTTTTTCTTTACATTGTATTTGGTGAACAATGACATTTTTATTATCCCAGCCACTATGAGAATTTTCAGAGAGTTTTGAATGTCTTTGTGATTCGGTGTAGACATATAGCACAAATACATTGTATGTGATAAATTAAAGTCGAATTGAATGTTATTATGATTTGGTGTAGACAAAGTTAAAACACAAATACACTCTATATTATAAAGTAAAAGTGTAAAAAAAAAAAAGAAATTTTTAAAAATAAAAAAATAAGGAAACCTATTTATACAAAATAGTAAAATTTTTAGATAGTTGTGACAGATGCTGATAGAAGTCTATCAGGGTCTATCAGTGATAGAAATGATAGAATTCAGAAAAGACATCCAAAATCGACTAGATGTCCCTCGTATATGGACATCTTAGGATGTTCAAACATCTTACGTTACTACAAAACAAACCAGAGTAATTCAAATGCTCATTCCATGAGAATCGTCAAATGAAAAAACACAATCGTTTTTCATTCCTGTATAAAAGTTGGGGTTATATACTTAAAATAATGGACAACCTTTTCTATAACATTGTATATATAGACTTTATACTAGGTATATATAATATATTACTTAGGTGCCATAGGTTTCTTAGTAATAGCACCTAAATAGTATTATAATTCTCCCGTTCATCAAAAAAAAAAAAAAAAAAAAAAAAAAAGATTCAGTTATTCTCTCTTGAATATGGGTATTGTTAATAATAATAAGAATAATGTCAAGTATATATGTGTGGGATAAACAATTTAATTTTTAATTAATTGGTTAACATTAATCTTATTTATTTTCGTAAAAAAAAGGTTAATTATTCTTATTTGATTATAATAATTGAAGACGAGATTTGAAGTTAAGTTAGTTGAGTTAGAAGAGCGATTAAGAGGGTTTGATGAAAATGATGTATATATGATAGATAAAAATAGATAATAATATGATATGATAAAGAAAGGAAAATAATTAAAGTAATTAGATAATTATAATTTTATTTATTGATTGATGCATATGATGGAGAGACAGGAGAGGAGACATTGGATAGAGAGTAGTAGAGAATATAAGTAGAGTAGTAGAATAGTAGTTGGTAGTCGGGATTTAGGGTTTAGTTGATCTTCTTGTAGGATTTGCATTCCAATGGGCCAAGGAATGGGAAAAAGATATCAGCTTCATATTTTTCAACAACATATGTATCGTTGATTTTGACATCAATCTCAAACGTAATTCGGTAGAGTTTGCCAGTGGGCAACAGACTAACACTAACCGTCAGCACAGCCCTCAACTTCACCTCAAACCCTAATGCCTCTCCAATCACTCCCAACACGAATGTTATAATTGATTCTAATATTTCGTTCGGCAGATTTTCAATGGGTTCGAATATTCCTAGGTTGTAGCTCTCATCTGATTTTTGTCCACCAGCTGGATTCGGCACACCTCTCAAGATCGACATCTTAATTCTTTACCTCACACTGCTTAATTCCTAATATATATTTCCTTTTCCTTAATTTGCTTTGGACCAACTCTCTACTACTTTCACCTTTATATATACTACTCCTACCTCTTTCTTTATCCTTCGATTTCATCAACTTCCCAAATCAACCTATCAATTATCTTTTTCTTTTTCTTTTTTTTCGAATCTAATTCCTATACTAGTTTAACAGATAACTTTGAACATATTTCAATTCGTACCATGCTAATTCTAATATGCACCCTTCTTAATTATTTATCCATCAACTAATTACATCTACATCATCTACATTTTATCTTTATATACTTTTATCAATGTATCTACTTCGTTTCATAACTTTAACAAATCCTAAGTTGTTATATATGTACTCTTAACACCTAAATTATATTATTTTCGTATATAACATCACCTTTGAACAAGATTTAGATTTATCTATATAAGGTGGCGTGGAATTTGAATTTATTTGAAATAATTACAAATTACTAATAATTATACATGGTTAGTTTAATTTTGTGACTAACATGTAATCTTACATTCTATTAAAAAAACTATATCATTCTAAGTTAAATTAGGCACAATACTCCTAAACTTTGTACTTTTGTGTAAAAAATGCCCTCGAACTTTCAATACTTTCAAAAACACCCTTAAACTTCCAAAAAATAGTTAAAAAATACCCTTATCGTTAGTTTTGGATGAAAATTTTTCGTGTTTAGTGTCAAAAATAGCCTCGAACTTTCAACACTTTCAAAAACATCCTTAAACTTCCGAAAAATAGTTCAAAAATACCATTATCGTAAGTTTTGAATGAAAACCGTTAGTATTTAGTGTCAAAAATACCCTTCAACTTTTAAAAGTTTCAAAATACCCTTCAATTAAAAAAAATTCAAAAATATCTTTACGGTTAGTATATGAACAAAAATCTCGTTAATACCCTCTTACTTTTTTTATTTTCCCTCTTACTTTTCCATTTTCTTCTTTAATATCCTCTTACATGTCCTTTTTGTTAACTATTTAATATTTGTTTATCTAAAAAAATATTAGTAATAAATAAATAAAACTGCCAACTAATTCATTTGAGGTATATAGATTGTAATAAGAATTGGACAAATAGGAAAAAAATGAGAGTATCTATATTAAAAGAATGATGATATCTATATATTTTGTTTAAAATTGGTTCTTTTTGAACTTAAGAAACCTTCAAACAAATTGATCACTATACTAACGGTAGGAGCATTTTAATTTTTTTTTTTAAATTTTAGAGTATATTTTTTCAATGAGATTAACCGTTTTTGTTCATATACTAATAGTAAGGTTTACTTTTTAACTTCTTTTAAGTTTGAGTATATTTTTTATACTTTTCGGACTTTGGGCGTATTTTTGACTAAAAAATATTAACGGTTTCCATCCAAAACTAACGATAGAGGTATTGTTTTTAACTTTTTTTTTTAAAAAAATTTAAGAATATTTTTAAAATTTTTGAAAATTCAAGAGTATTGTGGGCACAAAATATAAAGTTCAATGACATTTTTTTAATAATTTAGTCTAGATTCTATTTGAAAATATAACTTAAAAAAACCGCTGAAAATTTTATCTCGTCTCCTTTTTTTTAAGAAAGAAATTTATCTTGCCTCTTTATCTTTAGTTAGAATTTTAATTCTCTTATTTCAAAGATAAAAAAAGATGATTATTCTCTCTATACATTTATAACTGCTAATTTGTAAATACTATATTCTGATTTATTTTTATATTTTTTTTTGTTAGATATGCGAAAAAATGTTTTTAAATTCTTTATTTGAGGGACGTTTTAGATTGACTTGAGAAAAAAATATTTTTTTAAAAAAATTATTTTATTTAAATTCTTTGATAAAAATTATTTAAAATACACTTCGAAAGCTATTTTGAGTGATTGTTAAACACTTCAATTTTTTTCTAAACTTACTTATGATTTAAATTAAACTCTTGAAAATGTATTCTAAACACACCATGAGTCTTAAATTAAACTACATTTTCTACTTCAGTACTTAGATGAAACAGACACTAAATGCCTGTCGCTAATATGTACTATTTAATTAGTATGAATATTAAATATTCCAATTAAATATCAAATATTTAAGTCATGCATAAAATAATAAATACGGTTAGTATGTGTATGTATGTACGTATGTATGTATATATATATGTATATAGTTTAAACACACATTTTAAAATTTAACTTATTTGTTAAATACAAATTTTAAAAGGGTTGTTTTCAAATTTAAAAAAATGAGTCAAACTATTTACAAGTATAGAAAAATTTCACTGTCTATCGGTGACAGACCGTGATAGATTGTGATAGACTTTTATATGTATTTAACAAATAACAACTTTGATTAAAAAATTATGAGAAAACAAGTACAATTTTCGAAAACTAAATGTATACTTAACACGACTTAAAAAAGAATAAAAATAAAAAAATGAACTGAAATGGTTACAAAAGTGGCCATTAAAATAATAAATACCGTCAATATTTTAAGAGTTATAATTACTATTTTAATTACATCTATACATGGTTATTTGCAAAAATAAATGCACTTGTCTTCAAATGACAATCATGCAACCCTATTAAAAAAAAAAAAAATCGACCCGTCCCACCCTTCAAATTTTGAATGTAAAAAATTTATTTGAAAAGAGTGCATCAGAATCTTTGTTGGTGTTATGCACGTTTTTTAAAAAAAAGATGCTTGTGTGTGGGTCAGTACGTGAACCGGCCTATCCTAACTAAGTTCGCACTAGCGTAGTACCCTCATCATCTCCCACTTCCCTTCATGTATATTCAATAAAAAATAAGAAAAATACAAAGGGCTAAAGAGAAACTCTTTGGTGTTATGCATGTTATGCATTCAAAAAATAATTATTCTAAAAAATTTGGCTCAACATCGTCAAAGAATATCGGATGAAGTGCAACTTTAACAAAAATTGACGTTTTTAAAGCGTGTATATATACTATAGAGTTGTTTTCAAATATAACAAAATGAACCAAAATATTTATAAATATAGCAAAATGTCACTTTCTATAAATGATAGACACTGATAAACTACTACCATCTATCACTGGTAGATACTGATAGACACAAAATGTCACAAATAGATGTCTATTAGGGTCTATCATTGTTTATCATTGATAGACTGTGACATTTTACTATATTTATAAATACTTTTAGCACTTTTACCATTTAAAATAATTCATATATATATATATATGTGGGTTATAATTTTGTTTTCATATTACGTGAATTGTATACTCATTGAAATTGAAATTAAATTTAAAAAATTAAAATCAAATATTCAATTTAATTAACAAATAATATATTTTTTAAATAAATTATATGTATTTAATATCATATGTTATACTATAAATATAAATAGTTTAAATACAAATTTTTAAAATTAACTTCTTTTGTTAGGGAAATTGTTATATAAACAAAAAAAAAAAAAATATCAAACTATATTTACAAATATAGAACAATTTCACCGTCTATCAGCGACTATGATAGAATTCTATCGCTGGAGCGATAGATATTTATCGTTGTCTATTCTCAAACAATAGAATTAGCGATAGATAGTAAAATTATTTTATATTTGTAAATAGTTTGACTTATTTTACTATATTTAAAAATAATCCTATTTGTTACCTACCAATCTTAAAATTCAAGGAATTTGTTCCATACTAGAGATTGAAGACTAGATAAAAAAAAAATTCAATTAAGAAAATCTGTGACTTGAGGTATAATTTTTGTTGTTTTTCTTTTTATATGAATGGATATTATGTTTCTTTTAGTTTAAAATTGCATATTATTTTAATTTTTTTCTTGCAAATTTTGATGTTTTAATTTTTTTGGAGGGACGAATCGGAGCGACGAAGGGCTGAATCTCAGTGGATCGTGGCAGCAAGACCGCTCTGCCACTTACAATACCCTGTCGCGTATTTAAGTCGTCTGCAAAGGATTCTACCCGCCGTTCGGTGGGAATTACGTTACAAAGCGGCCCCCACGACTCATCCGTCATGAGGGCTTAGCCAACGACACGTGCCTTTTAGGGGTCGGAAGGCCCCTACTGCTAGTCGGCAATCGAGTGATGGGCGCATGCGTCGCTTCTAGTCCGGATTCTGACTTAGAGGCGTTCAGTCATAATCCAGCGCACGGTAGCTTTGCACTACTGCTTTTTAACCATGCGCGATGACCAATTGTTTATTGCAAATTTTGATATTTTAATTAAACATTATGAATATATGTGTTCTTAACATGTATATTATGAAGTTTGATTTTAATTGATTAGGAATATATATAACATTTGTTTTATGGTCGATCGAGCAGTAGCAAAGTACAATGTTCAAAATAATTTGTGAGGGTTTTGATACGTGTACACATATATTATATGAAATAATATTATAAAAATAGTTTGCTATTTATTTTATAGAGAACTAAAAAAAAAAAACAATTATCATATTATTCTTTAAAAAACATTCAAAACCAAAAGAAGTTACCAACACACGAGTTGGGCTTTTTGTTTTTCAGTTATATTTTTCAAAAACATAAAAAATAAATTAAAACCGTATTTGTTAAACATTTTATTTTTTAAAATTAACTATTTGCTTGTAAACACCACTACCATTTGTTATTTTTTATGTTTTGTTGTCTACATTTTTAAAGTGTTTTTAAACTAAAAAAAAAGTTTTAGAAAACTTTAGCTAAGAATTCACGTGACTATATAGAAAAAATAAAAACCCTGATTAAGAAATTGTGAGAAAAGTATAATGTTCAAAAACTAATTTTTTTTTATATCAGTAAGTGTTCGAGCTAGCTTACACGCACCTCGACTAATTTTGCGGGACAATCTACTTGACCTTACAACATTTTGGTGTCAATATTAAATTTCAGGTAGGTGACCACCAAGGATTAAACCCATAAATTCTTAACCCTTTGACTTTTTTTTTTATGTTTCTACTACCACTAGTTCAACCTATAATAATTATTTTCAAAAAACTAAATGCATACGACATACCTAATGGGACCTAAGAAACATTAAAAAAAAGAAAAAAAATTAAAATGGTTACCAAAGAAGTATTTTAAGAGTTATAATTACTATTTTTAATTACATCTATACATGATTATTGACAAAAATAAATGCACTAGTTTTGAAATGACAACCATTCAACCCTTAAAAAAAGAAAATGAACCCGTCCCATCCTTCAAATGTTGAATGTAAAAAAGTTATTTGAAAATAGAGCATCCGAATCTTTGTTGGTATTATGCATGTTATACATTCAAAAAAAAAAAAAAAAAAAAAATTATTCTGAAAATTTTGGATCAACATTGTCAAAGAATCGGATGAAGCGAAACTTTAACAAAAATTGACGTTTTTATGCCCACATAGATTTTAGGGTCAAATTTACAAGTAAAATGTATGGGAGTTGCATATATATCTTCATTTACAAAGGAGTTAAAATATAAATCAGTAAAATGTATGGGAGTTGCATATATATCTTCATTTACAAAGGAGGTAAAATATAAATCAGAGAATTAAAAGAAAAGTTTAAGGGTAAAAATAATAATATTATATAGAGAAATTACTATAAACAAGAAAAAATATTAAACTATTTATAAATATAGAAATTTTTTACTGTATATCAGCGATAGACTGCGATAGAATTCTATCGCTTGAGGGATGAACTTCGTTTTCTATATTTGTAAATAGTTTGACTCATTTTTCTATATTTGAAAACAACCCTAATATGCATATATAATAATTAATTATATTAGATATTTGGTGAGATAATAAATTTTTGAAGAGCCGAGCTAAGAAGATGAACTAAATGAGCTCTATATTACAAACTATATATCACTCACATTAGTTAAAAGGAAATTTCCACAGATAGAAAAAATGTCAAACTATTTATAAAAAACAGCAAAAAAAAAAAAAAAAAAAACACAGACATCTATGAGGGATAGACTTCTATCATTGATAGATCCTCATAGACTTCTATCAGCGTCTATCATAACTATTTAAAATTTTTGTTATTTTGTGTAAATAGTTCCTTTTATTCTTCTATTTTTAAAAATTTTCCTCAATTACATGTATTTTTTAAAAAGGAAATGTAGGGGAAATGAATATGAAAATAGAAAAAAGTGAAAATCAATTAAAATAGAATTGGATTCTTTTTATAGGATACATGAGATTGATTTTTAGCCATTCACATATTTTCTTTTTGTTGGAATAAATAGTATATGACCATTCATATAAAGTTGTATTGTTTCGTGATTGAACATGTCCTTTCAAAATTACCCAACTTGAAGAAGAGACACGACTATTCGAATGACCGCGAATAGTCTATAAATATGTCTCTTCTTCAAATTGTACAAGAGAACTTTTTCATAAGCATTTTTCTCCCATTTTGAAACTCTCCCTTTTTATAAAGTTTATGAAGTTCAATTCATTTCCACAAAATATAGTTCGTTGGATCTTGTGGACGAGGTGTTACAAATCTGTTCTATCCTGAGAGACAATTACTCATGAAACTCAAGCACTAGAGTGAGTAAAATTGTCTTAGGGAGACAACGTGAAGTCGTTGGGCTCAGATTCTCTCATGTATACAAGGTTACATATTTTTCTGATCCTTTGGTGATATTATCCTAATAACATTTTTTTCCATCCCCATGCAAAGATTGGATCTTGGCCATTCCCACATTTCCCCCCTTTTTTTTCATGCAAAGAAGAGAAAGACGAAAGTTAAGAAGCCAGAATCATATTCCTTGCATAAAAAAAAAAAAGGTAGTCCTAACCATAATTTAGGAAATTTTCATCCAAGTGTGAAAGTTGTTTATACTTTTAAAATGAACAACCTTTTTATATCATTGACTATATTTTATAACGTATATAATATTACTTGTAGTTACATCAATAGTTTACAATGTCAAACATATTGTCGCTACGGCTTTGCGACGCGGAGCGGCCGACATTGTTTTTAAGAAGAGAAAAATGGTGGAGTCGCCATCAGTCTTGATTTGGAGGGTGCGACTGGGCACCCAAAAGTATACCAAATTAAGGGTTGAGGTTCTTTTGTGCATGGGGAAGGTATTAGCACCCCATAATACTCGTTCGAACAATGAATTTTTATTTTTCTCGTGTTACTAAAGAGGGGTCTTTTTATAAGAAAAAATAATTTTTGTTTTGATTTTTAAATGTCTTTATTGATCACTATTATTACCAATAATGAACAATAATTATGAGTGACCAAAGGCCATTAGAAGATTTATTTGAATTTAATTTGGCATCCCAAAATAAATTCTTCACCTCAAGAATATTAGGAAAATCAACATCTTGACCTCCTAATCTCCGTCATAAGAAAGTTTTTTAAAAGATTTGGTTTAATTATTTAAAATATTTATAAAAAATATTTCACAAAAATATTTATAATTTTTTAAAGGAAAGAATTTTGCCCAAGATCAATTTTGATTAGTTTATTTATTTTTTAAAAAATGGAGAAAAGAAAATGTTTTAAAGAAAAATTATTTTTGAAAGGAAAGAAATTTTATAGAATTGAATTTACTTTTAGAAAAATATTTATGGATGATTATAGAAGTATTCAAATTTTATTTTAGGGAAATAAACGTCTTTTCTAAAAAAAGATTTTTTTTTTATGTAATGCATATTTGCAACAAATATATTTTTTTATACAAGAATAGAATAAAATACATGTGTAAAAGGAATTTTTTTTTTATTAAAAGTTGGTATCCCAAGATATTGATTTCTCACCTCTAGACTCCATGTATGGGCATCCCGAGTATTAAAGATTCCGTCATTGGAAAGTTTTAACAATAATTTTGTTCAAAAATATATATAATTAGAAATGAAACAATTATATCATTAACTATATACCTAACATAATATACAAGGGTAATCATTTATGAAATTTAAAATTCAAAGTCGTAAAGTAACGTTAATCAACTAAATAAAACTCTAAAACATTATTAATGAAATTTAAACTTTACAAGCAACTCAAAATATATACATGATGAACAAATAAATTAGTCTATATGAGACACAAATAAAATTAGTCTACATATGATGCACGAATGAAATTGACCTAGAATAATATTGATAAAAATGTACAAACAAATATATAATTTAAAAAGTCTTATTTAGAAATAGGTAAAACTCACCATTTTCAATGATTGCCGAGTGTGAATGTTCTTTTTGAAGTGCAGTAAAAAAAATAAAAAAATGTGGAGAGAAGTTAGGTTGAGTGATTGTTGGAAGAGAAAAAGAGAGAAACTTAGAAAATCAAATCAAATCAAAAGGGTCAAGGAGAGAAAACGTGAGAGGAGAAATTGAAAGAACCACTAAAATCAAAATGTGTATGTGAGTTAGAGAGAAAAAGAAAAATGGCTAGGGTTTCTCTGCGTTTGTCTGTCAAACAATGTGGGCCAAAAACCTCCAATTTATAGATTTTCCAAACCCCTGATTATGAACAAATAAATCAAATCAAATAAAAAAGGAATAAAAATAATAAATTTAATTTGAAAAGATTTTATGATTAAAAAAAATGTGGTTTAAATATTTCTTCCCAAATTTAATTAAATACAATTTTCCATAAACAAAAAATTTGATAATTCAAAATTTTATTTTCTCTACATCAAAATTTTTTTTATTTTTATTTGATTAAAACATTAAAATCTTCAAAATTTTATTCTCCCTAAATTACAAATATGAGAAAAAAAAAATAAAGAAAGTCTTTTTATTTTATGAACATAAAAAATTCTAAATTTATTTTCCTAAAACGCAGAAATGAAAAGAATGTTTTTTTCTTTAATTTATTTTATTTAAATAAAAAGAATGCAATTTATTTTTTGTTTATTTTTATTTAAAAGCGAGTAAATTCGAAATTAGTGAGAAAGACATAAAATTACACAAAATAAAAATGATGAAATAAAATTCCGGACAAATTTAGAGGTCTACACATATATTTAGCCGATGTACTACTTCACATAATAGAATCAATAAGACAACAATATTTGCTTAGATTGCACGTAAGACATAATTTACGATATTTTCATTTATGGGCAATCTAAGCAAATATTATTGTCTTATTGATTCTATTATATCAATGAAATGGTTAATTAATTGATGGCTAAAATATACTTGATATTGCATACCATTGATGTAACTACAAGTAAAATTATATACCTACACTTTGCAAAAAAAATATTATATACCTAGTATAAGATATAGCCAATGATCTAGAAATATTGTCCATCTTAAAAGTATAACCAACTTTTACACTTAAATGAAGAATATGTTTCGGAGTGATTTTAAAATCGTTAGAATCACTAAAAGAACACACTTTAATCACTTAAAATTAATTTAATTTTCAATTTTACACTTTTAAATGCAATTTTCAATAATCAAAATTAGTTTTGAAGGATTAAAAACATATTTTATACCTTTTGGAGTACATTTTTTTTTTTCTATTGATGCAAGGAATATAATTCTACTTATTAACTTTCGCCTCTCTTCTAATTAGCACGGGCGGAAAAAGAAAATGTGGGAATAGTCAAGATCTAATCTTTGCATGGGATAGAAAAAAGAAAATATGTGAATTGCCAAGAATCAATCTCATATACCGTATAAAAAGAATCCAATTCTCTTTTCATTGATTTTCACTCGTTTCTATCTTTATATTCATTTTCCCACACATTTCTTTCTAAAAATACATTTAAGTGATAATCAATCGGATTATATCATGTAGATATCCCTTCAACACAACATAGGTCATCGAAAGGATCTCGAAGACCCACCAAAGCACGAAAGCCAGAACTTCGATAGGAGCTTCTCTTGAAGCAATAACGCGTTGATCTAGTCCCTCAGAGCCACAAAAGACTCTAAATTGATCCGTTTTCTGGCGATAAGCTCCAATTGCATCATAGGAATTACAAAAAGTAATTCATAATACAGAGCTCATTTAGTTTTCATCCTATTAGCTTTGGCTCTTAGAAACAAAATTTTTTAGAATTTAATTTTAATTTCAATGAGTATAAATTCACGTAATATGAAGAGAAAATTCTAAGCCATATATAATGTTCCTAAAAAAAAAGCCATCACTACGATAAAATATACATTTGATGACACATGAATAGTAGCACATTTTGATAGGAGAAAGAAAAAACAGTCATTAAAGCTAATTTCACGCGTTTTTGGCGGGAAAAAACGGAGTTTTTTGGATTTTTTAAAATTAATGACTGTTTTTTTGTGTCACAAATTCATGACGCTAAATAATAGTCATTAAATGTAGGAATATGAAAAAGGCACAATTTTGGCGGGAAAAGACGGATATTTTCGGAATTCTCGACTATTATGACAGTTTTTTTGTGTCACCAATTTATGACGAGAATTAACTGTCACTAAAGAATGACGGTTCTTTAGAGTCATTAAATTGAAAAAAAAAAGAAATTGTAATTTTTAGACTTATATGACTATTTTTTTAGTATCATATATATATATATATAACTTGAATAGATTAGCATTGAAGAGCAATTGACAAAAAAACTAGGGACGGTATTAGTTAATTTAATTTTAAATTAAAAAATATTAATAGCGCTTATTAAATTTTAGTTTTAATACTAAATTTATGTAATTTAATTATATGAACCAAAGTAGACTTAGGCTTACACCTCATTTCAGATCAGACTAAAAATAGTAAAAACTTTGTGAGTATCTGTTTTCAAATTTTAATTCATTCAATTTTTTATGACAATTATTTTTCTTATACTTTTATCAAATAATTTAGATTAAGAAAAATTAGTTTAAATTCAAATTAATCATATAAAATTTAAAATAAATATATTTTAATAATTATAAATTAATTATCAATATGAAAATAATTGAAATAATAAGTCTTAGTTTAGGTTGTTCCATCTTTTTCTTTGAACCTCGTGAATGTGCAGCTACTTGACCTAGTCCATTTTGTTTTCGTCTTTTGGTGAAGAAGCAACTAATACCTCCATCACCCATTTGGTCCAGTTCTCTATTGGTTTCTCTTTCTCTTTGTTTGTAATATCACAAGTTTCAAGTAAATTTAAGTTAATTATATCAAATTAATGGAATTTAGTTTTCCCGTTGCATTTGAAACTTGGGGTTATTGTTTGTTTTAATTTGATTATTTTCATCCAAGCTTGTTAAATTTTTATTGTTTGTTTTAATTTGATTAGTTGTTATGTTCATGATAGTTAGTTGTTATATCCTAAAAAAGTTTAGACAAGTTATTTATGTGATTATTTTCATGGAGCTTATAACGTGATCTTAAGATTATTTATGTGATCATATTGTGATTTTGAGTCTATTATGCGTTGAAAGTTACATTTGAAGCTTATTTATATGATAAAAGTGTGGTTTTAATTGTTTTGAGTGTAAAGGTAATGAATGTATGTTAAGAGAGATGGTGAACAATAAGAAGATACATATACCCTATGAATATTGTTATTATTGTTGACATTGATGTATTGAGTTGAATTCTAAAATGAGTGTTGTCTTTTTAATAGGTCTTGCACAAGTCCATTGAAGTGAAGAACCCATCAAGCAAGTTATTTAAGTCCATTGAAGTGAAGAACCCATCAAGCAAGTTATTTATGTCCATTGAAGTGAATAACCCATCAAGCAAGTTATTTATGTCTTTTTTTGTTGGGATAGTACTAGCACTTTTTTTGACAACACTTCTTGTATTTAGTTTCTTTGTAACTTAACCAAAGTTTGGTTACTAGTTTTTTTTTATAGTTTCTTTGTATAATCGACCAACCTTATTGTTATAAATGAAAATCCATATTTATGTTTGTGTATATTGTATCAAAATTGGAGAAAATATAGGTGTAATAACAAATATGAAACAAATAATTATCGATCGTCATAAGCATTTCTTTGACATTTAACAAATGTCATGAGATGTATATATGAAAGTGAAATATTGTCATCAATCGAACTTCTATGACTATTAGTAAGTGTCAATGTACCTAAGTTAATGACATTCAGAAAGTGTCACTATTAAAGTATTATTGACACTATAAATATGACATTGTTCATGTTTTTATGACAGATTTTTAATGTCAATATAAAGGTTTAATTGACAAAAAAAGTCAACTTTTGAGCTATTTATTGACAATGAGAAATTGTCATAAAAAATCTTACCATGATAGGTAATAAATGTCAATGAATGTTTATTGTTGACTGAATTGGAAAGTCATGAAACGACCAATAATGACTGATTTTTCATGTGTCATCTATACACTTTCTTTGATGATGGATTCAAAGACTAAAAAAAAGAGTCACAAAAAGTGTTTATGACATTTTTCTAGAGTCATGAAAACCTAATTTTGTTGTATATATAATTGTAAATTTGACCACAAAATCTATATGTGGCTATAAAAACGTCAATTTTCCTTAAAGTTAAAACACTGATCCAAGACTAGTGTATTTAATTTTGTCAATAAAACACATATAAATATAAATAAAAAAAATAATAAGAGTTGTTTTCAAATATAGAAAAATGATTCAAACTATTTACAAATATTATGTATATAATTAATTAATTAATTAATTATATATAATTTTTTAATCAAAATTGTATTTTCGGATGCGATCATACCAGCACCAATGCATTAGATCCCATCAAAACTTTATCGTTGAGCGTGTTTGGGCGAGAGTGGTACTAAGTTGGGTGACCATTTGAAAAATCATCGTGATGCACCCCTAAAAAAAGAAAATAATCATCTTTTTTTTTTTTTTTAATCTTGGAAATAAGAGAATAAAAATTCTAATTAGCTAAATATAAAGAGACCAGATAAACTTTTGAATGGTATTTATAAGTTATATTTTCAAATAGAATATAGACAATTATAAAAGTATCCGTGAAGTTTGTGTTTTGTGTCAAAAATATTCTTGAATTTTTAAAAGTTTTAAAAATACCTTTAAACTTTTTATAAAAAAAAAAAAAGTTAAAAAATAGCCCTACCAGTAGTTTTGGATGGAAACGGCTAGTTTTTTTTATTTTTTTTTTGTAAAAATATGCCCCAACTTCGAAAAGTATAAAAAATACCCTCAAATTTAAAAGAAGTTAAAAAATACCCCTTACTATCAGTAATATGAATGAAATTCGTTAATACTTCATCGCAAAAATAACTCTAAAATTTAAAAAAAAAAGTTTTAAAAAATGCTCTTTCCATTAGTATAGTGATCACTTTGTTTGAAGTTATTTTAAGTTCGAAAAGAACCAATTTTCATTTTAAAAAATTATATAGATATAATTATTTTTCATATAGAAACTCTCATTTTTCTCCTATTTATTCAATTTTTAGACCAATTTTCTTAGCAACTAGAATGAAAACCAAAATTTTAAATTAAAATATAAAATTCCACAAAACCTCACAAAATTTCACAATCAAAATCTTTCATTAAATATAACAAAACAATAAAAAGCCGAACACAAAAAAAAATGCATTTAGTTATTAAGTTATATTAAAGCGTGGGATGGAGGCCCCAAATCTCTGTCCTCGAGGTTGATAATACAAAAACACTATACCAGTTGAGTTTTGATTTTTTTTCTTCTTCTTCTCGTTATAATCTATGTATCTTAACTAAAGTTGGCGATTGTATTTTTTAAAAGTTAAAGGGTATTTTTGACACAAAAGTACAAAGTTTAGGAGTATTGTGTATAATTTAGCTTAGAATAATATATGATATAACTTTTTAATAGAATATAAGATTACATGTTAAATCACAAAATTTAACTAACGGTGTATAATTATTAGTAATTTGTAATTATTTCAACTAAATTCAAATTTCACTCCCCCTTGTATAGATAAAACTAAATCTTATTCAAAGGTGATTTTATATACAAAAATAATATAATTTAGGGGTTAAGAGTACATATATAACAGCCTAGAATTGGATTCTTTTTATAGGGTACATGAGATTGATTTTTAGCCATTCACATATTTTCTTTTTTCCATCCCCATGCAAAGATTGGATCTTGGCCATTCCCACATTTTCCCCTTTTTTTTTCCATGCAAAGAAGAGAAAGACGAAAGTTATGAAGCCAGAATCATATTCCTTGCAAAAAAAAAAAAAAAAAAAAAAAAAAAAAAAAAAAAAAGTCCTAACCATAATTTAGGAAATTTTCATCCAAGTGTGAAAGTTGTTTATACTTTTAAAATGGACAACCTTTTTATATCATTGACTATATTTTATAACGTATATAATATTACTTGTAGTTACATCAATGGTTTACAATGTCAAACATATATTTCACCGATGTGTACTACTTCACATAATAGAATCAATAAGAGAATAATATTTGCTTAGATTTCACTTAAGACATAATTTACGATATTTTCGTTTATGGGCAATCCAAACAGATATTATTGTCTTATTGATTCTATTATATCAATGAAATGGTTAGTTAATTGATCGGTGAAATATACTTGATATTGTATACCATTGATGTAACTACAAGTAAAATTATATACCTACCCTTTGCAAAAAAATATTATATACATAGTATAAGATATAGCCAATGATCTAGAAATATTGTCCATCTTAAAAGTATAACCAACTTTTACACTTAAATGAAGGATATGTTTCGGAGTGATTTTAAAATCGTTAAAATCACTAAAAAAACACACTTTAATAACTCAAAATTAATATAATTTTACATTTTACATTTTTAAATGCAATTTTCAATAATCAAAATTAGTTTTAAAGGATTAAAAAATATTTTACGGCAATTTTGAAAATGACAAAAGTGATTATTTTAACTATTTTAAAATCACTCCCAAACATGCCCGATTATGCCTTTTGGAGTATATATTTTTTTTTTTCTATTGATGCAAGGAATATGATTCTACTTATTAACTTTCATCTCTCTTCTAATTTGCATGGGGCAAAATAAGAAAATGTGGGAATAGTCAAGATCTAACCTTTGCATGGGATAGAAAAAAGAAAATATGTGAATGGCCAAGAATCAATCTCGTATACTGTATAAAAAGAATCCAATTATCTTTTCATTGATTTTCACTTGTTTCTATCTTTATATTCATATTTCCATACATTTCTTTCTAAAAAATACATTTAAGTGATAATCAATCGGATCATATCATATAGATATCCTTTCAACACAACATAGGTCATCGAAAGGATCTCAGAGACCCACCAAAACACGAAAGCCAGAACTTCGATTGGGAATTCTCTTGAAGCAATAACGCGTTGATCTAGTCATCATCAGAGCCACAAAGGACTATCTAAATTGATCTTTTTTCTGGCCTCCAATTGCATCATAGGAATTACAAAAAGTAATTCATAATACAGAGCTCATTTAGTTTTCATCCTATTAGCTTTGGCTCTTAGAAACAAATTTTTTTAGAATTTAATTTTAATTTCAATGAGTATAAATTCACGTAATATGAAAAGAAAATGGTAAGCCATATATAATGTTCCTAAAAAAAAGCCATATATAATGTATACTTTTAAATTTGACCACAAAATCTATATGTGGCTATAAAAACGTCAATTGTTAAACACTCATCCAAATATATTTTAGCGACGGTGCATAACACCAACAAAGATTTTGATGCTCATTTTTCTTATTAATTTTTAAATTACATTCAAAATTTGAGGGTCCCCCCTTTTAATTTTATTTTTTATTGTTGTTGTGTGTGTGCATAGAGTGGAATGATTGTCCTTTCAAGACTAGTGTATTTATTTTTATCAATAACACATATAGATGTAAACAAAAATAATAAGGACTGTTTTCAAATATAAAAAAAATGATTCAAACTATTTACAAATATAGAAAAATTTTACTGTCTATCAGCGATAAACCACGATAGAATTCTATCGTTCAAGTGATAAAATTATATTGTAGTCTATCGCTAGTAAAACTTTTTTATATTTATAAATAGATGTGATATATATATATATACACACACTCTGATGGCATTTATTATTTAAACTTTAAGACTCACCCAAAAAAAGAATTTAAAGGCATTTCTTCGCAAATGTAACAAAAGAAGATACAATAATAAATCAGAATAGTATTTACAAATTAGAGGTTATAAATGTATCATTATATCCATGGCACTTTAGTCTTTAATTCATAATTTTTTAATCAATATTGTATTCTCGGGTGCGATCATACCAGCACCAATGCATCAGACCCTATCAAAATTTTACAGTTAAGCATGTTTGGGTAAGAGTAGTACTAAATTGGGTGACCATTTGGAAAATCCTCGTGATGCACCCCTAATAAAAGAAAATAATCATCTTTTTTTTTTTTAATCTTTGAAATAAGAGAACTAAAATTCTAATTAACTAAAGATAAAGAGACCAAATAAACTTTTGAATGGTATTTATAAGTTATATTTTCAAATAGAATATAGGCTAAATTATAAAAGTACCCTTGAACTTTGTATTTTGTGTAAAAAATGTTCTTAAATTTTTAAAAGTTTTGAAAATACCTTTAAACTTTATATAAAAAAAAAAAAAGTTAAAAAATAGCCCTATTAATAGTTTTGAATGGAATCTGTTAGTTTTTTTTTTTTTTTTTTGTCAAAAATATGCCCCAACTTCGAAAAGTATCAAAAATACCATCAAACTTAAAAGAAGTTAAAAAATATCCAATGAAATTTGTTAATACTTCATTGTAAAAATAACTCTAAAATTAAAAAAGAAAAGTTTTAAAAAATGCTTTTTCCATTAGTATAGTGATCACTTTGTTTGAAGTTATTTTAAGTTAAAAAAAGAACCAATTTTAATTTAAACAAATTATATAGATATAATTATTTTTTCATATAGAAACTCTCAATTTTCTCCTATTTATTCAATTTTTAGACCAATTTTCTTAGCAACTAGAATAAAAACCAAAATTTTAAATTTAAACATAAAATCCCGCAAAACCTCACAAAATTTCACAATCAAAATCTCTCATTAAAAATATAACAAAACAATAAAAAGCCGAACACAAAAAAGAAATGCATTTAGTTATTAAGTTGTATTAAAACGTGGGCCCCAAATCTTTGATCTCGAGGTTGATAATACAAACACTATACCAGTTAAGTATTGATTTTTTTTTCTTCTTCTTCTGGTTATAATCTATGTATCTTAACTAAAGTTGGCGATTGTATTTTTTGAAAGTGTTGAAAGTTAAAGGGTATTTTTGACACAAAAGTACAAAGTTTAGGAGTATTGTGTATAATTTAGCTTAGAACAATACTTTTTAATAGAATGTAAGATTACATGTTAAATCACAAAATTTAACTAACGGTGTATAATTATTAGTAATTTGTAATTATTTCAACTAAATTCAAATTTCACGCCCCATTGTATAGATAAAACTAAATCTTATTCAAAGGTGATTTTATATACGAAAATAATATAATTTAGGGGTTAAGAGTACATATATAACAACTTAGGATTTGTTAAAGTTGTGAAACGAAGTAGATACGTTGGTAAAAATATATAAAAATAAAATGTAGATGATGTCGATGTAATTAGTTAATGGATAAATAATTAAAAATGATGTATATTAGAATTAGCATGGCGAATTGAAATATATTCCAAGTTATCTCTTAAACTAGTATAGGAATTAGATTCGGAAAAAAAAAAAGAAAAAGAAAAAGATAATTGATAGGTTGATTTGGAAAGTTGATGAAATTGAAGGATAAAGAAAGAGGTAGGAGTAGTATATATAAAGGTGAAAGTGGTAGAGAGTTGGTCCAAAGCAAAAATTAAGGAAAAGGAAAAGGAAATATATATTAGGAAGGTGGTGTGAGGTGAAGAATTAAGATGTCGTTATTGGGAGGTATATTAGGAGGTGTGTTGAATCCAGTTGGACATAACCCAAATGAGAGCCACAACCTGGGAATATTCGAACCCATTGCAAATTTGGCAGACATAATTATAGAACAAATTGTAACATTCGTGTTGGGAGTGATTGGAGCGGCGTTAGGGTTTGAGGTAAAGTTGAAGAGTGTGCTGACTGCTAACGTTAGCCTGTTGCCCACTGGCAAACTCTACCGACTTACGTTATTGATTAGTGTCAAAATCAACCATACATGGGTTGATCAAAAATATGAAGCTGATGTCTTTTTCCCATTTTTAGGCCCATTGGAATGCAGATCCTACAAGAAGATCAACTAAACCCTATATAAATCCCCACTACCACTACTATTCTACTATGCTTTCTATCCAATTTCTCCATCATCCATCCTTACTTTTCTTTTCTCTATCCTCTCCCGTCTCTCCATCATATGCATCAATCAATCAATAAAATTTTAGTTATCTAATTACTTCTAATTATTTTCCTTTCTTTATCGTATCATATTATTATCTATTTTTATCTATTATATATACATCATCTTCATCAAATCCTCTTATTCGCTCTTCTAACCCAATTAACTTAACTTCAAATTTCGTCTTCAATTATTATAATCAAATAAGAATAATTAACCTTTTTTTTACGAAAATAAATAAGATTAATGTTAACCAAATAATTAAAAGTTAAATTGTTTATCCCACACGTATATACTTGACATTCTTCTTCTTCTTATTATTAACTATACCATATTGACACTACAAGAAATCTGGGCTTTAATGTTGGTTGGAAAAACTAAAAACGGATGTATAATGTCGGTTTCTTAAAAAAAAAAAAAAAGTAGATCTTTAATGTCAGTTTTAAACCGACATTGTAGGCTTACCTATAATGTTAGTTTAAAACCGACATTGTAGGTGAGCCTCTCTTTTGAATCTCACACAACCTTTTAATCTTCATTTTTTTTGTTTCCCTCCTTCCCCCAACTTCAAAGACAAGTTCTAGACAAGAATACTACCACTCACGTGCGGAAGAAAAAACACTTAAAAGTTTGATAGGAGTTAAATTTTAAATAAAAATAAACTTCATTTTGGATTCTCTCGAAAAGAAAATTGAAAACATAAGAAATACACGTCTCAACATCAAAGAGAAAAAAAAACTAAGGGACTATAAAAATGTAAGCTAACATGAGAAAATGGAACAACAATGCTCTTTTAGGTCTCTCACGCCCCTTTCGAGCATAAACTCGATCCACTGCAACAAATTTACCTTTCAATAATATTTTAGCATAGCTTTTTTTAAAAAAATGCTATAAAATTTCAGCCTTCTCCTTCGTTAAAGCTTGTGGACTTATTCGAAATTCCAACCTTCTCCTTGTTATAAGAATAATATCAACAAAAGATTAGAAAATACAAAAATAATTTTCCTTATATATCAGAGAGAATATCTGAGCCCAACGAATTCACATTGTCTCCTTAAAAATAATTTTACTCACTCTAGTGCTTGAGTTTCATGAGTATTCGTCTCCCAGGATAAAACATAATAACTTTCCTATGGAAGCTAAGCAGCACCTCGTCCATAAGATCCAACGAACTATACTTTGTGGAAATAAATCGAACTTGAACAAATTTACAAAAAGAGAGAAATGTTTTATGAGAGAAAAATGTTTATGGAATGTTTTATGAAACAATGCAACTCTACACGAATGGTCACATACCATTTATTCCAGCACTCTTTTTGTCGACAGCATTGTGCGATCTTCTCCTGAGAGCTTGTGGATGATCCAAAATTCCAGCCTTCACCTTCGTTAGACTGCTTAGTGCTTCAAAATTCCAATGTCCTTCTCTCCTTCGCTCGATTGCGTTGTGCTTCAAATTTTTAGTCTTCTTTGTTCAACCATGTTGTGGATCAATTCATTTTTTAGTATTGTACACCAATTCGAGTAATTCGTGAGGTAATAAATACCATTTTTTTTCATCCTTTTTCAATTTTAGAGCTGAAATTTTCACATTTATGGGTTTAATTTCTGATTTTTGTTAGCATAAAGTTATTTATGATAAAAAAAAATCCCAAATTTACTACGAATTCTTCCTACAATCGTGAAGTTTCACAATTAGTTCACGAGTTCAATGAATTTTTTTTCTCTTGACAACGTTGTTGGGAGTTGTGGATGTAGGTGAAAAAGAAGCTATCCACAGTGATAGTGCCGGACAAGTAGAAAAAAGATGAAATCATCACACAAGAAAATGGTGGCTGTAAATATCTTAAAGTATCTATGTCTTTGACAATAGTTTTTTTTTTTTTTATATCCGTGAGTGTCTTGGCCAGCTTACGCGCACCTCGACTAATCTCACAAATCCTAGGTAAGTGGCCACCATGAATTGAACCTGTAACCCCTTTTAGCCCTTTGACATTTTTTAGATGTTCCCACTACCACTAGGCCAATTCATAATAGACATTTCTAAAATATTGACTACATTCAAGGAGGGGTCGGGGCACATAGCCTCCCTCAAATGAATACTTTATTTTATATATATATTGCTTTGTTAAAAGTATCAAATATTTTCTTTGCTTCATTGGTTAGTGAGGTAGTAAATTAAAAAAGGTTTAATTTAATTTGTTCCCCCTCGTCTATAGTTCAAAACTAGTAAAAATGTTTAACAATAGATTCACAAACTATCAATTACCTAATAATAAGAGTGAAGAGTGTCTTCATAAACTTATAGGTACGTTCAATATGTTTTGTCCTCACTCACATACTTCAAAATTTTCCAAAAAGTCACTTAACATAGAATTGTTCCAAACTTAGCACGTTTAATTTGGAGTTCTTATGATTGAGCCACTAAAAATGAAGGTGCACCTTGTCGGTATAAATGATAAACTTTTAATTCTTTTAAGCCTTTCTTAACCATATTTTCATATTCTCAGGATCCATCTCATTCGGATGTAATCTTGATTCATTCTTTTATTGGACAAAATTTTTAATTTTTGTGTCTAATTAAACCTTGAATTTTCAATTTTTTACTTAATAGGATATATCGAATTTTTTTTTAATTGTTTAGTAGGACTAGGACTTAGTGGCTAGATACAAAGTTAAATTTTTATATTGGATATAACATTTTTTTGAATATGTAAAATACCTATTAAATATAAAATTGAAACTTTAACTAAAAATCTATCAGACAAAAAAAAAAAAAAATTTAGGAATCTATTAAATACTTTTTGGAGTTCAGCGACTATATATATATTGATATATATCTAAATAATTATAGGCTAAACTTCTAAAATTAATATCGAATTGTGTCCCTCCTGATATCAAGTTCTGGATTTACCATTGACCTCATTTATTATCTTATAGCATGTTTGGTAACTAAAACTTTTTTTAAAAAAAAAAATTTGTAGGTCATATTTGGTAACCATTTGGTTTTTAAAAATTGTACTTATTTTCTGACAATTTCTCTTAATCTTGTTTTTTATATTTCTTAAATGAACACTTGAATTATTAGTCAAATACTAGAAAAAAAATTGAAAACTATTTTTTTTTAGTTTTGAATTTTTTTTATTTTAAAAACACTAAAAAAATGTAGACAACAAAACATAGAAAAGAATAGATGGAAGTCATATTTACCGACTTAATTTTAAAAAAAAATACTAAAAATTAAATTCTTACTAAATAGAGCGCCATTTTTTATTTTTTATTTTTTGGTTTTCTGTTTTTTAAAAATAAAAACCAAATATGTTTGGTAACTATTTTTTTTTTTTGAAATCATCCATGTATTAATTCTCAAAAGTGTGTAACTTCTTCAAATGTCGGTTTAACAAAATGAGGTACAATTCGAGGTAATGCATGGACAATTTTCAAAGAAAATTTTGTTTTAAGAGTCTAAATTGATTCATTTATAAAATTTTACTGATTTAATTAATACAATCATAAGTCTCACACGAGATATTTCCAAATAGAATATAACGCATGTAAAATGATACATTTATAAAAGTTCAAGGTTTAAATTGATACATTTAGTCTTGGGGCGTGATGAGGGTGCTAGAGGAGTGTCAACCTAGTTGAGATGTCTCGGTGCACCTACTGATTCTTATTGCCTTCTGAATATTTAAAAAAAAAAAAAAAAACTAGTACATACTTGTAAATTTGACCCCAAAATTTATATGTGGCTGTAAAAAACCCAATTTTCGTTAAAGTTGCAAGTTGCACTTAATCCTTTTTTTATGTTGATCCAATTTTTTTTTTTTTTTTTTTTTTTAGTGACAATGCATTCTTTTCGAATAAATTTTTTTGCATTTAAAATTTGAAGGGTGGGACATTTTTATTTTTTTTTCGAAGAGTGGAATAATTGTCCTTTCAACACTATTCCACTTTAATTTATTTAATTGCTATATATACTTATAATAATATATAGTGCATTTATTTTTGCCAAATAAATACATATAGATGTAATTTAAAAAAATTATATCTCTGGCATATCTAAGATATTGATCGATATTTATTATTTTATGGCAAGTTTGGTAACTATTTTAATTTATTTTTTTTAATTATTAGGTCCCATTTAGAGTAACTATTTAGTTTTTTAAAATTGTGATGGTTTTTGTTGGAATGACTTTGGGCTTTTGGCCCATAGCACAAAAAGAAAAATATAATTTTTATGAGAAAAGATGTAGAAGTTATCCAAACATTGGAAGATTGAGGATTGGCAGGTGAGTATATATACAAATGCTTGAAAAGGAGCTTCCAACGTGTGGTGGTGGAAGTATAACCCTTTCACCATACACGTGCATTGCTGATGTTCGTCTGGTTGGACTGGCGGGTTGGGTTTGGGTAACCACGCTTGCGCGAAAAAGAAATAACTTTTTACTACCTATTCGTTCTAAATTTTATTAAAATAAATATTACATTAGTTTTAATTTTTATTACCTATAACGTTTTCTAAATCCGAATTAATTTCAAATTAATTCAAGATCTAAAAATGTTTTCTTTTATTTCTCTTCAAAAAGTCTTTGGGTGAAATTTTAAGAAAGAAGAAAAACCCTAGCCGTTGTTGAGTTCTTCCTCTCCTTTCTGTGTTCATTGTTTCAGTTTCAGAGCTAGATTTTTCCATGCTTCCAATTCGTTCTCTAACGAGTGCACGTTAGCGTTCGAGTGTTGTATAAACATTGGAGAGCAACCGGTTTCTTGCGATATAATACCAAGGTCGTGTCGTTCTTGCTTTCAAGGCAATGGACTTATCCACGGCACAACAATATTCATCTGGATTATAGTTTTTGACCATTTCTTTCTATATAAACATTTGAGTTCTTAGGAAAATTCTAAAAGAATACTTTTTTTTAAGTTTTCAAAATTTTTCTTTGATTTTAAAAGTACTAAAAAATGTAGACAAATATATATAAATATATATATATATATATATATATATATAAGAATAGATGGAAGTGATGTTTACACGCTTAATTTTAAAAACAAAAAATTGAAAGCCAAACCAAACAGAGTTAAATTTATAATTTTTTATTTTTGGTTTTCTATTTTTTAAAAATAAAAACTATATGATTTCATAATATTAAGATGATTTAAATATACGATTACATAATATCAAGATGATTTACTTTAACCCAAATTTTAAGTAAGCTCAATCCAACCTTTTAGTTCCAAAAAAATTGAGCTAAGTCCTAAAAATTGTATGCAATCACTAATTGCATAATTACCTTCTTCAAATCATGTCAATTATACATCTAAATCTTATCTTAAAAAAATGTTATATGTTCGAGAAGTATATGAAGTAATGTATAATATGAGGACTAAAAATAATAAAATATTAAGTTTAGAGCCTATATAAATAGTGCATTTTAGCTGTCGAGTGAGTAGATATATATAAAAATATATAATCTTAAAAAGACTTCTCAAAAGGGTATATATAAAAAAAATTTGGGTGTAGCTTAGTACCCCTAGCATTCAATAGAAATGTGTCACGTTTATAGTATTAAATTTTTATCGATATGTCGATATTTCCATGTTTTCATAGGTTAGACATCGATATGAGGGGTGAATTGATATTTCCATTATATCGTAGAAAAATCTACGAAATACAAAAAATAATAAAATGTTTATTTACTAATTTAAATTTATTTTTTATTTTTTTTGTTTTTATAATTTTTCTAGAAATATCCATCGAAATCGATATTTCCATCAAAATTTATGTAAAATTAAGATTTCAATATTTTCATCGACATCGGTATTTTAAACTTTGGTCACGTGGCACTTTGCCCTTTTTTTAAAAAAAAAAAAATTATTTGTGTGTAAAGGAGAGGGGAGCCTGAGATTAGGTGCAGCCTAGGCTACACCTAACCATTTCTCTATATATATTCCTTACAAGGATTTAAATACATAATCTCTTACTATGATATCATATTATTTCATCAAAATACATGTAAAGAAAAAGCTAAAACGTCCCAGGTACTTCGACTAATTTCAAAGGAACAACCCGCCTAACTCGACCCTACAACATTTAGGTGTCAAGGAAACACACAGGTGGTCACCAATGGATTGAACCCTTGACTCCTTAACAATTTGGCCTTTTTTTTTTATGTTCCCACTACCACTAGGTCAACCTTTTTTTTTTTTTTTTTGCCTTTTTTAGATCACTTATAGTATATTTAAGAGACAATCTAAATTCTATTTTATGTTTTTGAATGGTCTAATTTCAAAGAATATGCGTTTGAAAAATGTATTTTTTAATGGAAGGGTGATATTTAAATCTTAATATAAATAAATAGAAATACCCTCTCCAAATCAAAAATTAAAAATGAGGTTATTATCCATAATACTTTAGTCTATTGATATTATGCTTATTTTATGGGAATTAATACCATTTATTCGAGAAAAAGGAATAATAACACCTAGATGAACATAATTTAATTGGTAAAGTGCTTATATTATCTACCTCGGAATCAAATATTTGATTTTCATGTTAAACAAAAGAATAAAAGAATAATAACCATATTTTCATCTTTTAGATAACAAAGAATGAAAATTCAAACAACCAACGTGACAAAAGATATGCAACTTTTTGTCTTTTCATTTTTTCATGTACCTAGGAAAAAAACAACCTTTTAGGTATGTTTTGCTAAATATTTACGTTAATCCTTTATTAAATAGAATATACGAATACATATTTTTATATCAAAAAAAAGTTATATATGATTACATAATTTCAAGATGATTTACTTTAACCCAAATTTTAAGTAAGTTGAATCCAACCCTTTAGTCCCAAAAGTTGAGCTAAATCCTAGAAATTGTATGCCATCATTAATTGCATAATTACCTTCTTCAAATCATGTAGTTCATACATCTAAATCTTAACTAAAAAAATAATATAATTAGTGAAGACTAAAAATAATAAAATATCAAGGTTGGAGACTATGTAAATAGTGCATTTTAGGCTGTCATTGTGTCACTATACTTTGAAATTTGTTCAATTTTAATTAATTTATTTTCAACTGTCTAGTTTAAGTTCCTATATTTTCAATAAAATTTACATTTAGTCCCTCAAAGTTAATTTTTACCGAAATTAGTTAAATAATAATAATTTAGGAAATTACTATAAATAGAAAAAATATCAAACTATTTACAAATATAGAAAAATTTCATTGTCTATCAGTGATAGACCGCTATAGAATTCTATCGCGGTCTATCACTGATAGACTGTAAAATTTTTATATATTTGTAAATAGTTTGACTCATTTTTTTATATTTGAAAACAACCCTAATAATTTCCATGCAAGAAAATACAATATGTAAATATGTTTTCAAAATGTATAATAAGAATGCTAATAGATATCAAACTTTTTTTTTTAATAACAATAAACTCGCAGTAGAAACTAAATTAAGATTTATTGAAAGTATAGGGACAAAAATTAGACAATGGAAAGTATAAAAACTAAAAATTAGACAAATTTCAAAGTATAGAGACGAAAATGGTATTTTAAACTAAAATTTATTGTAATTCAACCCCATTTTATAATTTTCTATTTCATAACTCCTTTTAAAATTTTCTATTATTTCAAATATAAAGAAAAAAATTAGGAGACTTTTTAAAAATAGAAAAATAAATGAAACTATTTACACAAAATAACAAAATTTTTAGATAGTTTGATAGATGATGATAGAAGTCTATCAGGGTCTATCGGTGATAGAAATGATAGAAATCTATCACTAATAGATGCTGATAAAAGTCTATCAATGTCTATCAGTAATTTTTTTGCTATTTTCTGTAAATAATTTGACATTTTTTCTATTTGTGAAAATTTTCCAAAAAATTAGTGGGTAATTGTCATAAATACTTCTCAAAAGGGTTGTATTTGTGAAATGTGGAAAAAATTGAGTGCAAATTAATTGGGTTAAGATCTCTATCTTTCATAAAATAAAACATTCAAACTACTATTTTTAGTCTACTATTTTTACTCATCAAAGTTATGATCACTTTTATCCTTCTAATCTTAAAAATAAATAAATAAATAACAACAAATTAATTAGCTAGACACAAGTTTAAACAAACTCAATCTTAAATGGGTCCATGACCCTTGATTGGTATACCTTTTCCTATAGCAATTATGCTCTTTTTTTTTTTTTTAAGCCTTGTTCAAACTTGTCCTTTGTATCTATCCATTGTTCCTCCAATGAAGTGTATGTTCTCTTTATAAGGAAAAAAAAAAAAACCTTAAATTGAATTAGCAACCTTAAATTTGAATTTAGTAAAGTTGAGTCTACTTCGTACAAATTTAAAAAAAGATAGTATTTACGGGACGTTTTGATTGAGAGAATTGGGATGGAAATAAAGGTGGGAATAGGTAAGGGATACACATCCCCTTGTTTGGCATAAGTTTTAAAGCTTTAGACATGAGAATAAGTTATTCGCGTGCATTCTTTTATACTCACGAAAGATATCCATACAAAAGGGTGAGTTTTCTTGATGCACAGTCTCTCTCCTCTTTTAATACATGAATTTATTAATTTATTTTATATATTATTAAAATTAATTCATATATGAATATTAACTTTATAATTTATAAAATTATATTAAAATTTAAATTATAATATTTGAATTTAACTATTCTCTATTTTATGTTTTTGAATTGTCTCATTCCAAAGAATATGCGTTTGAAAATTTTATTTTTGAATGGAAGGGTGATATTTAAATCTTAATATAAATACATAGAAATACTCTCTACAAATAAAAAATGAAAAATGAGGTTATTATCCATGATACTTTAGTCTATTGACAGATTATGCTTATTTTATGGGAATTAATACCATATATTGGAGCAAAAAGAATAATAATATGGAGACGAGCATAATTTAATTGGTATAGTGTTTGTACTATCAACTTCGAAATCAAAAATTCGATTTTCATATTAAAAAAAAAAAGAATAATAACCATATTTTCATCTTTTAGATAACAAAGAATGAAAATTCAAACAAGCAACAATCTTGTCTTTTCATTTTCTCGTGTACCTAAGAAAAAATAACCTTTTATGTATGTTTTGTTAAACATTTACGTTAATCTTTCCATGGTGAACGTTATAACATGTATTATTAAATACAATATACGAATACATATTTTTATATCAGAAAAAAATATGATTACATAATTTCAAGATGATTTACTTTAACCCAAATTTTAAGTAAGCTCAATCCAACTCTTTAGTCCCAAAAATTGAGCTAAATCCTAGAAATTGTATGCCATCATTAATTGCATAATTACCTTCTTCAAATCATGTAGTTCATACATCTAAATCTTAACTAAAAAAAATATTATAATGAGTTCAAGAAGTATATGAAGTTAAGTAAAGAAATAATGCAGGATATGAAGACTAAAAATAATAAAATATCAAGGTTGGAGAATGGATCGCTATACTTCAAAATTTATTCAATTTTAGTTAATGTATTTTCAATTATCTAATTTAAATTCTTATATTTTAAATAAAATTTACATTTAATAAAGTTAAGTCTACTTCATATAAATTAAAAGAAAGATAAAATATTTATGGAAAATTTTGATTGAGGGAATTTAAATGAAAATAAAGGTAGAAATAGGTAAGGGATACACATCCTCTTGTTTGGTACAAGTTTTGAAGCTTTTAAGCATGGGAGTAAGTTATTTCTATGCATTCTTTATATATGATATCCATCCAAAAGTGTAGGTTTTCTTGATGATCACTCTCTCTCCTCTTTTAATACATGAATTTATTCTTTTATTTTATATATTATTAAAGTTAATTCATATATGAATATTAAATTTATAATTTAGAAAATTATATTAAAATTATAATTATATTTGAATTTAACTACTCTAGTTTCATTAATATATATATATATATATATACTTACAATTCTTTTTAACAAGATACTCGAGGAGATAGGATCAGGGAGTGCACCGGAATATCTCAACTAGGTTGACACATCCGTAGCACCCTCATCATGCCCCGAGTCCAAAAGCGATGCATTCCATAAAAAAGAGAGTACAAAAAAGAGCAAGAGAGAAGCTCAAAATACAAAGGAAAGTATTGAGAGGAGGCTAGAAAAAAGCCTTCCAATTTAGAGCTATAGAGGAAGCATCGAAACTATAAAAAATGTTAGATTTTTTACAC
Organism: Lagenaria siceraria; assembly: GCA_002890555.2. Lineage (NCBI taxonomy): Eukaryota > Viridiplantae > Streptophyta > Magnoliopsida > Cucurbitales > Cucurbitaceae > Lagenaria > Lagenaria siceraria. Next base: position 9,217,461 of record CM016485.1, on the reverse strand, counting down.
CAAAGAGCCGCCAACGATATAATATCTTCCCAAATCCCATTTGTACTTCTCTCCACATCCTGAAAAATGCGCTTGTTCCTCTCCATCCACAAGCTCCACAATGCAGCCCCAATAACATTGCTCCATAAAAACGGTAATAACTGTAAAGAACTTATGCATTAATACTATCGATTCATTAATAAATTATATATGTAGCTAATTAATTATCATTATGATTAATATTTTATGAAATTATTTTGTAATAATTATAATTATTTTATCATTGATTAATTATAATTCATTATTTTTTAATCACAAAATATTATATTTATTTTTTAAAACTAATTTTGATTGTTTTTTTATTAATTAATACATCATAATTATATAAATTCATCATATTGATATATCAAATCATGTAATCAAATAACTTTAATTATAAATTCTCTTATAAAATTCTGATAACATTCTCATGCACAACTAAACACAGTCATTCTTGATTTTCAACAATTTTATTTTTAGACATTTTATTTTTAGGCATCATTAATTTTCAGACATCAATAAAATTTTGAACCAAATAACTCTTTAATGAATTAAGGAATATAGTATTTAGAACCACGTGATATTAATTAGGTTGAATTAGGATTAAAAAGGTATATTGTCATAATAAATAAATTAAAGCAATAATGAAAAACCCTATTGGGTCTTAATTACTAAAGGAAGTTGACGAATTAGATTCCAAAAAATAGTGAATGTTAAATTATAGAAGCACACAAAGCATTCGATAAGTAATATTTATTATTTTTTAGGAAGATGTGTTGTCAAGTGGCAAGGTCATCCACGTGTGAAAGGAATGGTAGAATGGACAGTAAAATGAGTACCACAAACCAGAGGGAACTTTCATTGCACTCATTCATTTATGTGAAGATGTGTGAGTCAAAGATTGTGATGTTCGGAATCAAGTATCGACTTATTTTGTTTCTTGGGGATAAAAAATTTAATGGTCAAAATTATTTGTCCGTTGTTCTGGATAAGGCATGGGATCACAGTTACAGCCAGCTCCACTTAAGCGCGGATCTATGAAGGGGCCAGGAAGGACACGTGCTCCCCTCAAACCGTGACATTTTAAATTTATGTATATTATTTTTATTAAATAGAAGAAAAAAAATTATACATATACATTAAGTAATATATTTCTCGCCTAGAACACATTATGGATGGTGGTCTGGTAGCTTGCATGTGCCTACCTCCCCCCTCACGTACAGGGTTCAGAAACATTTCTCTTTTTTTTTTTTTTTTTAATCTTTAATATATTTTAAATTTAATTTGTTTTAAATTCATTTTTGTATAGTGGAATACCAATATTTTTGTATCTTTCTACAATAATTTTATAAAAATTGATTAAATAATTTTTTTGTTTGTGTATAATAATTTTTTTTGCTTGTCTATCTAGATGAATAATTATATAACGATTTATAATAATTTTATAATTCGTATACTTAATAAAGATATCATATATTAGTGCATTTAAATTACATTCATATGAAGGTTAGATTACAATTTTAGTTCTTGAAATTTAAAAATTGTGGCTTATAAATCCATAACCTTTTAATTTTGACTTTAGTCCTTTAAAAATGTCTAATATATTTGTAAATTAATTCAATTCTATATCTAATAGATTTCATAAATACTAAAAATGTTTAAAAAGTACCTACATCTTAAAGTTTGAAGTCAATTGATACATCAATTTTAAAAAGATGGCTAATTATTAAGCACAAAATTAAATTTAATGTCTAATATCACATTTAATTGTTAACATTTTCAAATATGTAATAAACATATTACATGCAAAACTGACATTTTTAATAATTTATTAAATACAAAAATCGAAAATTCAGAAACCTAATAGACTTTTTTTTTTTTTTAAGTTTAAGAACTATATATAAACACAAAACTGAAGGTTTATAAGCTAAACTTATAACATAATATATATTTGTGTCCCTCCTCACTTGAAATTCTGAATCCGCCGCTGAGCTCCACCTCATTTCTTTTCAACCTTTCTTCAAATAAAGCAACACATATTACTAGTAAATTAGGTGTGTTTTTATGTCTTTTCTTCCATTTTATTAAATACTGTTTAGGGTTCTAAATTGAGTTCATATGTCTGTGAAGTTTATATGTTTGTAGAATTCATATGTCTGTGTTTTAGATATTAAGTGCGGAGTTAAGTTCAAATATTAGAGGTATCTGGTGTAGTTTTTTTTTTACATAAATATAATATGTTTTTATGGTTATTATTTTGTTTGTGAATTTTTTTATTCAATAATTCTACATATATTTTTAATAAATTATGAGTTGTACTTTGTTTTATTATTTTTTTTAAGTACATATGTAGTATTGGGAGTTTTGGAAAATGGGGTTTAGAGTTTACTTTTGGATCATGCATTTCATTTTTTTTTTATTTAAGCAATCATTTTACAAATTTGTGTATGTAATCATTTTGCACTTTTAAGCACCATATTTAATTCTAATAATAAAATTGGTAAATGATATGAAATTTTAAGAATTACCAATCAAAATAAACAAATATGAGCAATTGATTTCAATAATTAAAAAGTGCAATTAATTTCATGCAATAAAATATACTAACAAATTAATTGCAAAATTAAAGTAGTATATAGATAAAGAAATTGACACCAAAAATTTTATAGTAGTTTGACACAACCCGGCCTACATCCACTTTCTAAGATCTTCTTAGGTATCACTAAACTAACTCTTTCCACGGCTTAGAGTCAAACCGCTACAAGTTCTTTTTCTGGGCGCAAGAACAAACTTGATCCTTTCCACACTTGAGGATAAAACCGTTACAACACTGATCTTGTTATGGGTTCAAGAGTAATCCTTACAAAAATTTGGAAAAAAAATTAAAAGAACACAATGTATGAACTCTCTAAAAGAGTGGATTTACAAATTTGTAGCACTCAACAAATCAATCCTCACAACATAGAATATCTATCTTAAGAAAAAGATGAAAAGAAGAAAATTGAAACTTAAACAAAATAACAATGGAGGCTTTTGTGTTGGATGAAGGATTGAAAATTATGAAAATTGTTGTAAAAATTTGGAGAATAAGATGAGAATAAAAAGATGGGATAGGTGAAATCCAAATTTAATTTAGACTTTTAGATCTGGATAAAAAAAAAATTGAACGTTGAAATTAAAAATTATATATACAATTTCTTTTTAAAAAAAATTAAAGCCCTAACGGTAACTGTACAGTGTCTATCCTCGATTTTGCCACGTCATCACCACGAACATATTATATGTGAGCTCGATCCAACTATTACTTCAACCATAATTATAAGTAAGCGCGATCCAACCCTTAGTCTCGAAAATTTAATTGTATGCAGTCATTAATTACACAATTGTCTTTTTAAAATCATGTACCACTTTGTACATCTAAATCTTATTTAAAACAATTTCATGTCATATTATATTTAAGCGATATATAAAGTTGAGTAAAGAATAATAATGCAAAGTATATGAAGACTAAAAAGAATAAAGCATACAGTTTATAGAAGATAAGTAAACAATATATTATTTGAGCTAAGTAGATATAATATTCATAATGTTAAAATACCACTTTTACTTAAATAAAAGTTTTATTTGAAGCACATCTCTCTCTATCTTTTTATTCCGTAATAATTTATGTCAATATATGCCATTTCGATTAATCAACACCATATTTTTAAATTTTCCATTTCATATATAACTCCTTTTAGAATTTTCTATTAATATAAAAAAATATATATAGAGAAAATTGATTGGTTAAGAGCTCTTTGAAGTAATAGAATTCTATCGCTGATAGACAATAACATTTTTCTATATTTGTAAATGGTTTGACTTATTTTTATATATTTGAAAACAACCCTAAAAAAAAGGAATTAGATATTGATGAAAGTTAAATGCCCCCGTCGGTCGTTAAATATTTGTTTGACCGCTATTGTTTTATTAAAAAAAAAATTAAAAGATAATGGTTGAATACGTGGCTCATTAATAATATTTTTCTTTCACATTATCTGCATATAATAAAAATAATATGATAATTGTATACACAATAGCTCAATTTTCAACAAACAAAATAATTAATTAATTCACTCCAATAAATATAAACACTTTTTGAATTGACTTTTTAAGTGTTTATGAACATTTTTTTTTACACTTATTTAAACACTTAAAAGGTCAATTCAAATGAGAATATAATATGACTATCCGTCTCTCGCAAACTACATTCAATTTACTAAGATAAATAAAATTGCTAACTATAATAAAGATAATACTCAAAAACCTTAAAATTACTAGCTGACCCAAAAAAATTTATCTTTTTGGAATGTTAAATACTTTATGAACTCTTGTCATCAGTTTTACTACACCTAGCTTTTTTTCTTATGAAATCGTCAGCTTCAAAACACCCAACTTGAATTCAAGCTTATCTTTCTATTTTCATCTTGAATGTTGTGTCTAATGTAATTTCATTAGATTTTTTTTTTTTTTTTTTTTTTTTTATGAAATCATATGTTAGAAGAGAATAATGAAAATAATATGAAAAATCATTTTCTCTTTCTTTAAAAATCAGCATGTGTACACATAGGAAGAAATAATTAACAAGCACTTGATCGTCAACATACATCCAAGGGATAAAAATACAACACCTACAAGTAACATAACAAATCATTAATCTCAACTTCCCCTCCCCCAATTATCCAAAATGTGTAATTAATTTTTGGTGGGAAATTCAAACAAATTCTTTTCTTTCTAGTGGGGAATTTCAACCGAATTGCCTCGTTGGATGAAAGAATTTATATGCAAATAATGTGTAATTAATGTTGCCAAAATTTCAATATAAAATTCTACGTCATCATGAATTTTAATTTTAATTCAGATCCGTCCAAACTAAAAATTAAACAATGAATTATTAGGTAGACAATGCAACACAAACTCAATCTTAAAATTTGAGTCCATGACCCTTACTTGGTATACTTGTTCCCATAGCACTTCTGCTTTCTTTTGTTCTTGTTCCTCAATGAAGCGGGTTCAGTGGGTATAATGAGGGTGCTAAGGGTGTGTCAACCTAGTTGAGATATTCCGGTGCACCCACTAAACCCAACTACCTCTTGTATATTTGTTCAAAAAAATGAAGTGTCCCTTTTAGAGAAAACAAAATAAATCTTCAATTTAATTTGATACAGTTGATCGAGTTTGTTTTATGGAAATTAAAAGTAAGATATTAGTGTATTAGGATAGTAGAACATGATATTGTGATGAAGATGTTACAGATATATTAACCTAGTTGAGATGTTCGAGTACACCTACTAATACTAATCCCTCTTTTCCTTTTGCGTTACTTGTTTCAAAAAAAGATACAATTGAATATTAGGATTCAAAATTATCTTAGTCTTATTAAAGCTATTTAATTACTTATAGGGAAGTACACGAATTGGATTCCACAAAAAACTAATTGTTAATTAAGTTTAAAGAAGGAATGGAATAAATTGGAGTTGTATAAATTTGAAAGGAAGCACACAAAGCAAAAGCATTCCATAAGTAATAACTTTGTGGGAAAAAGTTTGTGTATTGAAAGTAAGTTAAGAAAATGTGTTCTCAGTTGCTCGGCAGTTATAGTCCATGTGAAGATCCCGAAGGCCCGCACGTAAAAGAAGTAGCAGAATGGGCAGTAGCAGAGTACAACAAAGGCGGACATTGCTTGACATTGATTCATGTGTTAAGTTGTGAGTCGCAGGTGGTGGCCGGAGTCAACTACCGCCTTGTCTTGTTAGTTAAGGATGAAAAAAATCATGAGAAAGTCTACGAGACTGTTGTGTGGGAGAAGATATGGGAGAATTTTAGGAAGCTCATTTACTTTAAACCTTACAAGGTATGCTTTTTCTTATAGCACTTACATGCTTTCTTTTGCAACCCTTTTCAAATTTGTTATTTGTATCTATATTTGGTTACTTAATGAAGTGTTCTCTAACTGATGAAACAAAATAAAAATCATAAATTGAGTTTGGTAAAGTTGAGTCTATTTTATTCAAATTAAAAATAGGATGATATATATTAGTTTGTACTCGGATAGTAGAAGCATGCATGACATATATAGTTGAATTTTGGGATTCAAAATTTCTTTTGTCTTAATAAAGCTATTTTTCAGTCTTAATGATCATTTAAGAAATTAGTACGCAAAAAGTGGAATAAAAATTGTAGTAGTACAAATTTGAAAATCATTCCATATTTGGTTTAACTTTTCAAATGTTTACTTTTGAAATAAGTTATTTTAAGAATAATTCAAATATTTGGTAACGGCTTAAAATAGCTTTTGAAATACTCTCAAACTATGTTTCAAACATTTTTTTTTTAATCAAAAAAGAGTTTAAATAATAATGATTTTTTTTTAAAAAAATATTTTTTCTAGACAATCCAAATGTCTAAGAGGCTGTTTGGGGGACAGTAATTGGATGGGTTTAGGTTGTAACGTAATTTAAAAATCTACGTTTGAATTAAACATTTTAGGCTCGATTTGTAATACTAAACTCATTCCGTTCTCACAGTTCTCAACCTAACTCTCTTTCCCACCGTTTTCATGCTTCACGATCTCATTTTCGTTATGTCATAAATTCCTCACACATTCCAATACCCCTCAGATTTCTAATAATTTGATAACATTTCAGCCCCAAACAATCCCTAATTGTGTATATTGAAAGTAAGGAAAATGCGTTCTCAGGTAGTTGGCGGTTATGGTCCATGTAAGGATCCTGAAGGCCCACATGTGAAAGAAATAGCAGAATGGGCAGTAGCAGAGTACAACAAAGGCGGACATTGCTTGACATTGATTAGTGTGTTGAAATGCGAGTCGCAGGTGGTGGCCGGAGTCAACTACCGCCTTGTCTTGTTGGCTAAGGATGATAAAAATCATGAGGGAAAATATGAGGCTGTTGTGTGGGAGAAGATATGGGAGCATTTCAGGAAGCTCATTAGCTTTAAACCTCTCTTGTTATGTTGAACAGATGAAAGCAACAACTACTACTGCTACCAGCTTTTATCACATATGTGTGTGTAATCCCCTTTATAATAAGTCTATATAAATAATAATGGGATAGTAAAATAAAAGCTATCATATATATATATATATATACTCCCTTTATGATCCATATCTATATAATATATAAGATTAAAAGCTCTATCATCCTTTGTTATATATATACAAGTATGTTCTTTGCATGTCTTTTATGTTGGAAAAAATCTCTCACTTCTATTGCAAGAAAAAACAAAAAAAAAAAATAATTGAAAAATTAAAAGAAAACAATCAAAAGTGAGAATACAAGAATTTACGTGGAAAACTCCCAATTCGATCGGAGAAAAACCACGGACCAGAAAAATCTACCATGTGAAAAATTGGCTACAATCACATAAAATAATTCTCTCTCCCTATCCCAATTACAAGAACATTCTCTCAAAGTTTTTGACTACTCACACTTAATCTAATTAAAGTCAGCACACTAAGCTTAAAGTGCTTCTAACTGGGGTGATAAGCTTTGTGTTTGAAGCCCATCACTTTCTTCAATCTTTCTTATGCGAGACAACTACGCATTTCTAATATTTCATTTAAGTACCACCTCGTAAGAGTGTTGCATGAATTAGAAGAAGTAGCATCTTCGGACAAATTGAACTTTCATTTTAATTTGCATGAAATACATGGAGGTCGTCTCTATCTTTATATATAAAGAAACAAAATAAAGGCCAGTAGTGATTGGAGTTTGATAAATTCGTTAATAACATGAAAGGATTATTTTAAGGATACAAACATACATGTAAAGGATTATTTTATGGAGCAATATATTGACTATCGTCTTTGGTGCATATGGATTGAAAGAAATAGAAGAATTTTTCAAGATGTGAACAAGCACCAAAGCCAGTTGTGGGAGGATATTTTATCGATGGCTGTCCTTTGGAGTTCAAAGTCTCTTTTGTTCTGTAGTTATGATGTGTCCTCTATAGCTCTTAACTAGAAAGTGTTTTTGTAGCCCCTGCCTTGCTTCCCTTCCCTCTTTTGTCTTGAGCTATTCTCTAGTTCTTTGTGTATATAACTTTTTATCTTTATGGAATGAAACACTATTGGCATCAAAGTATGATGAGGGTGCTAAGGAGGTGTCAACGTAGTTGAGATGTTTCGGTGCACCCTCTGATCCCTCTCTCTTCTAATATATTGTTAAAAAAAATACATGTAAAAGAAAATTGAAATCTAACTTTTTAGATGCCATGAAACATATACAAGAGATCAAAGTAAAATAGATGTAGAAATTAAATAACATGCATTAATTTGTTGAGTCATCTTTGATTTTAATAAAAAAACTTGTAACGTGGTAAATATTATAACGTGTGAATCAATCTTGATTTAAAATTGTTGAAAAATTACTATAAACAGAAAAAAATCAAACTCTTTATAAATATAGAAAAAATTTACTTTCTATCAGCGATAGACTGCGATAGAATTCTATCGCATTCTATCGCTTCAACAATAGAATTATATCGCTGTCTATCGCTTAAGGGATATAATTCTATCGCGATCTATCGATGATAGACAATAAATTAATTTTTTTATATTTGTAAATAGTTTGACTCATTTTTCTATATTTGAAAATAGCCCAAAATTTTTTCTATTATTAGAAAGCGACTACAAGGCTGACAAATAATCAGAATAGTAACAAAAACATTGAAAATTCTTACAAAGAAAACATAGAGTTGTTTTCAAATATAGAAAAACGTACGAGCCAAACTATTTACAAATATAGAAAAATTTTATTGTTTATCAGCGATAGAGCATGATAAAATTCTATCGCTTGAGCGATAGATAGCGATAAAAGTCAATCGCTCAAGCAATAGAATTCTATCACGGTCTATCGCTGATAGACAGTAAAAAATTTTCTATATTCGTAAATAGTTTGATATTTTTTCTATTTATAGTAATTTCTCAAAAGCATAGTGTGCTCAAACTAAGAATAATTTTGTCAATACAATAAATTTTCTTTTAAGAAAATACGTGGTGTGCTGCTTTCAATAATACCTATATGTTAAGAAAACGTGTGTTTTACTTACAAATTAAATATTTTGTTCTTTTCTCATCGATTTCCTTAATGAAGTTTTGAAACTTTCAATTGATTTTACATTTGAAAACTATCATGCATGTGGTAAATCACCTCGAATATTTATTACACAAAATGAACTTAACTGAGTAATAATTGACATTTATCTTCTTCATTTGAGGTTAAAAGTTTGATCCTACATCGTCACAATGGTTGTACTCAATATACATATATACACACCTACATACATACATGATTATATATATATCCAAGAACATTTCTTTACTTTAGCCCTAATTATATTATTTTAAGTAAACTCAATCTAAGCTGATTTTTGTTCCAAAATTCAAAACTCCTAATAATTGTATGTGACGATCATTAGTTTATAACCTTTCTTTATTTGCATTCATATTGTATCACCTAACATGCAAATGCGAATTTATTATAGGCTTAGGGGCTCGAGCCCTCCTCCACTCCTAACTTCAATCTATTGTTATATTAATATAAAATAAAATTATTTTAGTTATAAAAATGGCTATTTGGCATAGTGGTAAGATGCTCCAACCCTCCCACAATAGGCATAGGTCTAAGTCCTTTTGCACGCAATTCCTTCATTTTTTATTATTATGTTGACCATGGCCATTTTTTATTATTATGTTGACCATGGCAACACATTAAATGTGCAATAAATTAAAAAACATTGAACAAAAAAATATTTTTTTAGGACAATTTTAAAAAGTGTGACAAACTTTTAATTTATGTATATTAAGTCTTAAAGTTTCAATTTTTTGTTGAATAAATTTTTAAATTTTTATTACATTTTTAATTTTGTATTAAATAGAATAATAGGTATTTGGAGGTTTCACTATTGATTCTATATAATTTTGCAAAGTAGTGGCTCTGCAGATGTCCGACATTAACTATTCAATATTTCTTGAAAGAATAATTTTCATTAGACATAACTTTAATTTATATCTACTAGATCAATTATATTTAAAAAAATTATATATATATGTGTGTGTTATGAACGTATTAGACATGAACTACAAAACTTAGAGGTTTATTTGACAGTTTTAAAGTTCAATAATCTATAAAATACAAAATTGAAAGTTCGTGAACTAAATTTGTATTTTTAAATATTTTGCCCTATTTTAATATTTTTACAAAGTTTTAAACTAAGCTTCTTTGAACAAAAATAATTCTGAATCTGCCACTACTAATATGTCTCTAAAGTTCGTGTTAATAAGATGTGGTATTGTATATATTTGATGAAAATAATCAGTTTAGATATATACACCGAAATAGATATATATACACCGCATTAAAACAAACGGACGGATGGTTTGGGGAATTTGGAGTCCCCCTCAAAATTGGTGTTATTGAGGAAAGTTGCTATGAATTTCTTTGTTGAAGAGATCTTCAGGAATGTGGCCAAAGAAATCGTTGAATTAATGTGGGAATGGAAAAGCACCTGAAAAGAGGTTGTTGCTGAGGTTCAATCCTTGGATTGAAGACATTTTTGTGAAAGTTTATGTTAATGTATGCACTCTTTATACTAATCTCATAAGACAACTATAACCATATTTTTTTAGTTTCATATATTTCATAATTCAACTTCCTATTAATACAAATAAATATTGAAAAAATTAGTTACGTTAAAAAAACACTTTCATAAAATAAACCATTATGGATTGGCCTAGTAGTAAATAGAGGGGTACCCTGATAAAGAACTAAAAGGTCATGCATGGGTTTAATTCATGGTGGTCACCTAACTAAAATTTAATATCCTACCGGTTTATTTGACAACCAAATGTTGTAGGGTCAACGGGTTAATCCCATGAAATTAGTCGGAGTGCGCATAAAATGACCCACATACTCAAAGATAACAATAAATAAATAAATAAAATAAAATAAACAGCATTCAAAGTACTATTTTTAGTCAATTGGAGGTAAGAAATAGGGAATTAGATCCCCATCAAAATTATGATCACTTTTACCCTTCTAATCTAAAAAATAAAAAATAAAAAATAAAAAATTAAACAATGAATTATTAGGTAGACAATGTAACACAAACTCAATCTTAAAATTTGGGTCCATGGCCCTTACTTGGTATGCTTGCTCCCATAGCACTTATGCTTTCTTTTGTTGCTCCTTTCATATTTGTGCTTGTTCCTCAATGAAGTGTCCCCTTTTAGAAAAAACAAAATAAATCTTAAATTTAATTTGATAAAGTTGATCGAGTTTGTTTTATGGAAATTAAAAGTAAGATATTAGTGTATTAAGATAGTAGAACATGATACTGTTATGAGGATGCTACAAATATATCGACTTAGTTGAGATGTTCGGGTACATCTACTAATACCAATCCCTCTTTTCCTTTAGCGTTTCTTGTTTAAAAAAAAGAGATATAGTTGAATTTTAGGATTCAAAATTATCTTAGTCTTACTAAAGTTATTTAATTACTTATAGGGAAGTACACGAATTGGATTCCACAAAAAACTAATTGTTAATTAAGTTTAAAGAAGGAATGGAATAAATTGGAGTATTATAAATTTGAAACTCTCTTGTTTTGTAAGGAAGCACACAAAACAAAAGCATTCCATAAGTAATAAGTTTGTGGAAATAAGTTTGTATATTGAAAGTAAGTTAAGAAAATGTGTTCTCAAGTGCCCGGCGGTTATGGTCCATGTGAGGATCCCGAAGGCCCACACATAAAAGAAATAGCAGAATGGGCAGTAGCAGAGTACAACAAAGGCGGACATTGCTTGACTTTGATTTATGTGTTAAGTTGTGAGTCACAGGTGGTGGCCGGAGTCAACTACCGCCTTGTCTTGTTGGTTAAGGATGAAAATAATCATGAGAAAGTCTACGAGACTGTTGTGTGGGAGAAGATATGGGAGAATTTTAGGGAGCTCATTTACTTTAAACCTTACGTGGTATGCTTTTTCTTATAGCACTTATATGCTTTCTTTTGCAACCCTTTTCAAATTTGTTATTTGTAATATCTATATCTTGTTCCTTAATGAAGTGTCCTCTAACTTATCAAACAAAATAAAATTCATTAATTGAGTTTGGTAAAGTTGAGTCTATTTTAATCAAATTAAAAATAGGATGATATATATTAGTTTGTACTAGGAATTCCAAAATTATTTTATCTTAATATAAAGCTATTTTTCAGTCTTAATGATCATTTAAGAAAGTACACTAAAAGTGGAATAAAAATTGGAGTAGTATAAATTTGAAACTCTCTTGTTTTGAAAAGAAGCACAAAACATTTCATAGGGTGCATTTGGTTTAAATTTTCAAGTGTTTAATTTTGAAATAAGTCATTTTAGAAAAAACTAAAGCGTTTGATAACCGTTCAAAATAGCTTTTGAAATACTCTCAAAGTATATTTCAAACATTTTTTTTTATATATAAAAGAGTTTAAATAATAATGATTTTTTTTAAAAAAATATATCTTTTCTAAACAATCAAAATATCTAAGTGGCTGTTTGGGGGACAGTAATTAGATGGGTTTGGGTTGTAATGTAATCTAAGATCCACGTTTGGATTGAATATTTTAGGCTCGATTTGTAATACTAAACTCATTCCGTTCTCACAGTTTCCAATCAAACTCTCTTTCCCACCGTTTTCATGCTTCATGATCCCATTTTCGTTATGTCATCAATTCCTCACACATTCGAACAACTCTCAGATTCCCAATAATCTATCAGCCCCAAACAATCCCTAATTATGTATATTGAAATTAAGTTAGGAAAAATGTGTTCTCAGGTAGTTGGCGGTTATGGTCCATGTAAGGATCCTGAAAGCCCACATGTGAAAGAAATAGCAGAATGGGCAGTAGCAGAGTACAACAAAGGCGGATATTGCTTGACATTGATTAGTGTGTTGAAATGCGAGTCGCAGGTGGTGGCCGGAATCAACTACCGCCTTGTCTTGTTGGCTAAAAATGACAAAAATCATGAGGGAAAATATGAGACTGTTGTGTGGGAGAAGATATGGGAGCATTTCAGGAAGCTCATTAGCTTTAAACCTCTCTTGTTATGTTGAACGAAAGCAACAATTACTACTGCTACCAGCTTTTATCACATATGTGTGTGTAATCCCCTTTATAATAAGTCTATATAAATAATAATGGGGATAATAAAATAAAAGCTATCATATATACTCCCTCCCTTTATGATCCATCTATATAATAAAATTAAAAGCTCTATCATCCTTTGTTCTATATATATATAAAAGTTTTTTTTTTCCATGTCTTTTATGTTAGAAAAAACCTCTCATTTCTACTACAAGAAAAAACATAAGAATAACTGAGAAATTAAAAGAAAGCAATACAAAGTGAGAACACAACAATTTACGTGAAAAACTTCCAACTCGATTAGAGAAAAATCACGGACCAAAAAAATCCACTATGTGAAAAATTTGCTACAATCACATAAAATAATTCTCTCTCCCAACTTCAGTTACAATACCACTCTCTCAAAACTTTTGATTACTCACACCTTTTTCCCTCTCAATCTAAAGAATATAAAAGGAATTTAATTAGAGTTAGCACACCAAGCTTAAAGTGCTTCTAACGGAGACGATAGACTCTTTTTATAGTGTTTGAAGTCCATCACTTTCTTCAATATTTCTGATGCGAGACAACTGCGCACTTCTAATATTCCATTTAAGTACGACCTCGTGTGACATGTATGAGTGTCGTTGCATGAATTAGAAGAAGTAGCATCTTCGGACAAATTGAACTTTCATTTTAATTTGCATGAAATACATGGAGGTCGTCTCTATCTTTATATATAAAGAAACAAAATAAAGGCCAGTAGTGATTGGAGTTTGATAAATTCGTTAATAACATGAAAGGATTATTTAGGGTTACAAACATACATGTAAAAGAAAATTGAAATCTAACTTTTTAGATGCCATGATGTCCAAAGAACAACATATACAAGACATCAAAGTAAAATATATGTAGAAATTAAATAACATGCTGTTGGGCTGCATCTTTAAATTTAGCCCCAAATGAGAACCAATTTTTTGATCTAAAATGAATTTGGAGGTAGTTGTAAGAGAAATTGGATGGGATAGCGAAAAAAAAAAAAAAAAAAAAAAAAAAAAAAAAAAAAGATGTAGTTTGGATTTATGGCAAAAATCAGGAATAATAAAATTTTTGGTAAAAACCAAGAATAATAAGATTTATGGCAAAATGCGTGCAAGACACATGGGTGAATTTTCTGTAATACCTATTTTACCCTTGATTGGTTTGTATGTTCGACAAATGACATATGGTTTAAGTGGCAAGATTGATTCATAACCAGAATTAAAATGCAGTGTAATTGTGGAACTTGATTGGTAGTCGAAATTATCAGATTATACCTAACATATACGATTTCAAACCTGAATTTCAGCATCATCCCTTGATTTTCACCCAGATTTTGAATTCAAATCTATTTTTAGTATTCAAAATATATGTTTATATTTATCATCAAATTTAGTTTGAATTTATATTTATAATCAAATTTCATTGAATTCAAACTATTATTAATATTTGTAAGTGAGGGTATTTTTAACAAATTGTCATTATTATTTTTAATTATTTGATTTGATTTTTCTATTTTCACAATTTTAAAAACTTTTTGCTATTTTTTTAAATGAAACCTATAAATTTGCTATTTATCTAGTCAGCCCTAGTTGTAAAGAGTAGAAGAGAGAAGGCCACGTCTCACATAGAACACAACAAAACTCTCCCAAATAGCTCAACTCCTATCGTATGATATTGTCCACTTTGGGTATAAACCCTCATGACTTTGCTTTTGATACCATTCAAAAAGTCTCATATCAATGGAAATAATTGTCCTCACTTATATACCCATAATCCTTTTCTTCCCTAACTAATGTGAGATTTTGTTCGCACTCTTAACGATCCACCTTAATAAAATAACTTGTAACGTGGTAAATATTATAATCTGTGAACCAATCTTGATTTAAAATTCTATCCATTATGAGAAATCGACTACAAAACTGACAAAAACATGAGAATAGTAACAAAAACATTGAAAATTCTTACAAGGAAAACATATTGTGTGCTCAATCAAAGAAAATTTTTGTCAATTCAATAAATTCTCTTTTAAGAAAATACGTGGTGTGTTAATTTCAATAACACCTCTATGTTAAGAAAACGTGTGTTCTTACTTATAAATTAAAATGTTTTATTTTTTTTCTCATCAATTTCCTTAATGAAGTGTTGAAACTTTTAATTGATTTTTACATTTAAAAAGTACTATCGTCATGCATGTAGTAAATGACCTTAGTTAGAGGTCATAGAGAATAGAATATTCGTTATACAAAGTGAACTTAACTCAATAATAATTTATATTTATTTTTTCATTTAGGATCAAAGGCTCGACCCCATATCCTTATAATTGTTGTACTCATTATACATATATACACACCTATATATCCAAGAACATTTCCTTACTTTAGCCCTCATTATATTATTTTAAGTAAGCTCAATCCAAGCCGACTTTGGTAATAAAATTCTAAACCCTAATAATTGTATGTGACGACCATTAGTTTGTAACCATTTTTCATTTGCATTCAAATCGTGTCACATATGCGAAGACGAATTTATCATATGGGCCTAGAGACTCGAGTCCTCCTCCACTCCTAACGTCAATCCATTATTGTATTAAAATAAAACAAAATTATGTTTTAGTTATGAAAATGACTATTTGACACGATGGTAGGATGCTCCAAACCCTCCTCAATAGGTATAGGTCTAAATCCTTTTGCGTGCAATTCCTTCAATTTTTTTATTATTATGTTGACCACGACAACACATTTAAATGTGCAATAAATTAAAATATATTGAACAAAAAATTATGTTCTAGGATTAAATTACAAGTTTTTTTTGTCCATGAACTTTAAAAAGTGTAGACTTAAACTTTTATTTTGTGTGTATTAAGTCTTAAACTTTCAATTTTTTGTTTAACAAATTTTTTAATTTTCAATTTTGTGTTTAATAGAATAATAGGTCATTAACTATTCAATACTTCTTGAAATTAAAGAATAATTTTCAATTAAATATTTTTTAAAAATTATATATGCATGTTAAGAACGTATTAGACATGAAATAAAAAAATTTAGAGATCTATTAGACACTTTTAAAGTTAAATGATCTATAAGACACAAAATTAAAAGTTCATAAATTAAATTTGTATTTTTAAATATTTTACCCTATTTTAATATTTTTTGTGAAGTTTTAAACTAAGCTTCCTTGAACAAAAATAATTTTGAATCTACCATTACTAATACGTCTCTAAACTTTATCTAAAGCAATATCAAAGCCATAATTTATGCAGTATGTAAATTTAATTAACTTAAGAAAAGTAAAGTTGAATATGAAGACTTAAAAACAATGACATATATAGGTTAGAGACAAAATTGAACCGTGTTCTTTTTTTTTTTTTTTTTTAAAAAAAATATAATAAAATTTAACATCTTAGAAAAAAAAAAGACTATTATTAATATCTTAAATTACAATTGAATATTCTTAATATTAGATGTCCATATTCTTCATATATTACAAATTTCTATTAATCCTTTTCATTAACTCCCAATTATTCTCGTGAGTTAAAAATGTTGAATTATGTTGATCTTGTAATTTACACTACTTCAAATCCTATAAATAGTTTTGTATTCTGTAATATATATCTCAATCATAATAATATTTGTTCTCTCTTTATTTTTTTTATTGTTTTTATTTTTATTTGCAAAAGGTAAGTTAATTTTGTTTTTATTTTTGTCTTGTCTCATATGTTTTTTTAGTTATAAACGTTCTATGTATATAATGTATATATATGAAATACATAATATATACACTATGTATGATTTAAACGTTGACCGCCAGGGGCGGATCTATGAAGGAGCAAGGGGCACGTGCTCCTCTCAACGTGTGACGTCCTATATTTATATATTATTATTTTATATTAAATATTAAAAAATGTATATTTATATATTAAATATAACCTGTTCCGATAGAATATCAATATCGGCCTTCTGCTTCAGTGGTTGTGGGGCCTGTCATCGCTCACTAGACCAAGGTTTAAAATCTTGGGTCTGGTAAGTTTGTCTTTTTTTTTTTCTTTAAGATATATATGTTTAAATGTTAATTTAATTTTATTAGCTAGTGGACTTAATTCACTACATATTTATACTCTTTTTTAAAATATAATTATATATTTTTACTTTGAAAATATATATAATATTTAATTTTTAGTGCACTTAAATAGATTAGAAAAGCTTAATAGGAAATTTTTACATATACAAAAAATGTAAAATTATTTACAGAACATAGCAAAAAAGAAAAAAACACTAATAGACATTGATAGATTTCTATCAATGATAGACTTCTATCATTTCTATCACTGATAGAATTTTATCATCGTCTATCACAACTATCTAAGAATTTTGTTATTTTCTGTAAATAGTTTCCCTTATTTTTCTATTTTTAAAAATTTCTCAAACCTAATTCTATTTTTAATTTTTCTCATGTATATAATATACAAATATTTTTAGATGTTTATCAAATTATTTTACAAAAATAGATTAAATGATTTTTTTTTTCCTTTTGAATCTAGGTGAATAATTCTATGAAAGTCAATTTTCTAATAATTTTGTAATTAGTATTCTTTAATAAAAAAAAATATAATAATTAATTTTAAATTACATTTATATAAAGATTAAATTACTTGTCTCAAAAAAATATAAAGATTAAATTACAAGTTTAGATTCTAAAATTTGAAAAGTGTGACTAATAAATTCATAAACTTTCAATTTTGACTATAGGTATCTTAAAAATGTCTAATAAATGTATAAATTACTCCCAATTTGTTTCTAATAAATCTCATAAATATTAAAAAAGTTTAAAAAATAAATATTTTATAACCATCATCGGTTGGCGTAGTGGCAGTGGGAACATAAAAAAAATTAAAAAAAAAAAGGCCATCCATTTAATCTTGACACTATTTTTTATGAATGAAACTTAATTGTCACAAATTTTGAAGTGTAGGATCTAAATCATTGCAAACTAAAATTAGAAATTAACTTGTTAGAGAACTAAAAGTGTTGGAGAATTTTTAAAAATAGAAAAAAAGGAACTATTTACACAAAATAACAAAACTTTTAGATAGTTGTAATAGACACTAATAAAAGTCTATCAATTTCTATTAGTGATAGGAATGATAGAAATCATCACTGATAGATGCTTATAGAAAGTCTATCAATGTCTGATGTTTTTTTTTTTTTTTACTATTTTCTATAAATAGTTTGATTTTTTTTATTTGTGAAAATTTTTCATTAAAAAATCTACCTTAATTTTTTTTTTATATCAAAGAAAAAAATAAATTTAAGAAAATATTAATGGTTTTACTAAAAAGAAAAAAAGAAGAACATTAACGTTTTTATTATTGAAAAAAAAAACACTTTTAAAAGTAGGCCTCTTACTCTGTAGAAAGGATTAAAAGATAAGATCAGTGTAAAAGAAAAAAACACCCAAAAACAAAAAAACAAAACAAAAACATTCGCCAACTCTTGATTCCCTAAAAATTAAAAATAAATTACTTTGAAAAGATAATGAGAAGACTAAAAAAATAGTGAACACAAGAATAATATCTACGAATTAATATTTAAAAATAAAATCGTTGTTACATAATACTTTAATCTTTCTATATTAAATTTTTAATATAGAAACAAATACTATATAATCAAGGAAAGTTTTTAAAAATAGAAAAATAAGAAAAATTATTTATACAAAATAGCAAATTTTTTAGATAGTTGTGATAGATGCTAATAGAAGTCTATCATGGTCTATTGCTGATAGAAATGATAAAAGTCTATCACTGATAGATCTTGATAGAAATCTATCTATGTCTATCAGTGTGTTTTTTGCTATTTTATGTAAATAGTTTGACATTTTTTCTATTCGTGAAAATTTTTCTATAATCAATAGAGAATAACAATTATTTTTAAGATAAGAGAGAACTAAAATTCAAATCACCATGCATCTTCTTGTCATTTTAGTTTGGTTGGGAAAAATAATATTTATCAACAGAGAATAATCTTTGTGATATTAAATATGCCTTCATCTATCAGCTTAAGTTTTTAAGTTAATTAACGATTTAATATGGTATCAGAACCATGTGAGATATGATACCATTTTAAATCGTTAATTGACTCAAAAGCTTAAAACTAATAAGTGAAGACAAATTTAATATCATATCATTTGCGAATATTTTTTTCAAAAGGCAAGAAAATGAGTAAAAAGTTGTGAATAAATAAGAATAATATTACAAGTTTTTAATATATTCAATAGAGAATAACAATCCTATATTTTTAGATAAGAGAGAATTAAAATTCAAATCACCGGCCATCTCCTTGTAATTTAGTTTTGTTAGGAAAAGTAACCTTTAGGAAGTGTTTATTTACTTTTATGTTATTTTGCTTTTGAATGATAAATGACATCTTTTTAAGTAGAGTAATAAGATCACACATCAAGAACTTCCTTCATTTTTGCCCTAATTTTAATTTTAACTTTAACTTAATTCAATCTCAAAGTCCTATAAAATTTAATTAAGCTCCTCTAATTGTGTATGGCCACTAGTTTGTAAAAAATTTCAATCTATACCTTTAAATTTGGTCACCTCTTATATCTAAAATTTTATCTAAGTAATAAGGGATCGAACATCTGATCTTAAGAGAGAGTGCATTTCAATTTTTATTGAGCTTAAGCTCACTTTAGAAATTCATGTTTCTTTAAAGATAAGATGTATGACCTAAAAAAATATTTTTGCTTCTACAGAAAACAATAGATAGCCTCTGCAAAAAAACGTTCTCAACTATAGCCTTTTGAGAGCTTGCTTATGGGGTTTATAGTTGGAGAGAAACAATAGAACGTTCAAAGTCGTGGATAGATCCACTCTACACTTGTGGGAAGACATTATCTATATGGTCTCCTCTTGGTGTACCATATCATCTCTCTTTTGTAATTATGATAGTTCTAGCATTGCGCTTAATTAGATGACTTTCCTCTAGCCTATCATCGATCCTATTTCTCTTTTAGTTTTTTCATTGCTCCTCATCTCTTTGTCATGGACTTTTGTTTAGTATTTTTTATGGCAATGAATTCTTTTTTCACTTGGGCTTGGCCGTGATGGGGGTGCTTTTAGATATGTCAGCCGAGTTGAGATGTCTTTGTGCACCTACTGATTCATTTTTCCTTCTTAGAATTATTCAAAATATATATATATATTGCTGGAAAGTTTACTTAAGTATTTCTTTTAATTTCCTTTCCTTTTATAATGTGAAAATCTATGTCAATGTATGTGCATGATGATCATATGTTTAATTCCATATTTCGTGACTCCTTTAGAAATTTTTGTTCTAAAAATATGGAGAAAAATATTTGGGGATAGAGTTAGTTTCATAAAATAAGCATCTTTCAATTTAACTACTATTTTCTAATCTATAGGTAAAAGTAAGGGAATATGGAGCATCCTCAAAAGTTAATTATCACTTTTATATTTCTCTAATATATACATAAAAAAAGAATTAATAAAATTAAATAAGACAATTTTGAATCTCATAAATATATTATCTATTTTAAATATTTTTGAATTCTTTCTAGTATGTGGTTAGAGTGTTGCTGTTCAAATATAAGTGAATCAGATTCAAAATTATCGCTTAAGGTAGATGAAGAATTTGATTCGAGAAAATATTTGGAGGATAGAAAGTTAAGTTAGTAGTATATATAAAGGTGAAAGTGATAGAAAGATAAGTGGAGAGGAAAGTGGAAATCAAGTTTGTGAAAGAGAGAAATTATCCAATATCAAAGCAAATTAAAGATGGCTCTTTTAGGAAGCATTTCTGGAGTCCTTCCATTGCAACCACTGAATATTTTGGATCAAGTTACCCTTCAGATAGCTGGTGTTGCAGTGCCTTATATTTGCAAGAATGCAGGGTTTGAAGCAAGCTTGGTGGCTGTGGTGGATGGTACTGTTGAGGATAAGCCCAATGGAAAAATATACCGCCTTAAGTTGAAGCTAAAGGTCAAGGTCGGCACTGCTTATGTTTTTAAGATCTTTCTGGTTGAAGTGTTTGCTCCATTCTTCGACATTCCGACGGCTGTGTCTTTCCAATATGTCGAAGATGTCGGCATCTAAAAATCATCATCACACACACTATGTATGATGATGCTTCCTTTTACATTATTCTCACCTTTTATCTATCCATAAATATATAAAATCTACGTCCTTTTATATATATATATATATATATATATATATATATATATATATATATATATATATATATCCTTCCTATGCTTCTTTCTCCATCTTTGAAAATACATGTCAAGTTTCAATTTATTTTCATACGTTTTAGCGCATTTTTTCATTATATATACTTTTTCTAGAAATGTTACTCACTCATGTGAATGCATTGAAATTTGTTGATAATAACTAAAACTTACAAAAGATTTATAATAATATTTCTAGTGAAAAAGCTATGTTGTCTATGCATATGCTATCAAGTACTTCATTAACATTTAAATGAAAAGTTTGAAACTTCTCTCATGAACAGTTAATTTATTATCGACCAATGGTATAATTGAAGAAGGTGGTACAACATAAGAGAATTACTAAATTTTTGGGAAAACATATATTTAGTCTGAAAGGTCTACCTAAACAACATTATTCTTCTTCCTATTATCCTATCAAAGTAGCAAGAATAAGAATCATTTCGTAATTATCTTTTTCTAAATAAATAAAGAAAAATAATAGAAAAGTAAGAGAAGATCAATTAGTTGGGCCCAATGGGCCAGGCCCATGGACCAGTCAAGCCTAAGCCCATAAAGCCCACCTGAGAACTCTATAAATAGAGAAGTTCTCTATTTATAGATAGAGAAGTTAGAGAACTCTATAAATAGAGAAGTTCTCCTCATTTACAAGGTTCAGAAATTTTACACTCAGGGAGCCTAGAGAGAATTCTCCCTATAATCAGAAGACTTCGCTTGAAGACTGAAGCTCCTTGGAATACATCCATCCAAGACTCCAACATACATCCATCCAAGACTCCAACTTCACGTGCATCCACGCGCTCTGCTTCCATAACTTCATGTGCATCCACGCGCTCCGCTTCCATACATCAGGCGTACGCGTGCATACATCCATCTAAGACTCCAACTCCACGTTCATCCACGCGCTCCGCTTCTATACATCAAGCGTACGCATGCATACATCCATCCAAGACTTCAACTTCACGTGCTTCCACGTGCTCCGCTTCCATACATCAAGCGTACGCGTGCATACATCCATCCAAGACTTCAACTTCACGTGCATCCACGCGCTCCGCTTCCATACATCAAGTGTACGCGTACAGTTGAGAGATAATTAGAGGATCAAGTACTAGAGATCGAACCACATCCGCATCAAACTTATATAAATACAAGTTTAACTCCACGAAACAAATTTCTCAGGAAACCTCGTACGAACAGTTGCAACAGCTTGATGTGTAACACCGCCAACACCTAAATAGTGATGTTCTGTTATTATCATAAATTGTATTTGTTTGACTTAAAAATATAACTTTCACAAATATAAAATTATATTTGTAAAGTGAAAATAAAGAACCAAATCTATTGTTATAGCATTTCTCACCTAAATTCAAAAAAAAAAAAAAAAAACTTATTTTTATACATGGATTGCAATCCACGTATGAATATAGATGCACCAATTCAATGTGTAAACCACCCGCATCCAAAAGTCATGTCTTTAGGCACAAAAACTAAACCTCTATTATTCTTTCAACGAACGCTTATACTCGAAGAGTCGTGTCTCGAAGATTGAAGGGGTAAAATAGATATTTATTAAAAATGTAGGAGCAAAATAGGAAGGCTAAAATTATTCTCTATAACCCCATTTATAGACTATTCCATTGTGTGATGCACATGAAATTAATTATATATAGTTTAGTTTAGTACATAAAAAAATTAAAAAGATTATAATTAAAATTTCAAATAGTTCTTTATAAATTGTTTTGACTCGGAAAGAAAAGACAAAATAGAAATTTATGAAATTTTAAAAGACAAAAGACATTATTGTCCGTTCAAACATATCTCCATTGTTAGATATTGATGTCTCATATCTATGGTTTAAATAATCACACTCATACATGAGATATATATACTACTTCGACGAAAATAGTTGTAATATGACAAACGATGTGATTGTCGGTTCAAACATATCTCCACCATTAGATTGTGATTTTTTATATCTATGGTCTACATTTCACATCCATACACGAAAAGATATATACCACTTCGACCCGAATAGTTATAACTAGAGAAGGATGTGATTTATCCGTCCAAACAAGTGTTTCTACCGTTAGATCATGATGTTTCCTATTTATAGTCTAGATCACACCCATACATAAAAGAATACACTGCCTCACATGTAATCACCTCAACTTGAATAGTTAAGAAGAATGACAAAATAGGATTTTTTTTTTTTTTTTTTGAACAAAATAATAGCATAATGTGAGTTCAGGGGGGTGCACGGGATAAAATAGGAATTACGAAAAGTAGAAACAGTAAAATTGGGATGTAAAGATTCTCCTTCATAACCATTTTTATATACAGTATAGATTGATTATTATAGATATTAGATTAGATATAAGATAGTATAGATAGATAGATATATAAAGATGGATAGATTTCACAATATTATATATTTTTTAATTCATATTTCAACCCTATAGGTAAAAGGAAGGGAATAAAGGTCTTTGGCAGATTCAAAATTTTGTTCACCGGATTTAGTTTCAAACTTCACAAAAATATTAAAATGAGTAAAAAAAATTAATTATAAGATTAGTTCATGAAATTTTAGATCATTAAACTTTAAAAATGTCTAATAAACTTCTAAACTTTTAATGTCATGTCTAGTACGTTCGTGACACATACGATATAATTTTTTTAAAAATATTATTTGGTCTATTAGATATAAAATTGACTTTATATCTAATGATTTTTTTTTTCTTTTTTTATAACATATCTAATGAAATGTAAACTTTGAATTTTTCTTCAACGGAGATGATGACACGTTTATTTTCTTTTATAATATCTCTATTTAGATTTTAAATTAAATCAACAGTAACGAAATTAAAACATATACAAGTAATTCAACATGATTATTGAAGCATGAAGGAATTAAAACATAAAATAAGAAAAATGAAATCTAAATATTTATAAGTACTTAAACATGGATGCTACTAAAATTATAAAATCAATTGAATTGAGTTGGGGGGTTGGATGTCCAAACCCACTAAAGCACTTACGTGTTTTTGTGACATTAAAGGTTTTACCGCAAATAATATACCGCCTTAAGTTGAAGCTGAAGGTCAAGGTCGGTACTGCTTATGTTTTTAAGATCTTTCTAGCTGAAGTGTTTGCTCCATTTCTCGGCATTCCGACGGTTGTGTCTTTCCAATATCTTGAAGACGTCGGCATCTAAAAATCATCACTACCTACACACACCATGTATGATGACGCTTCCTTTTGCATCATTCTCACCTTTTATCTATCAATAAATATATAAAACCTACGTCCTTTTTAAATATATATACACACATATACACATAAATATCCTTTCTTTGCTTCTTTCTCCATCTTTGAAAATGCATGCCAAGTTTCAATTTACTTTCTTATGTTTTAGTACGTTTTTCTATTATATATACTTTTTCTAAAATTGCTACTCGGTCATGTAAATACATTGAAATTTGTTGATAATAATTAAAACTTATAAAAGACTTGTAATAATATTTCTAGTGAAAACGCTAGATTGCCTGTGCATACGCTATCAACTTCATTAACATTTAAAGGAAAGGTTTGAAACTTCTCTCATGGATAATTAATTTATTATCGACCAATTGTATAATTGAAGAAGGTGGTACAACATAAGAGAATTACTAAATCAAAAGAAAATATTTTTAGGAAAACATATATTTAGTCTAAAAGGTCTACCTAAACAACATTATTCTTCTTCTATTATCCCATCTAAGTAGCAAAAATAAGAATAATTTTGTAATTATCTTTTTTCTAAATAAATTAAAAATAATAATAGAGAAGTAAGAGAAGATGAAAATTTGCTCATATGGGTGAAATTTGTACTACTATATATATATTATTCACTTGAATCTAGGATCTCACTCCAATATTTCATTTATTCAACTGTAGATTTAAAAAAGTTTGTTACATGCAAATGTCGAAATTATTACACATCAACATTATTTTTAAAAAGAAACTTAGGTTATTAATTTATATAAAAATTTTAGGGTTTAATTAATACAAGTATTAATTAATATATCGCAATTGATCCAACTTGCAAAGTTTTGACAGTATAAAAATTATTTTCTTTCTTCTGGATAACACTGAGCAAGTAACTTCTTGTATGTATAAAATATTTTCATTTCACTCTTGTTAATTAAATATGTGCCATTAAAGGACTTATATTGGATGTGAACAATATCATATAAGGATATATATCACATCCCTAACAAATAAATAAAGTTTTTGGTTTTGATTAATGTTGCAATAACATTATTTAAATAATTTGAAACTCATCTGTAAGAGACGAGGATGCAGTTAAAGAAAAAAATCCTCTCAAAAAGAACAATTGGGATAAAAGACTTCTAAATCTAGGTTTTATGTTAATTAGTTCAAAAATTAAAATAATTTAATTTAGTAATTTCATGGATGAAGTTTATTCCTTAGAAAGTCCCTTTGTTAATAATCTACCTACTTGATCACTTTATTTGCTTTCTTAATTTAATTTAATTAATGTACATCACAAGTCGGTCCCTAAATAAAATTGGAACGAATATCTCAGCTAAAATATTATCAATCTGATTCCCTGAGTACGATACTCGACCAAGACCGTTTTAACTAAACTATTACTTGATAGGTGCACTCGCGTTACACCAAAATTTTGGCATCACTTTGTCATCGCCCACATCAGATTTGTGTCGTCGCTACACTTTGTTGGTGTTTCACGTGTTCTGTCTATATCTAGTGCCACCTTCCAAATCCAACGTCATTTTTCAGCCCAGCACATCCAGAGTCGTTTCAGGCCTGATCTGCCTTTTCCTTCGTCGTTTCAGTTCAGATTTGATATCGTGAGTTCACCATTACCACCGCTCGTGGCACTGCTTCAGAATGGGTAGTAGCAGAGTACAACAAAGATGGACATACCTTGACATTGATTTGTGTGTTAAAATGCGAGTCGCAGGTGGTGGCCAGAGTCAACTACCGCCTTGTCTTGTTGGCTAAGGATGACAAAAATCATGAGAGAAACTATGAGGCTGTTGTGTGGGAGAAAATTCATTTAATCTTAACACTATTTTTTATGAATTGGACTTTTTAAAGTGTAGGATCTAAGCCGTTGCAAACTGAAATTTAGAGATTAACTTGTTACAGAATTAAAAATGCATACAATAAATCATTGCAAACTATGAAATACGTGAATTAAATTGTTACTTCCATCAAACTTTAAGGACTAAAAGTTTTTTTTAAAAAATTATATAAATATACAATAGAATAAAATTTGAAATAATAAATATAGTTATTACATTATGCCAAAAAGAGTATTGTTATTTTGTAAGACTTATAGTTTCTTATGGAATTTATTTCTTAAAATAATTGTATTGCTTTTTTTTGTATATTAAAAAATCCACCTTAATTTTTTTATATATAAAAAATAAATTTAAGAAAATATTAAGGGCTTTACTAAAAAGAAAAAAGAAAAAAAGAAGAAGAAGAACATTAAGGTTTTTATTATTTAAAAAACATTTTTTAGGGTTGTATGGAATTTTATATATTTGTAAATAATTTTATATTTTTTTTTGTTTATACTATTTTTTTTAAGTAGACTTCTCGTAAAAAGGATTAAAAAAATTAAAAGATAAAAGATAAGATCAGTGTAAAAGAATGAAAAAAAATTCGCTCAACCCTTGATTCCCTAAAAAATTAAAAATATATCCAATTTTAGGCAATTTTTATTTCTAAGTTGATGCAGTAATGAAGACTTTTAAAGAATTTCTTTGAAAAGATAATAAAAGTACTAAAAAAAATAGTGAACACAGGAATAATATCTACAAAATTAATAATTAAAAATAAAATCGTGGTCGCATAATACTTTAATATTTCTATATTAACTTTTTGAATATATAAACGAATACTATATAATCAATAGAATAACAATATTTTATTTGTGAGATAAGAGAGAATTAAAATTCAAATCACCATGCATCTTCTTGCCGTTTTAGTTTAGTTGGGAAAAATAATCTTTTATGAATGTGTTTATAATTTACCTTTGTGTTAATCTTTTCTTTACAAATTTTAATTCTTAGTAACCTTGTATTTTAAAGTAGCAATTACTAATTAAATAAAAAACTACGTTATTAAATTAACATATATTAACAGGCAACCAATTTTCGTTTAATTTTAGTTTTTAGTGAATTATAATTTGACATTGTATAGTTATAACCAAATTTTAAAATATTATTAAAAAGTCAATATCTTTATTTGTCACTTTTTTAAAAAAGAATTTCCAAAAAAATGTATATATTTTTTCTATTTATAATAATTTTTCAAAATTTTTTTATACTGGAAGGACCATAACCTATGTTTTTCACATTTCCTTCTTTAACAAATTTCTTTATCGTCTAATTTCAACGTTGCTAATGAAAACATTATGGAAACACTATGAAACTTGAAAGAAATGAAGTGTGAGAGGGAAAATGTATTAATTTTTAGCAACAATTAAATTAATTAGATGATACATGGATAACTATTACTAATTATGTAGTCTGAATAATGTTTTTCTTCTTTTAATTTTGAATCATGCTAATTTATTTTATGTGTTTTTTATTAGCCGCAAATTTAAGTATCCTAAAATAACTTCAACTACTCTATATTTTGTAACTAATTATAAGCTTATTTTATAAATATTTGATGCAATAAAATCTCTCTCGAAAATAATATTATATACATTGACAAGAGTTGCAACATTTCGATGTGTAACACCGCCAACGCCTAAATAGTGATGTTCTGTTATTATCATAAATTGTACTTGTTTGACTTAAAAATATAACTTTCACAAATATAAAATTATATTTGTAAAGTGAAAATAAAGAATCAATTCTATTGTTATAGCATTTTTCACCTCAATTCAAAAAAACATATTTTTATACAAGGATTGCATTTATACATGAATAGATGTCAAAAACTTGTTGCGTTTATAAAGCACAATGCATAACTGTGATATACATGCGTACTTCTCCACTAATTGGTTGTTATGTGTAATGTGATGCGGTGAACACAAGCTTTGTCTAACTTAAATCCAAGTGTAAATTCAAGTCAGAAACCTGGTGAGTCCAGGGTCGAACTGAGGGACTTTTATGCTTTTGTGAGTTTAACCTTGCGGTGATAACTATGCGATGAATGTCTATACAAAGGTGGAAGATGTGATAACTAATCTAAAATGTATTTACAATACAAGAGAGTTAAGCAACAAGCAAAGGGGCATATGATGTCTGTCAATGAAGTATTTTTCTATTCAAGTAGCATGCGACGGCGTTTGAAAATTACTTTTAATAACAGTCAAGAATTTCTACAGCATGCGTCTATGCACAATTCGCGGTGTCAATCATATATTTTGGTAGCAACCTCTCGGTTTATGATCCACACTTTTCCTTTTCTCTAAGGTGCATGCGATGACTGACTTGTTAAATGTCTCACCTTATCTCTAAGATGTTAATTCTCACTACTTAATGCTCTTTACACTTTCTCTACCCTCTCAGGCAAGAACTGAAGCTTAAACGTATCTCTCAATAGTTTAAAACAATGATTAATGATGCATTAACTAGTGAAACCGCTAAACATGCATAAGTTCACACTTTTGATTAGATCTTCCAACATATCAAAAAGAGTAATATGCAAACAAGCAGGTAGATGAATGAAATATATGGACTTGTATTGATAATTGAATAACAAATCTCTCAAAATCAATTCAAAATACAGATACAAGTAAGAGAAAAAACTAGATTGGAGATGTCGGGTCGTTGAGTCGATCTCTTGATCTCGCTGCCTTCGGAATGGCTGCTTGATGAAGATACTTCAAGGTTGAATATGGCTCTTGCTTTTCTAAGAAGAATTCTGGGCGTTCGTATTCAAAATTCTGTAGAGAAAAGCTTGAGGAGTTGATAATGACAGTGCTCTTCACTCTCTTGGGGAAGCTGATCTCTCGATTCAACCAACCCCTTCTTCAGTTTTTGAGCTGACTATTATAAGCGTCAATATAACTTCTCTCTAATGATTTCCTGACGCATGCATTAAATTTCATGCCCTGCTGCGCCGCTTGCTTTGTCACAAGTGCATTGGCTCTGCCATGAATCCGTCTAATCAGCTACCAACTTGTTCTGTGGATTTGACAGTCGCCGCCTGAGCGTGTAGACCTTTAGCGTTCATCGCGTAGTTCATGTTGGTCGCCTCTTCTATGATTATGTGATCATGGTTGCAGCAGTTCTTCAGCTTTTTTACTTTTTCTCTTTATTCCTGCGTTGAAACAAGGAAATTTTCGTGAATTCTCATTTTATGGCATTTGTACATATCTAATCGCAAAGCATGCTTATTTGCTACGATTTATATTATATTTCTATCATTTCCTTGTGAATTTCTCTAATTGTTTTAAAGAAAAGAATAGAATAACTTGAATTTTTACAAGTTATCACACCCGCACCCAAAAGTCATGTCTTATCAGCACAAAAACTAAACCTCTATTATCCTCTCAACAAACGCTTATGCTAGAAGAGTCGTGTCCCGAAGATTGAAGGGGTAAAATAGATATTTATTAAATATGTAGGAGAAAAATCGGAAAGTTAAAATTATTCTCTATAGTCTCATTTATAGACTATTCCATTGTGTGATGGACATGAAATTAATTATCTATAGTTTATTTTAGTACATAAAAAAAATAAAAAGATTATAATTAAAATATCAAATAGTTCTTTATAAATTGTTTGACTCGAAAAGAAAACATAAAATAGGAATTTATGAAATTTTAAAAGACAAAAGACATTATTGCTCGTTTAAACACATCTCCATTGTAAGATATTGAAGTTTCATATCTATGGTTTAAATAATCACACTCATACATGAGATATACTACTTCGACGAAAATAGTTGTAACGTAACAAAAGACATGATTGTCTGTTCAAACATATCTCCACCACTAGATTGTGATTTTTTATATCTATGGTCTACATTTCACATCAATACACGAAAAGATATACCACTTCGACCCGAATAGTTATAACTAGAAAAGGATGTGATTGTCGGTTCAAACAAGTGTTTCTACCGTTAGATTATGATGTTTCCTATTTATAGTCTAGATCACACCTATATATAAAAGAATACCCCGCCTCACATATAATCACCTCAACTTGAATAGTTATGAAGAATGACAAAATAGGATTTTTTTTTTTTTTTTTTTTAACAAAACACTTGCAGAATATGAGTTCAGGGGGTGCATCGGGACAAAATAGGAATTATGAAAAGTAGAAAGAGCAAAATTGGGATGTAAAGATGCTCCTTCATACCCATTTTTATATATAGTATAGATAGATTATAGATATTAGATTAGATATAAGATCGTATCGATAGATAGATATATAAAGATAGATAGATTTCACAATATTATATATTTTTTAATTCATATTCAACCCTATAGGTAAAAGGAAGGGAATAAAGGTCTTTGGCAGATTCAAAATTTTTCTTCACGGGGTTTAGTTTAAAACTTCACAAAAATATTAAAATGAGTAAAAAAAAAATTTAATTATAAGATTAGTTCATGAAATTTTAGATCATTAAACTTTAAAAATGTCTAATAAACCTCTAAACTTTCAATTTCATGTCTAGTACGTTTTTGACACATACGATTTAATTTTTTTTAAAAAATTATTTGGTCTATTAGATATAAAATTGACTTTACATGTAATGAATTTTTTTTTCCTTTTTTATAGCATATCTAATGAAATATAAACTTTGAATTTTTCTTCAATGGAGATGATGACTCACGTTGATTTTCTTTTATAATATTTTTATTTAGATTTTAAATTATATAAAATTAAAACATATACAAGTAATTCAACATGATAACTGAAGCATGAAGGAATTTAAACATAAAATAAGAAAAATGAAATCTAAATATTTATAAGTACTTAAACATGGATGCTACTAAATTTATAAAAGCAATTGAGTTGGGGGGTTGGATGTCCAGACCCACTAAAGCACTTACTTGTTTTCGTGACATTAAACGTTTTTATAGCAAATAATATATATTATTTAGGCTAAATTATAAAAAATGACCCTGAGTTATATACTTTGTGTTAAAAATATCCTTGAACTTTCAAAAGTTTAAAAAGTATTCTTAAACTTCGAAAAGGAGTTCAAAAGTACCCATGCCGTTAGTTTTTTATGGAAATCATTAGAGTTTGTTTCAAAAATACCATTGAACCTTTCAAAAGTTTCAAAAATTCCCTTAACTCAAAAAAAGTTAAAAAATACCTTCACCGTAAGTTTATAAACAGAAACCATTAATATCTCATCCCAAAAATAATTTTAAATTTAAAAAAAAAAAAGTTTAAAATTTCTCCTTACATTAATATGGTGATCAATTTGTTTGAAGTTTTCTTAAGTTCGAAATGAATGAACTTTAAAATAAATTATAAAGATATCCTCATTTGTTTTGTTCATATAGATACTCGCATTTTCTTTTTATTTTCCAATTCTTAGCTAACACCAATTTTCTCACCAACAAAAATTTTAAGTTCAAACATAAAATCACATAAAATCTCACAAAATTCTAAGATCAAAATCTCCTCTTAAACATACCAAAACGATAAAAAAGACGTTAGTAGTTGAGCGTGTTAATAACCGAATACATTTTTTTTATTTGACTATTTATCGTTTTGGTTAGAGTAGAGTGCTGCTCTTCCAAATATAAGTGAATCAGATTCAAAGTTATCGATTAAGCAACAAAAACTATATTTTCAAATATAATAATAAAGAAAGGTAGATGAAGAATTTGATTCGAGAAAATATTTGGAGGATAGAAAGTTACGTTAGTAGTATATATAAAGGTGGAAATGGTAGAAAGATAAGTGGAGAGCAAAGTGGAAATCAAGATTGTGAAAGAGAGAAATCATCCAATATCAAAGCAAATTAAAGATGACTCTTTTAGGAAGCATTTCTGGGGGCCTTCAAGTATCCGTGGATCTTTTGGATAAAGTTATCCTTGAGCTAGCTGCTTTTTCAGTGACTGAGTATTGCAAGAATGCAGGGGTTGAAGCAAGCTTGGTGGCTGTGGTGAGTGGTACTGTTGAGGTTGGGCCAAATGGGAAAACATACCGTCTTAAGCTGAAGCTAAAGGTCAAGGTCGGCACTGCTTATGTTTTTAAGATCTTTCTAGCGGAAGTGTTTGCTCCATTCCTCGGCATTCCGACGGCTGTGTCTTTCCAATATGTTGAAGACGTCGGCATCTAAAAATCATCACCACACACACACACCATGTATGATGATGCTTCCTTCTACATCATTCTCACCTCTTATCTATCAATAAATATATAAAACCTACGTCTTTTTTAAATATATATATATATATATATATACACACACATACATATACACACATATCCTTCTTTTGCTTCTTTCTCCATCTTTGAAAATACGTGCCAAGTTTCAATTTACTTTCCTAAAAACGCTACTCACTCATGTGAATACATTAAAATTTGTTGATAACAATTAAACTTATAAAAGACTTGTAATAATATTTCTAGTGAAAAAGCTAGGTTGCCTATATATACGCTATCAACTCCATTAACATTTAAATGAAAAGTTTAAAACTTCTCTCATGGTAATTAATTTATTATCGACCAATTGTATAATTGAAGAAGGTGGTACAACATAAAAGAATTACTAAATCAAAAGAAAATATTTTTAGGAAAACATATATTTAGTCTAAAGGGTCTACCTAAAAAACATTATTCTTCTTCTATTATCCTATCTAAGTAGCAAAAATAAGAATCATTTCGTAATTATCTTTTTTCTAAATAAATAAATAATAATAATAGAGAAGTAAGAGAAGATGAAAATTTGCTCATATTGGTGAAATTTGTACTACTATATATTATTCACTTGAGTCTAGGATCTCACTCCAATATTTCATTTATTAAACTCTACATTTAAAAAGTTTGTTACATGCAAATGTTGAAATTATTATACATCAGAATTATTTTTAAAACGAAACCTAGGTTATTCATTTACATAAAAGTTTTAAGGTTTAATTAATACCAGTATTAATTAATATATCGCCATTGATCCAACTTGCAAAGTTTTGACAGTATAAAAATTATTTTTTTTCTTCTAGATAACACGCTGAGCAAGTAACTCCTTATATGTATAAAATATTTTTATTTCACTCTTGTTAATTGAATATGTGCAATTAAACGACTTATATTGGATGTGAACAATATTATATAAGGATATATATCACATCCCTAACAAATAAATAAAGTTTTAGGTTTTGATTAATGTTGCACTAGCATTATTTAACTAATTTGAAACTCACCCATAAGAGACGAGAATGCAGTTAAAGAAAAGATTGTTCTCAAAAGGGTACAATTGGGATAAAAGATTTGTAAGTCTAGGTTTTGTGTTAATTAGTTCAAGAGTTAAAATAATTGAGTTTAGTAATTTCGTGGATGAAGTTTATTCCTTAGAATGTCTCTTTGTTAATAATATACATATTTGATCACTTTATTTGCTTTCTTAATTTAGTTTAATTAATTTACATCACAAGTCAATCCCTAAAAGAGATTATCAATCTAATAGGACGATACTTGACCAAGACCATTTTAACTAAACTTTTACTTGATTTGTGTCGGTTTAGTTTGGACCCGTCAAACTACACCGATTTGGGGAAAAAAAAACAATAATAATTCGAGTCATTAGGACTCCTCGTATGCAACTTATAATCGACTCCAAACAAGCTTTAAACCAAAAATTTGCATTCACATTGAGATATAATTTATAGTACCCAATTTGTATTTTACACTAATAACAAATTGATGTAGCAATATCATTGGTGCAGCTCTTTGATTCATTTGGTTGGAGCGTAATAACAAAAATTTTAAAGATTCTCTTCTATCCTTCTCAATTGAAAGGATTCCCTCTAGTACTGTTCCATTGTATTTGCTCTCTTTGCCTTCGATCATAATGAAGTTTTCTCAAGGATATATCATTTCAAAAGAAAAATTAAACTTTTTAAATAATTGATATAAGTTAATCAATTTAGACTCTTTATTAAAATGGGGAATTGCATTGGGTATCAAAATTTGATTATACATTAACATCCATATCATCAACTTTAAAAATATTGTAAATATGTCAAAATATATGGATAACAACATAGCACGCTTGATTTGATTTTTATGTGAAAATATATTCCAAAATTACCCTTATATCTCCAAAAATAGAAAATTATCATTTGATATTCTTCCCAAGCGCGTTTCTTCATCTCTTCGACACTCTCCTTCCCACGCGCGTCTTCTTCTTTAGTGCTCTCCAAGTTTCTACAGGTTTTTTTTCCAAATCTTTTTTTGATTTCGTTAGCTAAACCCACGGCTTCAAAATCACTATTTCTTCTTGAAGCTACGGTTTATTTTTTATTTTTTTTGCTTGAATTTCGTCCTCACCTCTCTCATTTACGATCGTAAACACAATTTTACTGGTTTTGATTTCGTCAACCGAAGATTTTTTTAAGCCAATTTCGAAAGTTTTCAACCATTTTATTATTTTTTTTTTTTTGTTGAAGTTCGTCCTTACGATTGCGCTTAGGTCTGATATGAGTTTTCTTGTGGTTGCTTTGTTATCTGATTTGTTATTTGATAGTATTTAGTTTGTGATTGTCATTTGATTATCATCTAATTGCTATCCGATTAGTATTTGATACTTGGTAGTTTGTGATGTATGTTGGTTTTTTACTGTGGTTAAAGATCAATTTACAAAATGTCCCGTTGCTTCTTTTTCTATAGTTGAGGCTAATTTTGAAGGTGACATAGAAATCTTTAAAGATGTTCATAGTAACAAAATGTCTTCTACATTGTCTTTGAAGAATAAGGATTTGTTTGCTAGTAAGAAAATTTCGTTGAATTCGTTTCATTTTATAGCGGTAAAGAATAATTTTGAGTTTAGGACGTTGAGATCAAATCCAAAATATGTTGAATTGGTATGTACTCAATATGGTTGCCAATGGTTTGTTAGAGCACCATGTTATAAAAGTAGCGAATTATGGATGATTCGAAAGTATGTTAGCAATCATAATTGTTCTATGATGGTTTGTGCTTCTCATAAGCAAGCATCTTCAAAATTTATTTGTCATTGTAGTTGAGAGTTTAATATACAACTATGATCATTCGACTCCCAAAGATATTATACATCATATACGGATGAACCTTGAACCTATGTGATGGAATGTCCTGTTAAAGTATATCGACACTATATTAGTTTTTAATAAATGAGTGTAACAAACATTAATCACTAATTACATGAAGTACACATGAGTGAATCAATAGGGCAATCTAACAATGTGGTAAAATGCTACTTACTGCTTTCTTTGTTCTTTATTCTTTTGTTTTTTTGTTGAAGATTCTTCCTTCTCAAATTTTATTAGTCTTTTTTTGTTTTTTTCATCTGTCTTGTTCTTCCTATTTTTTGCAATAAAAAAACAAGCAATTATATAACATTGGACAAAAGATGAAAAGAATGCAATCAGAAGCCAATTAAATGACAATCATAAAGTAATCATATAGTAATCGCACGACAATCAATTGACTATAAGAAACTATTAACTATCAATAGGAAATCAATAGTAAATCATATAGTAATCAAATAGAAATCAGCAGACAACCTAAAATCAGCCCCATATGGAAATCAAAGGAGAATTAGCAGTAAATCATATACTAACCAAATAGAAATCAACTGAGAACCCCATATGGAAATCAAATGGAAATCATATAGTAATCAAATAGAAATCATCAGACAACCAAAAATCAGCAGACAACCCCACATGGAAATCAAATGAAAATTAGTAGGAAATCATATAGTAATCAAATGGAAATGAGCAGACAACCGAAATCAAATAGAAATTAGTAGGAAATCATATAGTAATCAAATGTAAGGGTATTTTTGACTTTTTCTATCAACGAAATTGGGCTGGGCTTATAAACTTTGACATTTTTGCAAAACCATAAAATATATATTATGGACCTAATTTTAACAAATGTTTTTGACATGGCTGCAACTAGCCCTATTAAAATTACATTTGAAAATCGAAAATCATTTATATATTTCATTATTGCACACGTGTGTACAACTTCTTCAAATGTTAGATTAATAAAATGGATAATTAAAACTGATACATGGACAATGTTTTCAAAGAAAATCTTAATTGAGAGTCTAAATTGATTCGTTTATAAAAAGTTTAAGTGTTTATAAGTTGATAAAACTACAAGTCTCACACGATGTTATTTATCCAAAACAGAATATAATATAAGGTATAATTAAATTGATACACTTGGTGTTTAAATTAATATAATTATTAGTACATAATTTAAATTGATACAACTTTAAATGAAATGAAATTGCTTGAGAAAAGCAACACTAGAATTGAATTTTTGTTGAAATGTTGTAACTTTGTGACCATTTGGGAGTTTAATATGTACATACTTTGCTTTTTAAAGATGAAATTTAGCAAAATTGATCAAACTTAGCTAGGTGTTTGAGCTTTTTAGAGAGTTGAAACTCAAATTGGAAACATAGTTTTTAAGTTTGAAATCTTGTCAAATAATTCGAACCTATTTGGAATTGAAATTTTTTTAAGAAAAACAAGATTTCAAATTCCTAACTTCTTTTGTGCATGTAAACACATAAATTCATTTCAAATCATCCGCCCAAATTGGGAAGTTCCAAACAAGGGGTTTGAAATCAAATCGGAAAAGATATATGCTAAAGTAATTTTATCTTTCTTCAAGAAAACGTAACGTGCTTAAAAAGTTTCTCCTATGGTTAAATTTTCTTATTAACTCATAATTGGAAATAAAATTGTTAAAACAGGGGCCTATTTAGGACTGATTTTAATGATTTTAAAGTCATTAAAATCATTTTTCTCATTTTTAAAATCACTAAAAAAACACACTTTAATCACTCAAAATTAATTTAATTTTCAATTTTATACTTTTAAATGCAATTTTCAATCATCAAAATTAGTTTTGAAGGATTAAAAACATA
Source organism: Lagenaria siceraria (assembly GCA_002890555.2). Lineage (NCBI taxonomy): Eukaryota > Viridiplantae > Streptophyta > Magnoliopsida > Cucurbitales > Cucurbitaceae > Lagenaria > Lagenaria siceraria. The sequence goes on along the minus strand of CM016485.1, from coordinate 9,179,889 downwards.
TTTCACGGTGATTTTAAAAAGAATAAAAGTGATTTTAGCCATTTTAAAATCACTCTCCCAAACATGTTCTAAATTAAATTTCAAAATGTACATTCAAAATCATCACATGTGCATTTTATACCTACCCAAAAAAGAAATCTCTAGAGTGGTACCTTATTATTTTTAAGTTAACATACATCGACGTATTGTCAATTGATTAATTCTAGTATAACTTAATTGATTAAAGAATATTGTCAGATGATATAAAATATTTAAATTTGTCTTCACCAATTAGCTTAAGTTTTTAGATCAGTCGAAGATTTAAGATGATATCAGAACATGTGGTCCAGGGAGGTTCCTATGTTCAAGCTCGTCCAATGTTATTTCTTCTCCAATTAATATTGATTTTCACTTGTTGGGTCTAAAATTAAATTTGTTTTCACTCATTAGTTTAAGTTTTTGAGTCAATCGACAATTTAAAAAAATATATATAGATATGTCATCAACCAAAAGTCGAGACCCCCAACTTACAAAATCATAAATTATGAGAAAAGACTCACTTGAACACAAGATTAGACATAGATATAGGCTTTATTTTATTGATATTCTCCCATTTATTAATAGATAAAGATGATACATGACATGCATTATTTAAAGTAGATTATTAAGTAGATAGTAATGTAACTTCCCTCATGAAACAACAACAGGAGCAGGACTGAGTGGAAGCCACACTCTAATTACAAGGCACAAAAGCTTCGAGTTGCCAAGATCGATCTAATGGCTTCTCCAGAACAGTTGCCAAGTAAAACTTGACAGAAACAGATAACATTGGAGGACAAGTTATTATATGTTCTGCCACTTCAACCACAAGCCTGTATTCTTTGCCTTCGCTCATCGGCCTAGTCTCACCACTCACCACACGGATGAACTTCATTGATGCTCCTACTAGCTTGTGTGTGTGTTCCATCACTGAAAACCTTCCCATCTCTTGCACGTACGGATCGTGGATATTCTTGATTGGTTCCCAACCGCCTGGCTTGCACCGGTTTTGGTGCAAGGCATCGTTTTGTCCCGGGGCGATGACCTCAAAATCCATCGTAACTTTTGATAGATAGATCTTTTGTTAATTATCTGGTGGTTTGTTGGTCTTGATCTAGAGTAGTTGTGTTTGGTATTTATAGTTGGGGTAGTACGCTGTGGCAATCGATGTCATGGTATTTGATTCGGATCGACTTGGAAAAGTTTAGTATAGTAGAATCTAATACGTGGATCGTATTAAATAAAGATAGGTTTGAATCCAATTCAATTACTTGGGACCATTGTTTTGTTGTCTTAGTCTACTATTAGATTCTTCTTGACGTCCTAACTATGTAACGTTTGAGAATAAATAAAGAGAAGGTAGATATAAGGTCCCATTAGGTAACTATTTTGTTTTTGGTTTTCGTTTTTTAAAATTAAGTCTATTTCCTATTAATTTCTTACTATGATTTTTATTTTTCTTGAGTAAAAAAGTTGAATTCTTCATCAAATTTCAAAAACAAAAATAAGTTTTTAAAAACTATCTTTTTAGTTTTCAAAATTAATAAAGCAAGAAATATAGAAGTGAAATGAATGTTTATAGACTTACTTTTCACAAACTAAAAACTAAAAATCAAATTGATATATAGTAAGACTTTTAGGATTCTGTATACTTTAAAGATGCATAGGAATATCCTGAAATGAGAATTCCACTGCCCCACTCCTTTACATGTTTACAAGATTCTCCTGCCTCTTAAGAGATAGGAAACAAACAAACAAAAAACAGAGCATCAGATTATACTTGTTGATGTTTGACAAATAGGGGAATAAATCATTATGTACAACAAGATATCATCGCTTTATATTTCCTTTCTCTGAAGATATGTTCATCAAATAATATACATCAAGTTACAATGCAGGTCTACCTGAGTACACAGAATAATAAGGATGAAAGAAAGATATCTAGAATAAATTACTCAAAGAAGTTTATAATAACCTTAAAGTAAATGTATTTGTTTCACTTTATGGATCACTTGCTTAAACTTCCTTGATGGTTCTTCATACAAGATTGCAGGATTATCGAACCCTGACGCCAAGCTCGGCTCATCAAGAAATGCACGGAACGAATCAGCCACTGAATATGAAAGAGACTCGAGGTTGTAACCTCCTTCCAGGAAAAAAACACATCGACCCTCGCATAATTCCTTTGCCAGTTGTTTAATATTGGATGCAAGCATGTAGTATGTTCCGGTCGTGAATTGCAGATTGGCTAATGGATCTAATACATGAGCATCGTACCTACAGAATTAAGTTCCAAGATATTCATACTAGAACATAATTAATTAATATGACTTTGAAAATCAACATATTAATACACTCGAACATAATGAATAGAACATATGCTTAAACGTGCATGATTAAGAAATACATTAAGCAAATGTCATTACACAAAAAAGTTGATTGATGCTTCATGCTTATTAAAATTTTCTAGAGGTTGGGAACTGACCCAGCAGAGACGAGAATGATATCAGGCTTAAATCTTTGAGCACAGGGTACAATTACTTCGTCAAACACCATTTTCATGGCATAATCACCTGAGCCTCCCGGTAGAGGAATATTCAGAGTTGTTCCTTCCCCGTCTCCACGACCCACTTCATCGATTTTACCAGTTCCAGGGTAACTTCCATCCTGAACCAGAAGGGATTAAATTACCAATGAGAGTTAATGCCAAGTAAAAGAACATGTGCAAAGTCCAGGAAACCCCAAGTTTTACAGTTACCAACAGTCGTGCATCACAGTTTTACAGTTAATTTCTCATGTCTGAGTAGTTCATGCGTGTTTCTGATAACCACATCAAAGAATCAAATATATAGCACATTGTTCTTAAAGAATGCTAACTTGGTGAGTTGAAAGGAAGAATATATCTGAATCGTCATAGAATGCATCACTTGTTCCATTCCCATGGTGAGCATCAAAATCTATAATAAAGACACGCTTCAATCCATGCACACGTTGGGCATAACGAGCTGCAATAGCTACGTTCCCAAAAACACAGAATCCCATCGGTCCCTTGGGGACTGCATGATGTCCTGGAGGTCTTATCAATGCAAAACCAATTGGCGGATTCTTGTAGGTTTTTGATGCTTTAACCTGAAACCAAGTACACAGGAATATGAAACTTTAAATACTTATGCGTGTGCAAAGGATTTGGACAAGGAATTAAAATCTAATGTCTCAACACTTGAAAGTAGAAAGCGTGGAATTTCTCTTTACAGATTGGCAGTTTGCCTAAATATAAGGGATAACATACAAAAATTATCATTAAGAAGTGACTATCGCGCTGGGTTGAGACATCACCACTGAATCAAGTAAAGAAAGTCCTGCTCCAGCTGCAACTAGTGATTCATTAAATGTCTGCATTGCCAACAGAATCAAAATGTCATCACGCTAATGGTATTGCTCCAAATAAAAACATTAATGCTAAATTATCATGTGATATGTTACATTACATATAAGACACTTGCATATGTGGCATGCGTGAGTGTGACACATGTGTGTGAAATCAGAGATCAAATTGCTATGGTTAGGAATAAGTAGTAGGTTTTGTGGGTGAAAGGATTCATTTTTTGAGCAATGACATTTGTTCGATATTATCCACTTTGCACATAGTTCCTCCTGGCTTCATTTTTTGTTTCACCCAAAAAATCCGACTAGTAATACTTTGTGGATTTTTGCTGTCAAAGTATTACCAGCCGGATTTTGGGTTTGAAAGGATGTTTGGTGTTAGTGTTATCTTTCTAAGTCTTTTTTGTATTTTTGTTTTCAAGTCTTTAGTTTGTATTGGGAATTTTCTCTTTCACGTTGATCTTTGATTTGTATTGGGTTGAGGATGCTTAGCCAATGTGGGGCCTTCCCAAGCTAATGTGGGAATTTGTTTGCCTTGCTAACACTCCCTGCTAAGTATAACAGCTTTGCATATCAAGAGAAGATAAAAGAGTCATACAAATGACAGGAGATTGTATTTACAAATGGCGGATCCTACACAGCTACCAAAAGTAACAACTCAGAACAGCTGAGTAACTATGGCAATGGGTGACACCATTAAAGAGAACTAGAACAAGCAAGGCAATGAATGTAAGGTTGGATCAGTAGGCAATAGAGGTTTTCTTTGTCCACATTCACAGGAATCTGAATACATTTTGCTAAAAACATATCTCTAAAAACAAAATTCTGATCTCATAACTGCAGGTTGGAAATGATTGACATATTCCATTCCAACCGGCTGCAGAGGGAGGGAGAGTGGAAATGGTTTATATGGTTTAGGTTTTTTTTTTTTTTAATTTTAGCTACTAAAGTCCTGAAATCATGGAAGCAACTACAGTCTTCGGTATTTTTAAGTTTTATGTATAAGATTTAGCCATGATTTCAGGACTTTAGTAGCTATGTTCGCGGACTTAAGGGTCCTGAGTCACTGACTTCGTAGATCATAATTTAGTTTAGAGTTCATGATGGAAGGGATAGGCTTTTGGAAGAACGGTTGAGTGGAGGGTCCTAACTTTCTATCTGGTAAGACCTTTTTTCTCTTTATGAAAATAACCACTTTCATCGACAAAAAATGAAAGAATACAAGGGCATCCAAAAATTCTAGCTCACAAAAAAGGGGGAGCACCCTCTAAAGAAAGGGACTCCAACTATGCAAAATAACACCTATAGAATAGTTACAATAAGCCTTCAAAATCGAAGTCCACAAAGAAACATATAAAGAACATGGGACCAAATCTCGCTACGGACCCTCTCCACACCTTTAAAAACTCTATTGTTCCGCTCACCCCACACCACCCACAAGATAGCACACACCGTCGCAAGCCAGAGAAAGCAACTCTTCTCCCCACAGGGCAGGTTAAGAAGGGGCTCCTCAAGCAACGCTCCAACATCTCTGTGCCTCGCAAGCATAATGCCAAAAGTCTAAAACAAAGAATCCCAAACCAAGCTAGCAAACTCACAACACCAAAGAATATGGTCCATGTCTTCTTTCGCCTTCCGGCGAAGAATGCAACAAGACCCACAAGTGAGGGCAGCTTCCTCTTAAGTCGATCTATCGTGTTAGCACGGCCATGTAAGACTTGCCAAGGAAAGAACCTCACTTTCCTAGGACTCTTAATCCTCCAAAGCACCGAAAAAAAACAGACATGCCTAGGGGAGAAGGATCGATCAAATTACGAAAGAAAGACTTACCCAAGAACCCCTCCAAAGGATCTATCTGGTAAGACCTAATTAGAAGACGAGTAAATAATAGTACGTGAAATATAGACAAAGAAGCAAAAAAAGAGGCAGCAGACAAACTCACAGTGGCAGTTGCATATGTCGGTCCAGAGCCTTCAATTAAAATAAGTCCATCTTGAGAAGCCCTATCCATAGCCTGTAAATATGCAGGAAAAAAATTCGATTACAATAAGACTTTGGAAATGTTGCTACATTAAGCATCTCCCATGGTCAGATCAGTTTGCTTCAGCTCGTCTCAAGGCTTCTTGGCGTGCTGCTGGATATTCTATTCAAGATTTGTGTCTTAATTGGAATGGTTTTGTTCTTCCATTGTAATCTCTCTATTTCAGTGTCTTACTGCTTTCTAATTCACTCTCTTGTGGAGTTCGCATCTTTTGAGCATTAGTATTTTCATTACGTCAATGGAAAGTTTTTTTTTTTTTTTTAAGATATAACTCAGATTCACTTTCTTTTAGCAAAATTGGATAGTGTATAGTGTATCTCTTCCTTTGGTGTCTTAATCACAGGAAATTTTTCTGTAACTACAGCCTATTCATGATTGTGAACGATTGGAAAGTTCTTTAGTTCTTGTAGGTGAGGTTCCTTCTTTTCCCAGCCTAAGGCTGATTCTTTTCCTTTTTTTTTTTTTAATACAAACAGGTTTTTTTTAAAAAAAATCAAAATTATATATATATATATATATAAAAGTGTTCTCGATCCAAGAAGGGGAAAAGCAATGCATTATGCACCAAAAATGGGGCACAACAATTCGACAGGAAAAAATGCCTAAGGGACAGAGAAAAACTTGCAGTTTCCATGCTCACTTAAAACGTTGGACTTCTCACCAGAAATTTTAAATAATTTGTTTTCAATCCTGTTACCATCTCAATGGATCTACAGGATATAGTAGCCACCCCCCCCCCCCCCCCCCCCCCCAAAAAAAAAAAAAAATTCCATTGTTTTGTGTGCACATGAATGACAAAATTGATATCAATAAATTAGATAGATATGTTCTGAAAGTGATTACAAAATATATTTTGCCTTCCCTTTTCTTCTCTCTCTTCTCCGTATCTTTTTCCTTAATTCCAAGGGACTTTATCCATATTGTAGACGGAAGGTGGTTGGTAAGGGATAATGAGTGGTTGTGTGGTACAGGCAGGGTGAGGGGTTGACATCAACTTTGCAATAGAATGACCCAAGACTTGGAAATAATAGATACCAAGAGGATACCTTCTCAAGGCCTGCCACGTATGATTTTGAATGAACACTCACAATGTCATCAACTGAAGCAGGTTTGTAATTTTGAAGTTCAATGACATTTGAACCTTGAAACTGCAATACATTGTACCCAGAAGAAAAAAAAAGACGATCATGAAAACAACTAAGGATAAGAGAAACACATTACCAAAAAAGCAAGAGAGACTGTTATACAATTATCCAATGAAACTGAAGTTTATGACAACAAAAATATAATTTATTGAACAAGTTTAAATGTGCTTTGCTATCCACCACGGAAAAGAAATGAAGAACGGTCAGCTTTCTAGTGTTTTACAATATGGGATTAAGTGAGATTTGTTGGCTTCAGAATCTGCTTTCTAGTGTTTAAGAATTTCTGGCTTCCAACCGTTGAAAAAAACCAATCAGAATCATTATGTCATTTTAAATTGATTAAGGTTTGATTTTACAATATTATTTTTATATAAGTAACACGTTTTCCTATTGATGGTTGCATAATATTTTACCTTAGGTGTGAGTTCCATATCTTCAAGAGCATTTGCTATTGCAGGAACCCTGAGATGAGATTCTGGATGAGATTCCTGTTACAGAAAATTTAATGAACAGATCAGTCCAAGAATAAATTTAGGCAAAAGCAGAAAGATCTTTGATGGTCCAGTAAGTTATAGTTCAAATATAAGGTTACATAAGATAGAAATTTCATTTCACGGAATACAATGCTTTCAATCAAATCAAGCTACCAAAATTTACTTTTCCATGGCTGTGAGACTGCTATCTGATAAAAATGTTACCATCCATTTCAACCTAAAAGTACGGATGCAAATACGACACAACAGGAACACGATGACACATCATTTCTAAGAAAGCTAAAACATGGGCATGGCAAGGACTTGTTTATTAAAATGTGTATCAGATTTCTAGGACAAAGAAATTTGAAGTCAATAAGATTTATCATTTATAAGCTAAAACATGAATTTGATGTATTCCGCTCTTAAAATTTATTATTTTTGTCCTATATTATAATGTGTTTGTTTATTAACCAGTGTTCAATATGTGTCTAACAAATGTTGGAGGACCTATATTGATTTTGTATAATTGGTGTCTAACACGTATTTATTGTGTAAACAAGTGTCCAATATGTAAACAACAGACACTGTCTGTGCTTCTTCTTAATTTAGAACTCTAGAATCCTAATTTCAAGGCTCGGAGTGATTCCTTAGCCAGATTGTATAACTGACATCAACAGCCTTCTGCCTAAATCAGCTGCTTGAGCTAATAGCTTTTTCCAAACAAAGAACAAAAATTATAAGTTGAAATTTATTTGACATAGAATGTCTGATGAAATTTGAGACAGAAGTGATTCCTCCTAGGCATTAAGGACCTCCCAAGAAACCATGAACATTGAATAAAAACTAAAATCACCATAAGATTACTTCTTTGCGAGGCATATTGATAATACAAGGTCTTAATAGACTCAGAGTACCTGATTATGACCCGTGGAAGCAGCTACCGAATAAATAATTTTCACGTTATCATAGTGCGCCAATGGACTCTCATTTAAACTAGTTGAACAGAGTACAGCCGCTCTATTAACTTCCGAACGACGTTGTGTTTTTCTCCTAGCTTCATTTCGTGAACATATCTTCTGCAAAAACGTTGTGTTCGTGGGAGCCCAACTAAGAAACTTCCGTCCCAAACGGGGCTGGACCAAGCAAAAGACATTTCCTGTTCAATTTACAATTCTCTTCAGAAATCCTTATCCAAATAGTCGAATAAGCTGCTAAACAGGCTGAAGACAATCATCAAACAAAGATGTAAAGAAGGCTCCCCATTGCCAATATCGAACTTTCCTAATAGATATCAACCCCACCTTCGTGTACATATAACGAATACTAAAACGGGTAAGACTCAGTGAAATCTGATCATAAGTTTGTCGATCATCAAAGAGGTTAATAAACAAAAAAAACACCAGAACACCCGGATAAAATCAATTCAAGACGAGGCAACAGAAAGTACACAAGAACCCAGATAGATAAAATCAATTCAAACCCTAATTTGAACTTGAAATCAAACTCAATCCAGAACAAAGAAGACATTAAGGAAAATACTGCAGCAATATGCGTTTGTAGTGAGAGAGATACCTGCATAACACGATGGAGACTGTTGCAGAATGCGAAATTCCATTAGAGAGACTTCAGTAACTGTAATGAACAGTCGATACTCTCGGCGCCAAATATCAGGGGAGGCGGCCAGGTGGAGGAGCCGGAACGTTGCAATCTGCAACGTGGCCTAATTGAAACCCATTGAAATTCGTTGATCTTTCGATGAATTTTCTTTTTTTATATTTATATATTTTCTAATTACCCGTTCAATCCTCCAATTTTGTGTTCGTCTGGCTTTAGGAGATTACATAACTTGAGGATTCCATTTATGTATCTAAATTCAAGAAATATCAAATTATTAAGGGTTGTTTTCAAATATAGAAAAATAAATCAAATTATTTACAAATATAGAAAAATTTTACAGTCTATCACTGATAGACTGTGATAGAATTCTATCGCTTTCTATCGCTCAAGTGATAGAATTTATTTGCTTGAGCGATAGAAAACGATAGAATTCTATCGCGGTCAGTGAAATTTTTCTATATTTGTAAATAGTTTGATATTTTTTCTATTTAGAGTTATTTCCCAATTATTAACTTAATAAATATTTTTTTTTAGTTAAAAAAATCTATCGCAATAGAATTGCGGTATATCGCTTAAGCGATTGAATTCTATCGCGATCTATCACGGATGGATAATGAAATTTTTATATTTTTATAAATAGTTTGACTTATTTTTCTACTCTTTTTTTTTTCAATAAAATATGAAATGAAATGTATGCTCTTAAAGTTTGTTCAATAAGTACTATCAAATGTCTAATGTTAGTATTTTGTCTATCAATAAATCTTAAATTTAGTCACTATTATTTGTTATTTGTTATTTTTTTCATTTTTGTGATTTATTAATATGTTCATTATAAATTTCGAAAACATATTAACATAATATATTTTCTTGCACGAAAATATTATTATTATTATTATTTAGCCAACTTCAATCAAAATTAATTTTGAGGGACTAAATTTAAAATTTAAAGTATAAAGAATAAAATTAAATATTTGAAAATACATAAACTAAAATTGAATAAAACTCAAAGTATATGGACCAAAATAATATTTTAACCTAACTTTTGTAGTTTAACATTTGTAATATGAAAATAAAATGGTAGACCTTGAAGAGGATAGTTGGGTTTTTTCAAAAAAAAAAAAGGCCATATCCACTCAGTTATATCATTTTTATAACTTCCTCAAAGGGATGACAAATTTTTCATGGGTCTTCGATCCAATTGGGACAAAGAATCCTTAGTTTGATCGGATACAAGATTTAAATCGACTATTTAAATTAGGCCCCCTAGGACGGGGAGGAGATCTCTGCCTTGTCCCCGTCTCCAAACCCACTCCATATATTTATTTTATTATATATATGTGTTTGTTATTGTTCTAACGATACTTAAAAAAAATTAATTTCATAATATATTAACTTTATTTTTTTATTAAATTTACAAAAAAAATAGAAAAATTACTATAAACAGGAAAAAATATCAAACTATTTACAAATATAGAAAAATTTCACTGTCTAACAATAATAAATCATAATAGAATTCTATAGTCTATATTTGTAAATAGTTTGACTCATTTTTCTATATTTGAAAATAACTCTAAAAAGTATTAAACTATTTTTTAATTATTCATTTAAATAAATAAAATAATAGTAATATTAACTTATTATATAAATTATTTACAATTTCAATATAAATACGAAATTTTAATTAATTTTAAATAAAAAATTAAAATGGAGGTTTTTTCTTCGGAGTGACCTGATCCTCGAATAGAGATTCTCAACCCCACTATCAAAACAGAGAATGAGGCAGGGATGAGAATGAAAAATTCCCATACAGGATGGAGAGTTTATTTATTTGGTCGAAAGAATTTGTTGATCCCCTACTAAAAAAAACATGATTTTAGGGGAGAAATAAATAAACTTCTCTCATAAAACATGATTTTAGGGGAGAAAACTACAACATAACGGAGTCGTGAGGAACATGAACACCTTCATTTCTAAAAAAAAAAAAAAAAAAAAAAAAAAAAAAAAAAAAAAAAAAAAAAAAAAAAAAAACTACTTGTATAAATACGGATGCTTTTTTCTTTTCTTTTTTTTTTTTTCTCTCTTGAACGGATATATATAAAAATGATCGTTCTACTGCTGTTACGATGGCTTCTTATCCGATTGGCAGTGGAGTCTGAAATTAGATAAACATTTGTTTAATGGAATTAGCGAAATCTGTTGGAATGCAACAAACTTGCCAAAATCCCTCTCTTCCCTTCATTTATATTACGAACCCCAACAAATTCATATTTTCTTCTCCGAAGCTAATCATCAATCTGAAGCATTCTCCGTTCAAAAATGGCTTTTCATGTGAGAAAATCAACAACAAAGATCATCCCCCATTTTAGAAAGGGGATGAGTTTCTTGGGTTCGCTGGAAATGGGTTTCTTGAACTCGTATTCAACCCATCTTCGTAAAACTTCATTTGCAGCTCATAAGATCGGAACCAGAGTTTTGGGTTCTGAAAATATGCCTACCCATTTGTCTGCTTGTCGTTTCGAATCGATTCAAGTGGGAAAACAATTGGATTCTGTCAACGATGATCGTGACAATCAGGTAGAATACACTCTGATGCGGTCAACTTTGATTCTGTCTTCCAATTTCATATTTCATATTCTTGATTTTTATAATCCCAAATCGTTTTTAGATAAGATACCTCTTAATTTTTTTAATCTTTATCTGAGGATTGTGTTCTTGTGATGACTGCATCTATATAATTCTTTTTCTCAACATGCAAGTGATTGGTTGACAATGTAGCTTTGGACTTTGAACTGTATATATATATATATATATTTTTTTTTTTTTTGCTTTTTATTCTGCTTGTCATAAACATAAACTCCCTCCCCCTTATTATATGTTAGACTTTGTGAGGAATTTCTATTTTAACAGAGAGATTTAAGGTAAGACTTTGAGGGGAACAGGTTATTCCTTAATCTTCTGTGTATTAGAGTGCCCCACCCCCTTGAGCTACAAGTCAACATGGTTGTTCTTCCACTTCTGTAGTGTGGAGGGTTGAAAATGTATGCCAAAAGAGAGCAAAAAAAAAAAAGTTTACTTTTTGGTATTCACTGAGATCATGTATTCTGGAAAGTATTCAATTCAAAATCTTTTCATCCAAGTATAATTTATTTATCTATTATGACAAACCTAACTTTCATTAAGAAACAGACCAAAAAATACAAAGGTATACAAAAAAGAACCCCACAAAAGGGGAAGCTCGGCAACAAATTACAAAAGGAGCTCCAATCCAGTAAAATAAGACCTAGTAGGTAATCACAAAAAGACTTAATCGCTGATGTTTAAAGAGAAATATAGAATCTAACACGGGCCAAACATTGTTATGAGATCTCACCTGCCGATTTCCTCTCAAAGTCTTTCTTAAATCTCTCTCTGTTCCCTTTACCAATTGTGAACAAGTTCATGATCTTCAATTGTGTGCAAGTTCCTGGTGTCATCTGTTGAAAGTGAAATTTGCATTTCTTGTACAAGGTTGTGGAGTTCCCAGGAGGAAAGGTTAAATTTACTCCTAAACTGAGTTTCATCCCGGATCGCAAGGAGGAGCGGATACCCTGCTTTCGTGTTCTTGATGACAACGGCCAGCCTAGTATGTACAGTAATTTCACACAGGTAATTTTATGCTGAACATGTCCCAACTCCAAGTGCAACGATAGACATTTATGAAATTGACAGTTCTTTTCATTTAGGTGAGCAAAGAGGTTGCTATGAAGATGTACAATGACATGGTTACCCTCCAAACAATGGACACTATCTTCTACGAAGCGCAAAGGCAAGGAAGAATCTCCTTCTATTTGACCTCCCTTGGAGAAGAAGCAATCAACGTTGCTTCTGCAGCAGCACTGTCATTGGATGACCTCATTGTCCCACAGGTTATTTCATATCCCCTCCTTAGTAATATGAGTACATTCTCATCCTCACATGAAAAGAACACTATTTGCTTACACTAACATCTTATCTAATTAGTTCACATTAGTGAGATTGATAATTCTAGTGTAATTCTCCCATATCATACAGTACAGGGAGGCAGGAGTACTTATTTGGCGCGGTTTCACTCTGAAAGAATTTGCAAGCCAGTGCTTCGGAAACAAATATGACTATTGTAAAGGGAGGCAGATGCCTGTCCATTATGGGTCTAAGAGACACAATTACTTCACTGTAGCATCAACAATCGCGTAAGATTTGAGCTCCATATGTCAAAACTTTTAAGAAAACCTTCTAACATTTCACATCTTATTACTCATATTTTACTTTAACTTCTAGTTCTCAAATTCCCCATGCCGTTGGTGCTGCATATTCAATGAAGATGGATAAGAGAGATGCTTGCGCAGTTACTTATTTTGGTGATGGAGGAACAAGTGAGGTACTGAATACTATGAGTCTATGAAAAACTCTTAGTATTAGAATTTGTTGCATCTAACATTATCTTTGTAGCCTTAGTTACCTTGTTGCAAATTGGAATCTGATTTTGTAATCCTTCTGATTAGGCTCTTTTGTATATCCTATGGATTATTTCATTCATCAATGAAATCATTTCTTATCCAAGAAATAACATTACCTTTTGTAGACATTTTAGGGGATAAGCGGGTCAAATAGAAAGTCGGTCTATTAAACCTCATTGAAACTACGGAGTAATATTGTGTACTTTCCAAGTTGCAAGGTTGATTTTTATTTTGTTTCTTTTATCATGTTACATTAGGGAGATTTCCACGCCGCTTTAAATTTTGCGGCAGTTTTGGAGGCGCCTGTTATTTTTATTTGCCGGAACAATGGATGGGCGATCAGTACTCCTATTTCAGACCAGTTTCGAAGTATCTCTTCTTCTCAGTATTTACAGTTGTGAAGAATTTATTATGAATCTAGATTTTAGTGTTCAATTATTTTGCAGGTGATGGGGTGGTTGTAAAAGGTCGGGCTTATGGAGTTCGCAGTATCCGTGTAGATGGCAATGATGCACTTGCTGTATATAATGTAGTTCGAGCTGCTCGAAAAATGGCAATTCAAGAACATAGGCCAATTTTAATTGAGGTAATAAGGATTCACAAACTCTATCTCTTGATGTGGATACCTATGGTGGTCTGATGTCTTTTGTTTCATTAATAGGCTCTCACATATAGAGCTGGACACCACACGACATCAGATGATTCGACTAGGTATCGTCCAGCTGAGGAAATGGAATGGTGGAGGGTTGCAAAGGACCCTGTCTCTAGATTTAGGAAATGGATTGAAAGCAATGGTTGGTGGAATAATGAGGCTGAAGCAGAGCTTAGAAGTAGCCTAAGAAAACAGGTAGATTTTGTGTTTAGAATAAGGTCTTTTCAGCACAGCGCGCACACACACAAGAGACCACTTGCAACACAAACAAGAGACCACTTCAATCCAAAAAAATGAAAAAAAAAAAAAAAAAAAAAAAAAAAAAAAAAAGAGAACAAAAAGAACAACCTAACAAGCAAAGGGACTCTAGAAAAGGTTACAAAAACACCATCCAGGCATCCAATCTAAGTCAATGGTGTAAGTGGAATTGAGTTGGGCAAAAAAAAACACATTTGCCCTAGTCTTCTTTACCAAGAAGGAAAAAAAAAATTTCTTTTCCTGTTTTTACCATTTTCAAGTTCTTTTGGAGTTAGGTCAAATTTAGAAAGTAAAACATATTTTTGAAACCTAGTCTTTTTAAGTTTTTGATAGGTTGTTTTTTAGATATAGAAAATTTTCATTGTCTATCGCTTAGCGATAAGCGATAGAAGTTTATCGCTGTCTATCGCTGATAGATAGTGAAGTTTTTCTATATTTATAAATAGTTTGATATTTTTTTCTATTTATAATGATCTTCATTTTTTATACTCAATTAAAGTTTTGAAATTACTTTCACCAAGTAGATCAAAAGGAAAGGAAATGTTGAGAAAACAACGTTTTTAATTCATTGTGTTTTTTTTGTTCAAACAGCTATTAGAGGAAATTCAGTTGGCAGAGAGATCTGAGAAACCCCCTGTGGCAGATGCTTTTACAGATGTGTATGATGTTCCTCCTTCCAACCTCCAAGAGCAAGAGAAGTGGTTAAGAAAAACAATCAAAACACATCCACAAGATTACCCATCTAATTTTCCTCTGTAATCTGTCATTGGGTTTCCAAACACTCTGCCTTCAAGAAAAATGAGAATGTTGGCAGTGTTTAGTTTATGAATAAAGGCCATAAGGCATATTGATCTAATAACTAATAATAAAGTAAGTGTTCCTTCTATGAGTGGAATATCATATCAAAGTTCTAAAATAAATTGTCAGACAAAGCTTTAAAATACTGATTTTGATTTGAGCTCAGTTGCAACATTTGAAATCTTTGCAGTATGAAATAACTGAAGGTTGATTAAACACTGATATGTAGCATCAATCAACAGTCTGGTCTAAAGAAATTTTTTCTTTTTTGGTGTTTTTGAGAAAGTTACATGTCCTCCTACCATGTGGAATAGAAGTTCGTCTACTATATTTTAGGTCACAATATTATTTTGGCATCCTACATCAGGTTTTGAGTTTCTACTTTCAAAACTTCGGCATAAACTTTTTTAGAAAAATATTAGTATAGCCTATTTCAAAGATTTATTAAAATACATGAAATAAATTTAAATATCTAATTATATGAACTAAAATAGAATAAGTTCATAAGATAAAGGACCAAAATAATATTTTACTTTATATTCCTTCAATTACAAAGAAAAAAAAATAAAAATCTTTCCTAAAAATAAAATTAAAAAATTAAAAAAAAACCATGTAACAAATTGTTATTGAACACTTTGATAGGTTACAGAGGTTGGAGCCTAAGATGACTAACCTACCTACCTTCGACCCTGAATATTGACAACTATTTTTTCTTTTACATAAATACCAATCTAGTCAATGACCAACATTAAAAATTTAACTTTTTTTTTTTTAAGAAAAGGAAAAAAGGAAAAAAAAATCTCTTTTCTTTTAGCATCTCTCCCAGTAGTTATAGAAGATATCTACTTGCCAGTGAGGAGGTAGGTAATTTCCTTTTATTTTTCAGCCATGAAAGTTCCAATCAACATACACCTTGCCTAATCTAGGCAAGAAACAACTATACCCTATAGTATTTAGTTAGAAAGCTTGTAAATTTAACATCCCCACCATGAAATTTGACTCTCGGGATGATGTACTTTAGTCTACTGGTATGATCATAAAGAGAGGGCATAACCGAAATACAAGAGCTTTATTGCTAGATTTTGTTCAGTTGAAGTTCAGAAACAGCCAGCTCTCAGGAACACTGATAGTTTCAATTGAGGGAAGAGTTGAGAGGGTGGAAGAAAAGGATTCAGAGCTCAAAACAATGTGAACAAAATCAAGGGTAAGAAAAATCACAAGGTTGAAGAAGCTGTCTGTTGAAGAGCTTCTTGAACTGCCTTGAGGAGTGATGGCATCAGTCTCTGGTTCGTAACAATGATACCCTTGTACAGATCCAGATATCTTCCTCTTGAGAAATCCAGTGCATTCCCAGCTGCATCCGTAACCACTCCACCAGCTTCTGTAGAATTTTCAACGAAAACAGAATGTCATAAGACTCATAACAAAGCAAAACACCATCTGCCTTATAATGGAATAATAGAAAGTATCGAGAGACAAATTAATTCAATATTGTTTTTTTTTCTCAGTTTCATGTTAGTAGTAATGATTCAATAACTCTAAAGTCTAATAGTGATTTAACAACACCAAATTTTCATTTCACCTGTAACAACAATGCATCCAGCAGCATGGTCCCAAATCTTTTCACGGTATCCTTTGTGAGGAAAACGAAGGTATATGGCTCCATCTCCTCGGGAAAGGGCGCCATATTTTGCTTGACTGTCGATTCTAACAGGCGGTGCTTTAACACCAAGTTTCTGTGTTTGGGAACTAATCATCTCAGCGAATGACAGAATAAATCTTTCAAGGAATAAAACACAACCGGTAGAGATCAAATGTGGACCAAGAATGGCGTACTTGTGCAATGGAGCTAGTAAGGTCATGCATAGAGTGAGCAGCTTCATATGATTCAAAGAAGGATGCTTCTTCAGAATTTTCAATAGCACTGACACTCACCTAAAGTAGAACAAAATACCCCATCTCATTTCAATTCTTATTTCCAACTCAAGAACAAAATTCCTGAATAGAACTTCATTGGAGGACGAACCTTTGTTAATGTAGAACCAGTTAGTGACTGCATATATGTTCCTGCACCAACTGTAGAAAAGAATAGGCAACCAGCGTCTCCAAGCAGAGAATGCTGATTATTGCTACTTATTGGTTGCAAGGGAAGATTTGGACAGGCTAGGACGCCCAATACTACTTTCCCATCATCAAGCAATGCCAATGCAGTAGCATATTGGTCCCCTCTTAGAAATCTATGACATAGAGACACAAGCACATGATATAGACAAATAAACCCATCAATATGAACAGTGTTTTAAAACCCCCTCCCAGGCACCTCACTTAAAAAGGCGAGGCCCAAAGCCCTGAGCCTTGAGGCTTTTTCATTCTTTTTAAGAAAATAGTAATAATTAGGATTTTCCTTCTTTATTAACCAAATGAAATAAAATTCTCTAAACCTAAATGAAAAAGATCGTGTTTATGGTTTTTTTTTTCATATTCTCACTTCAACTCTGTTTTCTCTTCTTTATGTAGTATATAGTGTGTCTCACAAAAAAAAAGGTTTGTGCTTTTCTTTTAACCTTGCACTTAAGCTCCAGAAGAATATTGTGCTTTATTGCACCTGGAGCTTTAAAAAATAATGAATATGAACTATAAGTGTGGAGTAAAATATTAATGAAACTCATAAGTAAACATTCATGAAACATGGCTAATTGGATTAAATCAACGCCACCTCATAAATTCAACACCCAAAAAAACTAGGGGAATTTTTAAAATTAGAAAAATAAGGGAACTATTTACACAAAATAGCAAAATTTTTAGATAGTTGTGATAGACGTTGATAGACTTGATAGAAAGTCTATCAATATCTATCAGTATCTTTTTTGCTATTTTCTGTAAATAGTTTGACATTTATTCTAAAAATTTTCCAAAAAACTAATCATCCTATAAAAGTTAATCACGTGTAAAGAGACTTACTCAAATGAGTAGACCCCAAACCCCCTCTTTAAATCAAAAAACTTAAAAATAAACTACCAGATTTTTTAAGTTACATGATTATATATGACATTTGCAAAGATCTATTGCAGGTGCAAAATAATAGAGAGAATTCTGATTGGCTAACTTACCCCTTTGTTCCATCTATGGGATCCAAAACCCAATGCCGACCAGTGGAACCTCCTTCAGATTTCCCATTGTCAATAGCCCTAAGCACATCTTCTGTCGTTAAGGTTGCACCATATGATCCCTCACTGGAAAGTGTCTCGTTTACAAGTTCTGTAATGCGATGTAATGTTTCCTGACCACTCTCTTTTTGGAGATCTCCTGAATCCTAGAGACCCCAGACTTCAAAATTATTTTGCTGAAATAAGTCAAAGAAAATAGATTCTGCATACAATATAGTACAAACTGCATACTGACCTCCTCAGCTACCAATGAAAAAGGTTCAGAAGGGAGTTCCCTTTCCAGTACAAAACTAACCAGCGCCTGTGAACCTGGAAACGTAAGAACAACAGAAATCCAGTCAACCTCTGTCCTATTAAGACAACTCTTTGCATGCAATGAGGCACGAAATAAAATTATTTCTTTTATTCTTGACGCTAGTACATTGGGAAGGGATTTACCAGTCTTAATAAAAGAAATAAGGATCATAAGAGTTGAAGAAGCTGAAAATACATTCATAATAGTAATGATTTATAACTTACTATTTAACATTCAAACTTCTTAAGAAATTTCATAACTTCAATCATTTTTTCAATATATCGATCACATCATTATTTCATAAATTTGAGAGCCTGACATTCCCTTCTATGTTGACGTTTCTCTCCTTAGTTACACGATTTACATTCCATGGTAACTCAGACAGCTATGGAAGCTCAAGATAATTGAAGCTACTTATTATCAGACACAAGTAGCAGCTATCAAAATTACAAACGAACGTGAAACTATGATAAGTGGATCAAAATAAATGCCACAGCTACTAATATAGCAATGCGGTATCTAGATATGATGAAACTCAAGCTAAAGACCTAATGGAATTCCACAAGATTTCGGAACATGATATTCCATTTTACTTGGAAGTGAAAAGTACATCCTAAGATTTAGGAATGCCAAATATTGTAGACTCGGGTTGGTCTGGCGAGTTGATTCTCTGTGGTATTAGTCAAGAAACAAGTTACATAGATTGGCCTGGACAACCAAAATCGTATTTTTAAACAAAAAACGAGAGGGAAACAAGATATATTCCATATTGTTTATTATAGATATTACCATGATCTAACGACCAGACTAGCTGACTCATTGGCTTGGACAGGGTAATAACAAAATACGCAAACTGAGTGACAGAGGCTTTACGAACCGTAATCGGCTACTGTCACTGGGCTTTTATCTGATTTGGATTGAACGTCAGATTGCAACAATGCCTTCTGCACTTTCTGCGACCAGAAACAGCAGATAAAAAATCAGCTTAAGAAGGGATGCATAGTTAATTACACAAATCTCCAAGAGCGCAAGATTGTAAAAGAAAATTTTCAATCGTAGGCAAATAACAAAATCCGAGAAAGGAGGATATTGAAATGTACGACGAATTGAGAACTTGGGTTTAGGTCAAAAAAGGGTTAGATGAGCAGGGTTCGAATCAAAATATCACACCACACTCTGAATTGCTCACATTTACAGAAATGCAAAGATTTCATAGAAAATAAGAAATGCATAAGAAAAGAGAGAATTGCCTGGCAGAGACGAGCGGCGAGAGAGGCCGCTTTCTTCGCAGCCGCGAGCTCCTTCTCATAAGACATTGAACAAACCGCTAACGCAACTGGAGGGTATAAGGGGAAGGAGAAAGACCTTCTGGTGGTGAAAAACAGAGAGGTTGAAGGTTTTGAAGTAATGGAGGTCTGAAATTTGGGTACAGTTTTCAACAAATTTATAGCCATCTCCTTCTCTCTCCCTCTCTTCGCCCCTTGTTTTTTTTCATTTTAAGTGAGAAAAGTATACCGTCATCAAAAGATTTGGAATTGGAAATGCATCTCGTTCCTCCCACATTCATCATTTTGTTGATTTTTTCTTTTGTTACTCACTTTCCCAAACAATAATTTTTTTAGTACAATAATTACGGAGATGGAATCAAACCTCTGACTTAATTTGCCTATTTATAGGTAGTAGTAATGGTAGTACTTCTTTTCGAGGTTGATAATACAAATACCCTCCCTTGCAACCTCAAATGTGTTACTTTTAAGAACAAACCTTTAGAGTGTGTTTGACCCAATGAGTTAGAAAGTCGGAGTTGAGAGGTAGGAGTATTGAACTCCACTCCTTGTTTGGCTCAAATAGTTGGTCGGGTCCCATTACTAAAAAAACATCAACTTTATATCTTATCAACTCCTTACACTGGGGACTCTAAGAGTTTACAACTCCCTAGACTTCATAACTCTTTACTCTTCACTATTTCACTCCTCACCTCAAACACCCCTTAATAGCTACCCTTAGATAAAATTTTAAATTTATTTTATGGTGGGTATGTTTTAACCTAAGTCATGGATCTCTCTCTTCTAACTAATACGAGACTTTTATTTGGACAATGACAAAATTATTTAAGATTGTATTTTGAAACAGGTAATTTAAATCTTACAACGTTATCACTATCCTCCAAAACAATGTCCTATTCAACATATATTAAAAAGAATACATTCTTTAACTTTTTTTTAGTATTAATTAAGTTGTCAATCCACAACAAAATTCTTCAATTAAGACATTATATATTGGACTAAAAAGTAGAAAATTTGAATCTATAGAATTTTTAAGAAAAATAATAAAGAAATAAATCAAATTTGAACATGTAAATTTATATATTTCAATTTTCAATAAATGTTATTTATGAGACACCTAGACCATAAAAGTTTATCAACGATGAAAGTCTATCACTAATAGATTTTGTTATATTTAAATTTTTTAAAAATTATGTTATATATGCTAAAATTTTAAATCTGATAATTGTTATATTTGCAACAACCAAAGAATATCGTGGCACAAAGACCTTGGGAGACTCATGGGCCACCGTGTTTTGGGCTTTATTCGGGTCAATATAATGGGCCAACCCAATAATAAGCCCATTGGGCTTAGGGCTGAGTCAGACCGATGATCTTAGCCTGTACTTTTTTCTCGGTCCAGACTAATGAAGAAGATGATGATTTGTGCCATTTTTATCTCCCTAAATTGTTCAAATAACTGAATTGATTGCTTAGGGTACAGCTTATTACTCAAACATCTTCTTCCTTTAATTCATATTCTGTTTTTGCTCTCTTTCTTATCCTCCCTTTACTTTGCTCTCCTCCTCTGTTTCAACTCTTCATTAACACCTGCATCTTCACTCAACGCCGACTTCAAACTCTTTTCTTGCTCCACTGTCACCGCCTACTTGTTCCCAATTCAAGGCTTTCATTTCCCAGGAGTAATCAAGGTCGAGTTCTGAGTTCTGAAGCATGTTCTTCAAACCAAAAACTAGCTACGGTTTTGTACTTTGGAGACCAGTTGTAGCATTCAGAATTTGCGTTTCTGGCTAAGTTGCTCTGTAAGGACTCATACAAGATAAATTGCTGCGAACTTTTGGCCTTTTTCTGTTTTTCTTTTTTATCCATAATGAACCACGGTTTTGTTTACTATATAGCCCATGTCTGGGCATTATTAGATATGGGATGATGAAGCTTGATTAAAACTTAAATGTCTATGGGATTAATTGCTCTAAGGGACTGCTTTTCTTGTAAAAACATTTTATGAAGAGTTCTTATCCATGTGGAAATAATGGTTGGTCTCTTTTATCAGGGATGGTGTTAAATTTCATCTAAATGATACAGGGCGCCTTTGGTAGAATAGAAGAAGGGAAAATGAGAACAATGTTTAAGCGGGAAGAAGAAAACATACTCCATTAGTTCTTAAATCATCTCTTAATAGAAATGACAACCCAAACCCATGTAAATTAGTAAAGAGTATATGTAATACAAAATTGAGATAACTAAGAACTCAAATTATAGTTAAATGATATCAAAATAATGCCTGATGCCTCTGAATGTGTTCAACATCTATGATTTAAGGCTGGAAATTGCTAATACTAATTAGGATTGACATGCTTAAGAGTAGGGTGGGCTAGTATGGAAATTTCCTCTTGCTTCCTGGGAATGGGACACTAAACGCCTGTAGTATGCTGTCTCCCTCTCCTGTGAGGATGTAAGCATCGAAGCTTCTCTAATAAATTTGATGGGACTAATCTTTACGTTAACACCCACATCACAATGTACACAAAAATACTTCTTCTATTCTAACTTATCCTTTTGCTAATTCAACGAATCATGAGTATGGTATACTGGTAGATTTTGGCCTATATTCATTACTCAAAAAATATGCATGGTTTAGTATGGTACATTTGTGAATTATTGCTCTATTAGATTTCATTACCACTTAAGATTGTATGATTATGGAGTTTCATTATTCCATGCACTGAGTTTTGCAGATTGCTAGGAATTGGAGTTTGCCAGCTACATTTTGATGGCTATCGTTGAATCGATTCTTGATCTTCAGGTACAAGATCCGCCTGAGGAAGAGTTCTATTCAGCTGATTTGACTTGGACCAAATTTGGCACTGTTGAACACCATGATGAAGTAGCTTTAATTCCTTATGCCCGAGTAGATGCATTTATAATTGGTGAATGTACTAATATAGAATGGCCGACCCGGTTTCATATTGAGAGGGGAAGGAAGCGATTGAGAGGTAGCTTGAAAGAGTTCAAGGATGACGAATATTTGGAATATCGACAGTAAGTTTCATAGCAGTTTTTACATTTCTTATTTCTTTTATTTTTCCTACAAAGATACAGCCTGACAGCGGGGTTTTCCTCTTGGGTTTATTTGTTAGGGTTTTTCCACTCTTTTGTTTCTTTCCACAATTTAAATTAAAAAAAATGAAAAGAAAAGAAAAGAAGAGAAGAGAAGAGAAAAGAAAAGATGGAGTATCTTTTTCTCAGCAGAATGCGTCTTTGTCCATCTTCACGAATATTACAAAGTACTTCTAGCATCATTTCAGCACTGCATGTAGCATGGTATAGTTGAAGAAAAGTTCAGCAGATTAAGGATTTAAATTTTCATTTAGAAAAATTTAGCTTGAGTTTCTTTCATTGAAAAACAAAAAGAAGTAATGTTCTTACGAAGTAACCCTTAAATAGGTTTCCCTCATTGTAGCTTTATAAACTCTTTAATTTCTTTCATTGACACCCTGTCCCTTTTATTTATGTGTGAAGATATTGGTGCTCGTTTGGTCCTGAAAATTATGGGGAAGGTGGAAGTATTTTACCTAGTAGAAGATATAGGCTTAACACTCGAAACCGTGCTGCTAGACCTCAATCAATGCGAGGTTGTACCTGCCATTTTGTTGTAAAGAGACTGTATGCTCGTCCATCTCTGGCACTTATAATATATAATGAGAGGCGTCATGTGAACAAGTCTGGCTTTGTATGCCATGGGCCATTTGACAGAGAGGCCATTGGCCCTGGTGCCAAAAAGATTCCATATCTTTGTAATGAGATCCGACAGCAGACAATGTCAATGATTTATCTGGGAATTCCTGAGGCAAACATTGTAGAGAAACATCTTGAGTGTCTTCAGCGATACTGTGGTTCAAATGCAAAAGCGAACAGTCTTGCTTCCCAGTATGTTCACAAACTTGGGATGATCATCAAACGGTCTACCCATGAGCTGGATCTGGATGATCAAGCTAGCATTAGCATGTGGGTTGAGCGCAATAAAAAATCCATATTTATTCATCAGGATACTTCAGATGAAAATCCTTTCATTCTTGGTATTCAAACAGAATGGCAATTGCAACAGATGATTCGGTTTGGCCATCGTAGTCTCATTGCTGCTGATTCAACATTTGGCATTAAGAGGCTGAAGGTGATCGAACTTGCCTTACAATTTACAGAAGTTTGTGGACATCAATCACTTCTGGTTTTATCTAAAAATTGTAGATGCTTCATCTTCCTTATGTGCAGTATCCCCTGTGTACACTTCTTGTGTTTGATTCTAGACAGCATGCACTCCCTGTTGCATGGATCATCACTCGCAGCTTTGCAAAATCAGATGTATCCAAATGGATGAAGGCCTTACTTGATCGTGTTCATTCTGTAGAGCCTGGATGGAAAGTTAGTGGTTTTCTAATTGATGACGCAGCCACGGAGATTGATCCTATCGTGTAGGTTGACCAATGTTTCTCTTTTTTCTCTTCTTCATTTTTTTTCCTTCCTCGGTTTAAACGTAGTTCTAATTAACATGGACTTGTTTTTCAGGGACATATTCTGTTGTCCTGTCCTTTTTTCCCTCTGGCGCATTCGTAGGTCATGGTTAAAAAATGTTGTCAGGAAATGCAGTAGCATTGAAGTTCAGAGGGAAATATTCAAACGACTGGGAAAATTAGTGTACAGCATTCGGGACGGAGTCGATACTTCAGTTGTCTTGCAAGATCTTACCCGAGATTTTGCTGACCAAACCGCTTTCATGGAATATTTCAAGGGTTGTTGGGTGCCAAAGATTGGTTAGACTTCTTCTATTTCAATCTATCTATTCCCTCAGCGAAAAAATAACTTAAAGTTATCGATGAAGTACTTCAATGTTTAGAGTGCTATATATTTTAATATTCGGACGGATGGCACATGTTTAACCTTATATGGGCTTGGCCCTAAATTTTCTTTTTGCTAATATTTTTCTGTTGTTACAGAAATGTGGCTTTCTGCAACGAGAGCTTTTCCACTTGCAAGCCAAGAGGCATCTGGTGCTATTGAGGCCTATCACATGAAGCTGAAGGCAAAACTGTTTGATGACTCTCATCTTGGTGCTTTCCAGAGGGTGGATTGGTTGGTTCACAAGTTGACCACTGAATTGCATTCAACCTACTGGCTAGATCGCTATGCTGATGAAAGTGATTCATTTCAAAATGTGAAAGAGGAGTATATTTCTTCTACTTCTTGGCACCGTGCACTGCAAATTCCAGATTCTTCAGTTACCTTGGATGAGGAAACTCACCTGTTTGCCAAAGTTTTGAGCCAAAAGGACACCAGTGTTTCACATGTAGTTTGGAATCCAGGGTCAGAATTCTCATTTTGTGATTGTTCTTGGTCAATGCAAGGAAATCTTTGCAAACATGTGATCAAGGTGAATATGGTATGTGAAAATTTCCCGAGTTACAAACCTTCCATGTCTTTTCAATCATTTGAGGAGATATTGATGAATATGTGGAAACTACCAATGGATGATTCTGTTGCCTTGGATGTGTCAATGGCTTGGACCCATCAGATTCTTGATGAAGTTCAGAAACTTGTTGAATTGAATTCTTCAAATGATATTAGCTCTGTGGTAAATAAGCTGCCCTTGAAATGGGCTTCTGGGAAGGGAAGAACCAGTTTTAGGAAACCATCATCTACCGTGGCTCTTCCATCAGAGTCCAATACTGTCAAAAAGGCCATGCCAAAGAAGAACCAGAAAAGGAAAAGATTGTCATCAATAAGATAAATTGCCCTACTTGTTCACTGTTTTATTCCCCTACGGATTTGGACGTTGAACGTTGGGTTTCTTTCAATACTTTGATTTCAACTCGTATGATTGTAGAAGGTCTGGTGGCTTATTGAGTAACGTAGGTTGAAGTATGCTCATTTAACAACCACAGATTACAACTAGACTAGCACAGCCAAGATTAACTGGACGTCACTCATTATGGCATTATTATGTCCGCACGAAGGCGTAGCTCTCGAGTCTTGCTATTGAGGTTGGACTTCTTACTCATTCTAAAGCATTCAAAATTCTGCTTGGCCATCTGTATTATGTTTACATAATTTATGTTTCATCTTTTTCAGGTCCTTTTGATTCACTTCAATTTTCCAGGGATCATTTATGGAAACATCCCTATTTTATTACATTGCATTCAGAGTTGATGCTCCCAAATTTTGCAGGTATATGTATATAGAAAACATTGTTAATTATGATCATTTCAGATACTTGTTCATTTTAGGTAGCTTAGCTAGAGTATGAGTAGAATTGTTTAGTTGGCAGTTTTTTGCCATGGTGATTTACTGATTTTAGGTAGCCACTCCAGAAACCGTAACTCTGATTTTACAGTGGGTGATTGCCTAGTTTTTGGCCATTATAGATTGAAGTGAATACAATTTAAACAGATGTACTTACATTCAATCCAATTGCTGAGATAATAAAGTTAAAGTTGATAGCAATTTGGTTCTTTAGCTTGTTTGAAGTTGTTCACTCTTTTTGGTCTCTGATAACGTGGTAATCTGTCTACACTGCCATTATTGTTCATAATAATGTGTTGGGACTTGGAGAATATAATTGCTGAATTCAAGCAATTTAATTGAGGGAGTGGAAGCTGAGTTGATTTTCATTTGAAGGGCAGAGTCTTTGAACTGTTGTTTTGTTTTAGCATGCTTTACACTTATTTTTCAAGTACTAATAAATTCTTCCAGATATTTTTTAAAAGTCACTCCAAATAGGTTTAAAACAAATGCATCCCAAGTCAATTTGAGTATATGCTAATAAATTTGATAATTTTATTGGATACTTGTCATACAGGCTAAATATGTTTTTAGTAGTAATGTGTTTTTTTTTCTTTTGGTCTTTAATGTTTAAAAATTTTCAATTTAGTACTTTATGTTTTAATATTTTTAAATTACACCTGATGGTTGAGAATTATTAAAATTGTCTCAATCTCCACATTTTTAATAACTCGCTAAATATCAAGCCTTTTTTTTTAAATAATAAAAAAAGTCATCAAGTCATGTACGGTTATCACAAGGAAAATTTTTACAGATAGAAAACATGTCAAATTATGTACAGAAAATAACAAAAAAAATACTAATAGACATTGATAGATTTTTGTTGGTGGGTAAATAGTTTTTTTTTATTTTTTTTCTATTTTTTAAAATTTCCCTTGTCACAAACTAATTTTAACCTTTTTTTTTTTGGGTCAGGCGGGTTGTCTCGTGAGATTAGTTGAAGTGCGCGTAAACTGGTTCAGACACTCAATATCAAAAAAAAATTTTAACCTTTTTTTGACAACTAAATATATATATTTTTTAATCTGTAGGGTGGGAGAATCGAACCTTTGACATTAAAGTCGACAATACAAGTTTTATGTTAGTTTGAACTATGTTCATTTTGGCTTCTAACAATTAAATATAACATCATCATAATAAGATTAGATGAAATAGAGATGTTTAACTATCAAGTTAGGTTTAAGCTAAACATGTTCAGAAGATAGAAAATAAATTAATAAGTTAAATTATAAATTTCCCTTGAATTTTGAAAAGTGTTTAATAAATTTTGAAAGTTTGAATTTTGTATCTAATATATTTCTAACATATTCAAAGTTTTTAAAAAACAATTGATTTACTATATATGAATTTGAATTCACATCTTATGAAAATCTCAACTTTCAATCTTGTTGTTTCAGTAAATTCTTAAATTTTTAAACACATCGAATAAATTAAAAGTTTAAAGACTATCCGACACTTTTTAAAATTTAATAAACTTGTACACAATTATCATTAACATGGTGTGACAGCGATAGGAAAGATTTAAACCTAAAAAAAAGGTTAATAATAATAATAGGGACTGAAAATGAAATTTCAGTTGAAAGGGATTAAAATTATAATATAGCCAATTTTATTAATAAAATAGAAGTTGCTTCATGGCAACGAAGAACTGGAATTTGAAGCGCTCGTTTAAGATTTCGAAGTGGGTCCAAAATTGAACCTCGCCACACAAATTTCCATGTCCGAAAACCCTAATCACAGCCATGGTTTGCCAATTGGGAGTGAGGAAATCTCACCTTATCCACACTCTCACCACAATCCCTTATCCAATTCCATCTCAAACATCCCCTCTTTTATCAGATTCCCTCATAATCCCATTATCCCATTAACAACTGACCGCCATTAATTCCATCTCTGAGTTTGTCCAACCAAGTTGCAATCCAATGGCGACCATGAATTCCAGTGTTCTGGCTTGCAACTACGCCATTTCCGGCGCTGGATCGGCTGACCTGAACTCCAAACTCACTGCCGTCCCGTCTGTTGCGACTCCTGGGGTTGCGGGTTACAAGTTGCCTGCGATTAGGGCTCAACAGGCTAGGGTTCCTGAAGCCAAGAACGAAGGAAGGAGGACTGCGCTTCTTTACCTTGGAGCCACCCTCTTTGCTGCGGCTGCGGCTGCCTCCAACTCCTCTGCCAATGCTGGAGTCATTGAAGATTACCTTGAGAAGAGTAAAGCTAACAAGGTAACTATACATAAAAGTTCAAATTGCTTTTATCAAATGCTCTGTTTCCATACTTTGAGTTAGCATAAAATAATAAGAATGTGTTTTGGTTCCTGTTGTTGCTGAATTTCCATAGTATATGAAACAGAAATCTTATGTGGGATTTGTATATGTCAGTGCTTTCACCCATCCACTTAAATTTTTGGGTTAATCCAATTCCTACAATATTATATCCTCTCCGATTAATATTGATTTTCTACATATTTTAAGCCCACAAGTGAGAAAAATTATTAAATGGTATATTATTAAATTTACCTTCATCCATTTATTTAAGTTTTTGAATCAATAGGTGATTTAAGAGTGTCTTAAACTAGAAGTATCTATCAAGTACGCTGACTGTTTGAGTCTTTAAGATTCATGTTGAATGTTATGCTGAAGTTTGAAGCTGAGGACTAATATAGAAATAGAATGTTTCAAAGTATAAGGAAAGGATCAAAAGTAAAGGGACTGAAAACAGGATTTAGATGAAAAATCTTTCATGTTTCTTACCCTGTTATTGCAATTTGCAACAGGAATTGAATGACAAGAAAAGATTGGCAACAAGTGGGGCAAACTTTGCAAGGGCATACACTGTTGAATTTGGAACATGCAAGTTCCCAGAGAACTTCACAGGGTGCCAAGATCTTGCTAAACAAAAGGTTTGGACATGGTTTAGTTGTAATCACTATTGGTATTTTTGAATTGTTAACAATATGGGATGAGTTTTTGCTGAGTACTAAGTTAGTTCTCTGTTCTGTTTTTGATGGATGCAGAAAGTTCCATTTATCACTGATGATTTGGAATTGGAGTGTGAGGGGAAGGACAAGTACAAGTGTGGTTCCAATGTCTTCTGGAAATGGTGAAGAGAAGAGAACCATTTTATTGAAGTCTTTGTATCCCTCACCACCATTAGTTACTCTTCCCCTTGTATCTAATTTTCAACTCTTAAAAAGTGTGAAATTTTATTATGCCTTTTTGGGGACAGGTGTTCCAGTTCCATTGCTTTCATTCTTCTCTTGAGACCAAAAGAAGCAAAATGAGAAAGTAGAAACCCTAGATATCTATTGCATTAACTTTTGTTAGAATTCTTCCTCAATAAACATCATACGTGCATTTTTTACAAGTATAATTGGGGTTGGGATGTGAACCATGGACCTCTTGGTCTTTGACTCTTTAACATATACTAATGTTAGTTGAGCTAAGTTTTTTTTTTTTTTTTTTTTATTTTTTTAACAACATTATAGATGCATTTAATTATGTCCAATGGAAATTAAAGGGACTGTTTGGGAGGTTGAGAATATAATCAGGATTATTGAGAATCAGATGAGTGTTGGAATAAGTTGGAAAAGAGAGTTTGGTTAAAAACTGTTGGAACGAAATGTGTTTAATATCACAAATCGAGCTCAAAACGCTCGATCTAAACATGAGTTTTAGTTTACATTACAATTCAAACTAATTCCATTACGGGCTCCCAAACAGCCGTAGAGTGCACAAAAACTTTGGGAATTGGTGTTGTTTAATAGCATGGATGTATTTAGTGAGCTATACCTAAATTCAATCATCAATTTGATTGTTAGTTAATGTAAGCGTATACTGAATTTGTAGACATAAGGATTCAAACTTCTAATCTTTTGATCGAGAATAAATGTCTTTACTAATTGAATTATGATTAAGTTAACTAACGCATCTTTACAATTAAAGAAAGATAAATGAGCATAATTTTGTCATGAAAGCAAATATAAGCATGTCAAGAAATTAACTTTTTTTTTTAGTACAATAATTGTAAGATGGGAATCAAATCTTCATTAAACTCACTTCCAAAACTTGAGCAAAGAATAATTAGTAGAGTAATACTTGTCTACCACCCAAACCATACTCATCTCCAACATTTCACCAATAACAAAGAGAAAAAATATATAAAAAGAATCATTTTTTAAAAAAAATAAATAAAAGTTTGTCACGTAATAATGACAACTTATGATTGTGCGTTTGAGTGGATTGCACAAAGATGAGTGCAGTTTATAATGAACTCAAGTATTTTTTAAATTAATATGTCTTTTAACCATTGCCACTATATTTTTTAAAAAATGTTTATGATCTTAATTTGTAAAACTATTTTTGTTGTATCTAGATTTTATTTTTTTTTAAAAAAACATATCTTTAATTTTTTTTATCTAAATACTATTATATCCATGTACTTATAGCCTTTGTTTTTTAGTTTTTAATTTCTAAAATGTTTATTTTGGTATTTATACTTACAACTTTTATTTCTTTTAGTTTATATATTTTTAAAATGTGATTTATTAAATCAAATCACATTTTAAATGAATTCATAATTATTCGTATGAATAATTTTCTCCCCTATCATTTTATCTTAAGTTGGCTTTTACCACTAATAATACTAATGTGTTATTAGTCAATAGAATGTAACGAATGAAAAAATATACCTTTTTATTGTTCAAGATTATAATAGAGAAATTATTATAAACAGGAAAAATATTATATTTATAAATATAGAAAAATTTATAGAATTTTATCGCTTGAGCGATAGAATTCTATTGTGGTCAATTACTGATAGACAATAAAATTTTTCTATATTTGTAAATAATTTGACTCATCTTTTAATATTTGAAAATTGCCCATTATAATACATTAACTAGTGAATGATGTTGAAGTTAAAAAGGAAAAAAAAAAATATAGCTGTATCAAACACTCGACACTTGAATAACTCATTTTATATGATCAAATGAATTCCTCCTTTCCATGTTCAAAGGTCGGATTTTTCATTGCATATACATTTTTATTTTTCACAAAGCAATCCCTCTCAAAGATTTATGCAGCAGCTTTTTTGTATTGTCGATATGTGGTTTATCATTTTAGCGTTATCTCTGTTCGACTGCTCATTGAGTGAGTGAGGGACATTTCTGTAGCTCACAGGCTAAATCTCTACCTCTCTCTGTCCTTTTTCCGCCATGGCTTTTTCTGCATCTCTTTCTCACAACTCTTTCTCATGCCTCACTCAGTTCCCACATAGTTTTAGAAGAAACCCACTTCGTTCTCACCTCATTCGAGCTGTAAAATCCACTGAACCGGAGAAGAAGGTCTCGGAGACCAAAACCCAGGAGCCTCCCATGCCTGAACCTTCAAGTTCAAGCTCCCCCACCGCCTCTCCTAAGGTTCCAAAGAAGCCCGTCTATTCGAGTGAGTTTCTTCTTCTATTCTGCTTCAGTCTATTGGGAATTTGAGGATTCAATTTAGATTTGTTGATTTTCGTTTTTTTTTTGTGCTTTCTGTAGTGAAGAAGGGTCAGATTGTGAGAGTTGATAAAGAGAAGTATCTTAATAGTGTTAATGTAAGTAGTTTTCTGGATTCTTTTTTTTTTTTTTTTTTTTTTTTTTTTTTTTTTTGTGGTAATGAGTTACCTTTTTATAAGTTTATAAATTAAACAAAAATCTATTAATTCAGTGCAATGTTACTCAAGCAAGGAGAAAGCTTCTTCATAACTTGCTTCATTGCTTGTTATTTGTGTTTTTATAATCCTTGTATTTCCAATTCAGCTGTATACCACCTGTGTCTTTCTGTGGCATAGCCAAATCCAACAAGAGAAGTTGAAGTGATATTTTTCCAATGGTTTCGTGGCAGAAGGGAAGGGTGTAAGAAAAGAAGGAAACAAAGGAACAACCCCAAGTGATGACCTTTAACCATTAATGAACAATACAAGAAAATATGAAGTTGCTTCTAGTTTGGAATCTTATTCAGCCAGTGGAAGTAAGTAGGGAGTGGACTATCAAATTCTTCCAAACTGGCTCAGTTAGCTGTGTTTGAGTTATGCTTCTCCTTTGATCCATTCTACTTTTCCTATTTGAAGCATGGTGGAATAGTGTGGCTACAATAGATTAATATAGAATGATAGGCAACAGTCTAGATTGTACACAAGTATGAACAATTAAAGCGTAGTTCAACTCTGTCCAAGGGAATTTCTGTAACAATCGTAGGCCTGTCCAGATTCTATCTATCTCTGTAGGATTCAGGTAGGCCTCCAATTGTAGAAGTAGTTGAAAGAAAGGATAAAAAGGGGAATGCCACTCTTAAGAGTTAGCTTGCTAGGCTGTGTTTACACTTCATATAGTAAGGAGTGGGTTTGTTTCAATCTCTTCAATTGACCTTGAACAAGTATTCAACCATTCAAGCTTAATTTCTAAAGCAATGAATCATAAAACTTGGAGTTCTTTACCCTTCTTTCCTTGAGCGAGAGTTATATGGGTCCCACTTGAGCGCTCCCCTTTCCAGTGACTTCATAAATAACCCAGGTTGTGGTTCAAATCCTCAAATAAGGACAATATAATGTTATAGGTAACTCCTATCATCGTAGGTAAAGTTGGTCTTACTAAAACATTTGATGAAGTCAATAGCTAGTTCTTCATACAAAATGAGTTACTTGGTCTTCCAATTTCCCCATGCTCCCACGTCTGAAGCGTCTTGAAAGAGAGGTTTCTTCAAGACCATTGACGCATGTGGTGTTATTGTCATCAGCTTGTGTTCTGAGATGTTGCATTAGTCCTGTCATGACCTGATCTTTGTGCTCAATTATTATTATGAAGATTGGGACCATGGAGAAACCGTCCATGATAAATGGGAAGAAGGTGAGATAGTGTCAAGTCGTCATGTCTCTCAATGAGTTGAGATAGACTTAGATCATGACATCTTTTTCTATGGAATGAGCAATGATGTATAAGAAGAAGAAAGCTAATATTTTATTTCATCTTTCTCTATCTTGGTAGACCGTTAAATAAAGAATGACATTGGAGGTCCAAAAATGAGAAGAAGAAAGGTTATTAGAGTTAGAGTTAAGCCAATCAAGTGAACCTTATTAGGGAGTGCAATAGTGAACCTGAGATTGTTGTCCAAGACTTGATTTGGATTCAATCGTGTAATAAAAAAAAGTGATCATAATGAGACGTCATGACTATTTGAAAATAAAACAAGATATGATCAAGGAGTTTACTCCATCTACCTTTTTGGGAGAAGGAGAGATTTTTATGTTTAGGGGGGGGGGGGGGGGGGGGGCGTGTGCTTTGTTGTGAGGTCTTTGGGAGAGGGGAATAATAGAATTTTCAGAGGGCTTGATAGGGAGTCTTTAGATGTTTGGTCCCTTTTGAGATTTCATGTTTCTCTCAGCGCTTCTGTAACGAACTCTGTCTATAATTATTCGCAAAGTCTGCTCTCTTTTGTGTGTGCGTGTGTGTTTTTTTTATTTCCTTGTATTTTTTTATTCTTTCCCAATGAAAATTGGTTTTTATATAATAATAACAACAATAATAATAATAAAACAAGAGAACAATAGTCTAACAAAAGGTTTGATTATGCGAGCGCTTCTCTGCCTGGTCTGTCTAGTACAAGGTACCTATCTAGCCAACAAAGAAAGTTTTTGCAAAAGTTGTTTTCTCTTCCTGTATATCAACCGTTTGATGAACTCTATTTAATATCTTCATTCATCACCATCAAATGTTAAAAGACAAACATGATGTTAGTTTGAAGGAACGAAATTTGAACTGTGCTCATTTTCCCATTGATTAAGACATACATTTTTCCTATTGTTATTGGATTGATGACGAACAATTTTTGTTGTTCTTTACCATTAGTATCTATCTGTTGGACATCCACCTTATTACAAGGGCTTGGATTACATTTATGAAGACCGTGGTGAGGTCAGTTTTTATAGATTACGCTCAGGCCTATTACAATTTATCAGGGACTTTTGATGAGTCATCTTTTTTTTGTTTCAATCTTCTTTCTTCAGGTATTGGATCTTCGCATTTTCGAGACAGGAGAATATGCACTTGTGAGTAACTTTCATTTGGATTCCATGTATATATGATGCTTTGGCTTTTCTTTTTATTTTCTATAGGATCTGCTGGACATCCACCTTATCACAAGTTTCATTAACTACTATAATTTATCAAAATAGTGAGAGAAAAAGGAAACTTAGCTCAAGCAAAATGGATATTTGCTTTGGTTGCAAATGCATTGTTGTGTTACATTTTCACTCAAAATTCTTGGACAGATTGCATGGGTTGGTATTCCAACTGCACCAGCTTGGCTGCCGACAGACATGCTTATAAAGGTATTTATTTAAAGCTGTTCTTAATATCTTTCACATCCTGTATCAACTCATCGTGAAGCGAGTTTCGAATAAGCAAGATCATATATTTAAACATTAGAATCATGGATAGTTGGAGAAAGCTTAGCAATATAGGTTAATTCTTACATAAAAGTTACCCTTCATCAGTTCTGAACTAAGAAAAGTAGTAATCTTTAGATGAAATTCCTAGAAAAAGAGCATTGACCTCCTCAAAGGAGGCTGTCTATAAAGGTATAGAAAGTAGATATTGGAACTTTTATCATTCACCACTTAAGTTTGTTTGGATACCACCTAACATGGAAGCACTAAAAAACACACAAAAAACTCCAGAACACTCAAACGTGGAAATATATGAAATATGTTGCAATATCATAAGAAAAGTAACAAGATAACCTAGCCTGTTAAAAGGGTTAGTCTCTCCCAAATTTTCCAAAAGATATCCCACAAAATTCTTCACACCTCCTCCCAACCCTCTCCCTCTATTTATTTATAACTAAAAGTCCTAACAAACTTACTATCTAAGTACTAATATATCCCTTCTAATAACCATACTAACGATCCTAATATTTTCCCTACTAGGGTCTTACAAGTTTCTTGTTTCTTCCTTTAAAGATTCAATGGGTTATGAGAATGAGAAAACTAGGTGATTTTATAGGACATGCTCTCTCATTGCTAACTCAAACTTTGCTCCCTCTCTTGTATTGGGTGTCCCACCACAGACATGATACTCATGACCTACCCTACTAATTCTTAGGGAAGCTCACCAAAGGTCACTCCTTCCAATACGCACATAGTTCCCTCACCAATTCTTGGGAAGACTTTGCCTACCCCAAAGTCAATTCAATGAGAACCAGGATTTTAAATCAGGGAGGTTTTACCTATCCAAGATTTATTCCATGTGATAACAAAGTTTCTCTCTTTTTTCTGGCTTCTTTTTCCAAGTTTGAGACGGTCCGTTTGTTAAAGTTTCGTTTGATAACTACTTGGTTTTTTAAAAAATTAAGTTTATAACACTACTTCTACTTTTTTTTTTTTTTTTTTGTTATCTACTTTTTAAGAGTATCTTAAAAAATAAACCTAAATTTTGAAAATTATTAAAAGTAGTGTTTAAAAACTTGTTTTTATTTTTGAAATTTAGTTAAGAATACAAATGTTCAATTAGGACGGATGAAAACTTTAGTAAAAAAGTTGTAAGAAAACAAACACAATTTTCAAAAACCTTGTTCGTAGAATTTTTTATCCAGGATTTGGTAGCTATCTCGAAAACATCCCATCTTCTTTCCTTTCTCTTCTTCTATATACTGATTCTGAAGGTTAAAGATTTAAACCCAGAAAAATGGACAGGTCTATATAGAATAACTACCATTTTTAAACCGTTTCTTGCATTTAGTAGTTATGATAACTTTGCTCTTTCTGGCAGTCGGAGAAACTCAACTACGAAAGACTCTAATCACAGCTTTGAATCAACGATGCTCACTTGACGGTTTATAGTTTACACTTTTCCCCATGTCTCTGTAAAGAGGTGTAGTTATTTCTTTACTCCATTAATAATTCATCACAAATCTTCTGCAACCTTGATGGTTCTTCTGTTAATATTTAACATTAAATTATGTATTAGAACAAAAAGAAGAAAAATGTTTTTATGAAGAATGATAATGTAAGTAATAAGGGATGGAAGTAACCTTCTGAGAATCTTAGTTTTGAATGGCTGATCTAATGATAGCAGTAATAAACTAAAACTGATTATTTCATATACAGACCACCTTCCCTTTACAAGGATCAAAAAAATAGTTGTTACGAGGTACAAGATATCTCTAAGTAATTACATCATATCCCCAGTTAGAAAATTTTATCCCACCACTATCAATCAAGTATCCTTCTTTCAAATGCTGATACATGAATAAATCAATCTCTCTTCACAATAAACTTTCCAGAATTTCCATTAGAAAGCCCCAATGCTTACATACTTCTGATACAGTGGGTAAAATTACACCTGGGGATGTGAAGAAGATATTTTTCTTCTTTTTTCATGAGAAGTTTAGTCAAAGAGGTCTTCTTGGTGATCCAAGATGAGTCTGCACTTTCAATAGGGATGACTCTCGCAAAGGATCAAGGGTGAACAATGTGTTTGGTCTCGTGTTATATGCGTATTCATTCAAATTGTATCCGCTTTGACCCATCCCCATGTAAGATGTATGAGGTGGTGAAAGATAACAGCTCTGGTGTGTGGGGCCATTCGACCGTAATGGACTCGAACATGGAGAGACGGGCAAGGATGTGATTAATCTTCCATTTCCCCTGCACATAATGCATCAATCTCAAAGTAAGTACAAACTCAGGCCAAGAGAAGATTGTAAAGGACAGGATGTTTAGTACCTAGGACTCGGAGCTCTGGAAGAGAATGTTGGGTTTGTCACATAATCTCCATCACATATGCTTATACTTTTCCTGTTTGGATGCCGATCTAACAATGGCTGCATATAAAGTTGCAAAGGTTTCAACTTCATGGCCAACTTTTGTGATATGTTTACAGATTAGGCAGATAAATTACAATCCAAGAGGTCCTTGTTTATTTTCAATGCATGCTGATTGTTTATTCAATAGTAATGTGATCGAAAGTTCTTCTCAAGCCTTTCAATATACTTATGCCAAAATAGTTAAATGTGAAATCCAAATCCAAGCGATTCTTAGTTTTTTTTTTTCTAAAATAAAAAAGAAACGGTCTCATCTTGGCTTTGTGATTCTTTAAGTAAGCCAAGTGATGTCGAAAGGCTTACCGGAGTCTGGATTCCATCGAAGCTAAAGGGGAATGCATCCATGGAGAAGTTAACATCAGATGCTCTTGGTGTTACTGCATCTTGAACAAAAGGATGATCCAGTAGATCTGCAGCAGAAGGACGTGCAGATGGATCCCGTTGCAAGCATAATTGCACAAAGCTTTTAGCATCATTGGAGAGATGGTCTGGAATTTCAGGAATGTCTTTACTATTCCCAATTTTGAAAATGGCAGCCACCTGTTAATTCCAAGATAAAAAGATAAATAAATATGGCCCCAGAGAATTAAACATTAGAAGTTAAATGAAAAATCTGAGAGCAGTATCTGAGGAAGATGTCGCACCCCTTCGTATTTGCTCCAAGGCGGTTTAGACGTGGCCATTTCAAGAACCGTACATCCTAAACTCCAAATGTCTACAGCAAGACTGTAGCCATTTGTATTCATCACAACCTGAGATTCCACGACGAGAAACAACTATAAGGTCAGACACTGTACAAGTAAAACAGAAAGTTCAATTCAAAACAGAAGAATGTGGAGGAACATTTGTTTTTCATAAACTAGTAAACAAAATTGTGTGAATTTCCACGTTCCTTTCTTCCTTTTCATTGATTCTTCTTTTAGCACTCAGCTTTTCTTTTGTCTGTTATTTAAAGCAGATGGAGTGAAAGAAAGTGATAGAAAGTACCTCAGGGGCCATCCAATAAGGACTACCTTTGAAAGAAAGCATCGAAGTACAATTCGTTATCTGATTCCAACCAAAAAAAAAATAATAATAATTGACATCAGAAATTCATATCCACAAAAATAAATTTAGTATTTACTTCACTTGCTGAAGCATTTAAATTTACTTATTTTTAAAATGTGGTTCAGTTAAAGACGAGAAGAAAATAGCAACACTTTTTCCGAAGACGAGAAGAGTTAGTATACATACATGTTTCGCCATGCCAAAGTCCACCAACTTGACCTCGCCTTTTGGATCTACTAAGATATTTGCCCCTTTGATGTCCCTGCCATGAGAAGTATATTCCATTAATGTTCAAAAGTAAAAGAGAAAGTACCCTTTATTTTACACAAGGACCCACAAGTATGAAACTAAGATTCCTGAGCAGTATTTACAACTAAAATACCTATGCACTGTATTTCTCCCATGTAGATAAGCAAGCCCGGAAAGAATCTTTCGGGTATAATTTCTTATAACAGGTTCTTTGAAGGCGCCATATTCTTGAAGTAATTTGTGAATTGAGCCACCGGAAATGTATTCTAAATAGACTGAGAGCGACTCCTCACCCTGTTATAGCAAATTTATCTCTTAAGAATGAAGTGTATCAAAAGCTTAAAGTACATTTACAATATGATTAAGATGTGTTCACAGGGAAACTTGTGTGCAGTATAGTTAAATAGTAGCCTTCAAAAGAGTACAATTGCACTTACCATTTCACTACCATAGTACCGGACAATGTTTGGATGCGACAGCTGACTGAGCAGAGTAATCTCCTGTTAGACAGAGTAATTAGTTAGAAACTTAGAAATACAACCAAATATCAAAATAGTAAAATGTACAGCCTTGAAACCCATAAAAAACTTTCAAAAGACAATAGGTAGCAAGAAGTGATACAACAAACAAACATACAACAAAGTACAACTGGAGAATAAGAATTACCTGGTTCAATTGCTTGAGACATTCCTTTGATGTGGAGTCATCACTTATAACCCTGACCTCCTTAATTGCACACATTTGGCCACTTACACTGCAATGAATTCAAGAAAATGAGTTAGAGAAAATGTGGTGCCATCTCATTAACTTCATATTTCAGCAAGTGCCTCCTTTGAGATACTACTTAGGTCAACTCCTAAGTAGTATGTTTTGTATACTAACCAACACAGGAACCAAGAGAGTACAGGATCATTTTTGAGACTGATTATAGCTTCAATCCATCCATTACTATGAGACCATGAAAATATCTTAATCAAAATCACCATTACCTGTTAAATCCAAGGTAAACATGCCCAAATGTTCCCCTTCCCAGAAGCCTTCCTTTCTTCCACTTTGATTGTGTAACTGTGTTGTTATCGCCGATATTGATAGCTCTCGTGCTGGTCAAGGAAGATGGGCTGGTGGGAGCACTTGGAGGAAGCGGCAGCTTATGAGTTGTAGGAGACTCCAGACTCATGCCACAGAACCGTGGGTTCAGGGGTGATGTAGGACTGGTGGGTCCTTTTGATCCTGGACCTGGACTTCTTGGCCTTGTTTCTATTCTGTTATCGGCAAATCCTCTGAATTCAAAAATATGGACTAAATTATCAAAATCATTTCAGAGGCAAAGCTAAAAGTTATTCTTTGTGTAGCCATTACTTCTAATCTCTCACCGATAGGACTATGAGCGTCCTTTAAAAAACAAACTGTAAATTCTTTTCGTTCCCAGTTGAGAGAAACCTTATGAAGCAGTCAGGAGTTGGTTTGAAAATGGAAGAGCATGAAACAGTATTAGCTATAGTTTAGAAACGAACGTCAAGCTGAATCCCAGCTTTTCATAACAAGTTTAGAACAAAAACTACTTATAATATCATATCCGCCATTAAAATTCTCCATTTTACCGACAACTTAACAGTGAGATAGACTGCTAAGCACACGGAACTAAACAAGAAACAGAACAAAGCTAGAATTACGAACCACAAGGCCCAGTTTCAGAAATCAAAACAGTAAGCAGGGAAAGAGAGATTAAGATCCCAACAGGGCCAAATAGATTGCAAAACTGGCTGAATTTCATTTAAAATTCTCAGTAGAATATTCAATCTTCTTCAGCAGAAAAATACAGAAACAGGGGAATCATCTATTAAACAGGGGAAGTAAGTCCTTCAAATTCATGATAGGATCTTAAATCAAATAATCAGGAACCACTAGACGATAATTCATCTGAAGCCAAAAACCTAAAAATCATCCACAAACTCCAAATTCTGAAAACCCCAATATCAGAAGACAAAAGTACAACACACACAAGTACCGATCGGAGTCAGAAACCTTCCAAATTGAAAACCCACCTGTAAGCTCCAAATTGGAGCTGTTCTTGAGCAGATGGATGATCATCCGAAGACCCGGAAGAGCTAACACTAGAGACCGAACTGGACCCAGATCCATTCCCGGGTCCATGATCAATCCCAAGGCCGGAAATAGCAGGTCGAGGAAGAGGAAGACTCTTATCCCCACTATCGGAGTCAAAACCGGAAAACCCAGAAGAGGCAGCACCAGAAGAGCCCAGATCCCTGCTGGACCTGGGGGAATTGCGAGAGAAAATCACAGCAGAAACCTCATCGAAGCTCTTGGGTTTGTGGGTAGGGTTCTTAGGTTGAGTTTTGGGGGAAGAAGACTTGAAGAGGTTAAGAGGGGAAGTGGGGTGATTGTGATGGTCCTTGTTTCTACTCAATTTTTTTACCCAACCAAGAGGCATGATAGAAGGGAGGGGAAAATCAAATCAGCAAAACCCCAGAAAGAATCAAAGATAGAGAAATCAAAGAAAGAGAGAGGAATTGAAATTGAAATATGGGGGGGTTCGAGGAAACTCAAAGAAAAAGAAAGAAGAGTGAATGAAAAGGGGTTAAGATGGATGACATGTCTGAAGAGAGGAAGAAAAGTTGAAGAAGGAAGATTGAAGAAATTGAGAAAATTGGAGTGAAATGGAGGAGGAGGAAGAGGAGGAAGGAGGGACGGCAGACGGTGGTTGGATAAAGTGGGAGAAATGACGTGGCAACTTCATGAGAGAGAAAAAAAAGGGTTTTTGTTTACTGGGTTAGAGAGAGAAAACAATGGAAGAGCGAGTAGCTTTCTGGTGATCTGTAAAAAAAAATGTGTTTTTGAATTGATTTGCGTGTACCCAGTTGGCTTTTGGTGGCACCCAGTGAGAACCTTCTTCTTCTTTCTCTATCTTTTTGCTCCTTGTTTTTCTCTTTCTTTCACACGCACTCCAAACACGAAGCAAATTTCGATTTTTTTTTCTTTTTTTTTTTGTTAAAATATCTTCTTCTTTTTTTAAAAAAAAAATCTTCAATTTTGTTATTTCTTTTTTTTTAAAAAAAAAAAAAACCCACTTCAAAGACACTAAAAATAAGAGATTTTTATTAATTATTCAAAGAATTTAGATAACTAAATTAGAAATTCAACTTCTTCCAGTGATCTTATTTCTAGCACGAGAACAAAAAGAGAGAGAAACAAATTCCACCTCGTCAATATACTAATCTCATCAACTACATTTTTCACCTCAATAAGTTTAAAGACCAATTGTTAATCAAATTAACAACTTTTCTAATATCTAATTTAACCACAGTAAAGAAGGAGGGAATGTCAAGAGAAGAGAAAAAGTTGAGGTCCACGATAGATATTTGGGATTCTAAGAACTTGATAGATCACTCTTGAGAAAACTTTTGAAACTCGATACATATATGAAATTCAAGACGATCAAGAACCAGTGACACGTTCAGCTGCAACACTTCTTAGAGTTCCACGAAGCATTGATATTTAATTTCCATTCGTTTGATCGGAGGACACCATGATACTTGATTCCTCAAACTCTCCTCATGAATAGCT
Organism: Lagenaria siceraria; assembly: GCA_002890555.2. Lineage (NCBI taxonomy): Eukaryota > Viridiplantae > Streptophyta > Magnoliopsida > Cucurbitales > Cucurbitaceae > Lagenaria > Lagenaria siceraria. Next base: position 9,138,204 of record CM016485.1, on the reverse strand, counting down.
TGCGAAAAATAAGACTCCACATGAGATAAGTCATTAAGATATGGGGATAACTTAAGTGGATTTCATGCGCTTGAAAAGTGATTTGGTAAAGATTTATGATATATTTAATCAAAATATAAGAACTAAATAAAACTTTTGTTAAGAATTAAATTGTAACTAAGACTAACTATTAGAATCAAATTTATAATTTAATCTAAAACTATTAATTTTTGTATGTTTTTTTTTCAAATTTTTTATTTTTCCTTAATAATTATCATACAATGTGAAGTCTCTACCATGTGAAATAATGTAACTATTTTCCTATTTGAAAGGTATATTTTTAGTTCAACCATGTGAGATTGAGATTCATACCTTGGTTTTTTTGGCAAGCAATTTGAAAACAAAAATGTGAAGACGATGAATTCAATGAAAATAGAGTTGTATTTCATGTTTTTATACATGTGTTTGGTAACATATTTATAAATTAAATTTTAATTTAAATAATTATTCAAAACGAGTTTGATAATATATTTATAAATAAAAAAATTAATTATAATCACTCAATAAATAGTAGGTTGAATATAAAATATTATTAATTATTTTTTTAAAGTATATTATTAATTGATTTATGAACTTGGTTTATTTTAAAAGTTGTATAATTATTATTTTTGTAATAATCATATAATTTATAATAAAATATAATACATATTTTAGTTTGACAAAAATAACTGACTTTATAACTTGAAATACTATATTTGTTAATCTTTTTAATATACATTCTGCATTTTAAAATTTTAAATTTCAAATTCCAAACCTGAATACATTGAAAACATTTTTTTAAAAAATGTTAGTTTTGGAATCTGCACTATCGTGATTACAGCATATGGAAACAGTTTTCGAAAATCGAATCCAAACTGTCTACCAGATGCATATTCATTAAATTCAGTGAATTTTAAAACATAAAATAGAAATTGAATTGTCTAACAAACATGCTCTTGACTTATAAGACTATTTATATAATATATAAAATATTTTAATCAATTGAGATATGTTTAAGTTTGACACATTTGAAAAAAAAATTATTACTATTCTTTATAAGAGTATTCAAGAATCAAGTATATATTAAGTTTCTGTCAACCTAAATATATCTCAGATGAGATAAACTTGTACTATCGATCTCGAAGTCAAAAGTTCGATTCTCCTAAATATATAATTAATATTTGATATTATATATTGGCATATAATTTAGTAACGAGGCTTTTAAATAATATTTTCATATGCCTTTTCTTTTGAATAGTAATGAAAACATTTTTAGGTTTGGTATTATTTTTATGTTGACTCCAAAATGAAATAAGTCAATTAACTCAAAGACAAAGTCTTATCAAATTTATACCTATTCAAAGTTGAGTTTTAAAAAAGTGGTCATAAACTTATTAAAAAGTTTACACAAACTTACCAACAAAATTTCCAAATCAAGTTACAAAACCTTCCCAAATTCAATCACAAAAAAAAGGAAAAAAAAAAACCAACTAAATAATACTTAAATTCCCGACGTTGCTGCTAAATAATATCAAAGAGAGGCATTAAAATTTCACTATTTATAAATTTAAACTTCAATTAATGAGTCAAATTGAGTATTGCTCAATTGACGTATTAGTATCTTAAAAATCATGAGATCTATGATTCGAATCCTCTTATGCTTTAAAAAAAACTTCAATTAATAAAATTAAATTTGATCATTACTATTTTAAAGTTAAATACAAACTTAACAATCTTTTTTAAGAATTTAAAAGTCTACTAAACTAATGATATATATATATATATATATACCGAAATTTAAAAACAATTTGTAATTTAGCATTATTTTAAATAAAAAGAAGAAAGAACGAGACGAATGGAACAAACCCTGACAGGGTTGACTTAAGAAAATGCGTTGGACTTGGGACAAGGGATTCCGTCCCGGAGTCTTTTTTATATTTTATATTTTATATTTTAAATTTATAAAAAGAAAATTTAATTTTAAAAATTGACGCTTAAATTACGTCGTCAATGTACGGAAATCCCACGTCAATAAATATTCGGATGAGAAATTGAAATCCCTTTCCCAACTCTGCCCAAACAACTGCGTCCATCTCCACTCCCAACTAACAACTAAACAAAATAAAAATTAATTTTCTTCTTATTTAGAGAAAAATTAAATAAAATTAAAAATGAGGAAAAAGTAGAAAAATATTAATCATATTTTGCATTTTCAATATCCCTCATCCATATTAATAATCTACTTGACCCTATAATTATTGCATTATTTTTTAAAGTAGATGCAAATGTAGTCACTCTAAGTACCTGCTTTTCTTAATGATTTAATTTTGCCCATCAATTAATTATTAGCATCGCAACTTATATTTGACACTTTTAATATTAGTTAAACAATCAACAAAATTGTCCGAACTCATTATGAGAGTAAGTAATGAATATTATTCATCTCATCTACGTACTTTGTAATTATAGAATTATCTCTTTTAAATTTAAAATATTTGTAAATGTATCGTACACTTTTGCTATCATTTTATAACTTATTTAGTTGAAATTGTATGAGACAAAATAGTTTTAAAATCTACGATGTCCAAATTAAATGTATGAAATTTATAGGTAAATAATAGTGCCTATATAAGGTCATTTTCGTGAACACACCCCACCTCCTATCTTTTTAGCATCTTAACATAATTGTTAAGGGGACCACCAAAAACTCATGAACTAAAATTTGACAACATATTTTACATTTATGTCCTACAATTTCCCTCACCCTTCATCCTTTATCCCCTCCTCTCCTGTCTTTAAAAAAAAATAATAAATAAGAGCGTTTGAATTGACTTTCTAAATGTTTATAAATAATTTTTTTTTGCACTTATAAACACTTAAAAAAGTCAATCCAAACGGACTCTAAAACTCATAAGATAAATTATGATGAGATAAATGTGAATATTAATTATGTGATTAACTAAGTTAATTAAGTTCACGTTCAACTCTTTTGCATGTTTTGTTTTGTTTTATAAGTAATAGGATTTTAATTTTATTAATGAGGAAGTTGCAAAGATAAAACCATTTAGGCTACATTTGCTTTCTTTTAAAACAAAATTGACCCTGGATTATAGAAAATTTATTCGATTTGATTTTTAAAATTGTCTAGTAAATGCATATAAGTTTAATTTTCATGATATCTTTTAACAAAAATAATAATATCAATTTAATCTATAAGAAAAACATCAAATACCAAATTTATATTATCAATAGCAACTAGGAATAATTCAATGAATTTCTTAACTCCCAAGTATCTAGCCCTTCATTTTTTTTTTTTTTTTTTTGTAAATAATAATTAAAGAGTTTGATGACTTTTAGATCCAATCTTTTAAAAATAAATCAATCTTATAAAAAAGTTATTAAATAATTTAAAAGGCCTCGTGAAAATGGACTTTTTGACATGATAAAGTTGTTAGTTTTTTAAAAGCATGTTGTTGACAAAAATGGAATAGTAAACCTACACATTCCTCAATGGAATTAAATGTCAACGTAATTATTCATATTGAAATCTTCTAAATCATAAAGATAGATTATACTTTTCAAAAAAAAAAAAAAAAAAAAAAAAAAAAAACTTTTTCCTCTTTTTTTCTAAAAAGATATAATAGAAAGAATTGGCTTTCCCCCAAAAAGAAAACTACAAAAATAAATAAATAAATAAAATAAAATAAAATATCAAGCATATTGATAATGGTGGGACTCACAAAAGAAAAAAAAAATCCCTCCGTTAAAAAGATGATCATAACTTTTAACATATTATTAGCGATTGATTAGATAACAATTATAGATGGATTATTTATTAATGATTTCTTTATTTTGGATCTATTTTTTTTTTTTTTTCAATTTAAACTTCATTTTAAAAAATTACAAAATTTAGATCTGATTGGATAACTATTTGATTTGATTTTAAAGAGTGTACTTGTTTTCTTTACTATGGTCTTTATTTCCAAATTAAATATTTTGATTTTTATCTATTTTAAAAAGAAAAACAAGTTTTTTAAGCTATTTTTTTAGTTTTTAAAATTTGGTATTATTTTTTAAAATATTCTTAAAAAGTAGTAACAAAATAACAAAATCAGAAAGTGAGAGTAGTATTTATAATCTACCTAATTTTTCGAAAACAAAAAATAAGAAATAAAATAGTTATGAAATATGTTATTTGTTTCAAAAGGTGTGAATTTGAGATTTTTTTTTCCTTTTAACTTGCTTTGTGTTATTTATTGGTATGCTAATTAGTAATTTTTAGTATCTCAAAAAAAAAAGAAAAGAAAGATCAATTTTTTATTTCACATTTTTTTTAAAATTATTTGTTTCACATGTTTTTTCACAGATTTTCAAACATATATTAAGGAAATTTAAAACCTATGTGACATGAGTTTTCTAATATCATTTATATAGGTGAGATTTTTATAGGAAAGTGAAAATATAATCTACTTAATTAATAAAATAATATAAACTAATCATTTCTAATTAATTAAAATTATTTATTAAATATAAATATATTATTTAGTCTTAATAAATTTCAACTAAATTTACCATCAATATTTTATATTATCCTAACTATACAATATAAAATGTTATTATTTATTATGAATATTCTAATTAATTTATACTCATTTAATTATTTTTAGTAATTAAATTGAATTATATAACCATCCATTTTCAATATCACTTTTAATTAATGTTTGACGTTAAAATATTTATTTTAGTTAAATAATTAACTAATATAAAAATATATTAAATAATATTAAATTTAATTCGTGACTTTATATTTTTTTGAGACATAATCATTCTCTAATATTTAATTAAATAATTAAGTCGTTTTAATTTTTATAATATAGAATTGGTAAAATAAATAAAGATATACATACATTAATTAGTCAAAACATTAAATATTCTTATCTATAAAATAATATAAAGTCACTCTTGAAAGGATTGATTTGTGGCTTGACCTATAAAAGTTATAATTTCTGCATATAAATTTTCCCTATGTTTCATTCTGAATTTAAATGGAAAAAGAAATTAAAAACAAAAACCCCACAATCAACTCCGTTAATCTGCGATTAAATTACTCCATGTTGGAATTCAACTTAAAATTGAAGCAAAATATAATGCCTTTTTTTTTCTAATTTAAAACCATAATAAATAAATAAATAAAATAATTAGTGTCTAATTCCACATGATTAGCTTTTTTTTTTCTTTCTTTTTTTCCTCTATTGGAATTAATTCCACATGATTAGCTTATATTTACAAATTTGCAAGTTTCATTATTGTCTCCCAGAAATTAAAGTAAAATTATTTAATTTTCTTTTAAAAGTTTAATAATTTAAAGTTGATTGTATTTGTACCAACCTATATTAAGATTGTAATTTGGGTCAAATATAAATCCAATAATCTACCAAATACTATTTGTGATGGCCGTTGAAAGTGATTGTATAAAAAGCAAATAGCATATTTGTTGCCCTCTAAAGATACAAATTTAGCCAAGTTATTTTTTTGCTTGTCAATAAAAATGATACTTTAAAATTGGTTAAATTACAAATTTAAAACCTATAATTTGAAGAGAAAAAAAAGTAGAATTTAGATAATACTATAATTTATAATTAAAATTTAGACTTTATGATTGGATAAAATATTCATAAATATTTTCTTAAATCACAAGAACTATTTATGAGGTTTTATCAAATCATATGAACTAAATTTTAACTTTCAAAATCATATGACCTAAATTCTAATTTTCTCCACCATAAGGACCAAATTTGTGAGTTAATTAATTTTTAAAATTTAACCTAATTCAAGGTTTAAATATCATACATGCATTATAGCCAACATAATCATAGTTTAACTGACATAATACTTGTATTTTGAATTTTGAGATTAGAGGTTTTGATTCTCTCACCACATATTGAAAAAAATAATAAAAAAAGCCACACATTATGTAGCTACTTTTAACTATACACAAATAATTTGTCACGAACTTTTGTTACTCTCTGCAGTCTTCCATCATGTTTTTCATTTTTTAATTATATATTTAACTTCAACTAAATTTTATCAGCTCAAACATAGTCTATCAAATAAGATTTCTTTTATTAAATAAAAAAAATGGATAATATGATTTTCAAAACTTAACTAGATTTCAAAAAATGCTACTAAAAATATGCTACAAAACCAAAGTTGTTCATAAACAAACGTGATTTTACTAAAAATTAAGAATTAAAAAAAAAAATAGAAAAGAAAAGGAACCTATTAAAGGAAATAAGTACCAAAAGAAGTTTTCAAAAGCTAGAATATGATTGATTTTGATTTTGTAGGCATCTCCACTTTTTATTATTTTTTTTTTTAAAAAAAAAAGAAAATAACAATAATAAAATAAAAACATGAAAACCAAAATTATTAAAAAGAAAAGAAAAACGGTGCGGTGGAAATATATAATTATTAATAATAAAAGTTATTGGAAGCAGCCGCGTTTGAACGAGTCAGAATGGCAGAGGAGACCTTATTGGGGACTCAGTCTGACTCTATTTCAAGACCTAGTCTTCCACGTGGCATCTTTTTCTTTTTTTCTTTTTTTAATTCCTTTTAATGCCACATATTTTATTAATAAATTTTGAAGTTTTCTTTGGATTAGACTTGAAAGAGAAATCTAGTAAATCATGGACCATGACATTATATATATATAATTTTAATTTTACCTTTTACTACTCTAATCATGATTTGAATTTGAATCTCCTTATAAAAGTTTCATTAACATTTCTAAACTTCACTTGAAACCTATATTTATAGAATATAATAAAATTTTAGTGATAAATTATTTGTAGAAGTGATAAATAATCTCTACGATATAGTATTTTATTTTAAGAAATAGACATTTAATTTAGTTGAATATTTAAACTTTTAAATTTCAAGTCGATAATATATTTTAACTCGTTGAGAGTTGAGACTATTTTTATTTCTAGTACTATCACTAACATTTTGTATTACATTTTTCTAACTTATGTTAGTTAGAATGGGTTTTAGCTTTGTTATTTAAATGATGGTAAGTGTTTGTTCATATATGTTGAAATATTTGATGGGTAAATTGTCATAATTATTAATTAACTCATGTTTCAATCATGCTTTACATCACAATCCATAAGGAGTTTAGTTTGCATAAACATAACTTTTGAAACCCTAAAATATAATTTAAAATTTAGCTTACTTCATGAAGAAATACTGCCTATACTTTAAATTTTAAATGTATTTGATGCATAAAAGTCTTTTAGCTTTTGAAAAGTATTTAATAGGTTTTTAAACTTTTAATTTCATATCTAACAAAATTCGTGATAATTTTGAAATCTTTAAAAATTAATTTAACAATTAGATATAAATTTAAAATTTATGAATCTAATAAAATTCTAAACTTTCAATTTTGTGTATAGTAGATATGTGAATCGTTTATTAAAAAAATTATATCAAAATTCAGAAATTAAATTTATAATTTTGAAAGTTTAATGATCGAATAAATACAAACCCAAAATTTAAAGACCGATTTTATAACTTAACTAAACAATTGGGCGAAACATTTTTTTTTTAGTGTGAAACACTCTTCAATAACTTTGAATTTTATTATTAATTTTTTTTTTGGACATATAGAATTTTGTTTTAGAACTTAGAGAACAAATTTTTTTAACATAAATCCCAAAAAAAAAAAAAAAAACTTGCCTGAATCATGGGCCATTATATTTAATAATTCCCATCATGATTATAATGTACCAACTAATCTTTAGTTTATCAGTTGTAACTGCCTTTTCAACTAATTATTGATTTATAGAATCTTTTTAATTTTTGAAGAAAAAGAAACTTTTAAATTTTTGCTTAATTTTTATTTTATCCTTTATAGTTTTCAATTATTATCATTATTTGATTCCTTAATATTATATAAATATTAAAATTGAGAAGAATTTGATTGTCAAACTTATCCTTGAAAATTGAAAATTTGAGTAAAAATAGTTGAAAATAGAATCGTACGAGGTTACAATTTTGAAATTCTACATAAAAAGTTTGACAAATATGGTCTAGTTTTGACATATATATTAGCCAGTCATAACTTATAAGCTAAAGGAAAAGGGATAATAACAACAACAAAATAAATTAAACTCTATATTTTTGCTCTTTTCTTTTTGTATTTTGTGTTTTATCTCTTTAAATACAATATATAGTATCAAATACATTTTAAATAATTATTTAAATTAAAATTTAATTTCTAAATCTGCTACCAAACACATATCTAAAAACATAAAATAAACTATGTTTTTTTTATTGAATTTCTTCTGTGTTTTAATTCTCTACCAAAGAGGTTATAAACTTTTATTTTCTTTGAAAACCATAAAACTAAGAATAAGCCTTGTTTAGTAACTATTTAGTTTTTGCAAATTAAGTCTATTTTCTCTCAATAGCTTACAATAGTTTGCATTTTCTTAAGTAACAAGATTGAATTCTTAGCCAAAATCCAAAAACAAGTTTTTAATTTTTTTTTAGTTTTCAAAATTTGACATAGATTTTGAAAATAATGGTAAAAAGTAGATAACAATGCAAGAAATTTAGAGGTTGAAGGGATGTTTATAGGCTTAATTCTAAAAAGTTAAAAACTAAAAACCAAATAGTTACCAAGCGGATATTAGCAACCAAAATTAAATTCAAGGCTTGATTATACAATGTATTCCTAAACTTTGTGCTTTGTGTCAAAAATACACTTGAATTTTCAAAAGTTTCAAAATACTCTTAAACTTCCAAAAGGAGTTCAATAATACTCTTATCATTAGTTTAGGATGGAAATGTTAATATTTTGTATAAAAAATACCTTTGAACTTTCAAAAGTTTCAAAATGAACCTTAAACTTACAAAAAAGTTCAAAAATACCCTTACTGTTAGTATATGAACATAAACGGTTAATACGATATAACTTTTCTATTTTTCCTCATTTTTTCTTCCCTCCGTTCTTCAATATCTTCATATTCTCCTTTTTGTTAAGGGTTAGACATTTGTTTATCTTAAATAAAAAAGACTATTTTTAAAAGTTTATGAGTATTTTTTAAAATAAAATACTAATGGTTTCCATTAAAAATTAATGGCAAGGATATTTTAGAACTTTTTTTCTTAAAAGTTTAAAGATATTTTTGAAACTTTTGAAATTTTGTAGATATATATATTTTTTTTTGGACAAAAGTACAAAGTTAAAAAAAACACTTTTTTATAATCTAGCTTAAATTTAATTGATAAATAAAAAAATTAAATTTGGGTCAGTTAGGAACATAAACAATATACAACCATAGGCTTTTTTTTTTTTATTACAAATAAAATGTAGGATATTATTATATATTCATTTCTTGATTAAAATATCAAAGCATGGGATGGAACCTATTATTAAGTTATAACTACCACTCAGAAAGGGAAGGTATGTGGGACCTACTGCCATGGGAATGAATGTGTTTGGGGTCATGAAATTGAAAATCATTTATCCTATAGATTTTATGTTAAATTAAATTATACCAAACACATCTATAATGAGATACATTTTTTAAAAGTTTTAATTTTAACTTTAAATTTTGATTTTTTAATATATATATATTTTTTGTTAAAATAAATTATGAAAATTTATGTGACAACTGTATTATTTATAACTATATAGAAAATTGAGATTGTTGTTATCAGTTATTTCATCTCAAAAGATATCGTAAAAATTATTTACATACTCATTTTTTTAAACAATAGCAATATCAGCCACAATAATTTACATGAATTCTATTGTTAATGATATTACAGTGTCTTCTAATTTTTACACATTAGTAGTTGAGTCAATGTTCATCTTATTTAGCCAAGAAAAATAAAACTTTTCAAAAAGTATTTTTTAGAACAAATTTCAAATTTCAAAAATAAAAATAAAACGTGCATCACCAAAAACCTACCCCAAATTATATATATATATATATATATATATATATATATATATAATATATATATATATATCATAAATGACAGATTAAAGAAAAACCGTATGAATCACTAATATATCAATATTTATATATTGAAAAAAAATTCAAATAACAACAACCAATTAATGAAATACATATCTATTAATTTTATCATGTTTGGAATACATTTTCATGTGTTTAATTTAAAAAATAAATTATTTTGAAAAAAATAAAAGTATTTGACAACTACTTAAAAGTGATGTATTTTAAGAATTTAAATAAAAATAAATTTATTAAAATAAAAATAATATCTTTAACTATAGTGCTTAATAAAAAGAGAAAAATAAAAATAAAAAACTTTATATATATATTAATTAACTATAATGAATATGTGTAAACTCGAGGATAACTAAGTTGGTAAATAATCACTAAAATTTATGCAATGAGCTGTCTGTTCAAGGAGTAGGTCCCACCACAAACATGAAGAAGAAAAGGAAAAAGGTATTTTTGTTTAAATTTTTAGGTTATTGGTGGATTAGGTTGTGGGCCAAAAATTCTTTAAAATTCAGACCACAAGGTGTGAACACACGGCCGCCACCTCCAAATTCCCTTCTTCAATCTTTTCATCATTATATTTATTATTATTATTATTATTAATCAATTACCATCACTATTATTTTAAAAATCAACAAAGCAAAAGGTCTATTTGGTTTCATACATTAATCATCCTTTATATATTAACTAAAACAAACTCTTTTTGGAGTTTATATATATAATCAAGATCTATTTGATGATCTTGATTCTAGCATATCTCTTGGCAAAGAAAATGTCAAATCTATGAAAAGTGATTGATAAGGTTAAAGCTGATGTCATTTCAATGGAGGGATTGGAAATCTTTAATGATAGATTTGATTCAATCACGTGCTATAACAGATCCTTTCAACTCTGAACTGTCGTAGATCCAACTGGATAATGTGTAAATTACATACAGTAAGAAATCTGATTGCTTAAACTGTGGTGTTATGAAAAAAATCTACAATTAAGAGTCTGATTAGCCCTTCTCTAAAGAACATATATATAATTTCCACAAAGTAACATACAAGTGGGAAAAACAATACCAACCTCTCAGAGATTATAATTAAACTTGTTTTTTTTTTGCTCTAAAAGTTGTTACAACAATCCTATTGTTAACTTTAAGGTGTACACAAACTGCTTCACTGGTGTTATAACTCAAGAAATGGGTGAAGGGAGAGCTACCTAGATTCGATGGAGTAGGTCTCTGAACCTCTAAGGAATGAACGACGCCACCATATTTGAAACGACTTGCTAAGATTAGGGCAATCGGTACCACGCTTCGAGAAGAACCTACACCAGTCCATAAATAGCAAATGCTGCTGTTTCATAGGTAGAGTAAGCAGTGCCTGACCCATGGCTTCCTCCAGCATTTTCATATCCAGTCCTTTTTTGCAGCGCTGTAGCCAACCGAAGTCTAGTAGCATTGGACCAAACCATGCCTGCAGTAGTCCCGACCTTGTTTCCGAACGACAATTCAATTTTCTTGTCGCTATTGCAATGAATAAGCTTGCTGAAACCCGACTGAGCTCGTACCTAACCATAGGTGAAGTGTTATCATGCATTCTAATCAGTTCTTTCTGATTTGCCCATATATTGACAAATTCTTCAGCCATTTGCCAATCGAGTAAAATTTCAAGCAGCCAGTTGATGGTATCCACCTCCGTTGCGATTTGTTCAATTAATGGCTTTTCGATTATTTTCTTTACACATCTTTCAGGGCAGACGGCATGGGAGGATCCCTTCAAAAGGCTGACTAATGAAGCTATACAAGTATGGAAAACTGCATAAAGGTCCTCTTTACTGAGGTCCACATGATCTTTCTCATAAACTGAGCTCTTGCACAGAAGAGCCTTGACTAAAGACTTCAGTTCATTTCTTGCAACGGAATTAGAACATGTGGAAATGGACCAAACAAGCTGTCTGGCTATGCCTTGCTGTGAAATTACTGAATCAAACAAGCGTAGTCTAGCCATGACATCTCTACTTGTTGCATCATCAAACTTGACTTTTATAAACAGATTCCTTAGTTTCTCTTCTTCCTCCTCTGTCCAAGGCACAGCCTCTAAGTACTTTAAACATGAAGCAACACACTTTGTGAACATGATACTTGCGGATACCTAAGTGATGAAAGATATTCCTTGTTAGTGCTGGACTTCACTGATGGAACATCAATCATGCTCGATCTATATAATGACTACTTCAATAAGAGAATAGATAATAGCTTTAATACACGATATGTTCTAGAAATGTACTAAAAACTTGAGGTGTCTATATTGCAAGACTGCCATTACGTGTTGATTTAGATCTCAAATATTTCCAAATCTAAGTTTTGTTTATTCAGTTTTTTCATCATCACTATATACAATCAAAATTAAAACTACTACGATAAAAGATTGGTTGAATTTTCCAATACTAATGATATTTTCAAATCATAAGTTCAAATGCAATATCGTGGCAGTGGCATGCACAATTCAATTTCTGGCAACCGCAAAGGTCAGTGGTAAAAGATATTCTATTCATCTAAGTGTTCGTGGAGAAAGGAAATTGGATTCAATTAAGCATGCATGGGGCCTTTTGCTTAGGATATTAATTAATTCACAGTTTCAAACGTTAGGAACACTGAAAGATCAAAGGACCCGGGGGCTATGAGGAATTAAAAATAAAAATGAGGTTTAGTTACAAGTTTAGTCCAAAAGCTTTGAGGTTTGTGTCTACTTGGTCCTAAACTTTCAAAAGTGTTAATAGGTCCCTAAACTTTCAATTTTGTGTCTATTAGATAAATAAATTTTAAAAAATTTGAAAACTCATAGACTAAATTTGTAATAAATCTCAAGGTTCAGGAACTAAATTTGTGAATCAACTTATTTAACCTATAAAGGAAGGCTGTCTTCGAAATATTCAAATTTTCACAACCAATAGTTTACCATCAATACAATTGAACATTTGCATTACAAGATATCTTTTTTTAAAAGAAAGTTCCCAAGAAAAGGTGGGGTCGAGGGCCCTTTTCAGCAGATCAAGGCTTCTTAAACACAATTCCCTTGACAACCTTGATCTTTTATTGGTTTGGTTACGTTATAGTTATAGCCTCTTGATTACTTTTAGTGTTTGGGTATCTATACTGGCATTTATTCCATTTTATTTCTTCTACTTCGATAAATCTTAAATGATCTATAGAGAGATAAATTATAGTTCCATTTAATTAGGTGGGATATTGTTTTGAAGATGGCGAGAAGGGTGCACTAAAGTATTCAGCTCTCTTCACAAAATGTCCATGGCATTCCCCCAAGTATGATTTTTTCTTGTGGCGTAAAGCCATTGACCATTGTGAATACATATGGGCGTCATGCAACTAAGTGGGGTTCAGCTATTCTCAGGATTGGAGATTATTGTATGATCCTTGACGTCTACTTGCGGCTTTTTTCTCTTAGTTGATTGTCCCTTCAGTTTTGTCAAATTCCTCCACATTCTCCTTAAATCTTCAAAACAGTAAAATTTTCTTCAGTGGTTACAGATTCCTAGTTAAAGTGTTGTCTAGAAGCAGTTAACTTCAATTCAGGGCACCTTTTTTCACTATGTTAGTCAAATTGTTTTCTAGAGATTTTTTAACCTTTTGGTCAAATGTTGGACTAGGTTCTGTTTCTTAAGACTTTCTAAGATAGATATAAGACTCCTTGGAAGAAAATTGTTTGGCTACTTCGTAGAACATATATCCAGAGGAATAGAATAATATTTAGGGGGTAGCAGGGTTTTGGGAAGAGGCCTGATTGGTCAGTTTCTTTTTACAAGTTTGCTTTGTTGTGAAGTTGGTTTTTCATCAAATAATAATTTTAAAAAATAATTAGAAAATGAGTGAAACCAAACTTGTTTCTTATAAGGATGTAAATGCATATGCATTATTGGCTTTAAACTTCCATCTTTATAACATATTAAATCATTTAATATATAGCGTCCTTGCATTTGTCCTAGTTTGTTGGAAATGACATGCCATTATCTCCATGTGAGGTCTAGTGCGTACGGTGCTTTTATCTCTGTACCTCTTTGAGGTCTAAATTCCACATACTGCTATTTCCACTTCAAGTAACTATTTCACTAGATTAATCTTTAGAACTAAATTGATACATCTATTAACGTATAATACTAAACAAATAAAGATATGAGGACTGAAGTCTAAAACATAAGAGCCAAGTATAAGAACTAGACTCAAAACCTTTTTTGTTTTCCTTCAAACACAAATAACAGTAATATAATCAAGAATATATCTATATTTTATCAAGAGAAATATTCAGCAGCATGGTTACCTTAACTAAGAAACAGAGGTTAAGAATCAGGATCCAGAATTATGGTTTTGAAAAGACTACACCAGATTAGATATCCATAACTTTGAGTTTCTTACCAACGATCAAGAGGTGATTAAATTATTAAATATTTCTTTGTGAAACAGTTTCTTTGATTAGATGAATAACAAAATAAGAACCTGGGCCGCTAATCTGGTTAATTAGGAAACTATTTATCTTTTGACTGAAATGGGAGGTTTGGGTATTGGCAATCTCACTATTAAATATCGTGCTCTTCTAGCAAAATGAGGTTAGAAATTTCTTATTAAAAAGGAGGCTCTTGGAAGGCAAGTGATTACTTCTAAATACAAATGGAACGAATAGTTGGTGGTCTTCAATGGAGGGCTCTCGGTTGCTTAAAGGATCGTGGATCTAGATTATGAAAAATATTCTTCTCTCTGAGGATTGGTACAAAGTCAAAACTGGTCATGGGGATAAAACTAGGTTCTAGAAAGATAAATGGCTCGATGAGTCGCCTCTCCGTGTTGAATTTCCTAGATTTGCAGAATTGTGACTGCTAGGACTCCATAGTCAACCATTGCTAGTCTGACTCTCTGTGTTTTGAATTTAAAGTTCAGAAGAAATCTTACTGATGCAGAATTTATGATTGGGCCGATCTTATGACCAAGCTCCAAGACTTTAGGCCTAATAATAGAGATAATGTTATCTTGTGATGTTGGAAAATGATGGCTCCTTCTCAATTAAGTTCTTCTCTCCCAGGCTTATTGTGAAAGAAGTTGCCCTTTACAAACAGCTCTGATCTTATATGGAGAGCTAATTGTCCTAAGAAGGTCAAAGTTTTCTTATTGGTCTTTTTTTTGAAAGGTTCAATACTTGTTGTAGAATCCAAAGAACCATCAAGTATTATGCTCTCTCACCTAATTGGTGTGTTCTTCATAAAAGAAATGAGGAGTTCTTGATGCATCTCGTCTTCTTTTGCCCCTTTGCTACGGATTGATGGAGAAGGTTGTTTAATTTGTTCAACTTGCAGTGGTGTTGGCCTAGCAAAGCCTCAGATGCTCTTCTTCAGCTTATTGAGGGCCCCTGGTTTCATGCTCAGGCAAAAATCCTTGGGTCTATGGGGTCTTTGCTTTTACTTGGTCTTCTACATCTAAATTCTTTTGTAATTATAGCTTGACTCATATTTACACCAGTTGGGATTCCTTTTTATAACCAATTGTTATGTGGAGATATCTCATCTCCCCCTCTTTTGTATTTTCCTTTGATAATGAAAGTTAAGTTTTTTTATCAAAAAAACAAAAACAAAAACACAAGAACCCTCACAAAGGAAGTTAAAAAAAGGTCTTCAAGCTAGTGCAAAAATAGAAATAACTGAAAGGGCTATCTCTTATACCAAGTGGCCACAATAATAAGCTTCTCCTATAAACATGCAAAAGAAACACGACTAGAAACATGTTTTAGTTTTTACATAATTGAAAACCATGTAAAAGATTACAAATGATAAAGTTATTACACGGCTACACAGTTAATACTTTCTTGCCATCAGTTTAACCTCCTCCTCAGTTTATAAGATCCTTGCCAAGGTTCTTATGGATAATGTCTCCACTTATATTGGTTTCTCAAAGTGATTTTATAGAATGTAGATAAATCTTAGAACCAATATATGAAGTGGTGTGGAGGAGCCTAGAGTTCAAAAGCGAAAGGTTTAGATTCTAAAACCTGATATTGAACAAGCTTTTGAGGTGGTTGATTGGGAGTGCTCTACTAATTGAAAATATTGTTTCTAGTCTGCCAGAGGCTTACTTGAAGGCTTCAAAGTGGGGGTGGACAACATTTGAGTTTATATTCTTCAATTTGCAGATGATATTTTGTTACTTTGTAAATATGATGATTCTATGTTGGAGATTTTAATCAGAACATTGGACGTTTCCAAGCAGTTTTCTAGGTTCAAGATTAATTGGCAAAGGTCTTCAATTTGTGGTAGTAATGTCGAGGATTTGAAGAAAATCATATTGTCAACAACAACAACAAAAAAGAGAAGAAGTTAATGTTGAGGATTCAAACTGCAAAGTTCTCATTTTAATTGTAAGATTGGATATCTGCCATTCTTATACCTTTGTCTGTCTCTTGGAGGTCGTCCAAGAAATGCTTCATTTTGGCAGCCAATTGTAGCAGCCAATTGTAGCAGAATCGATAAGAATCTAGATTGATGGAAGATTAACCTTGTGTAAATTGGTACTTTCTAATCTTCCCTTTTAGTATATGTCCCTTTTTCTTATTCCCTCTCATATTTGTTTGGAACGGGAAAGAAAGATGAGACTTTATAAATCATCTTGTTAGATGGAGGTTGGTCTCCAAATTTGAATTTGATGGTAGTTTGGGTCTCGGAGGATTAAAGAACAGAAACTTGCCTTTCATAGGCAAATGGAGTTGGAGATATATCATTGAGCCTCAAGCTTTTTGGAGAAAAGTCAAAAAGTCATAGCATACAAATGGGAGATCAAATGTCAGCATACAAATAGCATACAAATGGGAGCCCCATGGACGAGTATTCCAAAGGTTTAGTTTGTTGATTGGAGTATACTAAAGGTTTAAAAATCGGCGGAATCTTATGTCTCCTTTACTTTTGGTAATGGTTCAAGAATGGGAAAATCTCTAGTACTACGAAATACCGTACTTCCTTTATTCACACTAGAAATTTATCTTCATAAATATTAGTGGACCCCACACTATTTATAAAAGCATGTTGGTGGCCAACAATCAAAGGAGGTGGTACAGAAAATTTTCTATCTATCGTACTACTAGAAATTTTCCCTTCAAGAATTCTATTTTGGCATGATAGTTGGATTGGTGATGATACTTGGAAAAGTAGTTTTTTCCTCGATTATTCAGCATCTCTACATTTCCAAATGGTTCAATTTCTGTTTTTTGGGATTCCTGATGCCTTGCTTGGAGTATTTGTCTAGAAAACTTATTAAGATAGAGGAAATTGATGAATTGTTGGAAATTTTACCGTGGCCAAAGTCAAGGATAAAAATATCCATCAACGCGTTGATATATCCGTCGATATAGCGGTAAATTAGAGGGTTCGACAACATTAAGAATTCATTGAAATCTTTATTTATTTTATAAATACCCATAAAGCATACAAAAATATCATCTAACAACCTCAATATGAAGATATACGCTAAGAACAAGATAATATAACCTAGTTCGGAAGTAAAAACAACTTCATTGTAAATTTAGATAATTTTTAAAATTTTTTATTTACAAAAATATTTATCGATATCGGTATTTTTATCGATATATCTATCAATACATCTGTAAAATTGAAAATCTGATATTAATATCGACATCGATATTGGTTTCTTAAGATTCAAGGAAATGGAATTTAGAGACTTTGGGGTGTTTCTTCAGTTAAATCTCTTTCTAGTAAGTTTGATTTATCTTCTCCATTGTCAAAAGACTGGTTCTCAGCCTTGTGGAAATCCAACAGTCCAAAAATACTTAACATTCTCCGTAGGATTTTGCAAAACAGTTGTCTAAATACAGTTGAAGTTCATGAAAGGAAGCTTCCTCATTCAAGTCTTATGTCTTCTATTTGCTGTTTTTTCCATGAAGCAGGGGAATTTCTCAATCTTCTATTCTTTGGATGCTCATTCTTGTTGGCTTCTTGGCTTAAATTGTTCGCCATTTTCACTTGGCAATGGGGTCCCTTTAGATGCCAATACTAACGCCGTTCAGATTTTATCCGGCCTATCCTTACCTTTGCGATCTCAATTACTTTGGAATTCCAAAATTGTGCTTGGAAAGAATTTAGAAGATTTTTAAAGACAAATATTGTTCGTATTTAGATTGCTTTGAGTTGGCTCATCTCGAACTTCAAAGCTTCTCTTTGGTGCTCTCTTTCCAACATTAGTTATTCTCTGAAAGATATTTGTTTAAATTGAAACGCTTTCATTTACCCTTTGTACCTTTGTTTTTTATTCTCTTCACTCGTTTGAAGCTGGTATCTTTTGAGCATTAATCACTTTTCAATGAAAAGTTTCATTTCTTGTTATTTTGGTACAACAGGTAACTGAAGCATGGTTCAACCAAGGATTTTCTCAAGCAGATACTACATTTTTGGGGAAAAAGGGTTCAGTTTCACACAAGAAACCTCGTGCCATGCTAATAAGTTTCAAGGGTCTTAAATAGCTATATAGAATATGAAACTTAAAACCACATGGCTTAACAAGGTCATCACAAATTCAGCCAGCGAGCAACTTGCATGTCCAACTAATATGAATGGTTAGCTAAATTGTTTCTTCATGAAAGAGTTTATTCCCATGAATAACTCTAGGAGCATTCTTATAACAGTTTGAAGAAGCAGATATCTGAAGAAAAAACCCACATTGAACACCTCAATTCGATTTATTCTGAAGAAAAAGGACATTAGAACCATTGAACAGCTCAATTCCATTCCAATGTAATTTCAATAGAAAACCACATAGTCCAAACCTAAAAGTTTTTTTTTTTGGTCAAAATGGATTAGGGAGAGGGATTTCTTTTTATAAATATCCTATGTAGGTGGGTTCGATAGAATTTGACCACAGGATCACTGTTGAGTTCAAGGGTCTTACCAGTGTCCCAACTTTTGGGGTTAAATATAAACAGCTGATAAGAAAAACAAATACATATATGACTTGCTTGAGAATTACTTCCTAAATTCTTTCTGATGAATTTAGGATGAATTCGGCCTATGATAACACAGTTGACCCCCAAAGTACCAAACCCCACAGGCTTATTCTTAACACAGCAAACACAGAGCAACAAATTTGCAATCAAATTATAAACCGAAAAGAAAAAGTATAACACCATTGAGATCAATCTTCTTTCTCTATCATGTTCCCTAAGCACTAACCTCAAGTATGTCGATAGCCCGATAGACGCCAATCTTCGAGAGTCGTTTTGAAATATCATCCTCAAACATAAGCTCAATGGTCTCCCTAAACATCCCCAAGTTCTCCACCTCAGGAACTTCTATTCTACACAATTTTGAACGCGAAGGACTGCCATTTGATGCTAAATCCTTCTTATGTTTCACAATCAGCTCAGAAAAAACCTCTGAATTAGCACACAAAGCCTCTGAATTCAACTCCAAAACCATGCACCCACCGTTCTTTGCCCTCAAATTCAATCTCACATCAAACACATCCTTCTTATCACACCCAGCAACTGAACCAGAGCGCGACAAGCTTGCTGGAGGATCCCGATACTTTTCCTTCGGAGCTCGAAAGCTCTCAACTCGCGGTTGAACGATGGAATCAACAACAGCAGAGTTCTCAGTACCCATTTCTTGCGCTAAACTTTCAACATTCTGGTCAGAATCGATCGGCGAAACTCTGCCAGGAGACAAGATCCTTCTTGGGTCAATCCGACCGACTAAACCCAACCCAGATTTGGAACTCTGAGGCGAATTAGGAACAGAGACAATAGGTTTAGCCACATTGTCAGACTTAGTACGAGGGGTTCTAGACCGAGAAACCAGAAAGTTATCCGGACTGGAAGGCGGCACTGCAAATGAACAACACCAAGATCTCCGACGAGACCGAGGCTCCCAAACGGAACTGGGTTTTCTCCGGGAAGAATCCTCCATGGAAGAAACGGGATCGGCGGCGAAAACCCAAATGGGAATTGCAGAGAAAAGGAGAAAGAGGCAAAGAGAAAGAGAGAGGGGAGAATAACAAAGGGGTGTGTTGGGAGTAGTGAGTAGTGAAGAAGGATGGGAAAAACAAGAAGGAGAAAATTGGGTTGGCGTTGGATTGAAAACCCTTTTACTTTTTGCCCGTTTTGTTGTTGAGGTTATGCTTATGAAAGCTTTGGGTTTGGGGAATCGGGAAATTTGGAGCTTAGTTCGGTATGTTAGTTTAATGGCGGATTACAGAATACACAATTTCTTTTAAAAATGGGAGAAAAAATGGAATTTGAATATTGATAGGTCTCCATCTTTCTCGGATTCCCAAGAAAAATGCTTTTTTTTTTTTTTTTTTTTTTTTTTTTTTTAAGTAGCAATGATTAAGAAAAGAGAAAAGAGAAAAGGTAAAAGTCTCACGGGTACGCAATGTCCCTCGTCTCTGAATCTGTATGATTTCAATTATTTTAGCCGCACTTCATTCATTCATTCCTTCTAAATAATTTAGGGCCTCTTCGGCAAAGAAGCATATTCATGTTTTTAGATATGTATTTAGTATCATATTCAAAATTTGTATTCTAATTTAAACAATGATAAAATTAGTTGTAGTTACTAATGATAATTAGTTGATAATAAACTATTATCGAGTTATTTATAGAAAAATTATTAAATTATTTACAAACATAGCAAAATTTTATTGTCTATCAACTATAGAATGGACGATGGACGGTTTGACTCATTTTTCTATATTTGAAAACAACCCTTATTTATAAGTATGATTTATGAAAAAAAATTATATAATTTTTATTTTGTAATATTATAAAATTTATAATGCATTGCATAATATATATTATATATTTTTAAAAATGAATTGAGTTTATAATCTGGATTCTCCACCCACATATCCTTATTTTTTGGATATTCAAATTCTCACTAAATTTTGATAAGTAAATAGACATTTTTATTATATTGTAAAAAAAAATTAATGAAATATCTAAGAATAAGCAACAATAATTTTAATATAAATATAATATAGATAATAAACATTTTAACTTGTTTAAAAAAAGGTAAGATAAGTTATGAAATTTTTAAATTCGTCTACAATAATATTTCCATCACATTTATGTGAAATTGAAACCTTGACATTTTCATCTAAATAGAATGATAATTATTTAAACTTTTTGGTTTAAGATGATTTAGTATAATAGTTTTAGAAATTAATCTGTATTGATTTTAAATATGGTTAATTGATTTTCTTTGTTTCACCGTAAGTAACATGGAGTACTGGTGCTTTCGTTATGCTTTATTTTATTACCTATTTTTTTAACTAGAAGAAACTAGAGAAATTCAAACAAAATATCCAAATATTGCTAACTAAAAATAATAGAAATTTTCACCGATAGAAAAAATGTAAAACTATTTAAAAAAAAAAAAAAAAAACACTATAGATGAGGTGATAAACTTCTATCATTTCTAGTCTATCACAACTATCTAAAAATTTTACTATTTGTATAAATAATTTTCCTTATTTTTTATATTTTAAAAAATTATCCTAAAAATAATACTATTTACAAATTAAACAGTAAATAAATAATACATTAATTAAATAGATGGCGATGAGATGAAGATTCTAAGATGTCATAACATGAATGAAATTTGATGTGCACACAAAGAATTTGGGAATCTGCCTTTCTAAAGGCTATTTATTAGAGAAAGGCATCAGCAATTAACCATATTCCCTTTCTAATAATATTCTTGAATTTCAACTTTCAGGTGCTTTATAAATAAAATTTAAATTTTAAAGCATTTATTATTGTTTTCTAATAATTTTTGAGAATTCATAAATACTTTACCGAGGAAAAGATTGTCCTTGGAAGAAATAATGTTCTAAAATGCAATAATAATTTGTATTTTCGAAAAAGAACTTTTCAAAAATATTTCAGAAGGAAAAAGTTTGTAAGACCACTGACATTTTCAACTATTTTGATTAGGGTTTCTATATTTTCAAAATATTCATTTTTTTTATTCCTATACTTTTAGAATATTCATCTTGATCAGTCCTTCTTAGTCGGTTCTTGTACTTTTAACTTTTATTCATTTTGCTTATTGTAGTATTTAAATTTTATTATTATTATTGTATAAGAAAAAAACTTTTAACTAATGAATGACATCAATAAATGATTTATTATGTGTTTTTTTTAATTCTTTTTTTCGTCAAAAAAGAATTTATGAAACAATTAGTAAAGTATTATCATCTAATAAATAATTTAGAAATAATTTTAGGCTTTTCATTGCAACTGAAATGAGAAAGGCTTATAAAGAATGTAGCCCACATGGCCATTAAAAGAAATTTAAAAATAACAATAAAAAATTCACAAACTTAACCCTTCAAACGAACTCGGAAATGAAATCAACCATTAGTATTTGACTTCAAATTTTGTAAAATCCAAATTTAGAACACAGGAAATTATTATGACCTAAAATTATTTAGTATCTAATATGGGGGTACTAAAAACACTTAATTTGTCAGGCAAAATTTCAACAAAACTTTTCAATTTGTTTTTTTTTAACCTTAATTCTCTAAAATTTTGAAAACCTTTTGAAAAAAATAATTTTTAAAAATTAAAGTGAATTTTTAAAGATGATAACTATTTTGTTTTTTATTTTCTAACTCAAATAAACTACGATTTCCTTACCTTATTAACCAACTTTAAAAAACCTTTTAAAAAATCAAGCCGTAATTTAAAAACTTAACCCCTCCCCCCCCCCCCCCCCCCCCCAAAAAAAAAAAAAAAAAAAAACACTATTATTACTATAAATGAACAAGCATATTTCAAAAATAGAAATCTGAAAACAAAATGACTATGGAACAGAACCTAATTGATTATCAACTAGATATGAAACTATTTGTGTGTGTGACACAAAACAAGATTCTAACAAAAGAGTCCAAAGAACATGCACGGATGAAAACCCAACACAAACACCTAACAGAAGAACAATACCAAAAAAACACAAAAAGAATCCAATTCAAGACAAGAAATCAAAATAACAAAAATAATAATATAAAAACTCCCAGATGAAGCTGTGTTCAAAACACTTACCAACCATCCCTTCAGAGCAAGTTCCATTAAGGAAGGAGAACAAAACTTTTACTTACCCCTGTAGAACAATGTCTGGGATCATCCAATTCTAATAAGCGACTGCCACCACAATCGCTATTATTTTCAGTCATTCATTTGATAAAGGATCCATCAAACATAGTTGAGAGATCCTAACCTACTCATCTCTCAACACAATACAATTTATTCACAAACTGCCATATAGAGACCCCCTGCACGAAAATCTTCACCAAGGATAATCTTAAGTTACTACACCAACAATTAAGACTAAAAAGTAACAACGGGATCGCCTACTTGGTTCTTAATTATCCAGAAACCTGCATCATGATGTTGTACAGTAGGTTGCATTTACACATTCATTCTCAGATCAGATTGTTATTGCATCAGTGCAAATGGCTTTGAATTGAGAAAACCAAACGTCCTCTTCAAAGGCTTTATGGAATACCTTAAGGGAGGTTCCTATCATGATCTAACCAGTAAGCTTTATAGCCACTGCATCCCACATTTGAATTGGGATGAACATTTTCCTGATACATTCACATATTCAAATTAAGTGGTTAGTAGATGTTGATAAAAAGAAATAATAATTGAAGACTAAAGTGTGTTGTTTATAAATTTCACCAATTCTGTACCTGCAGCCAGGCAGACCGGATTGAAGCAGACATATGCGTATCAGGGTATCCAAGATCAGTGGGATGACATATTTGATCATTGGAATGGTGCAGAGAAGGATTATACTGACATGGAGGAACATTCTGACTGGCAGCTCCAAAGGAACTATATGGGAAACACTGCTGTTCAGTAACGCTAGGACCATTGTATTCAGCATTAGACATTTGCATGTCCTGGTAAGTAGAACTCAACGGAGCATCAAGGTCATTCAGCTCCAAGTATGGCCTTTGGTCCGAGCTAAACATTGTTTCATCGTTAACTGGAAATGTTGGTTCTGAACTATATATCACTCCATGGCCAGTGACACAAGCATTCCCATCTCCATTCAGTGGAGACCAACCGCCTAGATCTTCTAAATCTTTAAATATAGTATCAGTTTGATCTGTATATTTTGAAGCAGCAAGAGAAGCCTGTAAGCCATAACATGTGTTCAATGGTTAGGAGATATCCCTCAAGAGTAAACCCATCAATAACAGATTGAAATCCGAGTGATGCCTGGAATGCAAAAGATCATAACAAATTTCCAAAACAGGTTTTTTTAATGAAAACAACGTACATCGAGAAAAAAAATGAAAGAATACAAGGGCATACAAAAAAAAGAGCACCCTCCACAAAATGGAACTTCAACCATGCTCCAAAACAGACTGTTATCTCAATGCCTTAGTTTTATTTTATATAATTTTTTTTTTTTGAAAAAACCCTACTTTCTTTGAGATAAACAATGAAAAAATACGAGCAAACAAAAAGACAGCTCAACAACAATAACAAAACAGAGCTTAGATTAATAGGACTGTCATCTCATTGCTTCAAATAGTGCAGTTCTAAAAAGATCGTCACCGACTTTCAGATTCCATTGGAAAAGATAAATGGGTTTTCACACCACCATGTACAGCTTCCATTTCAAAGAAATAGAAAATAGGCTTTTTGCTAAATAATGGAAGGATTTGTTCAAAGCATTCTCACGATAGCAAACTAAAAATATGAAGTCTACGCACATCTTCACAACTAAAAGATGATGATAATGATGTATTAAACATAACAAACAGACCCCCCCCCCCCCAAAAAAAAAAAAAAAAAAGAAAAAGGAAAAGATAGATCCTCTCATTAAGTTAATACAAAATGTACTTCCAATGAGTTATAAGAATAGACAAGCTGTAGTTACATATAGGACAAACTTACTCGAAAATAAAGGATGACGATGATAATACAACTACAACTCCATCTAAGATATAAATTACCAAAATATTAACATAAAAGAACTAAAGGAGTTCCTTGACCGAAATAAATTTATCAATTCTTGTTCTTGGTAATGCAGGGGGTATGAGCAATAGTAAGCAAGTAGGACTACTAGAAATGGAAACTATATGTACAATAAAAGAAGGCATTATTAGAGTAGAGATAAGATCATGTTCATTTAAATTCCAAGAATCTGAATTCAAATGTTTTAACACTGCTGAAATGCACGTCTTCTATTGTCCAGTAGATGTCAAGTTCCAAGACTTGGTAGGACAATCGTTCACTTCATGGCACCAAAAGAAAATTTTAAGAATTCATTCATCACAGTCAAATCAACAAAGCATTTAAAAGATAAAGCAGCTAACCGCACCTGAAATCCATCAGCATCCCCCAAATTCAAGTTTCCATTTTCAGGAAAAAAATCTTCAAATGTAAATACATCGTCAAGGTCACAATTCCCAGGTATCTCCACTGAAGCAATATTCCCAGATGCAATCTGAGGAATCTCCTTTGAAGTAGGTGCCAAATTTTCAGAGATACATGATGCCGATGAACAACCAAAATTGTTACTCGGTGTCAGAGAGGTGTCTGGAGCAAATGAATTCAGTGGCTCCTTACTAGGTAGCACCGAAAGGCCAGAGGAAAGATTGACTTCTAAAGAATCGACCTCCTCCAGACCATCCTCTTCCCAATCTTCCTCTCTAAATGGTGCTCCATACTGCGCACCATTCCTTGGGCCTGGACCATCCTTCTGGAATATTACACACAGAACATATCCATTCTGCCATAGAAAACATGATTACATTGGTATCACAGATATCGCTTCCATTAATCAGCTTTGGAAAATAGTCATTTTATATTTGTCAGTTATGGAAGTTAATTGCAGGAGAGGAGAATGTGGGATTGAAACCATAAGAGTACACCGTTGAAAGAGATTGATTATCTAGTTTTTACACATCACTTTTTACAAACATTTGACACACTCAATGCAACAATTGCAGTTATAAGAGGTAACACCAAGTATTACATGTGTACTGCATTCAAAGTTTAGACCACATCATCAACTCATTGAAACTATCACATAAAAGAAGTAAATTTCAAGGTTATGGAATCATAGTTCTAATGATTACCTGAGCAACATCTTCTAAAGACAGATTCTTTTCTTCAATCCTGTACTCGTGCATGACCCAATCAGTTTGATCCCCTTTTGGTGCTTTACCTCTAAAAAATGTCAAAGTCTTAATCTGCCCAACCTCTTCATTTTTGTACTGTACAGGCCTATCCTTTCCAGTACTTTTCCAATACCCAAATTGTGTGGCACGATTCATTCGAGCCCCACTAGCATACTTCCTTTCTCTCGGACAAAAGAAGTACCATTTCAGATCACCACTTTTCAAACACGATTTATCTGAAAAACAAATGAATGTTACAATATGATGGTTAAAGAAAACGAAGATAAGCCATAACATATAAAAATGAGCAAGTACCAGGAAGGTCCCAGGGCGCATATTTGTATATGTCCAACTCAGAAATGACTCCCGTAGGAAGCTTTTTCTGCATCACTTTCTTCTTTAGATAGAACATTACCAACTCAACGTGAGTTGGATGAAACCGAAACCCGGGGGGTAGTGATCTTTTCTTCATGGTAAATCAAGTGACTTCAGCGGTATGTGTATATGGTGAAACCCGTATAAACAACTTCCAACGAGCAGGATGGGAAAAAAATCGTAATTTTCTCGTATCTCAATCAGCTTGAAACGAAGAGATCTCAAAAAAAATGTTTTAAAAAGAAGAAATCTACCAAGTGTTGAATCCAATTCTCAAATAGCTTCGCATAATCCCCTCCAAGAAAAAAGAAGGGGGGAAAGAGAGAAAAGAAAAACAAACGTCAAGTCCAGTGACGAAACAAAATCTTCCACGAGCACCAGAATCTCCCCCGGTTCATGAAAGAAAAATCAAACGGTCTAGATGAATTCTTCCTCTGGAGTTCAAAAGACATTGGTATGCTAGGAAAACCCTGTTTTGAAGAGCATTAGACGCAGTGATGATATATTAGGCAACATCTCCTTCAAAGAAAACATTTGTTGACCAAACAAAACTAGCATCGTTGAGCCAAATAGTGAGTAAAATTCAAACGAGTGGTATTCGATTCATCCAAAACGATTTACAAATCATGACATAACATTTCGCAACAACAGACGAGACAAAACAAAACAACACATCTTTCGAAAACAAAACAATCAAAGCAACCCAGAAACACAGTTATCAAACAAAAACATCAAAGTAACAGCTGCAGAATAAAAAAACGAAGCAATCCATGAACGATCAAAAGGGTATTAAGTAAATGCACAGAGTAATCCAGAGAAACCCTCGTTTCTGAACAAAGTAGAAAGTTACCAACGAGGTCAACTCAAGAACAGAAACAACGAAAACCCAGAAATCCCCATAGACGATGATGAACACCAAGCATCACCGAGATGAAAAAGGGAGGGAAAAGATCAGCAGATTTTGAGAGAAAGACCCCAGAAACCGTACCGGAATTGCGAGGAAGAGAGCAGGGGAGAAACGGAGATGGCGAATGAACGCCGCCGTGCACGGATGAGGGAGAGAGAGATGGAGAAGGAGAAGAGAGAAGGGGCGAAGTAGCGTATGGACTTTGGAAAACGGAGGTTGAAAAGAAGGAGAGATTATATAGAAAGACTTGAACCGCGGTGGTGCCTTGCTGTGAAAGGAGGGTGAGGGGTATACATGGAACTCA
The DNA here is from genome assembly GCA_002890555.2 of Lagenaria siceraria. Classification (NCBI taxonomy): domain Eukaryota; kingdom Viridiplantae; phylum Streptophyta; class Magnoliopsida; order Cucurbitales; family Cucurbitaceae; genus Lagenaria; species Lagenaria siceraria. The sequence goes on along the minus strand of CM016485.1, from coordinate 9,110,368 downwards.
ATAAATATATCTCCCTCCCAAATATTGTAAGCCTTTTTTTCCTGGTGGGGGTTTTTATTATTATTTTATTCTTTTTACCCTTTCTTTTCTTTTATTTCTTTTAAGTAAAATAAGAAATGAGGATTTGTCACAGTCAGCATATTTTAGTAGTAATCAACCTAAATTTCAAGTTTTTTTTCTTAAGTATAATAGAAAATGGAAGATTTTAATCATAGATATTTGGGTCGTTAATATATGTCAGTTAAGCTATGTTCACTTTGACAATATCTTTCTTCAAATTGATACAACTCGATAAGTTAAAGTTTTATGGGCAAATTTTGAATTTTTTCCAACAGTTCTTTACTCTATTTGAAATCGAGTATATAGGTCTTTTACTTTTAAAGAGGGTAAATATATTTTAATATTTATGTTTAAGTACCTTTTATATATTTTTTAGTTTAATAAAAATGAGGCATCCGAACATTTAACTTTGTGGTCAAGATTGTATGTCTTAACTAAATGGACTAAAAAAACTAATTAGACAAAAGCTTTCTTTTAGATTTATTGTATGTTTCTTTTTAATAATTATTGATTTACTTTCTAATCTCTTCACTTTTGTATAATGTTGCCATTTATGCTAGTAGATGTGTAAATGATGACTTATGGTAAGTTCATATGATATCATATTTAGTGTATTAGAAAATAATTTAGAAGAGGAATGTGCTAAAAATTTATAATAGAGTCAAAATCAACTTGTCTACTCTGAAATTAATTTATTTTTTGATTATCTATTGAAATCAAGGGCGAATTTATAAAAGGGTCAGGGCATACAAATGTTGTTTTTACATATATGTATATTATGTTTTCATTAAATATAAGAAATTTATATTCAATTTAAATGTATTTAGTTTGTTGTCATTTAAAACATATTCAAGGCATGATGAATTTGGCACAAGACCGAGTGCGAATAAGTCACTTTTCTTTTTATTTTGGATAACTGTTTTAAATTGCAAAATCGTTGAAAATATTTTCAAATATAGCAAACTGTCATTGTCTATCAGTAATAGACATCTATCATTGATTTTATTATATTTGTAAATAAGTTAACTCATTTTACTATATTTGAGAAAAACTCATTTATTTTTAATTTTGATTGTTTCCATTACTTTTCTTTTTTCTTTTAATTTTGATGGTTTTAATTTTTTATTTCGTATTTTATATATTGTTTTAAGTTTTAAGTTTTCATATTTCTACTTTTTCAAGATATATATATATATATATATATATATATATATATATATTCACATGATATATTTAAATTATCTTATTTTTATTTTGAAAATTATATTTAATTTTTAGCATATTCAAAATTCAAAGACGTATTAAAAAGTTTATGAACTATATATAAACACAAATCTAATCTAAATGTTCATTAGCTAAATTTCTAACCTTACAAACATTTGTACTCACATCACATAAAATTCTGAATTTGCCACAGACAATCATGTCATAAATTTACTACCAAGCACATTTTTCACACTTCTTTAACATTCTCATCTCGAATGAAAAGATGTTGAGACAAAGATGCCAAAAACTGCAATAAAATATTAATGACAAAATAATTATTTTTAAAAAGTACAATATTAATACATAAATAAATAATCCAGGATCGAATATATTGAAAATGGATAAATAATGGATCTGTATTTGTCTCTGCAATTTCCTTTTAACTTTGCCTCTGGGAAGTGTCCTGATTTTTTAAGAAGAAATATCAAAGGTTGATTTATCGGACACTTCCAACATCATCAAACAGAACAGGAAATGCACAAAACTCTCCACCTCAAATCTTTGCGTTCCAAGAAATATATATTCTGCCTATGATCAAAGCTGGTTTGAAACATTCAAAATTCAACTATAAATCTTCCATCACAATATCATAATATAGTAAAAACACCAAACTTTTATGCTATCGACATCATGATTAGTTAATTTGATTAGATGAATTGCTAACTATGAGATTATATAATATTAAATTTACCTTCACCCATCAACTTAAGCTTTTGAGTCAATCAGTGATTTACCACTAACAATAGAATGTCGCTTCCAATATGATAAGGTATTAATGTTAAAACACAATAAACATGTGAGGAACAGCAGAGATATCAATGCCACTGAAACTCATCATATATGACTTTATCAAATTAGAGAATTTTCCAAATCAATAGCACAAGAAGCAGACACTGATGCATTGAACAAACTTTTTCTATCACAACAACCTCTTTGGTACAACAAGTGTTGAGAGGATCAGACCGAGTTGGGAAGCACAGATGGGATCCAAACATCTCAAGAATGTAAACAAGATAAAAATAAACCTTCATATAATGCGAGAGATTTTTGTTCTATCACCAAGATGTGCTAGTACTGATGCCTGTTGCTTCGCGTTAGGGACCCCAATGTGTAGTTGCAATCATGATGTCGTTAAGCACAGACGGTACGGGCAGCAACGGCAAGTTCAAGGTCTGTCTTCTCCATTGAAAACTGCAATTATTATATACAGGGTATGTTTTTTTGGTATGGAAAGGGAAGCTGAATCTGCTCTCCCAACAAGCAGCCATGTTATGCACTAAATCAAATGAGAAAGTCGAAACTAAATACTGTTCGAGCCGTTGATCAGCCAGCAGTACTTTCCATCGGCTAATAAAATCAAAGATTCACTCTGCTCGTGTAGAAAAAAACAGGTCATGCACTAACAGCAAAGAATCTATTTTGACATCCAGGGAAACTTTGAAGCCACCCCAACAGAAACAAACTAGCCTTAAATTGCTAGTTGATTAGAGATGTAATCTCAATCAAAACGGTTCACTAGGCTGGCAGTCTCAAATGGTAAAACAAAGAAACCAGAACCACCGTGGAAATCTAACCTCATAATATTCCATTCAAAACTCTCTGGTAATAATCATACTGCCGGGTCCGCCATGCATCTAAGCTACTACTGATAAGTGAAAGCACTAAAGAGACACATTGCTGCGTGAGAAAAAGTTTTGCAGTTAGTACTCTATCAATGCAACATCCAGTACAAGTTACAAGCACAAGTAAATTAAATAGAACCTCTTCGGTCAAACTGAGGTGAAATCGTTTTCTAAGATTCTGAATTGTTCGTGGGCCACCTTTGAAGCATGGAAATCCAGAGTCCTGATTCCAATTTGGAGAAAACAAATGAGTTAACAAGGAATCAAGTTAACAATCTGACTCTGATTCTATATTAAGCACGAGAGAAAACTTATGTGTATCATTAATGAAATAAATGGGCATATATATAGTCACATGAAATACAAGTGTCAGCTACTGAATATAACAATAAGTAACGAACTCTCAACTAACATACAAGGAAAATAACTCGAATACAAGTAAGAAAAACATTCTTATAATCCTACCCTGCTTATATATTTGCATGTTTTCGGTCATGATTGTGTTAAACCTCCAATTGTCAATGTATATGCTAGAAGGGGCAAGAAGGACAAGGGAAGGAGAAGTAGTTGTTTTAGTGATTATTTTTTAATAGCAGTTATTACATTTGAATTCTGTATATTGTGTTGGGGAGTTATAACTTCCTTTGTTAGTTTGTAGTTATATATGTATGGGTTGTTCTGGAAAAAGAGTGTGGTTTTTTTTAAGTTAGTAGGGAGAGATTGTGACCTTCTCGAATGGGTCATAGTTGATAGGTTGTAATTTCTCATTGGAGAACTATAAGTAAATAAAAGATACTTATCAGATTGTCAACATTGTCTATTAGAAAAATGAATAATTATATACGGGGAAATATCAATATGTCCTGCCCCATTACTTGAAGATTTTAAATGGTGGTCGGACATACGATCCCATCTTGATTTTCTTATATGGATAAGAACTAGCATTCTTGTGCTTCACCGTGTAGAAGCATTTGATTCTTCAAAGTCACCGGCTTCATTTAAGGGCCTATGATTTCATAACACTATCATTCCAATTCCCTATTTCTTGTTTTCAATTATTAACAAAATAAATGGCATTCAACCATATGGTCTTCAGATTTGCATCAACAATGATACTAAATACTGACAAACTCCAACAAATAATGACTATGCTTCCAGAACCTGATTAGCAAATACAAAGATAAAGATATAAGAAAACAAAAAAGTAAAGGAAAAAAAAACCATGCCTGAATAACACAATACGGTTCGTATTTCAATTATCTAAAATATTAATCATGTATCTTCCTTCGGTTTTTGTCTTTTTTTCTTTTTTTTTAGGAAACAAAAATTTCGTTGATGAGATGAAATTATAAAAGGAGTCCTATCCAATGGTTTACAAAAAAACTTCTCCAATTGGTCATAAGATTAGTTAAACTATGTTACAATAAGGGAAGATCGAATTACACCAACTAAGATTAGTTAAACTATAGTTACAAAAACTTCTGTTTTTGTCTTATAAATTACATATAAAATATCATGATTTTTCAAGATAGAATCTTATAAATGAATTATCATTTCTCATTTCTTAACGTTGAAATACAAGAGAAAAGGGAACATAAATGATAAGATTTATAATTATGCAATGCATTTATGTTTCTTTTTTATTAAAAATAATAATAATAATAATAATAATAAAAGAGTGCAAGAAACAAAGGAATGGATATCAAATGCATTCCTATTGTATTCCAACAAAGATGAAACAATAAATAAAAACTAATCAAGAAACAGGAAAAGGAGAAGAAAAGAAAAATGAAAAACATTATCTAATGTGACCACAATTTCTTGGCAAGGGAGAATATAATTCTTACCTCCACAACATAGAAAGATTCAGCAGACTTTCAATACATTAATTTAACAAGAAATAATTATTTAACATTTTTATAACTGAGGCTTTAGATTCAATCAAGAGCTTCAGTTCAGTGTAGAAATCAATATTGGGCATAAGTGAAAATAAAAAATGAAAAATAAAATTTTAAAAAATAAAAATCTACCTGCAACATCTCAACAAGAAGAATAACACGTTCTGCATGTTTACGGCATGTGAGAAATCCTTGAATGCATAAAACCTGGTTTCAAGGGCAAAAGCAAAAAATAAATTTAGCCCAGTTCATGCATGATGAGAAAGATGTGAAGAATATCAAGGTCTCAAGAAAAAAGGAGAGTTTATAATTACTTTAAAATAATCAAAAAACTCGCTTGGAACTCCTTCAGCATCAGAATCCATGACCTAGCACCAATATTCCAATTATTTGACAATTAAAAAACAAAAAATGGAATAATCATAGGATGTCAAATAATCAAAAAGAAAAAAATGGAAAGACACATGTAGGCTGTCAGCCAAGAATGTCTCATATAAAAGTGAACATACCTCCAGGAGCTCCCGGGTTAATTTGAAAGGAGCGCTCTCAAAATTTACCCCGCCGGGTGAGTTAGAGAGCATGAAGCCAAAGTCAATATGTATTATATGACCCTCCTCATCCAATAGCAGATTTCCATTGTGCCGATCTTTCACCTAGTAAATACAGTAGAAAAAACCAATAAGAGGACTCAACAAAGCCAATTTATTATTATTTTGTTTTTCTTTTTGTGAAACAGAAATAATGTCATTGAATGAGAACACTACGTGAAAGTGGCCAAAGGTTTTTCTTTTCTTTTTTCCTTTTAATAATTTAATGAGAAGCCGGGCAAAAGCTCTAAAGCAAAGAGAATACAACACTACCAAACACTTGAGGGGGAGCTATTACCCTAGTTGTTTACAGTGACAAGAAAAATATCACCAAGATTCTCAGAAGTAGAAGTCCACAACAAACCAAGAAATCAAATTCTAGGCTTAGGATGGAATTTAAAATGTGAAGCAGGTGATTCTTGGAACAAACAATGTACTGATGAAAAACAAACGGAAAAGAAAATACACTTCGGAAAAAAAAAGAGAGAGAGAGAGCAATCTTCAACATGCAACTTTTCGAACAAAAAAAAGAAGGGGGGAGGGGGAACAGTTGTTATGTGTTAGAACCTAAAATGATGTCTCGGCAACAGCATGTCAGCACCTTCCATCAATAAAATAAGGCGCTAATTGCTATAAGCCACTGTTAATAAATATTCTCAAGGTATCTGCATCTACTCAAAGGGTTCTTTCGACAACCATGGGATCAGTAGATTTAGAAAATAGTACTCGATGAAAGCTTGGTTTCATATTCTTATTCTTAATCTTATTATTATTTAAATAAATAAACAGTATTTTTAAAAATATAATACCTGCAGAAGGTAGCAGACGAGGGAATATCCAGCCATACTTTCCACGAAATTTCTCTGTTTAGAGTTCAAACAAGAACAACATAAATCACAAAAGCAGTGAAAAAATAAGAATGGAATATCAGGTACACCGAGTCTGAGTCTTTATCCATCATTCTTTTTGTTATAAAGAACTTTAAGAGTTTGGATAATGCAACAAGAGAACATCCCCATTTGCTTCTAGCAGTATTATATCAGGTATTCATTCGTAGTTCCACCAGTAAATGGGAAAGCCTCAAAAGGAGAATATGTATTCACTAGTGAAAAAAGAAAAAAGAAGAAAGAAAAGAAACAACAATAATAATACTGCTAGATTATTATTATTATTAAATCAAATAAGAGAAAACAATATAGCAATCCAGTTTCAATTGATGAATGCAATACAAGTTACAACAACCATCTTGATATTCAAGCAAAGTGTAAATGCATGCATGCATGCATGCATACATGATACATATCTATATATATATTAGATGTTAGGAGATATCAGTCCAAAAGGAAAGCAAAGGTTCTTCAGATTCTTGGGACCATGACTCTTTTGTAGAAGGGACTTGGTGGGAAAGAGGCTGACATTTTTAAAGATAATAAGCATTTCGCTATAAAGTCAAGTTCTTCTTATGAGAACAGAGAACTTTAGTCACAAAAGAAGAGTGAATCGACCATCTTCAAAGATAAAAAATAATCTTCCACTTAACTAATCTAAGGTTGATTTTATTCTTATCAAGAACAGAATCCCTGAAAGAAGAGATTCACGGCTTTCCGTCCAAACACAAATAGCAATACCAGATAACTTTAGAAGTATCTCTCTCTCATTCCTGTAGTTACCGATCAGTGCCACAACAGATTTAGACAAGTTAAACATTCAAATCTGAGGCCAACTCAAAGGTCCTCGCTGTCACTCATGATTGAGTTGAAAAAAGTGGTCATTTATATATCATCCAACACCCAAAATATGGAAGCATCGTACTAGCAAATTGCAATAGAAATGTAGAATTTAATTCTGACCAGTTTTTGAACCTTCAATAAAAGCATCCTCTATACACCAGAGAATTTAAAATTTCAAAAAGTTGGAAGGAAAACTAGAAGTCTAAAAGAGAGAGCTTTTGGGGGAATCCTAAATGTACAATATCTAGAAACTGCAATTATAAAATAATAATAATAACTTAAAAAAATAAAATAAAATAAAAGAGGGTACCTGGGCAAGTTTAAAACTTGGGGAGTTTTCTTCATATTTGGCAACAAAGAACTCACGCAAACTAGTGATGCCAGGATATCTACTTTTGATAGAATGAAGTGAAGCCTGTAAGAGAAATGGTTAGTTTTTATTTTCTTTTTTGTTATCAAACTAAACTTAAAAAGATAGCATAAGCTTACCGTATCTGGAATTGTCTCAATAAGAGCCGTGTAAGAAGAAGTAACTAATACTTCATAGGGTCGTAGCCAGAGAGGAAGACCAGCTTCTTGAAATATATCTGGCGTCACAAGCAATATGAAAAACAAAGATGTCAAAAACAAAATAATTTACAATAATGCTCTATTACTAACATTCTTGCAGCTGAGACAAGAGAGAGGAGTTAATTTTGGCTTCTTTCAGACAATTTAAGGACATGATGGAGAAAGAGCTTGATAATCTCCCTTTTAGTAATAGGCTTCAGACTTTAGATTCTTTGGCAAATAGCGGTCTTCCTTGTGTTTCCAATTTATAGCTCAAAAGAAACAGTACAATTTTAAGGGGAACTGAAAAATTCTAGGAGTTCTGACATGAAGGTTTAGAATGTGGCACCTATCAATGCTTCTCTCTGGGTGTTCTTTATGGACTGTCTTGTGCATTATCCTCCTTTTCTGATTCGTAACAATTGAAGCGGTCTCTTGTGATTGTGTTTTGTTTTGAGTTTAGTTTTTTTCGTTTTTTTTTCTCTCTTCCTGATTGCTCCTTTGTCTAGTCATTCTGTTTCTAGGCTTTTCTTTTATACTTGGGAAGATGGACTTATTCCATGGGAAGAGGAGGGGAAAAAATAAATTATATTGTTTTATCAAAAAATGGAAATCCATTTTCCAATTCGTTAGTATCCTAGTCTAGCTCAACTGGCATGAACTTGTATTATCAACCTCGAGGTCTGAGGTTCGATCCCCCCTAATTCATTGGTATCCTAAAAGTTTCCCAGTATTTTCTCATCTAAAGCTTTTTACAGCTTTAGAAACAAGGATAATAAAACCAATCGATTAAGAAATTAACAAAACTAAAATGAACTAACTATAACTTATTAAGTAACTAAATTAAACTATTTCTCCTACCAATTCCCTGTATTGATCTTCTTTCAACATCGAGGTTTAGCATAGGGATGTCTTGTCCCCTTGGCCTTTGGCCAAGGAATTGAACATGAAACCCTGAAAAGTGGCCATACCATAAAAGTGTGAAATAAGTTGCACAGCAAGATGCTCCTGTCTGCAATCATCTCCACTCTTCACAATGACCTATGAAAAGAAGAAGATAAAAAATAAACAACGGCAAACCTTGATATCCACAAACTAATTGGATCTCTAAAGAGTCTTTTATTATTATTATTACTATTATTTGGTAAGAAACCGAGCTTTCATTAAGCAATATGAAAGAATAACTAAGGGCATGCAAATAAGGAGACCCAAAACCTCCAGAAAGTTAGTGAGTAATAGAAGATCATCAAGGGATTACCGTGCTTAGTTACATATCGATATGTCATCAAGTTGAAGGAAATCAATAATAATAGTTAATACTCATGATGTATGACAATTGACGATATATGCCAAAACATGCATGATGTAGCAAATTATGTTAAGGTTGCATTCATCCTACGACAGCTATGTTATATTAAATTTCCTAGTGCAATACGCTTCCACTCTTTCTTAACCTTTTTTTATAGAAACAATTGCTTTCATTAAAAAAAATGAAAGAATACAAGGACACAAAAAAAATTAAGAAAAAATGTCGCCGATAGAGTAATTATAAAAATTCTTCGAAATTGAAGCTCAAAAAGAAAAGGATTCCATTCTTTCTTAATACACACGTCAATATTCACCAAATCTTAGCCAACACAATGAGAGTTGATTCAAGAGTTCCCATGATAAGAAACTGGTAAGAATTCTCATTGACTAAAAAGAAAGGGGTACATATGTAAGGAACTCCTTTTCTCTACCTGAATCTAAAATTTCTCAGATTTCCCTCTAATGGTTAGCCAATCATCTTCTACTGCATCCCTTTTCATGTATACAATTGGAGGCTTATGAATCCCCCAACCTACCTGAAACTACATTGCTGTCAGTTGAATTTGGGAAGTTAGGCCTATACGTTTGAGATAGACTCCAACTAGCTTCCTCCTTGGTTGATCCATCCCATTGAACAAGTAACTTTATGTTGCTGATCATTGGGATTGGTGCAAATGTCAAGGTCTGCTATAGGTTTAGTACTTATATTGCAGGAACCTTCCTCAACTGGGAGACATAAAATACAGGGTCCAGTTCCACGAAGGCAATGTCTGGCCTTCAACTTCTACGATCTTAATCCTCACCTCAAATAGCCCAGCTTCTCAAAAAGGCATTTTGCCACTAATTCCCATTGCTAGTACTGAAGATTAAAAAGAAGCTGCTTTCAGCGCTCTATTGTAAGACCTTAAGAGAACTTGTACCAAACTGCAACAAAAGGTAGCCACTGATTCAAATGCCTAAGGGTGTGTTTGGCCCAAAGAGTAGGGAAGTCCACTCCTTGTTTGGCCCAAGGAGGTTGTGGGGTCCCACTACTAAAAAACATCAATTTTATACCTTATCAACTCCTTACACGGTAGGCCCCAGGAATTTACAACTCCTTGGAGCTCACTATTCCACTCCTTACCCCAAACACTCTACATTTTTCTTTCTTTTTTTCTGTTTTTTTTTTTTTGGGTGGTAGAGACTAATATTCAAAGTAAAGTTTATTATTTCCATTTGTTTCACAGTGATAGGCCGTGCCCCTTTTTGAGTTGAATGCCCTACCTTGCGGATGAAAAGCTATAGTCCAAAATAAATTTAAAAAACGTTGTCTTGATCTGAGACAATGCTCGGTATCCTCTCATATAATATTATTTCCTAAAGACAGATATTGGCTACTCTAGTGGCTCCAAATAAATGCTTTAAAAACATGAATTGACCATCGCTAGAGGAAGCGTATCCACTATTCAAGATCGTGTTCCATTGGGATGTTGGAAGTTTTTCCATGAAGTCCATGGCTATATCTACCATGGGCAATCAATTTCAATATTATCAAAGATTAATGTGATTTAAGTACAGACAGAAAGAAAATAAGTGATGAATAAAATAAGATCCCAGAAAACTGAAACAGAACTTACAGAACGCAAGTCCCAACCAGATAACTTTCCAAATTCTGAAGCTTTACGTATCCTTTCTTTCTTAACTGACCAAAGTTCTCCAGATAAGGCATCACTGGCCTTGGGTGTGCTGCCATTTGCCTATGTTAAAACGATATTTGTAAGCTCTGAACTTCCAAAATCACATGATATAGAAAAATATAAACATTTTTTCAGTCTTCACCCTTGGCTGTGCATCTGATGAATCCTGACCAGCCCCTTTTAGAGGGAGTCCAGGAGGTGCCTCGCCTTTTGCTGCAGCCGCCTGCGCAAAAGGAGCAGAAACTTGATTGAAGGTAAAACAATTTAAGGCTATGACAAACAAATAATGCAAAGAAAGAATCATCTAATGCCATCTTACGAATTATATGAACTTATTTATACTTCAAAAAAGTGTCATAGATCCAACAAGCAAATTGCAAAATACTGTGTGAAATTGTTTTAAATCTCTGGAGCCTTACAGTAACCAATAGGCAATAGATTGTTACAGTGAAGGAAAAATGATTTCTAAATCAGTGTTACTTCATTCTTAGACAAGGGATAAAAACTTTAACATGTGCCACTGCAAGGAAATCTATAGAGAGAAAATAAGAAAATAAAATGTTCAATTAACTGCAGATTAGAAATTGAGATAGTGAAAAACATTTGATCCAACATGATGTGAGTGTGAGGATTTTCTCACTCCCATGTGGCCTATTCATAGTTCATGGAGGTTGGCAATAGCCATCTTGAGGTGTTCAATTGAAGGGAAATGAAAAGAAAGATACAAAAATGTGGTACAAGTTAGGACGGATGAAAGGTTTAGGCAAAGTAGAGTGCATCTCTCAGTGTAGGGTCTATGGTTCCATCTTCTTTCTCCCTCATAAGCGGTTCACAACAAGGGTATTGAGATTGTAATAAAGTTTACCAAGCACCCCTAGAGGCAGGACTTCTTACCGTCTATTACACATACACATGCAAAGGTAAAACAATATATGACAAAATATATGATATGGGGTTTTAAATCAGTAAGCGACTGGTGATAATGATGATGATGATTATTGGTGTGCAAATGCAAAATCTCACCTTTACTTCTTCTATAGCTACTGTACTTGGGACCCGACGGTGTTCCCTCCGACGTGGTGCTCCCTGTACTTCAATGTCTTGCATTCTAGTTCCAGGATCAGCTGTGAGCACAACTCTCACCCAGTCCAAGTCACTGCTTGGAGCTGCTCCTGAACCATGAGCAACATCTGTTGTACCATGTTGACTTGATACAATTTCACCGGGGTCTGAATCAGTTATTTCAGTGTTCTTTGACTCATTCTGCAGCTGCTTCTCCACAGAAAGTTTCAAACTTACAAGTTTCACTTTTGCATCTGACTTATGCGACATTGCTTGATCAATTGCTTGAGCAGTAGAACTGGACATTCGATCAGTACTATTCCGGTATGCCTCCTGAGTTGTCCACAAAGGATAAGCCCAGGGAGGTGGCTTCGGTAACAACGCATCTCCATTTGCTAAAGGAATTCCTCCTCTAGATAACTTTTGAGCACTGGATGGATCCTTTACGTTGCTAAAACAATTTGATAATAAAAACAAAAACAAAAATAAGATAAAGAGACTGAGCAGTCAAAGTGTTGAATGTTAATATTAAAATGACTAGGATGGGTTGGCAATCATAACTGTAATTGCCATCAAAGTAGCTAAGCCTGCTGGAACTTACTTTGGAACTTCACTTTTCAGTACTTCAACACATATTAAGTAAGGTGCTTTTTCCCTAGAGTTAAGAAGCACAGCTTCGTCCTCAGGAATATGGACAACACGATACATCCCCCTTCCCATAGGAAATGAAACGCCTGAAAGTACAAACAATATCTAAATAATCAAAAAGTTCAACTTCCAGAACAAATTTCTTGCAGTATCGTAGCATTGCACATTTGCTAGAACACGGAGAAATCACCCATTGGCCATCAGTATGCAAATGAAAATGTGAATTCGTATGAAAGGAAGGCAAGACAAGGAGACAAGACATCTTTCTCCTAACACTAAGCAAGGAAATTACATAAAGGAGATCCAAACACAACTAACTCCTAGCTTTCCCCCCCCCGCCCGGAGAGAGAGAGAACAAAAGGCTCTACTTTGACCCTTCAAAAAATCTCTACTTTTCACCAAGATCACATACAATTGATTTCCGAAAGATGAAGCTGAGAAATGTAGGAACCCCCCCCCCCCGGAGAGAGAGAGAACAAAAGGCTCTACTAAAATCTAGTGTTTCTTTCCATCAAAGAACCCAAAAGAGAGCCCCCTGGCATTTTTCCAAATAACTTTTGAGGTTCCTTAATCCAGTAGCATTAGGGATAGCTCATTCCCCTTTCTTTTGTAATGAGCCTTTTAGATCAATATACTCTCTCGTTTCTTATGTTAAAAATAATAAGGCAAATATCAATTTATACCCTTAACTTTGAGGGTTATATCAATTTATACCCTTAACTTTGAGGGTTATATCAATTTAAACCCTTAACTTTCGTAAGTGTATCAATTTACAGCTTCCTCCAGATTTCATTAGTTCAATATCGTGTGAAACTTATAATTTGGGTCAATTTTTTTTTTTTTGATATCCATCAGTGTCTAGGCCAACTTACGTGCACCTCGACTAATCTCACGAGACAACCCGCCTGACCCTATAGCATATGGGTGTCAAGGAAACTCGTAGGAAATTAATTCCTAGGTGGCCACCATGGATTGAACCCATGTCCTCTTACCGTGTGAATCAGCAAGGACCACCTTGCAAGGCTAAATACTCCTGGGTGACCGATAGTAAAGTAGTACCATGAGGGAAGAGTGAAAAAAACCCCCATCGGGGAGTTGAAATAGAACATGAAACCGTAAGCTTCCAAGCAGCTTTTTTACCGCTAGGCCAACCCATGATGGTTTATAATTTGGGTCAATTACACTCTTAAATTTTCATAAGTCAATCGATTTAGAACGTTCATTACGACTACCTTTGAAAATCATCAATGCTTTAATTCTCAAACATGTATATACTTCTTCAAATGTTGGTTTTACAAAATGGACAATTAGAGTAAATAGACGGACGATTCTCAAAGAAAATTATGAACAAGGGTCTAAATTGATTCGTTTATGAAAATTTAGGGGACTAATTGGTACAATTATAAGTTTCACACGAAGGTTTCCCAGATGGAATGTAATGGAGGGTGTAAATTGTTACACTTACAAAAGTTCAAGGTTTAAATTAATACAATAATTAGACTCCTAAAGGAAGAGATTAAAGCAAACCATGGATCACACCACTCCCAATAACTCTCGGCCCTCCAGAGATCCTTTGAAATTTCTCCAATCTCTCTCGACCAGATATTTTACAAAACAGCCCTAATTAAATAAATAAAACCACTTCATAGAACCTTCTCTTACTTAAGACGGGTGTATAAAGTGCTGATATCACTAGGACGACACCAAATCAAACTTGCAGCACCAAAAAGATCAGCGGGAGCAAAATAGAAAAGTACAAACCTAAATACAAACTCATTCCCGACTGAGCATGTGAAAGAACTACACAACAACAGCACAAATATTTGCAAGTTGTAACCACATACCCACACCTAGCGACATAAATTTATTCACAGTTTTGAAGATCTCAAGAAGAGATTTTACTTCTTCTTGGGTTTCACTTTTCATTCCTTCTTCCATATATTGTCTTCCCCTTTCCCTCCACTTTTGCCCATGCTTTTGCTGGAAGGTTCAAGTTCCAAGGAATGTTAAAGTGTTTGTGTGGCAGCTTTTACATGGAAGAGTTAACACCATGAATCGCGTTCAAAGACACCCTCCCTTTGTCTTATTCCTGCAATGGTGCATTCTTTGCAAGAGGCATGAGGAGGACCTAGATCATTCGTTTTGGGATTGTCAGTTTGCTCACTACCTCTAGAGTTACAGCATGAGATTGTTTGGTGTTTGTAGGACTGAGGTGGAGGAGGTGCTTTTGAATTCTCCCTTTCGGAGGGATATGCAAAATTTTGTAGCATTTTTCTTGCAATTTTGTGGGGCATTTGGAATAAATTAAATACTAGAACTTTAGAGGTTTTCTTTTTAATGCAAACAACAACTACCATTGAGGGAAAAAAAATACAAGGGCATACAAAAAAACAAGCCCACAACAGAAGAGAGTTCCCTCTACAAAAAAGGACTCCAAATATGCAAAATAACACCTATAGAATAGATACAAAAAGTTTTCAAAATCGAAGCCCACAAAGAAACATGAAAATGAACAAGGGACCAAATCTCACAAGGGTCTCTATCCACACCTCTAAACACCTTACTATTCTGCTCGCCCCACAAAACCCAAAAAATAGCACACACCCCTGCAAGCCATAAAAGGCGACCCTTGTCCCCACGAAGTGGATTGAGAAGGAACTCCTTGTCCCCACGAAGTGGATTGAGAAGGAACTCCTCGATCATAGCACTAACATCTCTGTGACGAGCAACCACGATGACAAATGTCTGGTAGAAAGAATCCTAGACAAAACTTGCAAACTCACAATGTCAAAAAATATGGTCCAAGTCTTCCTCCACCTTCCGACAAAGAATACAATAAAAAGGACCAACAAGCAAGGTCAACTTCCTCGTGAGCCGATCCATCATGTTAGCACAATCGTGTAAAACTTGCCAAGTAAAGGACCTCACTTTCCTAAGGATCTTAATCTTTTTAGAGAGATCTAGGTCTTTTTAGAACCTCGTCGTTTTAGAGAGGTTGAGAGATCAAGTGAGGAAGTTTGGGAAGTGGCTAGATTTAGTGCCTCCTTATGGGTGTTGAATACAAGAACCATCGGTAATTATGAGCTTGACCGTGCTCTTATGGGTTGAGTCCTTTTTGGTGTGTGGGTGGGTGGGTGGGTTGGGGGGTCTTTATCACTCATATATTCTTTCATTCCTCTCAAGGGTTTCTTACTCAAAAAAAAAAAATTACAGATAATCTTTTTGAAAACTGCCGTTTGGAATTTGAATAGAATGTTGAGAAATAAAAAAATAAAAAAAATGGTATTATTTTCTATGGAAACTTTCAGACCGTTTTGAATATATTAGCACTGCATGCTACATGTTGCACTAAAAAAAATGCTTCTACATTAGCATCATATAGATACCTTATAAACAAGATCATACCTCCATTATTTTGAGCCTCAGCTACTTTCAAATTTATTTCTGCAAGAGACTTTAAACAAAATGACAAGAGATGTATGAACTATATCAGTAAGGAACTCAGGAAAAAATGTAAGAACATAAGAGGTCAATTGGCAGAAAGTTATAAACAACCTCTCGAAGTGCACTTTTGCGGTCTTCAATTGGAAATACATCCACTAAACCATATGATGTCTCACATAAAGAGTGAACAAAGTCCAACGACTCATGATAAGCTCCTTTTCTGAATTGAGATGCAGTACTATTTGGAAGTGGAGGCTTAACATTTGACTTCTCATTTTGCTGCCTTGGGGAACCCGGATGCTTCTATAAAGTTATGAGCATATAATTCAGACTAAGGTATCAAAAAGTTGTAGTAGAGAGTCAGGCAACTGATGCAGTGCAAACCTTAGGTGTTCAAATATTGCATTATTCTGTCCCCTCTGTTCTCTAAAGGAAATGTTGAGGAAATTTAGGGCAGCATTTTTTTCCTTTTGAATTCATCTTGGTTCTATTAGCCTAAGTTTCTCCATAATTACTTTTTCTGCTCCATTATTACCAATTTGGAGTCTTTTTTAAACTTCCAGGTGATATCACCATATATCTCATTATTAAAAAAAGTTTATAATAATTTTAAAAAATTAACATAATTCTTTCTTACTGGAAAAGGAATTAGAGGCCAATAGTAAAGGTACCTCATTGTGCTTCTTCAATCCAAAAAGCTCTGAGTCTTCAATTGAACGCTCACGATCTCGAAACAACTTGCGAAAAAAGTTTTCCGTACCTCGACTACTTTCAGGCAGGCTATCCATGTTATTGTTTTCATTTAATTCAATACTTTTTGCCTCCTCCGGATGCACACGAAACAGTCTGCGAAACAATGAGAAATCTGAAGGCTCTTCTTCCTCCCCATTCCCATTGGCATCTTCAACCTTATCAATTATATCATTTTTGTCCTCAAATTTATCCCTAAAAAGTTTGCGAAAAAACCCTTCCTTTTCATCATCTTCCCTGGATTTGGAACATTTTTCTTCAGAGTTCGTATCATCTTCATTTCTATCATTCGCATCTCGCTTATCTTCAAGCTTATCCTTGAAAAGCTTTCGAAAAAATCCTTCCTTTTCATCATCCTCCCCAGTCCCGGACTTGGAAGCTATTTTATCCACAGATTCATTCTTGCTATCACGAAACAACCTTTTGAAAAAACCCTCTGAGCTTGTAGTCACGTCCTCATCTTCTCCTCTACTATCCCTCAGAAACCTCTTGAAAAAACTCTCTCTTTCAGAGTCTTCGTCGTCTTTTTCTGATGACTTCCTGAAGAGCAGAGTATCACGGATTTTAGAACCCGAGTCATCATCATTTCTACTGTCCCTTAGAAACCTCTTGAAGAACCCATCCTTTTCAGTTTCATCCCCATCTTTATCTACCGACTTCCTAAACAAAAATGCATCTCTAACTTTTGGGCTTGGGATAAATTTCTTAAAAATATTGTTCTCATCAGGCGATACTTGACCAGCATCTTCTTGCCAATTGTTCCCTGATGATGGCGAGAATGACATGGACCTTCGGTCAGGTGGAGAAGACACAAGGGACAACAACTGCTGTTTTGATGAAAATAGTTTGTTCAAAACCTGGTTCTTGCTTCCAGGGCTCATTGATTCTCCTTGAGGTCGGACAAGAGGCGGCCATTCACCCATCAATGTTGCTGCAATCTGACACTTCTCCTGAATCCTACTTATCCCATCAGTATCATCAGAGTCATCAAGCTCAGCAGCTAAAAGCCAATGCACCTTCATAGCTATATGAAGCGACTTCGAGCACATATCAATTACAAATTTATCCAACGATGGACTAGGCTTATGCACCATCATGTAGCATATCTGAAACAAATAACTCTCCAAACCTGATAGAGGCAGCGTATACATTCTATTACAGAGATAATCACGGACCCCTGAGTGTTCATGCTTGTAGAGATAGCTAACAGCAATCCACTCACAGAAAAAAGCCGAGTCAAAGAACCGAATGAGCCAACCACTCTCGCCATTCTCGCTCGTCGTTGTGGCCCTGGAGGCGATCTCTCGTGGTGACTCATAAGAGTCACCACGAGCGAGTCCCAGAAACCTCACCATTCTCACTCGATCACCATAAACCAAAATAACAACTCAAACAGAACCAGAAACCCCAAAATCCTCTCCAAATTCAGATCATCGCAACACACAAGTCCTACTTAAACCTCCACAAACAACCTGAATTCCTAAAAGCGACTGAGTTCAGACTCCAGAATCACTAAATTCCAACGCCCACACTGAATCACATTCGTCAACCAGAATCCCAATTTTTTTTTAATTAAACAATAATAATCAACAGGGAAGCGATTCCTTTAAGCCCCCCCCCCCCCCCCCCCCTCAGAGGGGGAAATGAACGGAATATGAAGAGAAACACCAAACGAAGAATGCAAGTAAGTTGGTGAGAGAGAACCAACCAGAAAAAGGAGAGACGTTAATAGGAAACCACACACCTTGAGCAAGGAGTGAAATCGAATTGGTTGGAAACAGAAATTTGACGAAATGGCGCGAAGAAAAACTGAGGTTGATCGTGTGGATCTTGAAATTTCTTTGAAGAAATTGAGCGGCGGTGAGGGTAAAGTGGTGGTGGTGGTGTTGGGTAGAGTAGTGCAGAGATGGTGGTGAAGAAGAAGAAGATGGTGGTGGTCGTCGAAGTTGTTGGAGAGAGAAAGAAAGGTCGAAGGTGAGAGAGAGATAGACAGAACGTAAGTAATTATTATTTTTCAATTTTAAATTCTTATTTTTTATTTTATTTCTTTTATTTTAATTACTGAGCACGAAGTTGGCCTTAGTGGGAAAATGGGGAAGCGTTTTTTTTTTTTTTAAAGCTTCCATTTCCTGGCCAGTTTGCCTTTTGGATTTTAGCGAATCATCATCTGTCATCTAAAATCATACCAAATGTTCCTAATTTCAAAAACTTGTATTTTAGGTCAAATTACCAATTTGTCTTTAAATGTCTGTAAAGATTACTAAAAAAAAAATCAACAAATAAGGGGAGAGAATTTGAACTTAAGACATTTTAGTGAATGACATATGTCATAACTCTTAACCAATTGAGTTAAACTTAAGTTAATAGAATTATTGGCCAAAGTGAACATAATTCAGCTGGCATATGGTATATATGTAATTTGAATCTCTAAACCATATTGTACTAGAAAAAACTAGTTGAATTATTAAAATTTAGGTGACTATAAATTACCTTCTAACATTGTAAATTTTACGTAGTTTTTAGTATTGGTGTTTTCAAATTTGGAAGTATATGATGATAATGTGCGCTATTTTTTTACCTCAATAATATGAGTGGTGATGGAGATCATTTTCGGTTTTTAAATAAACGGTGATTGTGATATTTTTTTAGTTACACGGTATAGTTGTGGAGATGTAAATTAAAATGTTTGGTCTTTAAGACAACTATAAATATATTAACCAGTCGAGTTATGACCAAAGTGAGCTTAGCTCAATGGTAATGGACATGACCTTTTCACCTAGAAGTTGGAGGTTTGATTCCTCATCCTCGCAATTGTTGTACTAAAAAAAGTTACAAGTTTTTAGTGCTTGCAATTTCATGTTGGTGTCTCATTGATCCATAAACTTTCAAAAGTGTCTAATAGAAAGAGGTCATTAGTTTGTATTTTTAGTTTTGTATCAAATAGGTCCATGAACTTTAAAAAATACCTAACGGATTCTTATACTTTCAACTTGATGTCTATTAAGTTCTCAAACTTAGATGTTTAATGTATCGTTAAAATTCCAACTATGTGTCCAAAAGATCTTTAAATTTTTTGAATTTGGGTCACCAATCAACTTTGTTCGACATGTTTTTTGTAATTCATAGATTTGTTAACATAATTTTAAAACTTTAAGGTTTCATTAGACATAAAATTCAATTTTGTATATCCTATATCAATTATCAATTATTTTAAATTTTTGTTTAATATATCAAATATCTATTAGATACATAATTGAATGTTTAGTAACCCATTAGACACAACGACATTGAAAGTTTTAGGGACTTACAAGATTAGAAGTTAAGACTCATTAGATACTTCAAAAAATTAAGGTTCCAAATAGATACAAACCTACAAATTCAAAGGCAAAACTTGTAAGTTAACGATAGAATAACTTTTAGATTAGGCCACTTTATCCCTTTTTCTTTTTTTTGCTTTCATTTAAGCGTGACCACAATTAAAAAGAAAATATTAAAGCGCGAGCATATAAAAAGCTATATACTAATGATCATATACATAGTTTTTCAACTCCATTATTTATTTGTTTTTTTTTTTAACAAAATATGAGGTGGGAAATCGAACCTATGACTTCAAAGTTGATATTATAAGCGTCATGTCAGTTTTTCAACTCCATTAGAACAACTCCCAACTCCTTTGTACGTTATGACTCTAAATATGAATAATTGATGTAGGAGTTTTTATTAATATTGTTATAGATGCTAGTATTTTTAAACAAATGGCAAAACTTAAAGATATTTAGTTTGCATTTGTCCGATCAAACATTACAATTTCAGTAAATTTTCAACTTAGTTCAACACAACATTTGAAGCGAGGGAGTCCAATTTTTGACATATTAGTCGAGTATATAACATTAACCTATCGAACTGACTAGACACAAATAAATTAAATACAATTAGAACCGTCATAAGATGATGAATATTGCACACAGTACATGAGAAACTAAACTTTCATTTTAAGAGAATATAGTGACATATATTAAAGTGATAAAATGTTACAGAAAATGTCCTTTGAAGCGTATCTGATACATAATAATGTGAATAAAAGTTATAAATTATGAGAAATAGACGAGGACAGAACAAAAATAACAACCTTCAGTAGTTTGCTTGATTTCTGAGATACAAGTTGATCTGAGGACCATACTACACTTCAACATCTTAGGACTTTCTAACGATCTTAGTCACTTGAAATCGGGTTCAAAAATGTTAAGGACAACCCCTAAAGCTCCGCTGCATCTTTAGGTAATTTCAGAGCTGCTGTTTAGATTTACATATACACTCTGGATATGGGTTTTCGTAGAATGATTCTTCGGTCCTGAATCGCGCTCGACCCTTTATTCCAGCCTGTGGACCTCTTCTTCTTCTCGGACCCCCCTGTCTGTGACAGATTGTTAATGTAAATTACACGTTGTTTTGCTCTCTAACAACCAGCTAAATAAAATGGCTCCTAATCAATTTGGAGTTTGGTGCCTGCCTATATTTTGCAAGATGTGGAAGCAACTCTTGTGAAGACAACTGAGTAGGAATATTATACAACTTACAATAAAGTTTACCTGTTCTTATGCATCCGCTGCACATGATCTGATAGTGAGGACTCTTCTGTTAGCTGTCCCTTTTCCAGCTTATCAAAAAGTTCAACAAGTCCTTTCCTGCAAATGATAAACAGAGTGAATTGTATTCTGGAATGGACACATTTCAATTCTATCTCATCAGGTGGGACCCAGACGATTCCACCGCATAGAGCTTCCTTCTTCTGCTTCTGTTTTTGGGCTTTTTCTTTGATGTGATCTCATGGAATAGGAGGGGAAAACAAAACAGTCCGAAGAAACTTCATTCAACATCTATCTTGTGAAGATAAAACAGTCATCAACATCGATCTACCTTAACTTTTCTCACGGCCCTTATTAGATTAGATTGCCAAGGTAACCATTGGATTTTACATTCTAAGTAGGTGTCTACGATGAAGTCGAACCCATTCTCTTTTACCATTTGCTATGGTCATTGCAATCAGATCCTTCAGAGAGTTTTGGGAACATACTAAACTCTGAAGAAAGTCCATCTAGGTTATAACCCTTAGAGTTGCTTGCGATACAGAAAAAGTACTAAAAATAGTCATCAGGTAAAATCAAGTGTGAGGACATGGGAGTAAAAATTTTGCAGGCATAACTGATTCACTGACGGCTGAGATTTAACGAACATCCTCATAAGTACGGCCTAAACCTGTCATAAAATACTCCAGAGAAAGGGACCTGGCTGCTTTCAAGTAATTGTTACCTCTCTGGATTGATGGTTTTGCGGTGCCCTAGATATCTCCGGTGGCCCTCTACGGCTCTTGCCATGTTCCCTGAGTATGTTGGGATAAAAACGTCACTCTCAATTGAAATTATATAATCAAGTGCTGCACTCTGAGAAGCATGATTGATGAATGGCTTCAATTCTTCCTCTGTTGCAAGTGTTTCCTGTTAGGAGACAGCAATTAGCTATAACTGTACCAAATTTGTGGATTGGCATAACTATACCACTTCTCATTGAGGTTATAAGAAATTATGGTCGACTAACTTTGGTAATAATATTTGGAAACCGAGAAGAGAGCTCAGAAAGTCGAGTATCACCACCATAGATTTCCCCAGCTGCAATGTAGATTAATGTTGATGGAAGATAACCAAGAGCCTGCAGGAATATTCCCACTTCCTTGGGAGTAAGTGGACAAAGGCCTTCTACTCTTTGCTCCGTGGAGTTTATATTTTTTATCTTCCAATGAGGAGTTTTCTCCCTAGAAAAGAATAACAACATTGAGCAACATATAAATGATGAAGACTGAAAGAACTTCCACGAATTTTATTTTTAGAGCAGCCAGACATACTGGCACGCATAACATTCACCTCATTATTTTTAGCTCTTCGGCTTCAAGATGAGTCAAACCATAAGTACAACCCGTGAAGGAAAGCATGTCTTTCTCATATCTCAAATGAAGGGCAATATATCTTCCTCCACGCAATCTAAGCCGCTCGACCAGCTTCTGTGGTGTCACCGTCATGCATGCTCAGAACCTAATTTAGCAGGAAGCCCCATAGGAGACCTCTTAAATTTATAGATACTGGGAAAAAAACGTTATAGGAAGCCTAATTTCATGTCCATTATCACCCCACTATAAGATGAATTTCTCATATATTTCTAGATGAGCGTTTTAAAGGATTTTGAATCCTTTTTGACTGTGATGTTACTTTGATGAGAATTTCTGAACAGTTTAACCTACATCAATTCAAAAATTCAAACGTCTCCAGCATGTTCGACGTCTAGAAATTTGGATAAAGGCATTAAGTTATCTGTGCCAGACGCGCTAACAAATATTTTTAAACCAGCAACAATCCAAACCTTTCCGAAGTTCTCAATTGGTGGAGCAAAATGAAGGGCTTCATACATTGCACGACATCTGAGCTTTTGAATATCTAGGGGCAGGTCGTTATTTGCCAATCGAGAATCAGATTTTGCTACATGAATGACCTACAGAAATGTACTTGATAAGAAAGCAGCACATCATTCCTAGAAATTATTAAACAACCAATCAAGAGGGAAAGATAAAAAAATTGAACAGGTCTAGCCTTTCCAGTTGAACATTCAAGATATAACAAGAAAATAATTTGAATTTTAACCGACTAATATATGTTTGGAGACAACAATTGTAACTTCAAATTAGATATTGCAATTGCCAAGCCCGACATGAGAAACATCCTACAGAACTTCAGAATGATGCTATAGACTAAGAAGTTTTTATTGGAGGAAATCAGCTCTTTAGATTAAATTCACGTTTGTTCGTTTGTGGTCGGATCTCTTGTCCACTACTACTGTGCATCCAAACTAAGGATTGTAATCAACATAAAGAAAATGGAGAAATCAACTGGAAAGCAGATTACTAAAGAAGAAGGTTCCTCATTTCAACTTCAAACTCATATATAATAGTTTTTGAAACATTCAAAATACCTGATAATCTTTCCATAACCGTGTAATTTCTTCATAGTAACCAAAGCCAGACCATGAAGTGAAATGCTTACGAGCATGGGGAATAGACTCCAGTTCCTTGGGGAGCTCCTTGACTATCTTAACATCACTTTGTAAGGTTTTGATAAAGTGATGTTCGTTGAAAATATCTGAAAATGTACTGTGAAAAAATGTACATTACTTACTGGGGTTAAATTAAAAACTGAATCAGCAATTAACTGATCCACAATTGGCAATAAAACATAAATCCAAAGTACCTCGTATCATGCCAGAATGAACGTTTATCCAATTGAGGAATAACTAGGGTCCCATTCAAAATGCGTGCCACAGCCACCATGTCAGAAATCTATTTTTAAAAAATAAATTCTTATGAATAAATGTGTATATCAGAATTTATTTCTTAGAAAGTAAATAAAGAAAAACTAGTAGTTTAGCATAAAAGTTGTAAAAATAATATTCAATCTGAACCCAAGTACACTATTAGTCAGAATTAACTACATTGGACAACAACATTTAGCAACAAAGCGTTTAAAATCAACTTATCATTACATACAAAACTAGATGGCATTCCAACCTCGGGAATATTTGGTCAATTTTCTATCTTGAATAACAAGTTAGCAACTTACACCAGCTCGCATTTGATTTAGTCCTCCATTACTTCTCACTGTGATGTAATGATCTGACATTTGGGCAGCTGACACAGTAACAAGAAATTAAAATTAAAGTGATGATCCATTAGTGTTCTCTGCGCAGGCATACACTTTGAAATTTCATCGAGTATTTGAGAAAATTAATTGCAGCTAAGAACCATAAGAATCATCAAAGTTACATGCAATCGAGATTATTAGTAAAATGAACATGGACTAAGAATGTAGTGACTTGCGCAATGTTAAAGGAAAATTGGCGCAAAAATTTACAGGATAATTAAATTCTTAAATCTCTTCTCTTAAACTTCAACAACAAATGAGATCACAACCGCTATGTGAACATGCTTGCACTCCAGAATTGAAGGAAAGAGGGGACACAAGTACCTTCATATCTCGATGTAGGCTTGACACAGGGATGGAACCCATAACTCGATGGAGCATGCCATAGGTGATCAACAGATTTCTTCATAACAAAGGGCACAACCAATTTAGTCACTGCTTTTTTTCATTTTTTTTTTAAATTTATAAGAAACTAGTCAAAATTCATTAAAGCACAAAAAAATAACATCCTAGGGGCAGGGGGAAGAAAACTCCTCCTCCGAACGAAGACTACTTACAAAGAAGGTGTACAAAATAATTTAGCACAAGGCACAGTTTCCTGACTAGAGTATTTGTTATTCACCCTTTGCATGATATTCAATCTTGAAAGGCTGCTTCTTCAGCCCTTCATCTTTAAGATTTTATTTAATGAAATAAAAATCTACATTACCCAGTGTTGCTCTTATTCAGTCTTTTTATTCAATCTAGCTAGCAAGTTCTCAGAATCCATGCATTACATTTAATCCGTCCCTTTATCATTTTTTCCAAACATGAAATCACAAACGAAAAATTACCACAGAAAAAAGTTCGCACCTGAGTTGTGACAGATATCTAACTTGGCATTACTCTTTCGTGTCATTTATTTTGTTTACCAAGTCACCTTTTTTATTATCTAAATGTACATTCCTTACCCTCCTTTCACAACATAGCGATAGAGTTCAATGTGATTTATAAATGGTGTAATAAAAATGGCGTAGAAAGACATAATGAGCAATAATTGTGAGTAAGAGTGAAAACTGCAAACACACATGTGAAGACAATTAGACAGAACAGAGAGTCTATGAAACGTGAGAGATATGTCCCTTTTTCCTAAATTTCCCAATGGATAGTTTCCACAGTCAAAAAAGAGTTGCAGCTGATGTAGCCTATATATATGCCACGCTTAATTTTGCAAGAGATGCTTCTTCGTACTTAATCCACTGTTTTCACATACATGTATTTCAATTCCAAATTATCAAATCACGGGCAGCTACCATGTCGGAAATAAAAGGCCGATAATGGAAATGAGGATAAGAAAGCAAAAGCTAAACTAATTCTTGCAACAAATCAAAATACCAGACAAGAAAATGAAATTATAAAGACAATAAGACGAAGAAATAACCATACCAGCTCAGATTTAGATTGAAATTTCTCTGCCTTTGAGAACAGCGGTTTCTGTTCATCTTCCAGTATGTTTCTGGTGCAGAACAAGAATACGAAGATGGAAGATGCAAAAATGAAAATCAAGCAAAGGGTAAGAGCAAAAGGGGATGATTTTCGTAGGATAAATCTGGAAGTTGATGGGTTCCTGTGCTGGGCAAAGCTTCGGTTCACCATTTCAGCTACGGATCTCGATCATTTCTATCTCTCGATTGTTCTTCAACAATTTTTGGCGCGTGGAGCAATGTGATGTAGAGAATTAGCTCGTTTCTACTGAAAATTTCTTCGAGTCAGCGTAAGATTAATACAAGCAATTGGGTTCGATGCTACCTCCGAAATAATTTCCCAAGTGGTTCTTCTTCACTATTTTTCCGACAACAATGTATACCGTGAGAATTTAAACCTACTTCTTGGTAAGGATTAGTCGATAACAATTAACATATTCTTTGTCTAACTTAGTTTTGAAATGTTGTCCAAAACAACCTAACTTTTTTATTTTACATTTAGTCACCGATAAATATAAGCTTTCTTTTTTTTAAAACATAAATAAATATTTATTCTTAAAAAGTAAAAATAAAAATATGTCCATGTGTTGATATATTAATATCATATATGTGTAAATCAAAAGGTTGAATATTAAGGATTACTCAATATTTATAATATATTTTAGTTTAAAATATCATTTTGATCTACGTTTTGAATTTATTCAATTTTAGTCTCTGTATTTTTAAATGTCAAATTTAAGTTATTATACTTTTAATAAATCTTAAACTTAATCTCACCACTAGTTTATTGTAAAATTTTCATTACTTTTTATTTTTTATTAGCACTCTCACAATAAATTTTAAAAATATATTTACATGTCTGGTTTATTTACATGAAAAATATTATTATTATCTAATCAATTTCTACAAAAATTAATTTTGAAGGACAATATTTATTTAAAGTTTATAGACTAAAATTGAACATTTAAAAATATCTAAACTAAAATTGAATAAATTTCGTTTATTAAACTTGATATGAATATGAATACAAATACTAATAATATATATATATACATACATGTATGTATGTATACATACATATATATTTTGAAGTATGAAAAAAAACTTCTAACTATTCATTTATATTTTATTCATATATTTATTGATAAATTCGTAAAATTAAAATCAAGATATCTGCATCCATATTTATTAGTTACACTTGGCAAAAAATAGCATTTGAAACATAGAAAAAATACTTGTTTTTTATTGTTTGCTTTTATATGCTAGATCATTGTAATAATTTATTTCATCTCAATATATATATATAATATTAGAATGAATTACACAATCGATTTTCACTCACCAATTGGCATGTCAGTGAATACTATATTGTAAATTAAATAATGTGTTTTGCATGACTTTCAATTCTTTGACATCAACCATTACATTAATTTTCATCTTTAATATAAAAAGAAAAAACTCTTAACAAAATATTTGAAACAAAATTTAAAGTTACCGTATAAAAATAAAAATATTTAAAAGTTTACACCCATCGGTAAAACATACTCCTAAAATATGTTAACCCATCGGTAAAACATACTCCTAAAATATGTTAAAAAAAATGAGCGTAATTAAACTGGCATACATACTTGTTAGCGACCTAAAGGTATGTTGTTTAAATACTTTACTCTTACTGTATTTTTTAGTACACATATATACGAAGAATCAAACCACACACCTCATATGTAAATTAAGATAGGATGACTTTAAAATTAATTGGGTATTAATTGGTCCGATATTATATTTTAGAATAAAATGTGGCCATTTCCATGAAAAAAAAACACATGGTATCATTATTATTTTTTAATTGTGTTAATTTAAGAGTTGTTTCTGGATATAGAAAAATTAACAACAATATTTACAAATATAGCAAAATTTCATTATCTATCGCAACAAATATAGTAGTCTATCGCGTTCTATCGCATATAGACAATGAAATTTTGTTATTTTGTAAATATTTTCAACATTTTCTCATTTAAAATAATTTTCCTTGATTTAATATAATGCTAAATTATTAAAGAAAAACCCTCTTAAACTTTGTACTTTAGGTTGAAAAAAACTTTTAACTTTAAAAAATTGAAGTACACTTAAACTTAAAAAAAATGGTTAAAAATAACCATGTTGTTAACGTTTTGTTTAAAAAAATACATATGAACTTTCAAAGTATAAAAATATCCTTAAACTTAAAAAAGTTTTTTAAAAAATATATTCAATGTTAATATATGAAAAAAATTCATTAATACCTCATTGCAAAAATAACTCTAAAATTTTATTTTATTTTTTTAAAAATGCTACTGGTGTTAATAATATTGATAAATTTGTTAGAAGTTTTTATTGAGTTTGAAAAAAAAACAAATTATATACACGTCCTCAATTTTTTTTTCTTCATTTAGACACTCTCATTTTTTCTCATATATGTTCAATTCATACTCCAATTTTCTCACAAACCAAAATAAAAACAAAAAATTTAAGTTAAACACAACATCCAAAAAAACCTCACAAAATTTCAAAATCAAAATATCATTTTAAAACATACCAAAATAATAAATAGCAAATATACATATTCGACTACTAACACACATTCAACTATTAACGTACAACGTTGTTAAAACCTTTTAAATTATAAGTTTCATCGGTACTTCTATTATTCGTTTTTTTCTTGTTATAGTCTTACCTACCTTAACTAAGGTAGGTAATTTCATTAATTCATTATTAGATAAACAAATATCAAACAATTAACAATAATGATAATAAGAGTATAGACATCCACTACATGTCGAGGCTGAGGATGGCTTCCCCGCCCCACTCTCCATCCCCACCAAATTTCTCATGGGAATCCCAATTGTTCACTTTCCACCATTTATTTTATATATATATCAATTAACTTAAATCACTAATATGATAATTAAATTACTTACTAATTATTAGATAATTTGAATTTAAAGATAAATTAAATTTTTACACAAAGTATAAAGTTAAGGGTATTTACATGAATGAAAAATTAAACATTTGACATCTAAAAAAAATATAATGCAAATTATGTTGAGGATTTTGACTATATGAAATTAAAACTTAAAATTAAAAAATTTATATAATTAGAAGGGCTCTTTTCAAATATAAAAAAAATTAACCAAACTATTTACAAATATATAAAATTTGTACAGTCTATTATGAGTGGTAGACCGCGATAGAATTCTATAGCAGTCTATCACAGTGAAAGTTTTCTATACTTGTATAGTAATTTCTCTTATAAATCAAAATTTATTAAAAAAAAAAAAAAGAAAAAGAGAAAAGGAAGGTAAAGAAGAAAATACAAATAAAAAAATTCATAATACTTTTTCACTACGAACACACAAAACCTCATATAAAACTCCATCCCGTACAACCACCGTTCTACTGTTTCCTAGCATAGTTCTCAAGAAAGTGAGAGCCGATAGAAAGACAACCAGATAGAAGCGTCGAAGATTTCCCCAAATGCTGGAATCATGAAGTTTATGGCTTCAAACGCACTTAATTTCGTGCAATTATCGCATCCAATCCTTCCCTCAACTACATCTCTCGGTCGAATTCAGCTAGTTTCATCATGTTCTTCATCGCGTAGCAACCATGGTTCAGCTACCAAAACTCGCTCCAGAGACCGAAGTTTTACTTTCCACAAGTTCCGGCAGCACAGAGTTTTCACTCCAAAAGCTTCAAGTTCGGACACAGACGCGGTGGTAGCCTCCCCAAATGTAGAGGGAGACGACGAGTCTGCTCAGCTATTCGAGGTTTTTCTTCTTCTCATTTATACGTTTAAGTTATGATTGATGGTTCATTATTGAAATTCGAGGATCTTAAGAGTAATGTAATTTTGGTATATGTATTTGGTGTCGGCTCACCGAATAAGTGGAAGAGGCAGAAATGTTAGTCGAGGTTGATTGAGAGCAAAGTGTTCTTCAGTTCCTGAAATTGAAACTTATGTTTAGAAAATGAACTTTTACTGAACGATTAAAACTTAAAAGTAACAATCACATGGAAGGCATTTGTTGCGTAAAATCGCTGTGTTGGTGGTCTTTTAATTTGTAGCAACTAGCAATAACTCTGTTTGTTGAGAAGACATCACTATGTTTAATGACAATCAACAGATTAGTCATATGTTTGGCTCTCAGAGATTCAATGCGTGACTGCACATATTTTTATCAACCATTGAAGAACTTTCTTTTCTAGGTGGTGACAGTCAATACTAATTTGATTATTCTCTAACTTTTTTATTTATTAATCTCATATATGCGAGTCTTGAGTTTTTCAGAAATTAAAGGATGCTGAGAGACAACGGATAAATAAATTGGAAGAACTTCAGAGGAAGGCGAATTTGCAATTAGAAAGGCAGCTTGTAATGGCTTCTAGTTGGAGTAGGGCCTTACTGACCATGCGTGGAAAATTAAAGGGAACTGAGTGGGATCCCGAGAATTCGCACAGAATTAATTTTAGTGATTTTTGGACACTGCTTAATTCGAGCAATGTTCAGTTCATTGAGTACTCAAATTACGGTCAGACAATGTCAGGTAGTCACAGTATATCCTCTTTATATTTTAGAATGGCTGCACCTTCTTCAAGTTTATCTACAAACAAGAAAAAGAAGAAGAAAAAAAAAGACTACAATTAGAAAAAGTGGAAGGGGTACGATAATTACAAATTGTTGGAGCCTTTAAAGATATTTGGTTGTAAATTAGCTTTTTAAGACATTCTTGCTGTTCTATGTCTCCAACAATTGACTGTTAGTTATGTATTCAAGAAGCTTTCTTTCAGCAATCTTGGTAGTAGGGTATAGTTGTTATTTTCTGAAAAGTTTCTGATGGTTGATTGTGATACTTGTGCAGTTATTTTACCTTATTACAAGGATGAAACAGGTGGAAGTGCGAAGAGTGAAATCATTTTCCGGCGTCATGTGATTGATCGTATGCCAATTGATTGTTGGAATGATGTTTGGAAGAAGCTACATCAACAAATAGTAAACGTTGATGTTATTAATGTGGATGCAGTCCCTGCAGAAGTCTACTCATCTGTTGCAACTGCAGTGGTTTGGTCTATGCGGCTAGCACTCTCTGTTGCATTGTATCTTTGGATTGATAACTTGACAAGACCAATATATGCAAAGTTGATACCTTGTGATTTGGGAGTGCCTAGAAAAATAACTAGACTACCACTCAAGCGCCGTGCACTTGGATCTTTAGGAAAGAGTCGGTAAGTAGATATCCTTAATCAATTTTTTTGGATATTTCCTGTCTGATTAATGTAAATTTTGTCCAGTTGGTTGACAATTCTGCTAAAGCTTCACCATAGACTGTGGTTCTTTTATTTGCTTTAGTAGTCTCCTATGTCTCTCATACAGAATGCTCAAAAAATAGTTTCGTGCTTTTGGGCCGATGTACTATACTTTAATCTCTCTTAAAGGAAGATTTTTTTTGTTTGTTTTTTGTTTTTGTTTTTGGGTTTCAGAATTGAATCCCAGAAACATGTGTTGTTTTGTTCATTTTTATGGAGTAATGATTATCTTTTGTGCCATTCCTGGAATTTGGAATCTAATACTTTACGGCTTTTTAACAGGGCAAAATTTATATCAGCAGAAGAAACTACTGGTGTCACTTTCAGCGATTTTGCTGGTCAGGAGTATATAAAGAGGGAGTTGCAAGAGATTGTACGAATTCTCAAAAATGATGAAGATTTCCAAGACAAGGGCATCTATTGCCCAAAAGGAGTGCTACTCCATGGGCCTCCTGGAACTGGTAAAACTCTGCTAGCTAAAGCTATTGCTGGTGAAGCTGGACTTCCATTCTTTGCTGCAAATGGAACGGATTTTGTAGAGGTGAGGTTTGTTGCTCATTCAACTTGAAAGGGAAAGGGGTTCACAAGAAGACTTAAATTAACAAAAAAAATGGGAGAGTCACTATAATTACAAAAATTGGAGAGAAAAGTACACATAAAAAAGGCCAGTCATCTTGTTTGTCAAATCCCACACTTCCTTTCCAGTCCGTTGGTTTGTTTATAAAAACACCTGGCATTTCCCAGTCCTTTTGCTATTTTTTTTTCTTTGTTATGGTCAATTGTAACAAGAAGAAGGTATGGTTACTTGAATACACATTCTATTTTAAGATCAAATGATACCATGGCAGTATAAATATTGCATCTCGAGGTCAAATGAAAAACTCTTATTCTGCACTCACTATTCTATTTAGCGGTGCTTGGGCTTTTGGATGCAACATTTGAGTTCAGTCTGGTTACTCTTTCTGGAATGAACTCAGTAGGTTGGTTAATTATAAGATCTTTGTGTTGTTGCAATACGAATGAAAATGTTAAATCACTGATTGACTCAAAAGCTTAAGTCGATGGGTTATGGTAAATTTAATTATATCAATAGTTTCACTTTTCATCACTTATGGGTTAGAAAATTTGTAGAAGACTTAACAAGTAGAAATCAATATTAATTGGGGAAGAAGTGACATTATAGGGGTTTGAACACAGGACCTCATGCTCTGTTACCATGTCATATCGCCAATTGACTCAAAAGTATAAGCTGATAGATTATGGTAAATTTAATTACATGAACAGTTTAACAAAAAATCATTGTTTAAATGTAATTGTTGTACTCGATGAAAGGCAATGGATTAGAAAAATGTTAGCATTTTGTTATTTATTTCCCCAGATGTTCGTGGGAGTGGCGGCCTCCCGTGTGAAGGATCTTTTTGCTAGCGCCAGATCATATGCACCTTCCATTATATTTATTGATGAGATAGATGCCATTGGTAGCAAACGTGGTGGACCTGATATTGGTGGAGTAAGGAACACACTCTTTTGTTCATTCTATTTTCTAAATAATGTGTTTACCGCAAACTTTCCCAGCTGCTTTTTTATTTGGTTTTTCAATTTTTCTGCCATATGCATCTGTGATGACTACATGGAATTGAACTTGAAATTCATTTTGTACGATGTCTTCTTATTTCTCAGCTGCAAACAATTCTTGACTTTCCGTTTCTGTCTCCTTCTCTCTCTCATGGGTTGGTGTAGATTTCCATAAACCGAGAAAGACATGATTTTATTTTGTAAGATTTATAATGGATGCAACCACATCACATACTGGCCTTTTATTCTGTAATCTATTCTCTTGTAGGTTTCAGATTGAGTACAAAGTTTACTAGAGGCAGGAAGTGGATGACCTCCTTGATTCTTGATTCTTTCTTCATTGTTCATCATCAATTTAATATATTTGTCACTTTCAATAACAGTTCATGCAATCTGCTAAATATAGATTTTAATGTGGCCTAGAAATAATCATTATTAAATTTGTAAGAGTGAAGTCTCAGAACATTTAGGCTTCTTAGGACAAGAAAGTGAGACATTCTGTTGTAAGTGTGAACCTATAGATAATCATTATTAAAATAAAGCCTGGAAATTCGCGTGATTTGTCACAATAATCATCTTTGCCTTTCCTATGTCTGTTCCTTTGCAATGTACACACCATTGGTGAGACCACCCACAGTCAAATATTAGTTTCCCCTTCCTCTGAGTACGTGAATTTCTAAAACAATTAAGTAGCTCTGAAACTATTCTTTTTATTTTAGAAACAATTATTTTATTTAAATATTTAAATATTATCTTATTATAAGGTTCTGGTAAGGGAAGGGAAGGGAAATGATTGGTTAAGCCATTTGGTCTAATGCACTTGAAACATTCATGATAATGAAGAAGGTGCTCCGTGCTCAAATGCTAGTTTGTTGGATTATATTTTGATAATGTTACAAATTTAGTGAAATATGAGATCCTCATTAGTCTTTGAGCCTCTACTACTTAGTAAGCTATTCAACCTGAAGTAGTTCTTATATATATTTGATAAAGTTGTATTTCTGGGCATGGTGTTTAAGCAGACGAAGCTAAGGTAGAAAGTAATTTGTAATTGGGCCGTAACCAAATCCATAGAGTATAGTGAAATTAACCTTAATGCTCAAACAATAAAAAATGAGCAACTTGTTAGAAGTTTTGCATTACTCTTTTTGATGGAATGCCGAGCTGTTATCTTTGTGTGTCTGTGGCTGACAGTTAGAAATGAGTACTAATGAATCTGCTCATGATTTTGTAACTTCAAATGCATCTATAGAAATGAAGGTACTGTAAAGCGGCTTTGCTATGGAACTCTACTCTCCACTTAACATGCTTGAACTTGAATATTCATTGCATGCAATATAGATTTAATAGAATGTGCAATGCAGGGTGGAGCCGAAAGGGAACAAGGCCTACTTCAAATATTGACCGAGATGGATGGATTCAAGGTTTCTACTGCACAGGTATGTCAAGAATGTGAATGCATTGGTATAGGATAGTATCCTAACTGGAAATTTCCAGCCAAAGATTCTCAGCTATATTTGATATATGATATGCCCATATTTTAAAATATAGGTTGTTTCCTTTCTAATTGTCTATGATTTGTTAATTTAAGTTTTGCTCAATATTCATTATTCAGTCCATATAAGGGGAGCAGGAATAGTTATTTTGAGAATCCGAGAGATGGGAAATCCAGCTAGTTATAGCCTGCAGTGGTAAATTGAAGCGGAAGTCTGTACTTTTTACATCGGGAGCTGTCGATGATGGAAGAAGTTGTGTTCTTATAGAGAGAATTCTCTGAGTTTCAAAATTTTCTCATTTCAATATAGTTTTCCTTCTTTTTCTTTCTCCCTAGACCCTAGTGGAGTTTGTATTTCTATGACATTAGTTTCTTTTCATTTCCTAAATGTTTGGTACTCATTAAAAAAAATTCTTTGTATCATGGAAAATATCAACTCTCTTCAGTCAGATCGAGATCACACGAGTTCCCTCATAAAAAAAATTCATCCAATCAAGATTTTTAGGACTGTTTTCTCATTTTTTTCTTAAACTTGAAGAGTTAATTTCTGATTGATAGGTTAAATCTGGATTTTTCAGGTGCTAGTTATTGGTGCAACAAATAGACTTGATATTCTTGATCCTGCTCTATTGAGAAAGGGCCGTTTTGATAAAATTATTAGGGTTGGTTTGCCATCTAAAGATGGAAGATTGGCCATATTGAAGGTATTTCAGATAGTTGGTTTGCTATTAAAGAGTCAAAAACTCTTAAAAAGTTGTGATATCTTATAAGGATCTGTATGTTATTTATAATGTAGGTGCAT
This sequence comes from Lagenaria siceraria, assembly GCA_002890555.2. Classification (NCBI taxonomy): domain Eukaryota; kingdom Viridiplantae; phylum Streptophyta; class Magnoliopsida; order Cucurbitales; family Cucurbitaceae; genus Lagenaria; species Lagenaria siceraria. The sequence continues at coordinate 9,075,348 of CM016485.1, read as the reverse complement.
GCGAGAAATAAATTTTTTCAATCTGAGGAGAATAAGGAGGCTCTACTCCAAGAAATTGCCGAGCTAACTGAAGATTTCACTGGGGCAGAATTGCAAAATATACTGTACTAATACAAAAATCTTCAAGCTATGACTATATTCAGCAAAAATTTTGATGTGCATTTTACACTTCAAAGGAGAGTTGAGCTTATTTATATATTTTCAAATGTGGACAGAAACGAAGCTGGAATTTTGACTGCTAGAAAGGATCTGGACTATATTGGACGTGAAGAGTTGCTTGAAGCATTAAAAAGGGTTAGTACGTGTTTGCCTGTCCCCACCCCCTCCATTCTTTAGGAGCTTAGATATATCACTTTTCCCCTGTAAAAGGATAGTGATAAACGCTTTACACTATTTTTTGTTGGGTAGACGTATTATCAAAAATTGTCTACTTGCTCAATGGTTTGCAGCAAAAGGGTACCTTTGAAACTGGTCAGGAAGATAGTACTGAAATTCCGGAAGAGTTGAAATTAAGATTGGCATATAGGGAAGCAGCCGTTGCTATTCTGGCTTGCTATTTTCCAGATACCCACCGCCCATTCATTGAGGTAGTGTTGTCATCTTGTTTCAAAGCTTTTTTTAACGTTTCCTAGGTAAAGAAGAAGCACGTTAATTATTTTCATTCTTATCCTTGCAGACAAATATAAAGTCAATCCGTAGTCAGCCAAATATGTGTTATGCTGAAACTCCCGGGAGAGTGTTCTCAAGAAAAATAGATTATGTTAATTCCATTGTGCGTGCATGTGCTCGTAAGTTATATGTGATGCTTATTCTTTACTTGTATAATTTTCTGTGTGTAATTTTTCCATTGGGAGTTGCTATATGTGGTGAAATTGAACTTCGGGTAAATTGCATGAACCGCCCTGCAGGTAGTTGTAATAATTGCTCCCTTAAATTTGTAAGTGTATAAATTAAACCCTTAAACTTTCAGGGTAAAAATTGCATCCTTAAACTTTCAATGGTCAAATTAAACCCTCAATGTATCCAAAATGTAAAAATCGGCTGCTTTGGTTGGGTGTGACATGGGGTTGTTTCCTTCACTTTATTTAGGTTTCCCTTTGGGACATAACCCTAAAAACCATTTGTTATGGGATCTGATTATGAGTAAGATTCGTAGGAGACTTCTATTAAATGTTGATAATTCATTTTACAATGCGAAATTAAAATCAATTATGCTTTCAGGGTAATCTCTTGGACATTGTCATTCACTCTTCAAAATTATGTTAGAACTACTAGTTTATTTACGTAAATTTTTAATACTTGCTCTCTGGATTTCTCACAGCACGGGTAATTGAGGAGGAAATGTTTGGGGTTGATAATTTGTGTTGGATCTCTTCAAAGGCTACGTTAGAAGCTTCAAAGTTGGCAGAATTTTTTATTCTGCAGACGGGGATGACAGCTTTTGGTAAAGCGTACTACAGGAATCCTGGCGATCTTGTTCCAAATGTTTGTCTGCATAATTGAAGCTTAATACTCTTCAAGTCTTTATGACAGTTATTTTCTAAACAATAAATATTTCAACAACTCAGTTAATTTGGATACTTTCTACAGCTTGCATCCAAACTTGAAGCACTTCGTGAGGAATACTTGCGTTATGCTGTGGAAAAATGTTTTTCTATTTTGAGAGAATACCATTCCGCTGTAGAGACAATCACAGGTCATATTGTTTTATGTAATTCTTTATTCTAATTTATGCAATAATTGGTCGACTGTTGAATGACTTCATAGTAGTTTAGCTTAAATATCGAGATGCAACTAGAAATTGACGAAGTTGAATTCTTTTAAGTAAGGAATCGATATCATCTAAGTTCTAGCACTTATTGAGCATGCAGCATTTGTATTATGCAGATATTTTACTTGAGGAGGGAGAGATTCGAGCTGAGGAAATTTGGGACATATTTGAAAAGGCTCCTCGATTTCCACAGGTGGTTTTATTTGACTTCAGAGAAATGTATTACCGTTTATTGGGAAATTATCATAGCTTGCTTACTTTCACATAGTATTTGTTTGGTTTTTCTCTCTTTTTTTTTTTTTTTTTAATTGCATATATTAAAAAGGGCCAGTTCTTCCTCAGATGTGTTAAATCACTAATCAACCCAAAAGCTTAAGTTGATGAGTTATGGTGAATTTAATATTATATCAATACTCTAAAACTCCCCCTTGCTTGTTGCACCTTATCAGCCTTCTGTGCGTCCAATTGATGAACATGGAGCTCTGCTGTATGCTGGAAGGTGGGCAATTTATGGAGTTACACTGCCTGGAAGGGTTACATTTGCACCTGGAAATGCTGGCTTTGCGACTTTTGGTGCGCCTCGACCTATGGAGGTACACAACAATCTATAATGCTCAGATTTAGTCCATCCATAATGTTGAAGTACTGATAATTGGATCTGTCATCTGTGAATTGAACCCTTGTGCAGACACAAGTTGTTAATGACGAAACTTGGAAACTAATTGATGATATCTGGGAAAAGAGGGTTCAGGAAATCAGAGCCGAAGCTTCAGCAGAGGTTGAAGAAGACAAAGAGAAGCCACAACTTCTGATGGCCAGTCATTTCCTTTGAATGTAATAACAAATTCCTTCATCTGTTAGCTCTCTCACTCATTGTTTTTGACTCATGCACCCATTTTAGCATTTTTCTTTTTCTTGTTAATTGAAAACAGATATCACATTGAATCATTCATAATGAGAAGTATATAAAACAGTACAAATATGTAGAGGGACTAGGAAACCTTAAAAGCCAGAAACTGAAACTACGAGAGTTTTCCCTAGTAGAGTTGTTAAGAAATCATGGCAAACTCTTACAGTACATTTTTTGACCCATAAAAAGTATCAAAAGAAAACTGAACTCTATCCATTAACAACTTCTCATTCATCATTTCTTTCTCAAAAAATATGCTTGTTTGTCTGAGCTTTCTGACCTAATTACTGGTAGTACTGTTAACATTAATCTTTCACTTGCAACGTTACGATAAACATCCCTACAAAATAGTGAGTGTAAATCTTCTGGAACTACCCGGCAAACATAAAACTGAAACAGTAACTTAGTCCATCATTGAAACATTAACTTAGCCTGTGTGAACAAGTCCTGTTAGTGTCTTCGTGCATTCTCTCTATAACACTTAATATCTGTTGCAACTCTAAAATTTCAAAATGGAGGAAACAGCTATCAATTATTTGATTGGGAGGAAAAATGTAGGAAAAACAAGGAAATTCTTTGTTTCTAATTTGAACTCTGTATTGACCCCACCCAATTAAACAGATACTTGCCCTGAAGAAATTGGTCTGCCTTTCACGTCTCTATCTCATTCCTCTGTGTGTTTGTATCATAGGATCTGTACAAGGGTTTGAAACTTTATTATCGTGTCATCTTTTTCATTCAGGGTTCAGCTTGCCATTCTTAATAACTCTGCCCTTATATTTTTCCTTTGATGCTTTCCACTTTCATGCGGGGAAGCATTTTTGATGGCTTCTATTTACAGAGTCTTGCAGATCATAGTGGGATCCTAAATGTTTGCAGTAAATGCCAGATTCCCGAAGGTCTGGAAATTTGCCATCCTTGATGACTGTGAATTTTGGTGACTTTGTGAGTGCTTATGTTTTACGCAGATGATGAAGGCTTGGAAAAATTGCACATTTGAGAATTATATTTACCGGAGACTTCGTGGATTCTTATATTCCAGTAAAGATGATGCAATAATTTTGTTTTAGGCTGTGAGAAGTTGCTGAAGTTAAGTGGCTTATGCAGATTATAACTGAATTGCTGGAATTGTCTTTCAGCCTGAGTTAGCATCACTGAGAAGAGGTATTTGTTTGTAGTAGCCCCTGTAAATTGTACAATTTGTTCATCGGGTCATTTAAATTTTTATTTCGTTCACAAAGTTTTGTACACACCACATCATAATTAATATTTATCAATGAGAAATTTTTTCCCTTTCATCAACTTGGAAGAAGGGGATTGTGATAACTGGAAGAAAAGTGGGCAAATAAATATTGTAAAAAGAATTTATTAGTGCATTGTTTATTTGTTGGTTATCGTTATTCAACTATCATGCTAACCAAAATTACAACGCAACTATAATGTGATATTTTTCTAGATTCTGAAGTATAATAGAGAGGATTCAATGTCCTCGTGAAACTCTCTCTCAGGAGGGAACTTGGGGAGAAGATTGGCAATTTTTTTGGCAGATTCTAAATATGATTTATGCTTGTATACTATGGCTGCTAACTTAGCTTCTGCATTGGTACATTGGTTTTTGAATGCAAAGATGTGACTGTCACTGTAATTCTCCTTCCCGAGTAGGTCGGCGAGCTCCTTTTTCTTCAGTGTCCAGCTACCATTTCTCAAATTGAAGGCATACAAAGGAAGGAATCTTTGTCCATAATCAGCTATGAATTCTAAAGCTTTTAAAATGAATTCGAACTCCTCATTTGGCATGTAGTAGGGAAAGCTTACTCTTGTCCATCCAGGTTTTATTCCAGCATAGCCCTATTAGATTGTTAAAGATTTAGTTCAAAGATGACGGAACAAATCTCACTGTTTCATGGTATGCAAAATTGAAAGGCCAAACTGATTAATACCTTAGCAATGGCAGATCTGTAAGCATGCGAGCATGTTTCATCAATGTTGAGCAGATTGTGACCATAGGGACCGGCACAACTGCATCCTCCACGAGACTGAATGCCGAACAGATCGCTCAGGACCGCTGCTACAAAAGGACCATGAAGAGGTTTGCCTCTCATACACCCCGTTTCTTCCCACAGGTAAAGCTTTCCAACCTTTTCTCTGTTGTCAGGTTTACATAATCTATCTGTGATACAGTTGGGCGACGAATTAGTCGAAGAGTAAATGATAAAAGATAATATGGCTTGTCGCTTAGAAGACGTGTTCCCTAAAATGCAGATGCTTCTATTTGGGAGAAGTCTCTTCAAAGCCCTTTCTACATACTGGTGCTCTTGCTTCTCTATCTCTTGGTAGCTGATATATTCTTTTACCCAAAAAGCCAAAGCTGCTCTTATTATTCCTATAATCTGTGGTGTTCCACCATTTTCCCTCTCTTCTATTTCTTCATTATACAGTGTGTCCTACAGAAATTTTCCACGAGCAATGGAACAGACGTCAAAATATGCCAACTTTCAGTTTCAATCCATCGGATTCAATTCAAACAAAACTCGAAATTTGGTAAGCTTTTCATTTACCTTTTCACTGAAGCCATTGACATAGCTCACAGTGCCACCCCCACAAGTTGATGGAGGAGATGATTTTAACTTATAGAGACTTTTGTTCATCAGTAGGATTCCAGGTGATCCAGGCCCTCCAAGAAACTTGTGCGTACTTAGAAAAATCGCATCATAGCCGTCAATTTCCCCTGGTTGCATATCAATTTGCACATAAGGACCACTGCATCATAGACAAAAAGATTCAATAATCATCCTTAAGAATGGTTTAATTCAAGCAAATAGGTAAAAATTCAGGTACCTTGCAGCAAAATCAAAGCAAACATGGCCTCCATATTGATGAATCAGTGTAGCAATAGCCTTTGTATCTGAATAAACTCCTGTAACATTACTACAAGCGGAGAAAGAACCCAAAATTGGTCTATTTCCAGCTTTCTTATATTCCTCAAGCTGTGATCTGAGCATCTCAATGTCTAAAAGCCCATTCTCATCCATTCCAATTTCTATCACTTCGGCCAAGCTCTGCCGCCATGAGAGGAGGTTGGAGTGATGCTCATAAGGTCCAACAAAAACAACCCACCTTTCTTCTTCCTTTAGGGTTTCTATTACCCTCTCTCTCAGAATGGATGGCACTGCAATGCCCATCACTTCTTGCAGTCTTTTAATGGCGGAAGTTGTGCCTTGTCCACAGAATAGAAGCACTTCTTCTTCTCCACCTCCTAAGCACTTCTTGATGTACGTAGTTGCATCGTTCACCATCTTCGTTGTATGGTGTCCTACGTAGCTGTCACATGTGTGAGTGTTGCCTGCAGATATTGTAAGTTTAGGGTTCTTTCTTCGTTATCTTTTAGATCAACAATTATAGGGGTGAGAATCAAACCAATAACATTTTGAGATGGATCGAAGTATCGACTTTTGAAATGGTAATTGGTACCTTATTTTACTGGCTTATGCAGTTATGCACGGATTGGTTTTTGTCAATTGTTTTGTTGGTAAATTTTTGTTTTGTTTTTTTTTTTTCTTTTTATTTCTTATCGTTCATTTTTTTAGTACAAGTTGAAGTCTGAGGATTTAAACTTCCTACCTCAAGCGCAAGGATAGTAGTACCATACCAATTAATATTGAATTAAGCTCACTTGACATTTAGTGTTCATCTATTTTATTTTTTAATTTCAAAGAAAAAGATAGCTATAAACAAAATAATTAAACTCTTAAAAAAATAAAATAAAAGAAAAGAGGGGCAACGTTGATTTCAATTTCTGTAATTGACAAAATTCTGAAAAAAAATAAAAATAAATCTCACACTTCAGATATGATCTATTGACATCAGATCATAAATTCTTTTTACTATATGGTAAAATACTTTATTATACATCACACATATAATATTCTAATAGTACTAATATAATAATTGTGCATTACCTATATATATTTTTGAGTTCACCATTGTGAATAAATTAATAATGCTATTTTTATATGTCAATGTTCTTTTATATACCCACATATTTTAAGAAACGTTTTCTTTTTTTTTATTTTTTATATATATATACATTTCAAAAAATGTTCTTTTATCTCTACAAAAAAGGTTCATTTTATATATTGATGCATTATAGGTTATTATTCAAACTATTCTTAAACTTTAAGTAGATTTTAATTAATTATGCCTATACATTCTGAAAAGTTACATTTTTACTCTAAAAAGTTTCAACTTTGGAAATTTTGTTTCTATATATAAAGAGTCTATATAGTAGCCAATCCATCAAATTCTAAATTTCTAATGTAATTTAAATGTTGGATAGAGAGATAGAGAAAGTAACCATAAAATGGAAGAACGTTTCTGAGGATGAAATCTTCAATATAACGAAGAGAACGACCAGAAGCTGTATGATCAGCATAACACAGCCTTCTTTCTCCAAATGGAGAATCAAAATCTGCTTCTCCACCTATAATCTGAGAACGCAACCAAGCCAGCCTTTCCTCCGCCCAACCGGAAAACGGGACGCCGTCCATCTCCACCGTCTGAAATGACCTCGACCGCCCACAAACTCCATAGCTTCCGATGCTCGCGCTTTCTGCCTCTTTTTCGTCGGCCTCTGCATACACTCTGTCGCTAGTGTAAGCTTCTCCGGCGAAATTTTCAGGTTTTTTCCACATGGGTTTCTCCACCTTCAACTCCATAATAGTTTTAGCTTTGGAGAAGAAAACATAACGAAGTTATAAATAAGTGAAGTTGTGGACGGTGAACAAGGTTTTCAAAAGGTGGGAAAATGTTTGAATTTCCGGTGGGTTTATACATTGTTGGCCGTTCGGTTGGATAGCGAAACAGATGTTTGGAAATAAAGCCATTTTTTTTGTTCATTCCGTTTTTTGTTTTTTAATTTTAAAAATTAAGCTTACAAATATTTTTTACATTTTTAAATTTCTTGCTTTGTTATTAACATTTTACTAATGTTATTTTTTTCTTTTGATACCTGTGAATATTTGAGTCAGTTTATGACTTAAATTTGAGTGTCAAGGAAACTAGTAGGAAATTAATTTTTAGGTAGGTGGTCACTATAGATTGAACCCCTAACCTTTTAGCTATTTATTGAGATTATATTTCTTTTTTACCATTATGCCAACCCATGATGGTTTATTTTACTAATGTTATAAAAAATTAAGCCAAATTTTGAAAAAAAAAATAGTTTTATTATTTTATTTATTATTATTTTTTGAAGTTCAACTTGTTTTTGTTTTTGGAATTTGGTTAAGAATTCAACTTTTGTATTTAAGAAAGAAAAAAATTATTGTAAGAAATAGACTTAATTTTTAAAAACCAAAAACTAAAAACGAATGTTACCAAACGGGACTTTAGTCTCAGAATTATTGTGGGTAGAAAGTTAGTGATTGGTGTATTTTAACATGCACCAATTTAAATTAGTATATAACAATTTAGTTCATGTACTATAATTTTTAAAAATAATATAGTCTCCTATAGTTCAAATATTATTATTATTATTTAATGACTATTTAATAACTATTTTAGTTTGATGACAATTTTGTTTTTCATTTTATTAAAAAATTATACTGGTTTCCTTTTAATTTTCTTATTATGATGTTTACCATTGTTAAAAACACACTCAAATTTCTAGTCAAATTCTAAGAACAAAAACTAATTCTTGAAAATTACTTTTTTTTTTTAATTTTCAAAACTTAACTTGATTTTGAAAACATTAGCAGAAAGTGAATATTAAAACATAAAAGCTTATTTATATAGGTAATGTTTATAACTTTAATTTTTCAAAACTAAATGGTTATCAAACAAATTTTCTTTCTCTTTTCTTTTTTTTTTTAATTTTTAAAATTATGTTTGTTTCTCAAAAAAAAAAAAAAAAAATTTGGGCAAGCTCTTCACTTTTCTTAAAAAACATGGACCTTATATATAAAAAAATTATGACATTGTTTTTTTGGTGGTGGTTAGTTTTCAAAAAGTTTAAATACTAATTTGGTCCTTATACTTTTAGTTTTGGTTCATTTTGGTCCTTGTAGTTTTCAAAATGTTCATTTTGGTCCCTATATTTTTAACTTTGGTTCATTTTAGTAATTATACTTTCAAAATGTTCATTTTTGTCCTTTTACTTTCAACTTGGTTCCTTTTGTTCCTTGTACTTTTAAAAAGTGACAATTTTGGTCCCTTCATTTTTCTCTTTGCTTCATTTTTAAGGGGTCAAAATGGATCAAAATAAACCAAAGTCGAAAGTTCAAGGACCAAATGAACCAAAGTTAAAAATATAGGAATGAAAATAAATATTTAAAAGTTTAGGGACTAAAATGAACCAAAACCAATAATATAGAGACCAAAGTAGTATTTAAACATTTTCAAAATTTTGGCTTTGATTTTTGAAGGACTCCAAAATAAAAATGATTTATTCGAATTTGGTATTGTATGAGAATGTATATTTCCACTTTGTTTTGTGGAATTATGACTCGAATGTATATGTTCTAAAGAATAAAGAAAAAAGAAAAAAAGAAAAAAATGACTCGAAAGATATATAATTTCAAACAAAAATATCTAGAAAAATATATATAGTTATAAAATAAAAACCAATGAATTAATCAAAATTTATTGGCCAAAGTAAGCATACCTCAACTGTAATTGAAAATGTTATAATTCTCCAAAGTTGAAGGTTCAAATACTTCACAGAAATCTCTTATTTGTTGTACTAAAAAAAATCAAAATTTATTGAGTAATAAATGTTAATTAGTCAATACTTTTAGATTTATGGATGATATCAAATAACTTAATATAATTACCAAAATAAATAAATAAATAAATACTTCTACCAAAATAATTGAATAGGTTTATTTATTGTGAGCATTTATAATTTTATTGAATAGGTTTAACCTATTTTAGGTTTTTTTAAAACTGTGTGGGATGAGGTATCCAACCTTAGGCTGCTTATTTTGTCAACCTATTCTAGTTTTAGTTAATTAATTAACAGTTTTAATGTATACATTTTGTAGTAATTTTGACTAATAATGAATTTAATATATTTTATCAATAAAAATGAATCAAATTAATATATCAATCAACCAATTGATACTTATCAATTTATTACATTACATTGTCGAGAGAGAGGGAGTTTATAAAATTCTTTCCCAGCAAGAAAAATGATTAATATATATTTTAAATTAATTTTGACGAATAACATAAAATGAAATAAAAGAATATGAAAAAAAAGAGAAGAAATAATTTTTTTTTTTGGAAAAAGATTGATCCTTAGGCTTCAAAACCCACGCAATAACAAGTAAATAAAATGTTCCTCGTGATATTTTTATTTTCGAAGTTACCAATTTTATTCTAAAGAAGGTGACAATAAAATAATGAGAAATTACTATAAACAGAAAAAATATCAAACAATTTATAAATATAGAAAAATTTCACTATCTATTAGCGATAGATTACAATAGAATTCTATTGCTGTCTTATCACTCAAGCGATAAAATTTTATCGTGGTTTATCATTGATAGACAATAAATTCTTTCAATATTTATAAATAGTTTGACTAATTTTTTTATATTTAAAAATAACCTTAAAATAATTGCATACCAATATGATATGATGATTTTAAATTATCATATAATTTATGATTTTATATTCTTTAAAATTTTGAGGTCAAAATGGACTTTTAACTTTCAGAGGGAAAATCAGACGGCGACGTTGAAGAAAAGCTATGAAGGCAGAACATTGGAAGTGCAAAAATGGGTCCAAGTTTAAAAATGGAAACTATTTAATAAAAATGAAATGAAATAAATGATAATAAAAAAACAAGTAGGAAATTTGGAAAATTGGGTCTCCCATCTTTATCATCTTTATCATCTTATTCTTCTTCCTCGGCAATACGTTTTTTTTTTTTTTTTTTTTTTTTTTTTTTTTTTTTTTAAATAATAATATTTAATAAATATATAATAAAAGAAATGTAAAAAACAATTGTCGAATCAGCTTTGAACATTAAGTTTGAATTTTGACCAATATCTTTTCAGGCTACAACCTGCACTTTCACCAACTTAAAATACTGTGGTTCCTTAACTAAGTGGTTAATGAAATAATCAATTTTTAACTTTAATTTTTAATTACCAAGTTTTGGTTTCAAATCTTAATTAATATTTAATAGCTGCATAAATTTTCAATTTTACATCCCTAAAATTTTAAAAAGTGGTTTATGATTTCTAAGTTTTTAGTTTTATAATATATATATATATTGACAAAATAGAAAAATCAAATCTCAAATTTTAAAGTCGATTAGTTCACACTTGTGTTAGTCGAGCTATGTTCGTGTTGACTTTAATTTTTTGTATTTTATAATTGTGACTTAAAATTTAAACTTTTAATTTTTTTATACCTAACTAATAGATATTGGATTATTTGTATATACATTTTTTAGATAAAAAAAATATTCAACTATAGAAAATAGCAAAAAAAAACACACTAAGACAATGATAGACTTCTATCATTTCTATCACTGATAGACCATGATAGACTTCTATCAGCGTCTATCATAACTATCTAAAAATTTTGCTATTTTGTGTAAATAGTTCCCTTATTTTTCTATTTTTAATTTTTTTTTTTTTAGTTTAAAAACTATTTGATCTTTTTCTATGATATTGATTTCGTATGTTATTAAGTTTACGTGTGGTTTTTATATCTTTATTTTTATTTTAAAATATTCTATTAAGATTGTTTTAATTTATATATAAGTTTTATTTTTAAGAAAATGGACAAGAAGGATTAGAATCAATTTCTTTATTTGATTGTGTCAACTCTTTGTTATTTGTTTGCTTAATAGTTATATAATGGAAATTGATTTTGGAAACTTCCAAAAACTATGGATGTTAACATGTTTGCTTGATCTCTTGAAATTCTAAATCAAATAGCATCTATTTTTTAAATTTGAATAAAATAAAAATGTGCATATTCTCTCTCTTTCTCATTGGATTGGTTGAATTGAAAAAATCAAACTTTTGACAGCTTCATCAAGTCATGCAATATATTATTCATGAAACTCATTTCAAAGAAGTATACAAAGATTTTTTTGTTTTGAAGTCAAGATTCAAAGGAAAATATATATATTAAAAGTTAAGAGAGTCATTTTTGTTTTTAAAAATTAAGCTGGTAAACACTTTTTCTATTTGTTAATTTTTTTTTTGTTTAGTTTTTAGGAGTGTTTTAAGAGATTAAATCATGTTTTAAAAACTAAAAAGAGTAATTTTTGGTTTTTAGAAATTTGGCCAAAAATACACTTACGTTTAGTTAGAAAAGATGAAAATCGTGGTGAAGAAGTCGTATGGAAACAAGTAGAATTTTCAAAAACCAAAATTTTTTAAAATTTGAAAGAGTATAGATATAAATTTTGAATGCTCTTTTTATTTTTTATATTTTTTTTTATCTCTATTTAATTTATTGCTAAAAGGAAGGGGAACTTTCTATATATGCATTGTTTACTTAAGATTTTCTTAAAAAAAGGCTTATAAACTAATTAATTTTAGCCAAAGGAGGATGGTTAATTATCTATATTTTCTAATCTATATATCATTTTAAAAAACACTTGTAAAAAATGAAATTCAAACCCAAAAAGGAAAAAAAAAAAAAAAAAAACTTGAGTGCAAAAAGATTGTATATATACCTGGAAAGGAGCTTTTGTTTGCTTGGAAATGGGATTTGATCTTACTCTTAGATAGCTTTATCCCCATTTTTGTTTAAATATTTTTGAGAACAATAATATTTTAATTCTCTATTCTCTATATTTTTTTTTCTTGGAAACTTTATAAAATGAATCTTCCACTGCAATGGAAAGAGGTATTTATAACAAAATGTTTGGGATTTGGACAATGATGAAGATGCGGAGCTCTCCAAGTTTGACAATGATTTGTTATTATTAAAACTATGATGTGAAAGGCTTCAATAGTATTAATTTATTTAGGCCCACTGTTTTTTAATATAAAAAAATAAGTCAAATTATTTATAAATATAGAAAATTTTTACTGTCTATCAGCAATAGACCGTGATAGGAAAATTTTATATATTTGTAAATAATTTAATATTTTTTTTGTTTAGAGTAATTTTTCTTTATTTTATGATATTTATAATTTGACACATTTTGATGTGGGGATACGGGTTTTTGAGTAAGGATCGTAATTGCCAAAGTGAACGTAATTTGACAAGTAATCAATATGTATAATTTTTCTTGAGCTCGAAGACATTCAAATCTTCCTTACTTCCATTTAGTTACTATGGAAAAAGGGGTCAGTGATCATCTACCTAAGGAAGGATTATGCTCTCACTCCTATCGTTTGAGTTAAAGACGACTAATCTTTGCTTTTGATTCTACTAAAAAAAAACCTCTCATACCATACATGAAGATGTTTTTTGTCATTCATGATCTTGTTTAGTAGTATTTTTTTCTTGAAACAAACGGAATACAAAGCATTAAGACAAACAAGACACGTGTGATCAACAAACACTACATCTGAAAGAACTATCGAAATGGATTCAATCCACATGGCCTCCCTCCAAGTGAACAACAATGGTCTACGGGCAAGCTGATCATGAGCCACACAATTACCTTCACAATAGGAATAACATAAACGAAATGAGCAAGGATCTAAGATTTGTCTTTTTAACTCCTGCAGAAGAATCTCCAACTCTGGGATATCCTCACAATCAAATTCAAGAAGTTGAAACACCCGAGAAGAATCACTCTCTATCATCAATGGGAAAAAAAACCATCTCCAAAGTCAAGTGGAAGTATCTATTTAACGTGAAACTTTGGTTACATTTTCAACTATATCTAAAAGTTATTTAGAGGTATTATATAGTTCTCATATCTAAATCCAACAATTAGGAAGAGTGTTTAGATTGTGGTGACTTTATTCAATAATTTTTTTTTTTTTTTTTTTTGGTCTATCGTTAAGGTATGTTTGAGGCTCTTAAATGGACAAATTTTGTATATCTTTTTTTTTGTACTCTTATAATTTTTTTGGGCTAGATTTCAATCAATTTCTAGATCCTATCTAAACAAAAAGTCTTAGCTAGAAAATTAGGGCGTGGTTTGATTTTTTTTTTTAATTTTGGGTTTAAGATAGATTAATTTAATTAATATGATGTAAATTATGTGTTTAATGAGTTTTTTTTCCACATACAGGTATTCCATATTAATAAATAAACCTAGTTATTATTGATTATAAAATTAATATTTAAAACTCCTACAATAAAACTCAATGACACATAAATTTTTTGCAACAAAAAACCGAGAAAAATAATTTATTAATTTTGAGAATAAAAGAAAGGTAAAATATATTTTTGTCTACGATCAATTGACATTCTGTTAATGAGTACACTAACAAACAATTAAACTGTCAAAGTAAGTATAACTCAATTGACATATGAATGTATTAGTAATCAAGAGATATGTAGTTCAAATCTCTTTATCTCTATTATTGTATTTTCTTTTTTTTTTAAAAAAAAGAAAAGAAAAACAAACAAACAATTAAACCCCAAGAACCCTTTATTAAAATTAAGGGCTAAACGGTCAATTTTTGAAATTTGGCGACTAAATAGAAACTTAAATAGATTATAACATTGTTTTAAAAGACCAAACCAAATTTTGAAAACTATATAAAAATTAGATTTTAAAATTTTATTTTTATTTTTAGAATTTAGATAAAAATTCAACTCTTTTATATTAAAAATGTGCAAACTATTTGACAAAAAAAAAAATAGAGAAAATAGGCTTAATTTTAAAAAAAATAAAAAACTAACTATTGGATTATTATTTGAATTCATATTAAAAGATATGGAGTAGTAATTGTTCTTCAAATTGCATATCTATATATTGAATATTTATAAAATCACAGAAAATTGATAAATTAATTTCCACATGGAAAGAATAAAATGAAGAGTAGTTTATATATATATATATATATAAGTGAAGTTATTGTGTCTGACCAACCAGAGAGAAGGTGGCTAGTGTTGAGGCCTTTTTCTTTTATTGTCACCTAAACACTAAATAAAGCGTTTATCTCATTTTCTCCTATCAACTTCTAACCCTCCAACCCCTTACTAAAGAGGGAAAGTACTAAAAAAAATCTAAAATGGGAAAGAAAAGAAGATTTTTTAAAAAATATATATATATAATATATGTACCGGTTCATGAAGATACATATATTTTTTTAGTTCAACAAATTAAATTTGTGTTGAATAAAGCGTTCATGAAGATCTATATTTTATCTTTGAGTAGCAATTTTTTTAAAAAAATTTTACCAAGAGATTTGTAGTTTAAATCTCTTATTCCTATTGTACGTACTAAAAAAAAAAAGGTATTTTTAAATGTTTGTACTACTACAATTACTACTTCACCCACCGTAAATCTAAATACATTTCCACTAACAAAAATGAGTTATAACACATACTTAAGATCATGCAAATCTTTGTATTTTCTAATTATTAATTGTTTTACCGATCATTCATAAACATATCTCATCCCAATCTCAAAACTTATTATATATATATATATATATATATATATATATATATATATATATATATATGTATGTGGTAGTTCCATTCCCACGTCTCTATATAGTGGATAAGATCATATTTTGTAATAATTATACGTCTTCCAAATAAAGCCTTCAATCTTATGTGTGTGTATATATATATATAGCTTATTAAGTTAATCTCTTAAATTAATTTTTTTGTTTAAGTTGGTTTATAGAACATGCAAAGCTTAGGATTACACTCATTAGATTTAGAAGAACGTTTAATGATTGAATATTAAACTGAAGACAAGATGCACATGCTAAAAGAAGAAAAATAATAATCGATTTTATGTATATTTCAAGCAAGACTTAAGGGAATAAACTCGAAACGATATAAAGACAAGTTTACGTGCATTTTGGGCAGGAATTTTGGAAAAACCATCACTTTTTAAGCCTAATTTTAATGAGAAGTGAAAATGAATATTTTAAGGGAATTGATTAGGTGCCACCTCTAATTTTTTTATTCATAAAATAAATTTAAAAAATAAAAATTGTGTCACGTAGCACAACCTCATTGGATTATGGTCGGGCTGCACCCAAGTTTTTTCCTTTTCAATAATTGAATATTTGTTGCTTTAGCGGTACACTGTATAGAGAATATATTTCAATTTTGGAACTGTTGTAATATTAATAATTCATATTTAAACACCTTATTGAATATTAGGATAAATTACAAAAACCACTCTTCAAATATGGGGATAGTTGCAATTATATATCCTCAAAATTTTAATTGCAAAAATTAAGCCCTCTCAAACTTATATAAATGCTAAAATTGAACCCTCAAACTTAAAATAATTTTAGAAATTGGACTCCAAATGATACAAATTGAACCCACAAACTTATACAATTATTATAAATTCTACAACTATATAAATTTGAGGGTCTAAATTTAACACTTATATAAGTTTAAGGGTTCAATTTTTATAATTGAAATTTTGAGGATCGCAATTTAACACGGGTATAGTTTTAGGGTGATTTTTTTAATCGGTCCTAAATATTAAAACACCTTTTGATTTTTAGTAAACTAAAAAAAGAGGTATTGGTTGAATATCTATTTTAGTGCACACATTTTGGTTATTAATTTTTGTGGTGAAAGTCTATACACATTCATTGCAAGCACAGGATCTTGATAGTGTTGATTTTTCTTATGCATATTAATTTGAGTTGTAAAGCACAAAACAAAATCCACTCACAACCACAAATTAAAACGAGCATACATAAACTAGTATATAATATATATTAGCAATCAAAAGAGGTGTGATTCAAACTTCTATTTGTATTGTATTTAAAAAAGGTAGTTACAAATATAACAATTATACATAAAAATATTAGCAAATATAGTATAATACAAAAAAATAATTTTCAAATATAACAAAATTTAGATCCAGCTCTCGTAATCTATCAGTGATAGACCATATCGTTAAGAGTAGTCTATCAGTGATAGACCACATCACTAATAGGAGTCTATCATTGATAGATTTTTCTATAATTACAATGATTAAAAAATATTGCTATATACTTAATTATAATTTTAAAAGTACTACCTATTGCAATTATCTTTAAAAAGAAAAGTATACTGGCCTGCAACCACACACTAATTAACCATATATTATTCTTGCTATTAATTAAATTATTAAGTGTGATCAAGTTTAGACCACATACGTAATAATAAAAATATACCACTAATTTTCTCAAATACCATAATGGCATATTTATTAGAAGTGGAGTATTTGACGTAGTTTAAGGGACGTGGTTAAAAAATGAGATCTTTTTAAGTGAAACAAAAAGTAAAATCATGATGATTTTATACTCTAAAGTCCACAGTATCATAGCGTTGTCGAAATATATAGAAAAGTCATTTTATTTGTTATTCCTAACAATTGGTATTAGAGTTATGTCATTGACTTAGTCAATAGACTATATTCATCTAGTGGAAGAACAAAGAAGTTGTGATATGAGCTTCAAAAGATATAGTTTATGCGGGAGATTTGTATTTTTTAGAGCGTTATCGGCCAAAATAGTAGTTTGCTTTAGGAATTAATATAGATAAGAGCTAGACGAAGATAAATGACTGTTTGAAGAGAGACTCAACAATACAATTTGTTCAAAGGAATAATCTTTGAAAGTGCGATTAAAGTCCCACATAGACTATATCATGAGTATATATAAGTGAGACAATATATTCATTGATATATAACAATTTTTCGGCGAAATAAAAAATAAAGCTATAAAGACTTATATCTTAAGTGAAACAATATATCATAGCACTGTGAAAATGTAAGATATTTTATTGTAAAATATTTATTACTTCAAATGAATTAGTTGGAGGTTTCATACCCTCTACCCACCCCAATTTTTTAACATAAAAAAGGCCAATTTCGTATCGTTGGGTATCTTTTTCTTTTTCTTTTTCATTTTTTTGGGTCAGAAAAATCACAAATGATAACTTTTAATTTATTGGGAGTTACTGATATGTTTCATATTAATGAAGGCTTCTTTTATAGTCGGTCCCCATAATCCACTTGTAGAGAGTGGTGCCAATATATGTATGGTCTCAATCTATTTATAGAATCATTATTATTTCTTTTCAAAAGAGATGTGTTGTGTCAGCAATAACACTCTCATTATTTTTTTTTCATATCTATCAATATTGCATTCATTCATTAGTTATATTAGTGTAGTATATATGATTGATTTCATTTGAAAAAATGTATATACTTTTGTGTCATGCACAAAAGTATATACATTTTATTTCCAGCACCTATTTAGTCTAAGAATTCGACCTAGGGAGCTTGAGAGAGTGAGAGATTTGTCCAAGAAATTTACTTTATGCATTTTATTTCCAACACCTATTTAGTTTATTTCTCTACTTCTTATCATCTTTTATTCTTTTGAACATTCATCTTATAATCATGGTTTATGATCTAATGAAATCCATTCATTTGTGTTCTTAATCATGAGCTAAATTCTCTAAGGGGTTCAATTACATGAATACCCTAGGGTTTTTATGGTTTGAGTCAATGCCAATACTTCACACCCTCTTTGACTTATTCATTTCCTTTGTTGTGAGTTAATCGATAAAAATTGTTAAGTTAAATTGGCCACTTAATTTAGCAATCTAATGGAGTCTTAATAGTAATAAGTTTAGGTTATAGACGAATTTCATAAAGGAATATGAGACTAAAAGCCTAGAAATAGGATTTTCATATAGTCTTAGAAATAAGGTACACCATAGGATAAAAAAAATTGCTTGAAATTAATCTAAAATTCAGCTAACCATAGAAATATAAGATTAGCTACTTATACTTCTAAAGGAACTTGATACAAGACCGAATAGGAGGAGTTTTATGTCCATGACTAAGTCACTGTCTAGGTATGGTGCTGTCGCATTGCCCAAGGCATAATGCCCATTTGGTTGAAACATAACTATATCCCTATTCAATCACTTTTTAGTTACTGTTTTTAATATTCAACATTCAACCTAAACACTATCTACTTACAGTTGGTTATCTTTGGTTACATTGATTGCATTATTGCCATAAATTGAATCTTGTCTCGTGGAATTCGACACTTATAATACTTTTGAGTTTATTACTTCATCGTCAGTGTATGCTTGCACTTAAACTACAAACATTCTTTAACTATCATTCATACACAATCAGTCGATCATTGACCCTGGGTTCAATAGAACTCTGGTTTATTTTCATGTCGAACCCCTTTATCGAGATAGGTTGAGATCGAGAGTCTAAAGAGATAGAAGACCCATGGACAAAGATAGAGGCCCAAGTTGGCAGACCAAAGCGACGAGATCTGCATCCAACCAATAGCCAACCATGACTTTTAGAAGACTAGTTCGAGTGGATTGGGCTAGACCCATGAGAGAATCTAGAATGAGCTCAGAAGACCATAAAGAGCTTAGAGGTAGCTTAGAGGACCTATAAAGGAGCCTAGAGGGAGCTTAAGGGACCTATGAAGAAGCTTAGAGTGAGTTTAGACGACCTATGAGGGAATTAAGAGGGAGCTTTAGAGAACCTATGAGGAAGTCCATTGAGCTTCTAAAGGGAGAGCCTATAGAGTGCCTAGTTGAATCATAGTGGCAGCAGTACAAAGTCATAAATAAACAATCCATGGAAGAGTTAAGTGGAGTAAATCAGGCGTTGGCAGCCATTTAGAGTGGTGGAGTTTTAACCGCCTGAATTGTAATGGTTCAGTGGTTTCATGCATTTACGAAGTGTTGTTATGAGCTTAGTTGTCTGCTACATAATACCAAATTCCTATATATGCAATCAGAGTCACTTGTCAAAGGTACATCAGAAACACCATACTACTTTCTACTACCCAAGTGTCAAAGTGTTGGTGCCTTGACACCACACTAGTGTCCATGTTCTTCGTTTTACAGGACACTTCGATTATTTTTTCTTGAAAGACAAACTTATGGATGATCCATTTTTTGGCATCAACAATCTATACTTAAAAAAGAAGAAAAAAGAGAATGTTCCAAGTTTATAGAATATATATTCCTTGTAAAATTTACATTTGGTATTTTCTTTTTTAAACCATCATGAGAGAAAAGATAAAATTATATACTTTTGTAATATTGGGAAAGCATGTTTTGTATTATTTAGAAAAGAGAAAGGGATGAGAAAATGGCATTAAAAAATTGGAAGATGATCATCTTGCAACTTGTTGGAATAAAGTCACAAACATAACACGTGAACAGTACAGAGACTACATTATATTCTCCAAGGATAATCTTACGAATACTTGATGCCTTTTGTTCTCATGCACACACACACATGTACGTATTATTATATATATGGTATAGAAAAATTAAATATAAATTTTTTAGAAAAATTAGATATATCTTAAAACCACTCAAGTATAGGCTTATTGATTTGTAATGACAAGTTATTGAAGTTTATTTTAAAATACTTTTTGTATGATTTTGAAAAATTGAACCAACCAAAATGAGTATATTCAAATTGTATAAAATTTGATAATATTCGATGTTTCCATCCTACATATTTTAAGAAAGGGTTGAATCACACGTAAAATATGTAAAATATTCCATTATAATAATCGATTGAAGTATAAAGGGAGGATTAGAATGTGGAAAAGAGAATTTTTAAAAATAGAAAAATAAGATAAACTATTTACATAAAATAACAAAATTTTTAGATAATTGTGATAGACGCTGATAGAAGTCTATTAGTGATAAATTAAAAATGATAAAAGTGATCTATCGCTAATAGATGTTGATAGAAGTCTTATCAATGTCTATCTATTTTTTTTTGTAAAAAGTTTGACATTTTTTTTTCTCTATGAAAATTTTTCATGTGAAAACCTAGTGAAGTAAATTATTAAATTATTGTTGAATATAATGTGTGAAAAGGAGTTCATCTTTTTGGATATTTTGTGTATGACAGCAAGAAGCCAACATATAACCAAAATCAAAATGGTTGATCATTGACTTTGTGACCTCACAAATATTATAAACAGTTGGCCATTATATAATTTTGCTTTTGATTACATTATTTGCCTTTTAAATAAAATATACTTTAGATTTTTATTATGAGCTAGGCTAGCTATACTTTCAATTTTGATTTTTTTATTTATTTTAAATATGAGTGATAATATTTTTAAAATATATGTAAATCAATTAGATTCTTTATGAATGGACTGAATTTTTTAATTGAATTTCTTTAGTAAAGCCAGTCCAAGGCGACCTAATAAAAACGCACCCGACTATTGGTAAAATAAATAGGTTTGGTTAGCTCAATGCTAAATATATATTTAGAGTATTACTCAAATATGAGTCTCTTTAGTAGTAAATTCAAATTCTGCTTGTTTTTTAATTTACTGAGTTCAACAAATATGTATATAGTAGGCCGTCTAAATTTTGATTTCAAGAACTAATTTTGGTTTATGCAATCCAAATAGTGCAAATTCTGAAAACAACATTTTTATGTTTTCCGTATCCAGATTTTGAATTTGAATTTTTAAAATGTAAAATTATATTAGAAAAGATAAAACAATATATATATATATATATTTTCTTTTGTTATAACACAATTATTTTTATTAAATGAAAATATGTATTATATAATATATTGTATATTATATGATAATACAAAGCAATAATTATACAAAATTTTTAACATAATACAAGTTCATAAATTAATTAGTTTGTTTGTATTTGTTGAGTATCTCACATTGGTAAAATCAAAGGACCTCACACGTTTTATAAGATAAATAGGTTACTCTTATCATTGCTAATTGATTTTGAGATAGGACTTAATTGGGATCCAATTAAGAATGACGATTCCAAAAAAGAGAACCTTACACTTTATATATTTGGAAACATAAAATACAATTATGAGTCGATTCGGTACTAAAGTGAGTTTAGTTCAATGATAATTATCATGACCTTTCTTAAAAGTCGATGATTGAAATACGAAGATGACCCTTGATAAAATTGGATGCATGCATGCAATAATTGGCAATAAAAAATCCACATTTTACCCTCTCATACTGTCAAAGTAAAGACAATATTTCATGGCAGAAATCATGGAGGCCAAATGTACTGAAAACAGAAGAAAAAACCAAACAATGCTACAAAAAAAATACCCTTAAGAAAAATGGCATTTTGTATTTGTCTATTGGCGCTGCTTTAATTTATACCTTTCTTGGCTTTGGCCCGTGACTCTCTCTCTGTCTTCTTCCCAATCTTAATTAATTAATTAATTCACTTCTAATTTCCAGAATTTGTTATAATTCTATTTTGATTATTATATAATTATAAATCCTCAATAATAATCAAAAGGGGTAACATGAATTGTGAATTATATATTTTCCGGAGAGTCAAAACATTATTATTATTGTTAATTATTATTAAATGGGGTTTGATAGGAAACCGAATCATTTTTGCTTCAAAATCTGATTTGAATCATTTTTTTTTTTTATCTTTATCTTGTTGCTTTATGTAAAGTATTTTTATTCTTGAATTGATGTTATTATATTATATGATTTTGTTGACAAAAAAGCTGTTTGAATGTAGTGTGAGTAAAAAGAATTTATTCAGACTGTAACTGAGTTGTCTTTATTAAAACAAACTTAGATTCTCCAATCTCCTTATTATATAAATAAGCTTTTTTCATCATTCACCTTCACATTCTTCACAGTTCCTTTCTTAATGATTCTCTCTCTCTTTTCTCTCAATCTCTCCCATTTACATAAAAAAAAAAAAAAAAAAAAAAAAAGTTTCTTGAGAGTTCCATAAGAAAATTATCCAATCTCAAAATTATTTTCATAATTTTTCCTCTTATTAGTGTTTGTGACACTCTTAATATTTACCTAATATAAATTTGTGGTATTTTTATCATTTTTCTCTATTTTATTCTATCTACGTAACAGTCTTATCGAATAATTTCTCATCTAAAAAGTAAAAGAAGATATTTTTCTCAATATAGAGTGCCCGTATATCTTCTTCATTGTCCTCTCTACATCTTTCTCAAAAGAAAAAGAAAGTTCCTTAAGAGAGTGCCTTATTCATTATCCTCTCTCTCTCCCATTCAAAAAAGAAAATTTATAGAACTTTCATATGGGTTTGAAGATCTTCCTTTTCTCATATCTCATTTAAAAACCCCCCCCCCCCCCCCCCCCCCCCCCCCCCAAAAAAAAATTACTCTCTTTCTCTCAAAAAAGAAGCAATTTTTTAGGAAAATCTAAAATGGGTATGAAGAATTTCTCCATTTCTCTCCTTTACCTTGCAATTCCATTAATCTTTCTTCACAAAATCGAAGTTTCATTAGTAGCCGCCGACCAAACCCTAATCCAAAAAACATGCAAAAACACTCTCTACTACAACCTTTGCATGTCCTCCCTTAAATCTGACCCCACCAGCCTCACCGCCGACACCAAGGGCCTCGCCGCCATCATGGCTTCTATCGGTGCCGCTAACGCCACCGCCACCGCCACCTACCTCTCGTCTCAGCTCCCTACCTCCGCCGCCGCAGCCGCCACCAACAACAAAACAAAACTTCTGAGACAATGCTCCGAAAAATACGCATTTGCGGCGGAAGCCCTTAGAGCCGCTTTGAAAGACTTGGCTGATGAGACTTATGACTATGCGTATATGCATGTCTCTGCGGCGGCGGATTATGCCAATGTTTGCCGTGATGCCTTCAGAGGGTTCCCGGCGGTGAGTTATCCGGCGAAGCTTGGCCGGAGAGAAGAAGGGTTGAAGCGTATTTGCAGAGTGGTTTTGGGGATTTTGGATCTTCTTGGCTGGTGAATCAATCATTATGTTCTCTCTCTAATCATAATTTTTCTTCTTTTTATTTTACTTTTACTTTTGCTTTTGCTTTTTTTTTTTTGGGTAATAAATTTGTTTCTTTTTCAATGAAATGTTGATGTGTTTTATTTTCTTTGAAGGGATTTTAATGACTCTTTTATCTGTTAAGTTAATTTATTTCTTCTCAATATGTTTGAACTTTGAACTAGGTATAGTAAATTTACAGAGGAATTTTGAATTTTTGTTATATTTTTTAGTTTCAGAGTCCCAATAGACAATATATAGGGTGGGAGAATCGAAACTTCTGATCTACCTACGTTTTCAATACGAACGTGATTAAGATATAATTAATGTTACATGAGGTCTAAATTTCGAGCTACACCTATCTATGTTTTGTAATATTTTGTTCATTTGAACATAACTCATCATTTAAAAAATCGATGGCTCAATTCTTACTTTAGAATAAATTGTTATGGAATATATTTTTTTTTTTTTAAAAAAAAGGAAAATTGATAAATTTGAGTGATTAGTGAATAAAGTGATAGTTGTTGTGGTTCTCTAGCTCCCTAATCAAAAGTTGAAATGGGGTTTTGTTTTTTGCTTGGTTGCTTTTTCTCTCCCAACATCTTTGTTTGGTTTGTAGATGAAATGTTGATGTTTTTGAAGGGATTTAATTTGATGACTAAAATCAATTTGCTCCTAGATTGAAATGTTTAACTAGTTAATTTGATGTTTTTAATTGATTTGTGTTTTTCTATTTTACTATTTCAATTTTAAGAAGTTCAAACTATGTTCTTGGATTTTAAGTTATCTTCATGTTTAATTCTAGAGGGTTAATTTTATTAATAGAATTAGTGTGATAGATCTCAATTATATAAATTTTAATTTGGTTAAGATTGTTTGAGTACCGCCAAACCGGCATGTTGTTAAACTAAAAAAAATGGTTAAATTACAAATTTAATTTTGTGAACGTTCAACTTTATGTCTAATTTTTATTAAAAAAAATTTCGTGTCTAATTAATCACTAAACTTTAAAAATTAAATTTTGTGTCTAATAGATTCCTGAATTTTAAAATGTCTAATTGATCACTCAAGCTTCAATTTTGTATTTAATACTTTCGTGAATTTTAAAAAATGCTTACCAAATTAAGGATCCAACTAGAAATAAAATTGAAAATATGAGGGCCTATTAAACATAAAATTGAAAGTTTAAAAACCTGTTAGAATTTTTAAGTGCGTTGATCAAATAAATTCGAACATAAAATTAAAAATTTAAGGACTAAACTTGTAATTTAAAAAAAAAAAAAATCCAAAGAGACATATCAGGTCAAACCTTAAATGATTTCTTAATTTACTCCCAAGGATATAAAATAAAGGAGTAATTAAATAAAAACAATACTCCAAATTCATTCATTTAATAATTTTTTACACTATCCATGAAAATAACAATATAACAATTGCTCATCTGATTTTTTTGAAGAGATTGACTTTTTGACGAGGAATTTAGGTTATCTCTTCTCTTTCTTTCTTCGTATTCAAAATCGGGCTACTCACTGCTTAGCTCAATTCGTCGTTGGATTTTCAATTTTTGTTGATTCTTTTGTCTCGTAGATGTGTTGGGCATCTAGCTTTTTTGGCTCGCTTTTGGATGTAATTAGCGATCAAAACAATATAAAGATTTCTTCAAATTCAAACTTTTTAAGATATATGTCTTGAGAGTAACCAACAACAATACCAACATCTAACCTCAAAATCTTAACCCTTTGATACAACATTAAAAATATTCCATTACGGGTAAGTTTAAATATTAGTTTGTGAGATCCAATACCTATAGACCATAATTATAAAATAAAATAAGGGAATATAATATTGCAAGGAAAATTTTCTATTTAAATTTAAAACATCAATTATTAGCTAAAGTAAATTTGATCTTCAATATATTCCACCATTATATGGATTGTGGTTCCCACAGTTTAATTTGGTAGCCATAGATCCCTCATTAATTAATTAATTAAAAATGGAAAAAATGACTCGGCAGCCCATGGACAATGGCTTTATAACGAAATTAAATTATATAATTGTTATTGGATTTGTGTCATCAAAAAGCAAACATCAGCACATCGATTTTGAAAATGGTCTTCCCATTACATATTACAGGGCGTTTCTGCCTATTTTAGGGTCCATATTTGATATTTATTTGGCCTACATATCTATCATTTTCCTCCATGTATGAATGCCCTGTTTCAAGAAAGTAGAATTGGGATTTTTTTTTTTTAAAGAAAAAAATGAAAAGGAAAAGAGTAATGACATCTTTGAGGTTGTTTTTTTAGGTTGTTTTTTTATAAATAAAAAAAATGTTAATTGCGCTAATCTTTTTTAATACAACAAACTGGAGTACAAGGATTTTAACCTCCAATCTCAATGGAGATATAGTAGTTGGAGATATAGTATGTTGAAGTAGAAGTAATACTAACTATTCTAAAAGCTACTTGAAGTATCTATATAATTAACTTAGTGTAAGTATTAGACATTTCTAGATTTATCTAGAAGAATGTAAATAAGTATCTCACAAAAAATATTTTAGAAACATCCTAGCTGGAATTCTAGAGAATTTCATTTAGAAAAGGATAATTTTATATAAATAATAAAATAGGAGTTGTTTAGATCCTAGAAAAGCCTAGAAAATCTTCTTGTTTGAGCTCCATGGATCTCACGCCTATAAATAGGAGTTGTATCCCCATTTATAAGTGAAGTAATAAAAGCAAAGAGAAGAAAGAAAGAGAGAAACTAAAGAGCTAGACAACATTAAAGTGAGGAAAAATGAGTGGGTGAGTATTTAGAGAGTGAAAAAAAAAAAAAAAAGCTTCTCTAAAAATTGTCCATATTTGTACTTTCTTAATAAAAGTTTCTTTCTTTCAAGTGTTTATCTCTATTCTTTTTGTGCCAATTTTCTCGATTTCTTTTTTTTAAGTGTTTGTCTCTATTCTTTTTGTGCCAATTTCCTCGATCCCATATCTCACCGATTCCAAATAAAAAGTAAGTACAATCTAAAATCTTCAAATTTAAGTTGGAAAAGAATCAAACCCAGTTGTGAAGGGACTACTATTCATAGTTGAAGGGGCTCCATCCCTTGGACTCATGGTAAATCCGCCACTGCATATTATACATTTATATTGTATGAACCTGATTTGGAATAATAAGCAATGTTGAGCCGTGTTTTATTGTAGTTCCCGACCTGCAAGCCAAGCCAATTTGTGAGTTGTGTCAACGGTTCATGTGATAGATTGGATCACATGTTCAAATTGACTTTTATTGACAACCTAACCCAACTAATCATTTGGTGCAAGACACTTTGACATACATATATCCTTGTTCTCATTGCAATGTCTAGTCAAACTTTTCCTTTTTTTCTTTATAAAAAAAAATTCAAGATCAGAGCAAAGATTCAAATTCTTGACTTCTTAATTGAGGATTGTCTTAATCTATTGGCATAGTTACACCATTGTGCTATTGGTCTTCATTCTCATTTCAATCCATTACGATATATTCCTACTCTAGATAAATGGAAAGTCAATCCATCTCAATCATCAAAACGAATCTCGTGTCTGAATATTTGTCCAACTATAAGAGACAAGTATATCATTACCAATTCTAACCTTATCAATGGTAATGGGAAAAAAAAAAGTTGAAAAATATCTACAGAAGAGCTCTCAGTAGAAAAATCTATAAATATTTAACAAATCTGTAAATAAATATACTTCGAGCGATTTTAGGTTGGGTGGGATGGCCCCTCAGAAGCATGCAATTGAAAACATGTAAGAGATAATTCTTCGTGTTGTTAGGATAAAAGCATAAAACGAAGAGAAGCGAAGACTGAATATTGATATCATAGAGCTCTTCCAAGAAGAAGCTTACAGAACTAAATATCATTGAAATCTTAATCGTCAGGGAAATGAGATCAAAGATGATACATCGGTGACCAACATTTGATCAAGGACCGCAAACAAAATGCTTTTAACAACTCAGCAAATTCTTTAGGGATGAAAAGAATATACAGTTTGGTAATGTACCTCTCATGGATCAATAGCCATGGGTGTAATGCGCCTTTTGGCTGGCTTGCTGGTAACAGAGTTGCTTGAAGAGTTTATAGATACCTGTTTACTTGCCTTCTTTTCAATTTCATGTCCTCTGCAGTCAGATTCAACAAGAGTGTCTCCACTAGCAGCTTTTTCAATCACCATGTTTTCTGGCTTTTCAACGCTTTTCTTTTCTTCATGTTTCCCTTCTGCTTCTGTTTTCCTATTTTGATCGTCGTTTATAGTCACCACATCTGTTAAACTCGTGTTCTGCTTGGTTGTCGTCGTGCATATTCTATCTTCTACATCGATTTAAAGCAAACTATGAGGAACAAATTAACCAAAGACAAACTACGATTTCAAGAAAACATGACAGGAAGGGAGAAGTAAATGCTGACCTGATAGAGCGAGTGGTGATCCCAGTTCATCATTTTCAAATTCCACCAAAGTGCAGTAACCATCTTGAGAAGATAGTGCTAAATAATGAGCATCTGCCGACCTTTTAAGAACAAGCAATTCAGAATTGAAAAAATGAGCAACGGTGGTAGAAAGAAACTGCCAAAGAGAGTAGCCAAGAGACAGGAGCGGGAAAATTTACCACGCGACATCTGTTATGGCAGCATAGTGAAGACCAGCCATGATTGCTAGTGGCACAACACTTTCAGTGTCATATATGTACAAAGAATTTACAGTCACTACTGCAAAAATCACCCGATGTGGAAGCTTAAAGAACCCAGCTGCAGAATTCATGATACAAAAATTAAAGTTACCATTTTCCCAACCTATAAAACTGTTATTAAAAATTAATTACGTCATGGATAAAACATGATAAACCATCATCTAAGCACCTGAATTTAATCCTCTAAGTCTAAAAAGCTTTGGACAAAAGCACACTGCTACAACCGGCTTGCTGGCACCAGGGAGCTGAATAGCAGGCCTGATCAGAAAAATGATATAAATTCAAGAAGGTTCGTTCTTTGTCTTTGAATCTTTCCAAGTATATCACTATGTTCTGTAAAGTAATTTGGCCCGGTTATAACAAAAGTTGAACTGACAGTGACAATAAAGATGCAGGATATCACTATCGTATTGCTTCAGCATGATTACCATAATTATCAACTAGTAGCCAACAAGAATTGAGTCTTGCCTCGAGAGATCCTTTCTAGAAAATATATAGGCTGTATTTACCGGTTCAGATGCTGGCGATATTTTACAAATACCTGAACAGAGAAGGGCAGCAAATCAACAAAAGTTTGCGGAGAAAAAATTAAAATTGTGGACCGTGGAGAAACAAGAGGTTGTAGGAAGGAAAAATGCAAACGATACTTTCCTAATATGATGTATATAGTAAAAATAATATTGAAAGAACATATTAATGAGTCGCAAAAAGTAGCTTGTATTCAAGCTCCAGTATGAAATTATGATGCCGTAAACAAAATTGGAGACTTTCTTCTGCATGCACGTGAGAAATGTTGAAAACGGAATAGGTAACATGAAAACCAGAATGAATAACGAAAAGAAGCACATTGCCACAGTTGATCGATATAAGCCCACAGTTCCATCATTAAACAAGTTCCACTCTGTCTGAGTGTCTTCAAATTTTACCAAATCAACTGAAGCCATATCTTCAAAAGTTAGCCCATCCCATTCTAGCATAATGTTAGAGCAATAAACAGTTAAAATGAAAGTAACAGACCATGGCACACAAAACCAAACTGTTCTACTCTTCCCTTTAGACTACCAGGGAAAACTCCACGTTCCTACATTTTAACTGTTTCCTTGTGGACACTTAATGGATTGAAAGACTTTACTCCATAAAAAAGAGAGGAACAGATAAGCACAAAGTGATCAAGAACCTTGGATACCTTACAAACAGCAGGTTGGGGAAAAAACGAAAACACAATAACAGAATAAAAGGGAACCAACAATGTTCCTGGATGCTGGTGATCTCAGGAAATGGATTATCATCCCATTTTCATTTTGGCATTTATCTAAACAGAAATAACTTGTGAAATATTTTGCAGTAGAGGTACCCAATCCAACCCAGCATGTGGCTAGTGAGACCAACCAAAGGCCTAGTTATGGATCATCCATTTAATGATTTAATCCCTTGGCAATGCTAACACTGGCAAGGCAAATTAACTATAGATAGTTCGTGAGGACCAAACCACATTCCCGATGGGAACCTCACTACATATCTAGGATGGATGGATGATCACTACCGCATAGAATTATCAATCAAGTTAATAAAGAATATGGTGTGATAAATGCACCAAAGCTTCCCCAAACAATAAGAAAGGTCCATCAAGTCAGAATGAAAATTTTCCTAGTGAAATTGATACTAGCATTTGACATCTACCCCAACCATTACCTGCAGGCACAAGTAGAAAAGATCCATCAGGTGACCAGGCCAACCTTCGGAAGAAAGATGGCAATGTCTCGTCATGAAAGAGATGGTTTCTGGCAGACTGCAATGTTTAGTATAGATGACACTGTCAACACAGGTAATATCAACATACTAACTGCTTAAACAACTACAATACTCTTGACATTTTCTACCTTAGAATCATCAACTGCAACATTTTCAGCCTTAGTAATGACATGCTGACAAACATAAGTCATTTTCTCACTGTTTTTAACTTTGGTTGGGGGTTTATAGGCATAGATTCTGCAACTTCTATCTGAACTCAGAGAAGCAGCATACTTTCCCAGCGGGTCCAATGCCACACCTTGAACATAGTGCAAATGGGCATCTAAAATCTGATGGACAGATCCTGAAGAACATAGAGAAGAAGCAGAGCTAAATGGTTAATAGAGCAAATAAGCTGAATTCAGGAAATGGAATTTTCTTTTTCTTTTTTTCTCTTGTGTGTGTATCTTTTGTTCAACCTTTGCTTACATCCCATATGATGCAAGAATTATCTACGGATCCAGATATTAAATATGCACCATCATGAGACCACTGTAGGTCCAGCACATCCTTGCGGTGAAATCTAGCCAATAAACATAATACAACAATTTAGTCGAAGTTCATGCAAGAGAATAATGACTAGGAAATGCCCCTACAATTACAACTTAAATCTGCTCTACTAGGTGGGGTTTTCTTTTCTTTTCTTTCATTTCTTCCTTTTTTTCCCTAAAAATAAACGTTCATGAATATTTGGACTAGTTTGCGAGCATCTAGCTATTCTCACGGGACAACCATTTAACCCTACTATATGTTGTAGCCGAGTTAATTGGTAGAGTATTAACTCATTGGCAGGTGCTCACCATGACTTGAACTCATTCCCTCTAAATCTTTTGTCATTTACATTAGTTCTTATCGATCACTAAATCAATTCATGGTTGTTAAATATACTCTACCAGGTGTTTTCAAGTCAAATTTTGAACTCCATGGCTTCTTAACAAGTTAAAATATGGTAGGGAAAAAAAGAGAGAAAAATAGCCTTACGATAATGTCTTCAGGACTTTCCAAGACTGGCCACTTTCCAAATGGTGCAATTTCCATATGATAAGCTCACCTCCTGTAAGAAATGAAAACTAATATATAAGGACTTAAATCTCCAAGGATTTAGTCACTGGCTCAAATATGTACTGAAAACACCAGCTGCAATTAGCGGAAGTACTACCATCGGCACCAGAGGCAAGCTGTTCTCCTACAAAATATAACAGGCATTAACTTCTAACTCTGAAGTAAGAAAGCATACAAGCAAATACAAGACTGGAAGGGAAATGCTAATAGTACAATAAAATATATTGGTCAAAACCACCACTCCAACTCTTTAGTACTAAGAAAAAGTTACTAAAAAGTCTTTTTGCAAAAGCACCAAATTGATCAAAAAAACCTTTAATGTAGAATACCAAAATTATGGGCATTACAAATTAAGATGATGTGGGCATCAAAGTGTGGTGGATACTTAAGGGCACAAGTCACTTTTCATGAAAATCAGCAATTTTTTCCCTCCATGCCTTAAATCCTAATTCCTAAGGTGGAAAATTTCCTTGCATATTTAGTTTGGAAAGAAAAGACCCATATATGGGTAAGAAATGCTAATAGATATCTCTTGTGGGGTTATCTTAGTTTAAATGAATAATGGGATTTCCAGTGTCAGATACACGGTGATGGGATGAATGATGTAGGTGAACTGTTAGATATTTGTATAATGTAGTTAAAAGTAGTTTTAGTAGCTGGTATTTTAAATTAGTAAGTGTTTTATTATTATTTTTAGATTTAATGAATTATTTGAAATAAGGCTAATATAGACACTTTTAGGGTTGTATAGGGAGCTTTTTGAATCAATTTTTTAAAGAGAACTTTGTTCAAGATTGTTCTCTCACAACTCTTAGGGATGAATTTCCCTTGTTTAATCGTGGATTTGGCCTAATCTCAAACTAACTACATGACATGATCTTCTATAATTTTCAGAGATTGTACAATACTCAGCCTCGAGTTGAAGTCATTTTAACAAAGACCTTCATTGCCACGCAACCAACTTAGCTAACTGATTTTCTAGTAAATATCCCTTTTTGGCTGGCATGCCTCAAACGCCATGAGTTTTGGCAAATATCTCTTTTGTATAATCCCTTCTCTTTAATAGAAGGTTTCATGTTTCTTAAAAAAAAAAATAATGACCATCTTGGAGCAGTCCATATAGAAGCCTAAACTCAACCATATCAAAACTCCTGGCAACCGCTTCTTGAAAAGCACTACTAAAAATGGTAAAAACATCTTTAATTAGATTCCTCGTAAATAAATTAAAAATAAAAAATCTTTAGTTGAACTTAAAATATCCTCATTTCCCCTACAAACCAATAACTTCTCACAAAAAAGTCGGTAAAATTAAAACCCAATCCCTATAGAGGATAGAATAAACTCTAGAGAATACAAGAGAAATATCAATAAACTTAAAAAAAAATTAAGCACTTTAATTTTAAAAATGACTTCTGCAAAAGTGCAGTACTATTGTGATAATATCCATTCCCTCCCTCTCTCTTTTGTGAAATGAAATTCTTATTTGAAAAGTTGGTCCTGGCATTTTAAAATCCCATCATTCAAATTGATCATTTGTTCAAAGACCTGGTGTAGAGTACGTACAGTATTAGGTTGGCGGTTTACAAAAGGGGAAATACCTTTTTGAAGCACTGAGGTCCTGGAATCTTAATCAGCCAGATTCATACAAGGCATTCGAAAGGTTATATGTTCAAAGACTTGGAATAACTCATATATTAAGCTGATGGTTTACAGAGGGGATATTACTTTTTGTAGCACTAATGTAACCAAAATTGCAGATCCTGAATTTCTGACGAAATTATAGCTTGATCTTGAAGCAAAAATATTTAAATCTACCAAATAACGTGCTAATATTTAACAAACATTTCACGAAATGTACTAGATTCATAACATTAAACATAATGTTGAGAGAACCAGAAACATTTTACATACCAGAAGGTGAGAAGCGAAGGCTATTAACAGCAGAACCATGATAAGAAAGGCTGCTTTGATACGTAGCACCGGGGACCTTTTTCTGTTCATCCCCTGAATTTAATAACCAAAGCTGGTAGAATCGAGGGTAACAGTTAGCACATTGCTATACATCCAATCAACCACTTAAATCTAAATACTCAGAACATATCCCTTGATGGCCTAAGTTGGAAAAAACCTAATAATTGAAGTTGGTAGCCTAATTACATCAAAAATCAAAATCAGAAGCGAAAAGGGAAACTGAATGCAGACCTTGATATCGAAATCGGCTCCGCCAGTTGCGAGGAGACCTGAAAGTGGATGGAAATCTAGGGTGAGCACTGGCTTTGAGTCGTGCCAGTTGATCTGAAGCGTCCCACCCTTCATTTATTCGTCCTGATTCGAATTTTGGACAGCGAAGTGAGTAATCGCAGGAGAAATTTTAGGGTTCGAGTGGAGAAGGAAAGAAGAAATGTCAGCTTGTGAAATTTGGCGCCCTTTTCAATGGGGGCGGTGTCGAAATGTGATGATCGCGCCCAAATTGGCGCCTTTTTGCAAAGCCTAAGTTCGAATTAAACAGTAACTAAGTAAGTGAAGATAGATGGTCTAATTAATATTAATGTTAGGCTATTTAATTTTTATTTTTATTCATTTTTTTAAAAAATAAAATAACCATGTTGTGTCTTAGGAACCTTTTCAATACGGTCTGAATTGCTAGCTTCCGTTTATAGTTTTGCTACTTTATTGACTTGTTCGTGCCAACAAACAATTCAAAATACTTTGACTTTTTTAGAACAGGTATGAGTTAAATAGTAATGATTTGAAACACCTTTTCTTACACTATTTTAAAAATATTTTGGTCCAAAAGATTTAGACACTAGATTGATCAATTTAAAAATCGTGTAATCTTACTCTTCATATTTAGAAAATCATTCAATTAATTAATTGATGAAAATGTTGTTGTGTGTTGTGATTCGTGCTTTCTCCTTTCTCTCACTTCTTCGGCCTCATGCATCCCCTTCTTTCCTACCCAACCTCCTTCATTCAATTTGTCTTCTAGCGACTTCAACTGTCTCTCCTATATCTCGTTTTGTTGCCATCACCAGAAGCTTGATGTCCATATTTCGACGAGAGATATCCTTATTGTTCAATATATGGAATGGTGAGGAACAAGGTTTCCTCATCCAAATCTAAAACGACAAGGAACACATTGGTCTTTCACATCACCATTTGAGCAATGACTACTAAAGATGCAGACAATAATAATTGCAATTGAAAGATGCATTGTCCAAACTTTAAGAACTAAAAGTATAATTTACCCTCATTATTTTTAGCATACGTCCGATATTAATAGTTTCGAAAGTGACAACTACATTGTAGAGATATCCAATTGAATAATTTGACTCACGTACGTATTCCACGTACTAATAGTAAATTCCTATATTTACTAGAAAAATTACATGTTTTTTTAACTTAGACGGTGTTTTTTTTAAAAAAAAAATCAAAGTTACCTTTTGAATAAAGTTAAAAAGGAGTAAGTACAATTGATTTTAAAGACTGTTTTTACCAAGTAAAAGTTCTTTGTAGTTGATTGGATCACGATGTTACTACTTCGAGGGTTGGTTTTATATCAATATGTAACAATGGACGGGTAATAACTAAAAATAAGTACTAAAAGATAATTATTCAATTTTTGTCAATTAATTCATAGTATTGATGTAGTAAATCACTGTCATTTTTAAGACCTTAATAAATAGTTAAGAAGTGATGGGTCCAATTTATGATAGTTACCTACTTAAGATTTAATATCTTATGAGTTTCTTTGACACCCAAATATTGTAGCATTAAAGGAGTTGTCCAATAAAATTAAATTAGTCGAGGTACGGATAAACTGACCCGAATACTCACAGATAAAAAAAAAAAAAAAAAAAAACTAATTGAGCAATGGAAACACAACAATATTAAAGTATATTCCATTAAAAAAAAATCCTATATCTTAGAGGCACATCAAATTTCATAACCCCGTGGCTGTTAAAAATAAATATGAAATCTCATTATATATGGTTGACTTCAATTATACAGAGCATTATATTACATTACATAAGGGTTCTTCACTTTTAATATGCTAAAACAGTGACATAAAACAATACATTTATTCCTTATTCTTTTTGCACATTGAAACTTCACTTTCTAATAATATGTGTATTGTTTATATTATTTCATATTTATTTTTAATATATATAAAAGTGAGAAAATTTCAAGTATTACAATAGTATCAACATTCGCTCTATTTATTATTTGATCACATTTCCTTCTACTTATCGTTTAGTCACATTTTAGTATATTTTTTTAAAAAAATATTAGAAGTCTACCAACATTATTAAAAAAAAAATACGTTTATAAAATAAAAACTATATTATAAACCAATGAAATATGATATTTTCACAGTGCTATAATTTTTTCTTTTTTTGAAAAGAGATAAAAAAAAAAAGAGATTGATGAGAGAGAATGAAAAAGGAAAAAAAAAAGTAATGATATTAAAGAGGACCTCACGTCAGCGTAAATTCCAGGAAGAAGAGTCGGCCAAACAAACTTTCCTGCCAAACATCAACACTCCAAATGATACATTCCATTTTAATACACACACATACATATATATAAATGGTCCTATACGTAACCCTTATCTAATCATTATTTCACTACTTTTTATTCCTTGAAGTTCGATTCATTTTCACGGGAAAACTTAGTACAATATCTTAAATATATTAGTTCTAAAATTTTTCTATTTATTTTTCATTTATTCAACCAAAAAAAAAATATTAATGAGTTTTCCCAAATTTTTATTCGTAAACCAGAAACTATACGAAAAAATTACCTTTTTAATCTTTGAATTTTAAATAATATGTGTATTTAGTCTCTGAATTTTCAAAATAAGTATTTTTAATCTTCAAAATTTTTGGAATAGGTGCACTCACTTCTTAAGTTTTTTAAAATAGATTTAAAATAATCAAAATGCGAAATTTTTTTTAGTATAAAATTCGAAATTTGAACTTCCGACATTAAAAAGTTTGATGTAATAGATTAATATTGAATTTAATAAGCTTCAATTTCAACCATTATTTTGGTTTGTAAGGCTTGTATGCATTTGACAATGATTAAATTAATACTAAATTGTAAAAATAAGCATAGTTCAATTGACATGATCTTTTCAATTTCGAAGTCAAAGGTTGAATTCTCAACTCCATATATGGTAAAAAAAAAATTAACACTAAATTCAAATGGATGGCATACACTTAAATTAATTATGCTTAGTATTTTTTTCAGGTACAATTACAAAAACATATTAATTTAACCGCTATTCTAACTAATTAGTAATAATTAGTCATTACCAAGTAATTAATTAAGTATATATAAATTATTCTCTCACCATCCTGATGGTGTAATGGCCGGAGTAGTTTCCATTGAAGTGGACGAGGAGGTTGAACCATTAGCTTTATGGAAGGGAAAAGGCCACCCTCCTCCGCCGCCAGCGGCGGTTCCACCGCTGGTGGTTGGCTGTTGCGGCGGCTGATTTGACTGCAGTAACCGGATTTGTCTCTTCAAGAACTTAACATAGCGAATGGCTTCATCCAGCATTGAAGCTGTGTCCATCTTGGTCCCTCCAGGCACAAGCCTTTGAAGAATTCTGATTTTCTCACTGATCCTCTCTCGTCGGAGACGAGCAGCGATGCTTTGCGGGTCATCGCTAATCCGCACGTTTCGTCGCTTAGGCTTTCGGATAGTTGAAGGGTCAATATCCACTGGCTGCATTGCCGCAATCTTATACATCATCTCTTTCATAGCACCTAACTCTTCTTCTGGCTCTTCATCATCACCTGTCCCAGAACTCGGAGTACCTATAAGGAATATAAAAACGATTAAATTGAATAGAGTTATTGATATATTGTGTTCAATTTCCTGTAATGTCATTTTATTAAAAAAAGATACCGTAGCCTATCAACAGATGGGTGGAGGAGGAGGAGGGCAGTTGTTGATCGTGAGGGTCGGGGAGTTGGAAAGGCAAAACTGAAGGCCAAATGGAATCGAGGTCGGGGACGTGGTGAAGGATATGGTGGTCTTCCATGACGGTGGAGCGATCGAGATTGAGATGAGAAGAGGGGTTTGGGAGGTGATGGGGGTCCATGGAGGAGGGTGATGGGGGTGAAGAAAAACTAGGGTATGGGGTTTGGAGGGATGAAATGAAAGCAATGGGTAGGGCTGTGAAGAAAATAATAATAATAATAATAATAATAATAATAATAATAATAAGACTATTGTATTGATTATCTAAGAAAAAAGGTTGATGAAGAATATGAGGGTTTATTTGTTAAGAGAAAAATGGGGATTGGTAGTGTTTTGTGTTTTAGAGAGAAAGGAATGAAAAGAAATGGGCAAAGAGGAAAAAAGGAGTGATCTAGGGTTTAACATTATTTTCTAATTTCTGTTTTTGGAATATTTTTCTCCCAAGGAATTGCCCCTAGTAATCAAAGGCTTTACAGAGGGCTTTGCCTTATTCTTTATCATCTTCTGAAACCCCATTTGCTTTGCGTTCTTTTGTCATTTCCTTTTTAAGCATCAAACCAAAAATTCTATATTATTAAGGTTAAATTTCAAATTTATTTATATATGTAGTATGTTGGAGAATATTATTGTATATATGTCCTAAAGCTTTTATATTTCTTCATTAAGTGAATGGTATATTTAATTAATCACTATTAGATTCATATTCCTAAGAATTATTATACAATAATATATATAAACAACCTTCCATGTAAAGGATTGGATTTATAAAAATGTTAAGTTGATTAATGTTGTTACATTTAATCAAAGTGGTCTCACTAAAACTTTCTAGTTGGATAAAGATTATATTTTTAAAAAATGGTACAACACAAGAATTTTTCAAATGGTCATTTAACTTAATACTACTCTCGCTTAAGCACACTTAAATTAACTGTAAAATTTCAATGGAATTTAGTACATTAGTATTTGTATGATTGCACTAGAAGTAACTACTTACAATTAGGGATGGCAACGGGCCGGGGGCGGGGATACGTGGGGATTTTTAATCCCCGTCCCCGCCCCATTCCCCGTTTTGGAGAGTCGGGGTCGGGGTCGGAGAATCCCCACGGGAAAAAATCCTCGTTTATGATTTTTTTTCTTTTTTTCTTTTTATTATTTAAAATTAATTAGAATTTAGAATTTATATTAAAAATAGAAATATTTTAAGCCAGAAGTTAGTATTCAATGCTTTTTATTATAAATTTAATAAAACAATTTAATTTATTATATTTGAAAATTAAAATTAGAAAAAAATTAACCAAAACTGTAGCAGTTTTAGTGGTTTATATATAATAATAATATAATATTATTATTATTATTATTATTATTATATATTAGGCATAAATTAAAAAGTTTGAGTTTATATATATATATATATCTATATATATATATATATATATATATATATAAACAATTAAAAAATTCGGGACGGAGTTGGGGATGGGGCGGGATCCCCTCCACGTCCTAGCCCCGTCCCCGACCGGAGACTCGATTAAAATCCCCTATTTGACCTCCATACCTAGTCAAACCGGGAATTCCCGTTAGGGTCGGGGACCCGCGGGGACCCAATCCCGCAGAAAATTTTGTCATCCCTACTTACAACGTAACTAGCCGTCACACGACATATGAGACATAAATTGCAAAAATATCTTAATTTAAATATGTATTAGGGGTCGCCACAAATTTTTTTCTCATTAATTTCATATTTTTGGTTTATATATATATATATATATATATTTTTTGGAAGGTTATTTATAATTTTTATGGTCCCAAAAACCAAGGCAAGAAATTGAAGTTGAATTGCATCAGCGTCCGTGGGAGAGCATGTTTTCTTATGTCATTCTTTTGTGTATTCGTACGGCAGTTTGATGGGTACCTTCCTTTTTGTTAATTTACATTTCTTATTTTATTTTAATTTATTTTATTTGTTATTGTTATTATTATTATTATTATTATTTGTTTTGACATGTATAAGTTTGCGCATGCCCTAATGCAATCATTCTAGGGTTTTCAGAATCAGAACCCCCATTTTTAGGCATAGCTAGGGTTTTGTATTTTCATTATACTCAAACACACAATACTTCTTATTCATTATTATTAAAGACTAACAATTAAATGTGTATGGGTTTTACTTTTTGTATAGACATCAATTCTTCATTAGCTTCCAAAAGTCTACATGCTTCATTAGGTTCCACTATTTTTGCAACGCTTTTGAGTACTCTTTTCTTATTAATTAGGGTTTGTATTATTTCATTCTATAAACATATTGAGTCATTTTTTAGTTCATTAAATGTGGGGTGTGAGAATTTAAACTATTAACCTAAAAAAATAGTACATATCAATTACTGCTAAATTTATGCTCATGTTAACAACGATCTTGAGTTATTAAATTAAAGAAAAAATAGATGTTTGTGTTATGTTATGCTTGTTTTTCTTGTCTAAACAAAAGATATGATAACTCATTTAATTTTCACAAATAATATCAATACTTTTTAATGAAACTAGAGTTAAAACATATTTAAAGCAATTGATAACTAGATTTGGAGACATATTATAATGAAATTTATACAAAGGGTTTAAGATCTCAATGAAAACAAGCTTATGATTCAAAGGACCAAAAATTAATTAGTTACATTTTAACTTATTTATTTCAACTTTGTTCCCTACTCTTTATCATTAATTTGAGTGAATTTCTCAACTTAATTATATATAATAGAGGACACTTCTTTTTTTTTTTGTTATATAATACGACTAAAAAACACTTATCAATTTGAGTATAGTTCGGTAGATAAAAATACTAATTACCATCTCAAAGAATGATAGTTCGATCTCCGAGAAGAAGAATATTTCTTCCTCGATCAAGACGAAATCGTAAATATTGGAGTAGGAGATTGAAGAAAAGAGGAACTTGGTCATTATATTTATTTTGTTGCCCTCGAGCATGTGGTTGTATTTTAGAAGGCCAACAAGATTATTATAACTTTAGGCTAAGGACCATCAAAGTGTTGGAGTCACATAAATAGAGAGCCATAAAGGGGTATATATGCTAATTTAGTTTTTTTGGTACACAAACTGTTCCCAATCTTTGTTAGAACATAAAAATGTTAATAATAATAATAGAAAACCTAACTTGGGGGAAGGTTTTTGGGTTCTTTCACAGCAACTTTCCACCCACAAATGTAAAACAAAAGTTTGTGTAACTAAAGTTTGATAGATGAACATGCAATGTGTTGCCCCATGATTTTCTAATCTATAATGTAATATCTTCATCCAATTTTAATTTTTCCTTTATATATATATATATATGGTTGATAGTGGAAATAATTAGGAGTATGTTTGATGGCAAATTTGTCTTTTACTTCATATTTTGTGTTCTTGAAATTAAGCTGTTTTTAATTATGAACAAACCTTCTCTTAAAATTGAAAAACTAGAAACGGAGTTCTATTTCATAATGATTTGGTTTTTTTTTCTTCGATTTTTTTTACTATGATTTTCATTGTTTTAATTTTGCAATTTTTAAATACTATTGATTTAGGTTTTAAAACTTAGTTGAAAATTTGAGAATAGTATTTATAAGCTAAATTTTAAATATTAAAGAAAAGAAAAGAAAAAAAAGAGTTATCAAATGGAATTGATTTTTACTTTCTATTGTCAATATTAACTGCTTATGTACCGATAATTTCTCTCTTAGAATCTACTTGCTAAATTTAAAAAGTATTCATACAAACTGATCAAATTAAAAAAATAAACAAAAAGGATTTGTAAACAAGGTTATTTTTCAAAATAAAACTATTTATAAAATAGTTTTATTTAAACGCCCAAATTATCCTCAAATTGAAACTATATTGGCATGTTTGGGAGTAATTCTAGAATAGTCAAAATCACTCGAAAAATATTTTTATTCCTTCAAAATCAATTTTAATACTATGAAAAAAACGTTTAAACGTATAAAATTAAACATTTAATTCATGTTTTCAGTGTATTTTAAAAATGACAAAAGTGATTTTAACAATATCAAAATCACTCCAAATTAGCATGCACTACATTTGATGTAATGTAGATTGATCTACTCTATACAAATTAAATGATCAAATAACAAAAAAAAAAAAAAATCAAATTAAGTCCCTATACTTTTGAATGTCTAATTTTAATCCTTATACTTTTCATAAATCTTAAATTTATAGTCTCTACTACTGCTAGTTTATTTTTAATTATTAAAAAAAAAAACATTTTCACTATAACATTTAAAAACATATTCACATTACTGTATTTTATTGCATGAAAATTATTATTAGTAGTTCTGAAACATATTTACATATTAAAAGTATAGAAATTAAAATTAGACATTTAAATGCACATAGTGTAAATTGAGCAAAAATGAAAGTATCATAACTAAAATAGTGTTTTTTAAATTAAAAAAAAAATTGAGAGTATAGACCAAAAATTGAAGAGGAAAAAGGGAAGAAAAAGTTTTAATGATTTGGAAAGGGAAAAAATAACAGTTTACGAGAAGGATTGATTTTGGAACAGAAAACGATGCATTTTCATTAATTTCATTAATTCCATTTCACATTCAAAAGAAAATATGTTTTGAAAACAAAATTCCAGCCACTACCCCTCCTCATAATCTGGACTCTGACTAATACTTCCTTACACTCTGCCCCTTCACAACTTTTCCATTTCTGCAAAAAGCTCATCCTTAACTTGTTTGCCCTTAAATTAGCCCTTTGAAAAACACATTCATTTCCTTTTCTTCTTCCCTTTTTCTTTTACCTTTTTTAAAATTCTTTTTTGTTAAATTATTTGTTTGACTATGTGATTTTGACTCCATCTCGGTTTGAAACAAACGATATTTTCAAATTTTGATCATTAAGGTTTGAGTCGGGTGTTTATTTAGTTTTCTTTAGAGTTTCAAAATAGACACGTTAGTCCTTTAAGTTTGGAAAATGATTCAGAATGGAATACGACCTTATTTCTTATTTGACCTTTAGTTGATTTAATAGAGTATTGTATGACACTAAAAATGTTGTTAGCTAAAATTTTGATGATGTTACGATTTTGGTTATTCGATGATACACATGACCCCTCCCGCACCTTTTCTACGACAATTAAATTGTATTGCTATAATCGCATGTTGTCGATATTTGTTGACATAAGCGGCTCTTGTTCATCTCAGGTCACTAGTCCTAATGATAAAAAAAAGTTAAAATACCATTTCACTCCATATACTTTGACGTTTATTAAATTTTAGTTTATGTGCTTTCAAATTTCCAATTTTACTCTTGTATGTTCAATAAATCTTAAATTTAGTCCCTCGAAACTAACTTTGTCAAAATCAGTTGAATAATAATAATAATAATTTTCATGTAAA
The DNA here is from genome assembly GCA_002890555.2 of Lagenaria siceraria. Classification (NCBI taxonomy): domain Eukaryota; kingdom Viridiplantae; phylum Streptophyta; class Magnoliopsida; order Cucurbitales; family Cucurbitaceae; genus Lagenaria; species Lagenaria siceraria. The sequence continues at coordinate 9,032,753 of CM016485.1, read as the reverse complement.
AAAGTACAAAATGTGAACACATTTCCAAAATCATAAATCAAATATGCACCCTTGTTAAAATTTCATCAATGAACTATTTTCTAAATTCAGAAAGCTCACAAAGATCAAGTAAGAACTTCCCTAAGATTCAAGAAGTAATGGCTTAATTTGCCTAAATAGATTCATAAAAATTAAATAACAACATGAACTTTTAAGTTTATATCATCCAACTTTTAAAAAATTAAACATTTAAAACGTATTAAACATTTTAAAGTTAGCGAACCTCTGGTGCAAAATTGAAAGTTTAGAAGAAAAAAAATATATAGAAACTTCACTAACCAAATTTGTAATTTAACCATATATAATAGCCCAACGTCGTTCGTTGAACCCTAGGTCAAGAGGATTTGGTTCTTGAAAAGTGATAGCCATTCATTCAACAATAAAAGATGAAGAATGCACAAACTAAAACCAACAAATTTCCACATATCTAATTTGCAGAAAGGCTGAAGAAAGGTGTACCTAAGACTGCTAATGGGAGATACATTACACTACATTAGTAACACATGACAAACATCATTCCAAAGGCTGCTGCATTCTAACAAATTAGTACATGGGATGATTTTGAGGGAAAAAAAAAATTACATAAGAATGTACTTCGACAACCTCGTCTTCTCAAGTTGTCTTCTGAACTCGGTCCACGTACGCCTGAGAAGGAAACGAGAGACGTTGAGGAAACGTATTATACAGAATAGGGGAGTTAACAATTAGTTTCAACTAAATCAAAGAAGAAGATAGATTATTCTAATGTGTAAAGATCAGCAACAAAACAATTGAGAGACTGAACCAAATACAAATGGGAAAGGGGCCACTTTCCTAAGGGAGGGATCAAACAAAGGTTCTTCAATCTGAGAAATCACAAAAACAAACTAGGGTTTGCAAGTTCTTGAAACTCTTGAGCAAAATGTCTTAAATGGGGAACCAAATCATTAGATGAATGAAAGCCATCTTGGCTGCGTCCGTTAATATTGTTTCGAGAATTCACGTATCTTAGCACCTCTAATAATTGCTTAGAAGTAAAATATCCAGCCATGAAAAATATTGCCTCCCAGCATTTCAAAGCACTACTAAGCACTGTTTGTTGGTTATTCAACTTTTTGGCATGCTTCACTGGGTTTCTCACTGCAATATTCAATAGTATATGTCTTTCTAGAGATAATATTCCACCAATCCTTATCCAGGGGTGTCCATTACAAATATGAAAAGCTTGTCAAACTGTGGTAGAGGGAGCACAGTTGCTGAACTTAGCGTCTGTTTGATGTGATCTAGATTGATCTGAAATTAGCTTCTGTTTGATAATAGCAGAGCTTTGTTCTAACATCTCACCCTGATAGAAGTTCCCTTTCTTCAAGCACTGCACTTGTAGCATAAAATGCTACAAGTTTATAAAGCTGTGTACTTCTTTACCTGTTGAAGGGTTAAACTAGTTTTGTATTGCTCGAACTCTATTTTCATCAATCTTTAAAAAAATTAATGCAGTCAGATTGTGAATTGAAATGTGAAACATTTTTCTAACCTAACGTGGATTGTGTATTAGAATGGATCAGGAACCGTAAGATTCCTTTCCATTATCTATTATAATTTCACATTTAATAATTGGCTTGTAGCAATCATACAGATGTAAAATAAATTTTAGAAACATCAAAACATAATATGTACTTGTTCCCCAAATGGTGCACTAACACTCGCTAAGAACTACCAAAAAGAAAGCCATTTTTTACAGCTTCACGGACTTGATTCTATCTACTGCTTTATATTGGTGCAAAACTAGGAACTCTTTAAGAATTTTAGTCTTTCTTATTTAGTTTCCAATTGGAAATCTCCTCTATAATCACCTATAGGTGCTCTGGAGTCTCCCCTTATTTCATTTATTCCATGAAATGTTTCTTCTCTAAAGAAAAAAAAAATCTAAACCAACCACCTAAATTTAGGTTTTTGGTAATTCTTTCTCGCTCTCCCTCCCCTTCCTCACGCTATTAGCTTTTTCACCATTTGTTTTCAAAATTTACATAATCGAACCCTTTTTTTAGGAAAAGGATTCAAAGCTATTCATTAAGAAAAATGAAAAGAAACTAATATTCAAGAAAAATGAACACATCTCAAACACTTGATCCATATGAATTTATGATATCAAATTACTATTTGTCATATTATGTTTATAAAATAGCATATTGGATCCAAAAGAACTAGTTTTCATAAATTATTCCAAAGATTTGAAAAACGATGAACCAAACAACTCAAGCCAACCCAAATATTCCAATTTTTGGATTGGATCCACCATCTATGAGGAACATTGGGTTGGAAAATTTTGCAGCCCGAGCAATTGACAGCGTCCATTAACCAACCCATGAATATCCTTCACTAATCCTAAAGAGCTTATGCATCCTTTTGCCACAACACTCGAGACAAACATGATTTTTCATTTTACAATGAACAACCAGCTTTCATTTGAACAAATGTAAATACACAGAGGGCCACACAAAAAGACCAAACAGAAGTGGAGAACACAAGCAACTGGCATGAGCCACAGCTTTAGGTAATAAGAAAAACGGATGAATAAAATATCTAAATAAAAAGCCCCAAAGAAGTCATTAAATGGATCACAAAACAAACACTACTTCTAACGACCTATCTAACACAATGAATGTTCTCCTATTTCTTTCCAGCCATATAAACCACAAAACAGTGAAGAAGCAAACTTGTCATAGCAAACTTTCTCCAACATCCACACAAGGCTCAACCGATAATAAACTAAATATAAGGTCAAAAACTCTATCATGCCAAACTCTAGAAGCAAAAGGACTCTACTTTTCTCTAGCGCAAGTCCCAGCAATTTCAAAATCTGGATCAAGATCACAGGTAGTGGTTCTCCACATAGTGTTTCAGGTGCTTATCCTTCCCATGGCTACTAGCCAAATAAAGAGATCAATCTTCTTTTGACATTTAAGGCTCAGTTTGATTACCATTTTTTTTAAAATAGAAATAAAACTTTTTATTGATGAAATAAAAAGAGGTTAACGCTCAAATTACAATGACTCAGTTCGATTACCATTTGGTGTTTGGTTTATGAAAATTAAGATTATAAAAATTACTTCCATCTATGTATTTCTATGTTTTATTATGTACTTTTTAGGAGTGTTTTTTTTACTATGGTTTTTATTATATACTAAAACTACTTTTTGGAATTTTACTAAAAATTCAAATGATTAGTTTTATTTTTTATAAGAAACATCATAAATAATATAAATAAAAAATTCAAATGTCTAATTAGGAAAGATGAAAATCATAGTAAAGAAGTTATAAAAGAACAAGCACAAATTTCAAAAACTAAAACAAAAAACCAAATGGTTTTTAAACGGGTTTAAAATCTTACAAAGAAGAGGGAGGGAGGGAGGGAGGGAGGGAGGGAGGGAGGGAGGGGGGGGAAGGAAAGGCAAGTCTAGGAAGGGGCCAAAGGTACAATTACTAACAAGAAAAAAAATGTGATGGCTTAAGAGATCACCAACCAATGCCCCTACAAACTGGAAATAGAATGACCAGCTATAATGAGGACAACCGGGAGACTAACTCAAAAGAATATCAAAAGAGGGTAGCCCTCTCACAATTAAATAACCAAGGAGAGATCGGAGGGTCTTTGGAAAAGGTGAGTAAATATGCAAAACAATGCTGATAAAGAGCATGTTTGAAGCAACAAACTTTTTTATTACAAGAACATATGAGGTCTTTATAAGGAAAACCGAAATATAAAACAGTATGAAGAGATAAGAAAACATAGCTACAAGTTGAATCTTGAGTATGTGCATGACCTACTATTGTACAAGAAAAGAATTGTGTTCAAACAAATGCATCCATCGTTTCTATCAAGTCTAAAGGAGTTAGCACATAAACTAGATAATCTGAAAGGAGATATCGGCACTTCTACATTCATTGCCTCCCATCTGAAGGCAAGAGGTAAAGATATTACAAATACTAATGTATTAAGAAAAATAGTGGGCTGATTACTTCCAACCATTGCTTAGAAAAATACAATGTTCCTTTTAATGTTTATGTTGATGTGGAAATTAAAAACAAATAATTTAAGTAAAATAACCATAATAATCAAGTTAAACTAAGCAAAATAGTCAACTATCCGGTGCAGAGTATAAAATCAATTGAAAAGAAATTTGTAGTTACCTGAACAAGTTTGGTGAGCTTTGGTTTTGAAAATGAAAGATAGTGATCAATTTTCTCCTGCGTTTGAGGAATATGACCCCCCTGCAAGGTACCTGTCACTTTGTCCACCACTTTCTTGACTATAGTTTTATAAACATCTTTGCTGATATGACCTTCCTTCCATGTAGGTTTTAGAAGTTCCTTGACAAACTCCACAAGTGCAAATTTAAAAGCACGAATTCCCTTAGCATCCTTACTTTTCTTCTTATCATGGACCCCATCATTCCCATTTGCATTTTCTGCAGTATCATTCTCTTGAGAATCCTCTAGGTCAGTCTTGTTCCCATTATCCCCATCACCACTCTTCTCCTTGATAGCCTCATCATCAGCTGCTGGCTTCCCATGATTTATTGCATCACTCCCATGAAGAGTTTCTTTAGCAGAGATGCCAATTTTATCACAAGGATCAGATGATAGAGGAAATTTTGGTATATGTACTTCATCCTTCACTCCTGTAGTGCTTTTCTGTCCAGCGGAATTCAGCAAACAGTCTGAAGGTGTTTTAGTGACTTCAAGCTTCTTCAGCTCTAAGCTATTGCAGAGAGTAGAATCATGTTGCTTCGAGGATTCAATTACAGGACCTGACTTCATCGATACCCCCAAAGCACCCATGGATGCATCAGAATAAGGGAAGGAAGGTGTTTCTGACACATTATGTGTATTAAGGGAGGCATACAATTGAGGCAATGGTTGCACATTTCCAAAATATTGTGCAAGAGAGACAGAAAGGTTAGTTAATTGGGTAATTTGTTCACTAGTTACTATGTTTGGAGTGATAGTTGTTCCAGAATTAATTCCTGGCATGCTTCCATCCTCCTCTTGCTGTTTAACTCTGAAATTTCCATCTGACACTTTCGGATTCATTACAGTTCCGCCTGGATGATCAGTGTGATATGGCATTCTTTGTCCAAGGACAATATTACTAGAAGGATTGCCTTCAGCATGTGAAGCAATAGTTTTGTCAATTGTAATCTTATCATTGAATGCTGGTGCAATAGTAACATCTTTAGTTAAATTGTGGTTTTGCCGAAAATGAGTATTATCAACTGTTATGGGCTCTATGGCAACGTCTTGCTTCTTAGCCAGAGCCTCTTGAACTATCGCATGGCTAAGAGTGGCTAAAGCCATGGAAGTTTTAGAGCCAGAATCCGGCATAATGTTGCAATCTCCTTTCACCACATGATTGGATGGTTGCACAGGGTAGTGCCAATCGGGAGACATCTCCATATCATCACTTGGCCACTTTCTGTGACCTCTAGGGTCAGAAGCGCCTGTGCAACCACCAGCGTCCTCTGCCTTGCTCAGAATGGTATCATTCTTGTTGCTCTGAACTCCCTTGATGCCAACAGCTTGATCCCACTGAGCTTTGCTCTCATTATTCGAACCATGAACCCATTTTTGTTCCGAAGGCCATGTATAACTTGGTTCTTGACTAGTAATTTGTTCACTTTTGTCCTCTCTCAACTGAGTGAAATCGGAACTACTGGCCAATTCACTCGATTTTGTGCCATCCCACAACCGATCCCTACCATCTGAACATTGGACCTGTTCCCATCCATCCGTACTTGATTTCCTCTCTGGACTTGCACGTGGCTGGCTATGATGAGAAAATTTGCAATTTTTTCCATTACGACAAGTTCCAGCAGCAAAAAATTTACAGATAACAAGACTGCTACCGGAAGGTTCACGCTCACCACGTGAGAAGTATGCTTCTTTACTCCTATCATTTTCCCTATCTCTATTAATATCGTTTGGAGAACCTCGTGGTAGTTCATGAAATGCACTGTCGTGAGGATACTTGCAAGAGGCGCCCCTATGGCACCTTCCCTTCACAAAATCGGTACATTGAGCAGCTGGTCTTCCACTCCTGGGATAGTCCCTAAAATCATGGGGAGTTGATCTTAAAGATCGGCCCCCCTTCCTGTTTCTAGTTTCCCAGCTATCATCCAGATTTTGATTGTCCTGGTGAAGAAATTGACAACCATTACCTCGCCTGCATCTTCCAGAAGCAAAATCTCTGCACAGTTGAGTTGAAACACGGGATCTGTTTCTGTTTCTATCATGAAATCCTGAGTCCCGCTTAAAACTATGAGGAGGACTTCTACTTCTACTCCGGCTTCTACTCCAACTCCGGCTTCTGCTCCTACCCCTGAAACACAATAAAAACAAACAAGTTTAATTAAAAAAAAATGTAATTGCAATAGATCATCCCATCCCTTGGAAAAGAATTAATCAATCCTAATAGAAATACATAAATCCAGGTACACCCGTTCAAATGACAGAACATGAATGCCCACACAAGCATGCAAATTCAGGATCAAACTTGAGAGATTTGAATAACTGACATTGTGTTCTAAGCAAAAAATGTAACTTCAGCGAAAAAATTTGAGATTGAATACTTTTGTGATGAGGAAGATGAGGAAGTTGATATAAGCTCTTGAAGCTACCAGTGTATCTAACCTCACTGACCTGCTCCAATCATTTCTATCAGACAGGTTAGAGCTATGTCTTCTCCATCCATCTAGACCAGGAGACATTCTTGTGCCGTAGCTTTTATCATCAGCATCCCATTCATCAGTGCCTTCCATATTTTTATTATAGCCTCTATTTGTGTTATCCTCCTTGTGTGAAGCTCTGGTTCCAGGCAAAGGTTCCTCCGACAGCAATCCCCAATCTTGCTTAGGTTTTGAAATGGTATTGGTGGTCCCCATACCAGACCACTTGGAACCATCATCACTTGCAAGTTCAGGAAAAATCCAACCAGGTATTGATTCTTTTCCAGGACAACTATGTTCTTGCACACTGTCAGTTTCAAAGTGAGAATCTTCTCTCAAATCCCATTTTGACGAGCGTTTTCTGCCACTTCCACTCATAACTCTAAGGATTTTCTCCTAATACAGTAAAATCTGAAGGCAGGATGAAAAGAAGTTAATTTTAATGGTGAGTCCTCCCCACTTCGTTGTCAAATCCAAGTTATTCATATAGATTGAATTGGTTGAGATTCAGCAAAGAATAGATTAAACTACATTTCCCCATCGAAATTACCTAAACTCATTCAGAAGTATTCCGTTACCTCATTTGGAATCATCCAACACATTAACACTGAACGAGATGGGATTCTCTCAATCACAGAGAGAAGAAAAACCCAGTACGTAATCACATGGTCTAGTAAGAATATAAAGAAAACAACATTTTATTACCAAAGTCTTTTGTTTTTAACATGAATTTCCTCACTTGCAATCATTCATATAACTAGTATTTCATAAAATAACCAAATTTCCTGCCAGTAAATACTCCACCCCTACCTACCAACCAAACTTTAAAAAATGATAGATGCACTTTGCTCAAAAGTGAGGGTATAAAAATCAAAAGAAGTTTGTAGGAACAACCAACTTCAAGGCAAAAGTATTTGTAGTACCAGTGTACGGTGGAGAACGCCAAACATGAGATCATTGTAAGAAGTCTAACAAGATATATGATACAACCCCATCATGATGGGAAGAGAAAATCTGGGGATATAAACCAATCTGACCAAGTAATTAATCCAATAGTAGCACGTCATAGAACTTGACATTTCATGTTAACTGAGATATAATCAATATCACAAACAAGAAAACAGTCAAGCAGGCACACGAAGAGGAGCACAGCAGAACAAGCAATCAAGAAGGCATATACATTGTTGATGAAACTATACCCTACAACCTTTCCATATGCACTATCGTAGTCATGCCATAATTATATTACATTCAGAAAAAAAGGGGGAAAATTAAATAAGCATAGTTGTCCATGGGTTTTTAAGTTTCACATAATTTTTTATTTTTTTTTTATAAGAAACATTTCACTGATAATTGAAATAATCCAAAGAGTACAATGTGGAGAACACCAAAAAGTTTCATATAATTTTCAATGCCAAACAAATAGTTCCTAAACATCACATTGATGCTGCAAAATATCAACTCCACGGGACCACAAACCTAGACAGCCCAAGGACTTGAATTCCGTAAGAAAATGGTTATTAGTTCACATTGAATTTGTAACCTATATCATTGGTTTACATTGACGTTTGTTAAATGCCAAGGGAAATCTCTTTCCATAAATTATTCCATAGGAAAATAAAGGAAATTGCTTTCCGATAAACTAGAGAGATCCTCTTCACAGGTTACCAACCCCAAAATCCTACCTAATTCTTTCTATATAACAAGAGAACCTTACAAAAGAAACGGACATATTAAATTTTAAGCCTTCTATACAGTGATTTGTGTTGGATTCCTAGACCTTCGAAAGGATTCTCATTAGGGTCATTTTTTAGTATGTTGCTTAGCTCAAGTTTCCTCACCTTCCCGATCGTTTCCTAGCTATGAAAGGTGAGTATCCCAAAAGACCAAATTTCTCGCCTCGAAGATTCTTTACGGGGGTGTTAACACTATGGATTGAATTCAGAGACACTCTTTCTTTGCTCTGAGGACAAAATGGTGTATTTCTAACACTTCTTGGTTTTCTTCAAAAGCTTCCCATAAAGAAGTTGCATTAACTATACTAGTCAGATGTAGCATCCCCACCTGCTAGGAGAACTTATAAACATCTTCAGAGACCATTTCTCCTCTTCCATGCAAATAGCTTTACCGTTTTTGCTGATGAGGTTGGAGCCAGAAAAATCGATACTAAAGGGTCATCTTCTTGAGTGCATTTTTAAAAGCAAAGTTCATTGATCTCTTGATTCAATTCATTCCTTCTTAAAAGTATTTAATGTTGAAAAACAAGCAAGGAAAGCCCTTTTTCTTTCTCCTTGACCAACAAACACTTAAGTTGCCTGAAAGGCCGTCCTATCTTTCTTTAAACGTACAAGCATGGACTAAAATTACAAGGACATTTCATCAAAAAGAAGAAAAAAAATTATAACATGAGCATTGCTCAACAATGAAGGCATCCCAACTCTCGACAAGAATTGTAAATTTGAATCTTCACCCTCACATGTATGTATTGTGATATTCCGGAAAAAAACATTGTACGAAGGGAATACTTTTTCAGCATCATTTGCAAACTTTTGAAAAAGTGGACTAAACAATGATCATTAGTGTTACCAAGAAGACTTTTACGTTTTTTTTTCTTTTCTTTTTCCATAGACCATAATTTGACATCTAAGGGACTAAAGTTGTTGAGGAAATGTTATAGGAAATATAAAAGCTTGCATAGACCATAATTTGACATCTCATTTACCAAGAAGACTTTTACGTTGTTTTTTTCCTTTTCTTTTTCCATAAACTCCATGATTGGAAGTATGCCTTTATTTCCAAAGGAGCCAGGCACACACTGATTCAAGCAAGTCTTTCTAGTTTACCTACATATTATTTGTCTTTGTTTAGAGCTCCTACATTTGTTATCCAGTGTTCGGACAAGATGGTTCATGATTTTTTTGGGGATGCGCAAGAGGTGATGGTGGTATGCATAATGTGAATTGAGAGATTACTCAGCGTCCTCAATTAATGGGTGGTATTGGTATTGGTAATTTCCATCATCATAATTTAGCTCTTTTAGCTAAGTAGATTTGACGATTTTTGAATGAACCGAAGGCATTATGGTGAAAGTTTATTGTGGCTAAGCATTATTCGTCTGATTCTGATTGTCGTTGGCCTTCTTTTATTTATCGAGGTTCTTTAAAAACTCCTTGGAGATTTATCTGTCAGACTATTGCTTTGGTTGTTGGTCGTGTTCGACATCGTCTTGGTGATGGATCTATCACCCCATTTTGGAATACTTCATGGCTTACTTGTGGTGTCCTATCCACTGTTTTCCCTAGGCTTCTTCGTCTTGCTCTTTATCCGAAGGTTACTGTGGCAAATGTGTGGATTCCCTCTACAAATGATTGGGACTTGCAATTACATTGTAATCTTATGGAGTTCGAAATTCTTGAATGGGCTTCCTCATCTCACCACTTGTCTTCTGTCAGATTGTGTCCTCCTGATTCATGGATTTGGTCTCTTGATCCTTTTTCAGGTTTTACTGTTAAGACTCTTATGGTTGATTTGGAGGGCACAGTTGATCCTTTCTTGACAGATCTTTACTCAGTTATATGGAAAGATTGCTATCCCAAAAATATTGAACTCTTTCTCTGGGAGCCATCAATATAGCGGATCGTTTACAGCGGCGAATGCCTTACATGTTTATTTCTCCTTCCTGATGTATTATGCGTTGTAATCATGTTGAATCTCCAACTCATTTGTTTATGCATTGTTCTTTTGTTGCTAGCTTTTGGAATATTGTCTTGAAGCCTTTTGGTTAGTCCTTATCATGCCCAAATACTATTTGAGATTCTGGCTTCCTTAATGGTGGGTCATCCTTTTGGTGGTACAAAGAAGACAATTTGGTTGGCCATGCTGCACGCTTTCTTTTGGATCTTATGGGGAGCTAGAAATGATCGGCTTTTTTGTGACTTTATAATCACTCTTGACAAATTTATTGATTTGGCTTTCTCTATCGCTTTTTTTTAGTGCAAAACAAAGCACCATTTCAAACATTATAGCTTATCTTTTTTATTACTAATTTGTGATCTCTTTTGCAATCACCTTTCAGTCTTTAGGGTGTTCCCTTGATTTCATTTATCAATAAAATGTTTCTTTTACTAAAAAAAAAAAAAAAAAAAAAAAAAAATCCTCCTCCTACACCTTCGACATTTCTTTCCTAGCCATATCATGTAGCTCTAGATAATCTTATATTAGATTGCTCAATTTCCCCTAGAAGCCTCACAACCATTTGCATTTTCTGCCAAAATAAAAAAGCTAAGAAGCCTCTTCCAACTCACTAGGGGTGGCAACCACACTCCATTTTAGCTCCTTCCCATATGGAACCACCCCACCCCCCCAACCCCAAGTTTTGTCCACCTTATTTGTCACTTTAGTTCTTGGAGATTAAAAGATGGTAAGTTATATGACAAAGCCACTTAACGGTCACAAAGTAGATGGGAGTTACACATTGAGTAAATTGCATTGCCTTCAAGGGTGTACAGTTACAATGCTCAAAGTGGACATCATCCATAAAAGTAGACCAATTGAACTATTACTCTTGGAAACCCTTCAGCAAATCATATGCATTCTTCAACGACTAATGAGTTATGAAGTCAGCTTTTCAATCCATACATCTCTCCCATCACCATGTAATCATCCACAATTCCAAGCAAAATAAAGTGTTTCATAAGCACTTTGTCCATGATTCATTCTCCTTGCGTTTGATGAACTATAGTTTTCTCATAAAATCCTTCAATACAAGCCTGAATATAAAAATTGACTTAGTTCCATGAATTTGTGCTAATGCCCAATTGCTCTTGTAGTGGAACAGAAAGCCATTGCCATAAGTTATTATTGAACACCCTTGCTAATCTTTCCATCAACCGACCACGTGAAGATACTGCAGAAAATTATGTTTTGACATTAGCACACTCTACGTGATACATTAACTGAAGAAGAGGACATCTATCAAGGAACCTAATAAGTTGGGGTCTAATCAATTAACTTTGGCAGGAAAAAGAACCTAAGACTTAAGCAAGGGGTAAATTAATAAATATACATCCAGTAACTAAATTATTTAAGATTCGGCCTAAAGCTTTAATAAGAAATATGAATGATAATAATAATCTAATTTACAACTTACAACAGAAAATCAGTCAAACTACAAATGTTCTAACTACTAAGACCTGCCACACAATATTTAAAGAAAAATATAAACAGAAGTTCAAAGTGTTTTTTTTATTAATGAGGGCAGCCCCTTTAAATAGGCAAAGGGGCTGAAAACAGAAGCCGGCCAGCTGGACTAACTAACTCAGATAACTAATTAAAAGCATTACAACCAAATTAAGAATAAACAAGATTTAAAGGATTAAGTCCACAAAGACAAAACTGAAAATAAAATGACTGAAGAACATAAGAAAGAACCCAAGAACTAACAAGAATGGTCAAGAATCTCAGGAAGAGATGTCCTACATCACAAAACCATTTTTGGCTTTCATATCCACACCCACAGATACTATAAATTGAGCTCCCCACACTACATTCTTATGTTAATCAGTTGATTGGTCGCAGAAAATAAGAAGCGTGCCCACAATGTTTCTACGAGCAAACCTAGATTGCCAAGATAAACTTGAGCCTTCCTGATTCTTATAGATACTTTTTGGGCGAGGGGGTATTTAATCCAACAAACTAGAAGTTCTTTTCGTTCTTTTCGTTCTTTCACTAAAAAATTGAACTTTCATTGAGGGAAAAAAAAAAAATATGTATATATATAAGGATATCCAAAAGACCAAGCCCCACTAAATGAACCTCAACCAAAGAAAGGGGCTCCAAGCCTCCAATCAAGAAAAATAAGAACCCCCCCCCCCCCCCCCCCCCCAAAAAAAAAAAAAAGAGAGAGAGAGAGAGAGAGAAAAGAACTCACTAACACCCAAAGAAAAACATAGAATCTAATGAGGGAAGAAACATCACTAGGGTCATTCTCAACCCCTCTAAGGGTCTTATTATTCCTCTCAACCCACAACCCCCACAACACTGCACAAAACCCCACTTGGAACAAGAACCTTCTATTCTCCCAAAAAGACAAATGGAGAACGAACTCCTCAATCATCTCCCTATACCCTCTATATCTACCAAATGGAAAGTCAAATACGTCAAAAAAGAGACTTCAAAAAGTCCAAGCAAAATTGCAGCTCCAAAGAATATGATCAAGTTTCAAATGGGTTCATCCCTACCTTGAAATTCCATCCAATTGTCCAAGAACTTTTCATTACCAGAACCAGATAATTAGTACTACTACATAAAATCTTAACATTCAAGCCTTATTCTTCAAAAAACAAGCATTCCTCCAAATTCTATATTCCAATGACATCACTTAAGAAAACACATTCCAACAACAACTATGAAATAAACAAGGCACGGGCATTCCACTCCGTATATGCCAACATCAAGAAAAGGGAGTCCAATTTTGCACTGATAAAAACTAACAATTTGCACACAACTCGCCTTTTTTTTCCTTTGTCTGAAGCACGCACCTATGGGATGTGCTTAGAAGAAATTTTCTTTCAATTTCAACCATTTGAATAAATTCTTCCACGAGCTACCAACCAGACATGAGGACTTCCACTTGTAAGAAAAGATTAAACGAGGTCAAAAAGTCATGTGTGCCCCTGCCATCTTTCAAAAGCAACAAGCAAAAGACTTACCTTCAACAATAACATGGGGGGCAATGTCCAATATTTTGAGACCCCTAATAGAATGTCATCTCCGCATCTAGAGGGGTAGCCTGAGCTCCCTATCTCAAACTCCTCCAAAGATCGATTGAATTTAAAACCCATACTAGAAAATATATGACTTTTAAGTAACGAAAATTGAACTGGAATGACGGTGAGAAAGCCATCAGGCAGTACACGTGTGGTTAAATTCCATGGAAAAAAAAATCACAAGTCCACTTAACCTTTCTTTCTTAAGAAAAACCACTTTCAACAATGAAACAAACAATAAAAGTTTTATCAACTCCATAGTATAGCATTTGTCAACAAAAGAACAAAGTATAGCATTCTTTTTTGGACACCAGACGTTAATCTTCAAGTCAGCAACTACTCAATCCATCAACTTAACTTCGTCTAAAATCCAGTTGAACTAGAGCTCTATGTAATTGTAATCAAATCCCAAGGAAAGATCATCTCCGTTTCTCAAAAAGCTACCTCTCATTTGAAATACTTCACCAGAAGGCCCAAAAAAATCCCAATTCCAAGTCGTCGATTCCCAAAGATACCCACATAAGCACAAACAATCTCGAGCACGGAAGAAAAAAAATACACTAGCGACAAAGAAAGAAACGCGTTATTCTTTGCGCTAGGGATATGGGGAGTAATAATCGGAAAGGTCCAAACTTTGAAGTCGAAGAACCTCGACCCACATACAGTCCCACACAAAACGAGTAAGAGATCAAGACCGACATACGAAAACATCCATACAAGAAAACTGTAGAAGATTAAGGGAAAAGGGAACATAGAACTCACATGAAAGAAGAGAACTTCCAGCAGAAAGCGGCGACGGTGTAACCCTAGAATATGACTGAAGGAGAATATAGGCGCGAACTAAGCTAAATCAACCTTCAAAGCGGATATTTTGGCCATCTTGTTTGCAGAGTGAGTGAGAGGAAGATGAAGAGTGAGGAAGTAGCAATGGGCGAAAAAGGGTTCAAAGACTTTGGGGGCGAGAAGAGAGCACAGTTTTCTTTTCGCGATAATTATATATATTATATATATATATCGTATTTTCTTCAATAATTTGATCTAATTCTTTAGAACTTCAATGGATTTTGTTTTTTCCTTCCCCCACAGCCAATTTATTAAAAAAAAAAAAAAAAAAAAAACAGAGCCAAATTAAGAAGTGTCCTTTTTTAAATTAAAAAGAAAAAATTGAAAATCAAATTTAATGTCGGAAGTGTGCTCCCCTTTTTCTTCCTTTTCCTTTTCTATACACAGATGATCGTAAAATTTAGAGAATTTGTATGCATGACTTAAGCATTTTTCATATTTGCAAATGTAGCAACAATTTTTTAGTTTTGTAGGTATGGCAAGATATCTAAAAACTAATTTATAGATTTTATTTAGTTATTTTGATTTCATTCTACCATTTTTTTTTATGATATATTAAATGGTTTTTTAGTACAATTAGAGTAATAGAATTCAAATCACATACCTATTGGTTGTTAACATATTCGTATATCAATTAAGTTATACTCTCTTTAACATTATTGGGCATATATTTTAGATGTATTTAGAAAAAATACGTGAGATGAGAATTTGAAGTACAAACTTTATATGAGTTGAATTATTCTCATGTTCGCATATATTATACAATTCATGCAGGCACGCATGAAAGACGAGCGAAAAACGATGAATTTGCCTTCAAAAGCCCAGTCAACCACTTATGATGACTTCGCCCTTACCTATCTGTGTTGGAGCCTCTCCTTCACCTCGTAAACTCGGTAAAGCGGCGAATATTACCTCATTCACCCTTTTTGTAGGTCAGGATCAACAGGATTGGTTGGGTGGCTGGAAGCTGACGGATCCGCTCGAAAGAAGAACGCAACGAATTGAATGATGAATGATCAGGAAGGGTTGGACCTCTCTTGGTTGACCGAGGGCTCTACTTCTCTTCCCAAGCTCATGGACTCTGTTTATGGAGGGTACTGAGCGAATCGACTACATAGAACAATCAAGCCATATGTGTCATTGGTATGTTAACACTCGTAATCAGGTACGTCACTATTATGATTCATTTAATAATGTAGTAAATTAAGTACATTGATGGTTTTTGTATTCATATAAAGTATAGAAGACAACATAAATTTTATCTAAAAATTATAAATAACATGACATAATTTAGTAAGAGAAACTAAACACATTAAAAATGAGTAAGGAAAAGTATTATATCGTGTATGTCATAGGTATATATTAGTGTTCATGTCATGTATATTGTTGGTATAGTAGAACTCGTAATCATGTATGTATATGGGGCATATCATCCTTATTTCACCTACATGTCCATTGAGTGTAATTGGACTTAGGGTGAGTTGGCCTCCAAACTTTGCTTATTTGCAAAATTGAAAACTATTGCTACTTTTGTAAATCCTTATTAATTATTGCTATTTGTGCAATTGATCCTTATTTATAACATAAATACACTTTTGGCACTTAATGTTTGAGGTTTATATCGATTAGTTCTCTAAGATTTCAAAATAGATGCTTACTCTTGAAGTTCAGAAAAAGGACTAATCTCACGGGACAACCCGCCTTTCCTAGGTAGGTGGAACCATGGATTGAACCCATGACCTCTAAGGTCGATATTGAGACTTTGTCTTATTTTTTACCACTAGGCCAACCTATGATGGTTTAGTGGTGAGCGATAATAACAACCAAGTTTACTAGAGAGGAAGATGACCAATTAGTGCCCATTGACTCTAACTTAATAACCAAATAGACGTCAGATCCAAATTTTTAATAATGAAAAAAAATAGAAGTGCATTTTGTCCTAAAAACTTATAAAAGGGGGTTTTTAGAAAGAAAAAAAAAATTAAGACAAGAACCACAATGATAATCTTGAAGTATCTTCTCGTCTTATTTTTCATATTACATTGATAACCTTACAAAGTTATTAGAAAAAAGGATTTTTTTTAAGGTTAAATTTGAGGCAATCACCTCACAAAAACTACATTAGAGATTGTCCATAATACAATTTGGAAAGTTCTCTTTCTAAAAAAAAAAAATCACTAGAAGAGGAAGCCAAAACAGCAAGGGAATGAGCTACTTTGTTTTTCTCTCTAGGGTCGAAAAGAAAACTAACAACATTCATAGATGAAGCAACATCCAAAATTTCGTCAACCTCATAGCCCACTTCGAAAAGATAAGAAGAATCCCAATTCAACCAACTAATAAACCCAGAGAAATTGAATGAAATTGTGAACTCATACTTATTAAACATAAGCTTCAAACATCAATAACTAGACTTTGTAATTAAAAAAATGTACTAGAAAAAAAGATAATAATAACAATAATCTTCTTCTTCTTTCCCATGAGATAAACGAGGAACCCTTTGTCCAAATTTGAAGTGATCTCATTCACCTTCAAAAACCACCCTCTTCATGAAATCAACTAAAACCCTAAACCCACTTCAAATACAGTATAAAAATGGGGAAAAAAATAGAACCCTTCTTCAGAATTCCCACCTTCATTTTACACAGAGCAAGAACACGATGAGATTTCAGACCCCCATCAACCAGAATCTTCAAAAATGGTGGCAAGGAATTCAAGCAGAGAGGGCGGCAGAATCGATGGCCGGCGGCGTAGGTACGTAAAACTCATCATCGGTCCAATTTGTTTCCCCCCAATGCCGCAACATCCCTTTCCAAGAACAAACATTGTCTATGCATTTCTTCAATCTCTTGTCCTTTACTTTGATTCTCCAATGTCCGTCTGTGTAATTCCCAATCTCTGCTTGTTTTCTGTCCCATTCCAGTTGAGCCTTTTGCTTCGATCTCAACAGGCAAAATTGTTGCAAAAGCTCTGGCATTTGGTCGTGGACCTTCCACCATCGTTGATGTGCAACATCACTTGCAAATTCTTGCATTATATCCACATTCCAATTGCAGTCATAATCTCTGAAGCACATCCATGGCTTTGTTCCTAAATAGTGAAGAACATAAAGGATTGGTGGGTCTGCCCCAAATAGCCTTGTTTTCATTTGTTTTGTTTCTTCATCATCACCCATCCAGAAGTTCTTCAAGAAATTCATGTGTTTTGGAATTCTATGCCACCATGTGAATACTTCGTTTAAGTATCCTTGGTCCCCTCCATTGTAGGATTCGAATTCGTTTATGTGATCCATTAGAAGTTGGAAGGTGCAATTTGAAGGCTCTATAAGCATTACCCCTGAGTTGAAAAGGGTGCCATTGTTTCCTGTTGCTGAGATCTCTGGCATTCCGAATAAGAAGTCAATGTTTCGGAAGATTAGAAGGTCGGCATCGATGAAGATGATCTTGTCATAGTCTGTTAGTTGCCATAGCCTGAACTTGCTGTAGTTCCACTCATTGTATGCATCTTTCTCTGCTTTTGGATTCCTGATCCTTTGGATTATTCTTATTTTCCACCCTGCTGCTTCTAGGCCACTCTTGTGATAGGAACTGATTGTCTCGTCGACGAGTATCACGAGGTCCCGAGTTGACCCCGACATCCGAATGCTTTGTGCTGCTGCTATCGCGCCGCAGACATAAACGTGAGCCGAATGGAGAATTGTTGCGTATGCTTCACGGAGCATGTTTCCTGAGTAAGCAACCTCTGTTTTGAAAGATAACTTATTAGAGAAGAAAAAGGATCATTCTTGATAAGTATTATACTCAGTTTAGCTCAAGTTTAGCTAAAATTCCATTTGGGTTAAAGATTTCCTTGCTTCTCATAAACAAAACTGCATTTCATCATATGAAAGATATTCACATGAAGTCTTTTAAAAAGATGAGTTTGTAGTGTCATTGTTATCTATCATGATTGTGGAGTGTCATAGGACTGACCTTTGCCTTTTAGGGGAAGTGCAAGTTCACAAGAACCTACTGGGAGCTGGATCTTTTCTCTGATCACATTCAAGTTCGGTCGGTACAGCCACACATTTCCTTGCCGTGCAACTAGATCCTTGCACGTAAACAAGTTCGGTATCGGGAAGCAGTTTGTGATGAAAAGCAAATGGACAGGATAGTTTCCTTTAGCAGAGGCTGCAACACTAGCAGCTGCAAGCTGCAAGTGCAGCCTAGCCACATCTCTAGACCAATTACCCTCATTTCGACAAGGAAGCTTGACCGCGATCAGATCAAGCCGTTTCCCGGGCGCTCTTAGCTTTGGCAAAGACGGGCAAATAGGAACTTCAGCTTCTTCTTCTTCATCAATCCATTCAGGGTATAAGGAATCCCATGTCACGTCTTCCTCAGCATAGTCCAAATGCAACTCTGTGTGTTCTGCATCAGTATTGAGCTGATTCCAATTTATGACTTCACTCTTGTTGAAGTTTAAAAGCCCAATTCCTTGATACTCCTTTTTATCTCCTAACCTCTCAAGGACTTCAACAACATCATCCCAAACAATGTCGATATGAGATACATACCGAAGATCCGGGCCGCCCCATATCCATCTATTAACAAACTTTGGCCTGCAAATAACAAGTTTGGTCTCTTTTGGATATAGAAACTGCAGAATTAACAACAGAAAGAGAACAAAGCATACCCTGAAGCTGTGTTTGATATATGGTTGTTCACCTCTGGAGAGTATAAAAGTGTAATAAAAGTGCCAGAAACAGCAAACAGAAGAACAAGTTTCAAGAGAGGAAGCTTGCATCTTGAAAATCTTTCATGAGTTGATAAGTTGAAGGGCTTGTCCAGATCTTTCACTTTGCTTCTTTGCAGTTTTCTTTTGGAATATGCCATCATAAAGAAATATAGTTTTGATGTCAGAACATTTAAAGGCTGGAAAATGAAGACAATATCACAAATTTGCCAGAGAAAACATAGAGAAGAATGATCTTTGTTGAAGATTGAAAATGGAAGGAAAGTTGGTTTCTAAGCAAAAACAAATCTGAAATCACAAAAAGGAGCAGATAAAAGAAATTGTGAATTCTACATTGAGAAGTACAATGAGATGGTGCTGCTGCTTATATTTCTTCATATATAGATGGGGCAAAATATGGAGAATTCAAGAAAAATCATGGAATAAATTTATAAAACTTATTTTACTGCTACAAAAATTTGAATATCCTAAATGAGTTGTGAATACTTATCATGATCACTTGTAGTAGACATATTAGTTTATCCTTCGCATATGTCTAACTTTCAATATGAAAATGTCGATGGAAATTTGAACATATAGACGGTATTACTCCAAGAGCACATGGAGGTTACTTTGTCTCTTTCAATATCATAGCAAATCTAAAAACACTCGCATCATAAATGGTCATGAAAATAGAACTTATAGCTTTTGTTGTTTTTGTGTCTATTATAACTTATTTTTGGAAAGGATCTCAAGTTTTTAGCTATGAAGCTATGTAAACCATAGATGCAGATTCGTACCAATTGGATTATGATTGTTATATCAGTGCTTTGAAGTGAAGAAAAACTTACATTGATGAAGATAATCTATGTCTGGCCTCAATTGGGAAGGTGCCCATTGCTTCTTTTTACACATAAAAATGGCTCTGAAACATTTGCTCTACAAACAAACAAACAAAAAAGAAACTACAAAACTCAATGGAATCAATATCCCAAGTGAAAGAAGAAGATGTTCAGAAGCCAAAGCAGAAGGAGAAACCAGATAATATATAGAGACTTTAGAAAGGAAATAGGGGGGGAAAAGTGGTCAAAACTCCAAAACTCTATAGGGAGATATGATGATGCACAATAATTAAAATTAAAGGAACAGTAGTTAGAGAAGTGGTTGAGGTTGTTGTTAAGCAAAAGTTGTCAATCAACTCAGTGATGTCTTGAAGCATAGAGAAGGAAAAGAAATGAACAAAGGAAACATGCTCAAAACTTCATTTATGGGTTAAAAGGCAAAAACTAGGAATAAACTTCCAGCTCGATAATGATTTGGTTTGGAAATTAAGCTTATAAACACTACTTTCACCTCTGATTTTAAAAATTTATATGTCAAGTCTTAGAAAACAAAAGAAACTAAAAGTGTTATGACTTTGGAAGCCATAGAAGCTAGAAAGAGAGACAATACCTGAGAAAGAAGTTGGAGTTTCAAGTCAGTTGAAAAGAGGGGGAAATGTGAAGAGTGAGTTTAAGGACATAGCAAGGCAGCTGAGTGAATATAGACATGTCAAGTTACTTGTACATCAATATTCATTTATTTTAAATTTTCATTTCCTTTCTCAATTGATTTGGGTCTCTCACCAAACTTTTTTTTTTTTTTTTTTTTTTTTTTCCTTTTAATGCAATATCAATTAGAGCATGCAATTTCATAAAAAAGTAATGTGGATAATAAAAACCAAAAAAGTTTTATATATATTTCAAAAATACCCATGTGCTTGTTGTTCTGTTTTTTCTGTATCTTTCTTTCTTCCTTTTCGGTGAGTGTCTAGGAAGGCTTACATCATCTCGACTGATTAATTTCGCAGGATAACTCTCTTGATTTGAATATAACCCTCTTGATCCTACAATATTTAGATGTTTAGAGAACTTATAGGACATTAAATTATAGTTAAATGACACTATAGACTAAATTCCTTCCTCTAAATTTTTTACTATTACGTTTCATTGCATTTAGAAAGATGTCGTGTATGTGTGTATGTATATATATATATATATATATATATATATATATATATATATATATATATATAATATATATATATATATATAATTATTGGAAATAGTTGTTAGATTGGGTAAAATAGAGAACATTTTCACTAAGTCTGAGTGATTATGAATGTCATCTTTGAACTTAGGACCAGAGATGCATACTTTTCATCTAATTAATTAACCCAACTAATACAATATTTCATCTCTAAAGCAAGACTCAGTTATTTCAATTTGTTTCCTTTTGCCCCTAATTTTCTTCAAAATCAAAGCTGATCTCTCTGTGTAGAAAGGAAAAGTATTTTGAAGTGGGGATTGGAAAATTATATAAATATATGGGTATATTTGGGAATTAGATTACCCTTCATTTTCATTTTTCTAACTTTGATTATTATGTTTGCTGTTTGACCAAAATAAGTTGGCATATAACTTCAAGAATGGGATGGATATTTCAGCACCTAATTTAATTTCACAGATGAAAAAAATATATATATTTGAAAAAGAAAAAAAAAATACCCACTTATCATATATACATATATTGAATTTAAATTAATTCTTATGAAAAAAGTAATACTGGAGATGATTGGTTGATATAAGGTTTAAGGGCTCTTTCATCACCTAACTCACAGCATTAATAATGATAATTAATCTCAGTCAAGATCTCAATAAAAAAAAAAAAAAAAAAATTAATCTTTTAACATAGATCTACAAACAAACTCCTCATCTCATTTTTTATCACGTGATTATATACATTCATCCATCGTAATATTACATGAATTACTATTTTAAAAGTTGATGGTTCGATTCTCTAGTATTATAATCAAGCCAAATTTACCATAAACTCAATGGGCTCAAGTCCCCCTCAACTTCAATACTTTTTTATATTAGGATAAAACAAAGTCATTTTAGTTATCAAAACGACTATATGTTACAATGGTAGGATACTTTAACTTTCTTGATAGGCTGAAGTAAAAGTCTTTTTACATATAAATTTAAGCTTTTAATAGATCAATTTTTTTTTTAAATCGTAAGGTCAAAAACATATTAAATGTGAAATTGAAAGTTTTGAAGTCTATTAGATAATTTTAAAATTCAATGATCTATAATTATAGTTCATGAAATAAATTTATAATTAATATTTTTTTTTTTTTTTTTTTTGCTCATTTTAATATTTTGAACTGGGGAGTGACACGTGGGAGGTGTAAAAGGTTGTTTGTGATGAACGTTATGCATGGTGAGGGTGGTAGTGGGAGGGGGTTTGTTTGCACCTATCGCTACGTATTACATAATTTTTCCAATATTTTTGTTTCCTATTTATGGAAAATAATAATAATAATAATAATTTAAAAGAAGGACAAAAATGGAATTGTGAAGATTGAATTGAAAGCAAAGCAAGAGAAAGGCAGAGTTTGGAGAGTGTTGTGTGAGAGAGCCAGAGGCTCAGAGCTTTGCTTCCCCGCTTCATTGTTCCTTTTTCATCAACGGTTTGGTATTTCAGTTTATGTAAAGATAATATTATAAAAACTTATCAAATTCCAACTCTTGATATCAACCAAGTTTATCATAAAGTTTAGTTTATCATCATGGTATGATCGGACCTAGATTCATTTTAGTTTTTAAACTTGAAATTTTGTTCAACTATAACTTTATTTTTCATTTTCATTTACTTTGTATCCCACTCTCTCGTAAAAATGTTAATTTACGGCGTAAATAAACATAAGAATTGATAAGTCCATGTTTAGTTTGTTGTTTGAAACTTTGGTAGAAAATGAAAACAATATCCATTTTTTCACTATATCTAAAAATACTTTTGATTCCTATTTAAAAATATTAAATTTGAATTCAAAGTTTGGAAATTGTTTTTGGTGGTGGATTTTAAAATGCAGATAAAAGATTTGTGTGTTTTATAAAAGCTATTATTTTTTAAAATAAAATTAAAAAACAATGGCAACTTATTGTTTTTTAAAAAGGTCAGTTTTTGAAAATAGTTTTTTGAAAATAAGTGTGCCAAACATATTTTTATAATTTTCTTTGAGTTTTTTTATTTTTGAAAACACAAAAAATAAAAACAGATCGCGGACTAGACGAGACTTAAGCTTATAACCAACAAGTTCATTTGTTTTGTTGTCTACTTTGTAAAAGTGTTTCCAAAATTCAAGCCAAATTTTGAAAACTAAAAAAAGTTAAATAAAATATTAAAACTTGTTTCTATTAATTAAATTTAATCCAAAGTTCAAATGTTAATATAAAGGAGGTAAAAACTATACTATAGTAACAAAATTGAGAAGGAACAAGAACAATTTTCAAAAATAGAAACAGAAATTATCAAATATAACATTGGTTTTACACATTTTAAGTTGGTTCTAGTGTACGGATTTTTTTTTTAATATTTAAAAAAAATTAGGAAGCTGAAATAAACTTTAGTTGTTGATTGATTTGCGTCGACATGGTTGATAAGAATTGAAAATAAAAAGAAGCTTTTCTAGACATTATATTTTTTCCAACAGAAAAAGAAAAAAATTGTTTTAACAAGAATCCAATTTTCGTTTTTCTATATTTCAGATTCTTTTTCAAAACTAAAAAGTATTAAAAAAAAAAAAAGAACATTTTTTTATTAAAATTTTAAAAATATAGTTTAATCTTAAAATCTGATATGAAAAACCACCCAAAACGCAACAAAATTCTTATTTCTTAGAAGAAGAAGAAAAAAGCTGTTAAGATCAAAATAACTTAGTATTTAGAGGAAAAAAAACAAAGAAAAAGAAAAACTTAGTAGTTAAAACTTAAAAGCATTTGTACAACCCACGCTGTATTTGTGATGAACATTCTAAAGAGAGAGAGAAAAAAGAATACAAATGTAGTATTTTATGGAAATATATGGGAGAAATGCAATTTGTTTTTGAAGGGGCAAATGGATTGATTTTAAAGAAATCCTCACTAAAAGTACTCACATATCCAGAATACACATTATAGGGATAAATGCATTGACTTTCAAGAATTATAAATGAAGCAAATTTTGAAAAAAAAAATAAAGAAAAAGAAAAAAATCTGACCCCCTTTCCTTTTCTCCTGTGAACCAACAATCATCACTTTGCCTTGCCTCCAAAGCAAGCAAGGTGAGTTTCAGGCTACCCATGTGAGAACTTGACACGCGGACATAATAAAATGCATGTATGTGGAGACATGAACTCTCAAGAAAGGGGAGAGTAATACTTGAGTGCATTCTAAGATATACCTATCTGATCTCTATGCATCTGACTCTCATCACACACAAAATAGTTTAAACAAAAAAATGTAAGAAGAATTTACCAAGTGACAAACTTTGATTGAAGAATTTGTTTGGATGTATAACAATGGTGGAGTCGGTGGTAATGCATCTAAGTATTTTTTTTGGATTCATACCTGATTCACAATATTTGAAGCCGTCTCCAAGTTTTGCTGCTGCTGCAAAGCAATTGCTGGCTGTCAACAAGACGACAAGAACCAAATTTGCAACTCCAACAGATGCACAATCCACCATCAACCTTGGTCCTCACCTATATTCAACCAAAATCACCTAAAGCATATATATTTTTTTTATTAAGTTGAGATGAGACTTGAGAGAGACTCGGCCTTTATCAGTTTAAGGTCCGATGTCATGTTGTATAGATAAAACAATATATGGAATTATCAAGAAATGGGAAACTTTGAGAGCTCAAAAATAATCTTTTTTTTTTTGGTTTGAGGGAAAGCTTAAGCATGTAAAGATAATACATGTAAAGCAGTGTCTATACTCGTTTGGTTTACATCTGAATTTGCAAAACAAATTGGATGGGGGTGGCTAGATGAACTTCTTGGGGGAAAAAAAGCCTTCTTATTGAACATGAAGTATCAGATTCCGGAGTTGGATTTGATCTCTTTGGGTGGTGCGAACTGTTTGCTAAGTCGTGATCTTGTCCATGGATCTAATGGAGCCCTCTGAGGCGGTGGAGGATTTGGAGGCTTTGACTGTCTGAGCTCATTTTCTCTATCAATAAATCTGGTATCAATAGCATAGAGAAATTACGAATTAATACAATTGATTCAACTTTCACGGGGAGTGGGCCATCAAATAGGTTAATGTTTTATTTCCCTCCCAACCAGTAAATCTGTGTATCAACAGCACAAATAGTCAATTAAAAATTGTACCAGCAGTATTTATTTACAACCGGTTATGAGAAAAATACATCATCTATTGATCATTTATTACGGTTGTATCACTGGAGAAATAGAGCAGCTGTCGATGGTAAGCACTTACTCTATATAAGCCATTGGTGCAGCATCACCAACACGAATACGAGTCCGCAGAAATCTTGTATATCCACCAGCTCTATCTCTGTTAAACATGATATCTGTCCAATTTAGTAATAACAAATAAAAGCATGAACTAGAGGTTAATAGATTTGGGATTCACTTGTATCGATAAGCCATTTCTGTGAATAGTTTGTGAAGGACAGCATCGCCTCTTACAAATGCAGCAGCACGCCTTGCAGCACAAAGAGTACCCTAGATTGAAAACAAAATAAAATAAGTCACAACATGTTTAGCTTTTATGAATCAAAAAGCATATAGTGAAGCAATTTTTTTTTTTCTATTATAAGAAACCATGCTTCCACGGAGAAACATGAAAGAATATTCAAGGGCAACAAAAAACACTAGCACAACACAAGCCAAAAAAAAAAAAAAAAAAAGAATCTGGCTATAACTACAAAAGAGACTTTCAGTCCAAAAGAACACGACCAAGCTTATAATTACAAAAAGATTTATTGACGAATGCCCACAAAAGAGGCGTTAAATGTAGCCACTTCCCAAACATTGTCACCCAATCTCTCCACCTCTCTAGAAATCCTATTATTCCTCTTCATCCAAATATGAAATACCCCACAAAATAGTAAAAAAAAAAACCGCCTGGCACAAAACTCATGCTCCCTCAATGAAAGGAGGGCACAAACTCACCTTCTAAATCCGGTCTCTACCATCTCTATTTCAAATCTAACAAACTCCAAAAGCTCTCGGCCAGCAACTCCAAATGTGTTGAGCAAACTAGCATTCCCAAAACAGATGAACCAAATCCTCGTGCCTCCTACAGAGAGTGCACAATTGCAGAGACAAAACATAGTAAGAGTGTCTTTGCACACGGTCTATGGTGTAATAGAGTTATTAAACTATCACACCAACTCTATTAGTGGGTTGATTTCGTTGTTTTTCTTCCAGATCCCAATATGTTAGTCTGAAGTAAATGAGAAAGTGTCTTTGGTGCAAACCTGAGTAAGCAGAAGATGAACCAACTATATTCACCTTTGTGTAGTGCAGAACCATTACATTTTAAATTCAAACATTATAGGATGTCACTAAAATTGAAATGCCACTTTAATTTCAACAATATCCAGCAAACCTCACACCACTGTTCCTTCACTTCCAAATGGTTCCAACTAATCTTCCTTCAGAAGATTTTTCTCATATTCCCGTTGTTAATTTCTGGTTTCCACCAATTCACGACTACTTATACTGACATAAGAAGCATTTGAAATATAAAGGTGTCATCCTCGGCCAAAATTTCAGTGGTCTGACCTATTAATTGGGCACGCATCTTTCTTATTTGGCTTAGCTTCCAATGCTGGTTGCAGGCCAAATCCTAATTTTCCTCCTTTACCCGCAAGCATATTTATCAAGCCCGTGCCCAATGCCATCATTTGCTTCCTGCATTATTGAATTGCAGAAAGTGACATCCGTGCCTTGTCCTTTTTCTCTCCCTCGAAATTTTACTAATTTTAGATCATCCAAATCTTGAACCATGTGCATTTTTCATTTACAAATTAGCCCCTTATCTACAAATTTAATATCTTAAGATTAAACTAAGTGCAATTTTATATATTATCTAATTTATAAAAAATTCAACCTAAGAAGCATGGATATGAATATGAGACATGGATACGACACGACATTTACACAATAACACGCCATTTTTTACGATCTAAGACACAGACACGACAAGGACACATTTGCTAAAATATGCATTTTTAAAAATATACATCCTTTTTATACACTATGAAAATTCAAAGTCAATAAGTTTATGGACTTCTATGCTTAAAAATAAGTTTGATGTATTTCGCACTCAAAATTTATTACTTTTGTCCTCTATTATTGTGTGTCTATTAAGTGTGCTTAATGAACAAGTGTTCAATATATATTTAACAAATGTTGGATTTTTAATTTTGACTTTGCACAGCTAATATTTAAACATATCTATTGTGCTACCAAGTACCCTATACGTGTCCAACAAGTGTCGGAGTGTCTAATATGTGTCGGTCATGAACAGGTTAGCGGTAGCCAAACTGAAGTGTCTATGCTTCTTAGCATCCAACTAATATCAAAATTTGAAGGCAGAACACACCCTCCCCAAAAGAAGAAGACGAAGAAAAAGTAACAAATTGAGAAGGGAAACAAAAAAGTTAAAAGTTCTACGAACCTCTTTTCCAAATTGAACCATGTTATCAGCAAGCCGCCGAACTTCTTTAGCCTAAAGACAGATTGGAAGAAAAAGGCATTAATAAGTTCAAAATATGGTCATAAATTCATAATAGTGTTGATGAAATCCAAAATATCTATTTGATCTCAAGGAATGATACATATTCTTCAACAATAAGCTAGGTGTTAAAATTTGAAAGAATAGAAGAGATGCAAACCAAGGGGAAATAGATAACATATCTCTAACTAACCAAAACTGTACATTCAGATTATAAGGAAAAAAAATCAAAATCTAAGTTCAATTTAGACAATACAAGACATCAAACCTCCAGACATATCACATTGAATTGCATCAATTGGAAAAGCAAAATTCAGTTAAATTGAATATCGGGATCCCAGAATGATAAGACGAAAGTCATTGGAGTTGAAATGAAAGATAGGAATACCTTAGCAACAGTAGTCTCAATGCGTTCGTGCTTCACTAACTGAGAAACCATAGTTCTGCCAAAAGAAGAGAAAAGACGTTCAAAAATTGGGATATAAAACGTAATTAATGGTTGCTGAAAGAAATGAACAACCTCAGCATGGACATCCGGTGTTTTGTATGTCGACCAAGCTTTCTGAACTTCGTCATTGTGAATGGCGAATAGAGAGCAAAGACTGAGCTTGAAGATGAAAAACCCCTAGGTTTCGCTTCGGGGTTTTTGAATCAATGAAGGAGACGAAGCCGGAAATGCAGCGTCTGGGCTTAACCTTGGCCCAACCAGAAATGCCCACGTATTCAACCTAATTTAGTTTGGTTAAAGTAGTCCTTATACTTTCCAACTTTTTATATTTTGAAGTTTGTTAAATTTTTACTAATATTTTTGATCGTCTAATTTTACTTTCAACTTATTCAATTTTTATTAATATTTTTAATCGTCTAATTTTAGTCTCTAACATTTTAATAAATCTTAAATTTATTCCCCAAAAGTTTTAAAAAAATTAGACAATTAGAGATTGAATTTAAGATTTATTGAAAATATCAAGACTAAAATTGGACCATTAAAAGAATATGGACTAAAATTAAACAAATTTCATAAGGACTAAAATAGTATTTTAATCTTTTAGTTCTAGCCATCAACATTTTATATTTGTGTATGTTTGGTATCTAAAATTTTTAAATTTTTAATTTTGTGTCAATTAGATATCTGGTATATTCTAATTTTTTTTAAAAAAAATTAATTGATCTATTAGATATAGGCTTAAACTTTATAGTTAATGGACTCTAAACTTTAAATTTTGTGTCGGATAGATTTTTCATTTTTTTAAAATATCAAATAAGTCAAAGACTTGTTAGGAAAAAAAAAAACTATCTATTGAATACAAATACAAAATTGAAAGTTTAAAAATATATTAGACAATTTTAAAGTTAAAGACTTATTGGTTACTTTTTAAAGTTTAATGAACAAATAGATACAAACTTCAAAATGTAGAGACGAAACTTGTAATTTATCTTCTAACCAATGTATAAAATTACAATTTTGTTCAATGATCTACTATGCATAAAACTTAAAGATTATTATAATTTAATATACATATTATATTAAATATAAGTCTATGGCCACCCGTGTTGTACTAAGAAGAAGTAATAATGAAGTTGGTTTACGATTATAAATTATAGATCAAATACACACAAAAAGTCTCATATGCTCGATTTGGGGTTTAATGTTTGAAATTTGCCTAATTTATCTTTAATATATTAAAAATTCTAACAAATAGATTTGAGAACAAAAAGTTGATGTATGGTTAAATTATATTCTATTAAAATGTTTGGAGACAAAATACTTCAACGTGTCATTTCATTGATGATCAAGTTAGGTTCTAAGTGTCAAATGTCATTTCAATGAACAAACTTCTAAAACACCAAGGTCGACTCTTCACATTGACAAGTAACCACACAATTCTTTTCCCATTAAAAGTTAGAAAGATTTTCTTACAAAATAAATAAAATAAAATAGAAAATACATTTTTAATCCTTGAGTTTGAAAAATAGGTGCATTTGATCTGAATATTTAATATATTATATACATTTTTAGTTCTCGAGTTTTTAAAAATAGGTTTAAAAAATTCCTAAAGTAATTCTTTATTTTTTAAAATAATTAGATGGCATTTTGAATTAGAAAAATATGTTAAAATAATTTTAAGAGATTAGATAATTTTTTAAAATAATTTTTCTGATTCAAAATAATATAAAAAATATTACAGAAACTTTTTAAACCTATTTTTAAAAATCTAACTTTTAGTGACATTTTAAAAATTTAAAAACTAAAAGATATATTCTTAAAAATTCGAAGTCTAAAAAATACATTTTTTTTTCTGAAAAAATGAAGTAGAAAGATTTAGATTTAAATACCTTCAACAAATAAGTGGAGATTTAAATTCAGACTGCAAGCTAAAAAAAAAAAATATAATGTCCATTCAACATTCAATGAAGAGTTGAACAGGGGTCTGCTTTCAGTTTCACTGGGTTATTTACATAATAAATCATCTCTCATAAGTCCAAAATAGCTACCAATGTGAAAAGATATAGAGATAGCTCTAAATCTCCTGTCAAATCCCTACTAATGAGCTCTTGCACAATGGATGGCTCATACAAGCATCATCTTCATTTACTTGCTACCATTGAGTTCCATGTTCCTCCGATCAACGTCCCGACTCTCTCGCCCTGTATGGCTTTCGAGATGTTGTCTGGTTTTGTTAGATTGAAGACAACAACTGCAAGTTGAAGCAAAATAATCATTAGTTCAGTTTATTCTAAGCCAATGTCAACAGCTTGTATTGCCTTCTGTTGTTTGTTCAGTTATTTTGAAGAACAATGATCTATAATATAAACTACAAAGAGATATACAATACATACCAGGAATGTTATTTTCCTGGCATAGAGTAATGGCTGTCATGTCCATCACCGAAAGGTCCTTCGAAGTCACCTCCTGGTACGTAAGAGTCTCGAGTAATCGTGCATTTGGGTTTTCCCTTGGATCATCGTCATAAACCCCGTCAACGTTTGTTGCTTTCAGCAGAACTTCAGCATTAACTGGATAGACAATTTGAAAGTCAGAGCTATAGAGATAATTTATTGCTGAACACCAGACACGTTTCAGTAATTAGTTAAAGTAAGAACTTTAGCGTCTGTTTGGAATGATTTTCTAAGTGCTTAAAAACACTTTTTTTTTTCATTTATAAACACTTCTATAAGAACTTTGAAGACCATTCCAATAAGACCCTTAATGCGATTTGACTCACTTTCTGCACAACGGAGGGCTGCTGCAGTATCTGTTGTGAAAAACGGATTGCCTGTACCAGCTGCAAAGATCACAACTCTTCCTTTTTCCAAGTGCCTCACAGCCCTACGTCGAATATAAGGCTCTGCAACCTCGGACATGCGAAACGCCGTCTGCACTCGTGTAGGAATGCCTATACTCTCCATTGTGGCTTGAAGAAATATAGCATTCATGACTGTTGCCAACATCCTGTAAATATAGAACTAAATTTTCAAAACCAGTAATGCACAATGTCCACCAGCATACTTGAAACAATCTTAATACTAGATATTACTGGTCAAATATCTAGTGGTGGTTGTTTCCAGGAATGTAGTCCAATACCATAGAAAAGATGAGGATTTTTAATATGAATGGAATATGTTATTGTTTTCATATGATTAACAAGTATGATATCCTTTCATGTACTCAACATGATAGAGATATATTCCTATTCCATCTTCATTTTTTGTGAATCTTCACGTTGCTTGCATACAGGCATGTGCAAAATAGCAAAATGTGGTACCAAAAGACTCCAGAAATATATAGTATAAAGGAAATTACCCGATGTAATCAGCAGATGATCGGTCCAAACCACTACATCCGGCCCACGAGGATCCACGGAAAATGTTACCCCCACCAACTACTATAGCAACCTGAAACAAAACATCAACCATAATGATCGCGCATTCCAAACGAGGAAAAAGAATCTAATAAAGAAAAAGAAGGAAAAAGAATTGGCTTCAGAACTCCGTTACTCTTAAATAAGATAATAGATTCATCAATATTCATTGGCCTACTCTACAAACATAAGGTGTGCTGTGCGCTAGCGAAGAATCAGAATTTCCAAAACTGTTTACTCAATTCTTTTGAGAGTCGAGGAAGAAAGTTGGTCGAGAACAAGTCATATTCAATCAATGGATTTGTATCTCTCCAAACAGTCACACAGGTTATTGTTGTTACAGCAGCAAGATTCATTTGAACATATGCATGGAATCATAGAGAAAAAAATCATGTATGCATATAAAGGTTGAGCTACCTCAATGCCCAGACGGGTAACAGCTGCAACCTCCCTCGCAATTGCCATAGTAACCTGCAGTCAAGAAGTAGCTCAAAAGAAATGTAAGGAGTCAAAAATCATGAAAATGACATTGTATACATGTAACACCAATCATCCTTCAAACACCAACCTTTGGATCAATATTCTGCAACCGATCACCAGCAAGTGCTTCACCGCTTACTTTAAGCAATACTCTTCGCCATTTATACGATGGCATGGACATGGAAGCTTCACTTAGTGTCCTCCCACTAGGAGAAATAGATGATATTTGATGCTTCAGGCTAGAGAAAAAGAATACAATAAAATAAAGGAAAAGTTAAAAGAAACGCCAAATATCTTTAAACAAGAGCAGGAGAAGCATAGGTCACTGGAAACAGTGAATCCATCTAGAGAAGGCCATAGCCAACAAAACAACGAGAAGAACCAGGTCATCATTAAGTATGAATAGCTATACAACCTAAAAAACACCCTCGTTCCCAAGAAGAGCAAATGAAAAGCCTTTTCCATAATCAATTAGGAGAACAATCCAATGCTAGCTTAAAAACAATGAGTCAGCTTTCAATGCTAACTGACAAAACCAACTCAATGACAGGGTATACCCAATATGGTAAGGGAGATAAATTGAAACTTGTGCTATCATTCACTTCCTAAAAACAAAACGGCATTTTGTCAGTTTTAAACCATTGATGAGATCCTTATCATTTCTTTCGCAACAAACCCTGTACATATGTTCATAGAGGAAATAAAATAAGTTTCTACTTTCAGAAGCTTCACAAACATACTGTTGTGTTTAAAGTTTTATTTACAATCTGCAGTCTAGAACTTGAAAAATATGATTCATGTAGGGGTACACAGCAATCCCGATGACAGGCAATCTCATTCAACACAGTATTGTGTTTTATGTTTATAAAGAAAGAAGACGAATATCCAATCGAACCGAAGTAGTTTATTCGATTGAGATGAACAAAGATAATGTCATTCCTTCCTTGAAGTTATCGTCTTCCTACCATCCTAGGAAACTCCAACAGTCACAGAAAACAACAACAAAAGAAGAACTCAATCTCCAAAACAATGGGAAGCATCTTATCCTTCACTCATTCAAACTCTTACAACAGGGAGAGAAAGAACAAACTCTGCTAGTCACTCTACTTCACGACAACAAAACTATCTATGCAAGCACACCAAAACAAACCAACATTAGAGATCGAACAATTTCCCATATACAAATTATAATAACTAGTTCAATTCGTAATTTCGAAGCAATTATCAACGACAAATTCATTAACACACACAAAAAAAAGAATACAGGGGCGGGGGGAACGGACATATCCATTATCCATACCTCCGGTTTAAAGGGTCAGAGTTGGAACCCATTTCGCGAGCGGAAGAGTTAACAACGAGCGACCCATTTGAGGTGGGATTATCCATCTTTAAACCATGACAATGGGGTTTGAAGGGATTAAGAAATTGCAATGAAAAGGAGGAGGAAGAATAAGAAGCAGAGCTGGAGATAGTATCGAAAGACAAAGTGGGAATGAGGGAAGTGGGAATTGCCATTAAAGAAACAAAGAAGGAAGAACGATTGTGTCCCCCACCCAAAACGCCGCCTTTCTCGTCACTCTCGGCTGCCAAATGCTGAAGTGAAAGTGGGTTTAGGGTTCTGTCTCACACTCAGCTCCTTGTTGGGGGAATCGGAGCTTGTGTGTGTGTTTTGTTTGTAGTGATTATCTCAGGGAAACGGATAACATCATTTTCTTGAAGGAAAAATCTGGCGCTTTTGTATATATATAGGTTGAAGATACACTCGGATCGCTATGTGTCCACGTTTCACCATTATATTCTATTTTTGAATGTTTCTTGCTCGAAGATCCGTGGATGTTAATAACTTAATAAAAATACTCTTAAATTTTTTTTTAAGAATAATAATAATAATATCTAGTAGACTACACTCATCTTTGTACATTCTCCGTAATTATTTAATCATAGTTTCTCACGCGGTACATTCTTTTTTATCTTTCTTTAAATTTTTTTAAAATTTTTTTTGTGATATGTTGAGAGTGAGATGTATAGAAGTAGGTAGGGAGGCATTTGAAAAACATGATAACAGATTGAGTTTAGTTTAAATAAATAAAAATTTTATAGGTTGGGTTGTTCATAGATTCACCTAAAATAATCTGAACTAATCCAAACTTATTATAAATTTTAAAAAACAACTTATTATAAATTTTAAAAAGTATGTTTTTTTTTACCTATGATACAATTATATTCATATATTTATTTTTGTTTCTTTATTTTTTGGATAATTTATTCTCCAACAATTTCTAAAAGTATTTTTTTAGCATTTTGGAAAGAAAATTTTCTAATATAATTTAAAATTGGGTTGTTAATCTTAATTCAATATACGAAAATAATTAAATAAAATTTTTACATATTAAAAATTTACATATTTTTAGAATAAAAAATAAATAACTCAAGTAATTCGAACCAACCCGACCCAAATGTTACATGGTTGGGTTCATTATTTAACAAAGGGTTATTTAAGTTGAAGAAACTTACAACTGAAATAATTGAGTTGGAACTAAAAAGTATTTTAACACAACCCACAGACACTCCTAATACTTTCTTTGTTTAATGTATAAATTGTCATCATAAATATTAATCAGTCTCACGTTAATATTAGTGGATCCCACTATTTTTAAAAACATGCTAACGTGGCACACAATAAATTGAGAAATACTTCCGTAATACTGAAATTTTTTTTCACATCCCTACAATGTAGTTTGGTTGATTAAGATATTGTGCTTTCAACTTAAAAATCATGAGTTTGAATTCCTATATATTTTCAATTGATTTTTTTTTTTTTTTTTTGTTCATCAATAATGGAGTGATGAATTGAATCTTCAAACTAATTGAAGAGTATAAACGACGTACTCACCTAGTTATATTTCAACTATGTTTCAAAGGTGTATTAGCGTATGTAACTACATATGTGTATGATAAAATTAAGACTGCAACATAATTATTTCTTCATATTTTTTCATCATCCTTTGAAATCTATCCAACAATTTGTCATGTTATCTTTTTTTTAATTAAATTATCTAATTGAGTGTCATATCAACTCTCCATCAATCTTTGTTAATGGAAACAATTAAGCTAAACAAGTCATTTAGCTTAGTAGATGAATGAAATATTCCTTACCATTCTATAGGTAGATGATTCTATTATTCACCTTTGCCATTGTTGATTTTTTTTCTTTTCTAAAAAAATAAAGTCAAACAAGATGGAATGATTAATTTTTTTTTTTTTTTTTTTTTTAAGGATTGTGGATGAGTTTGACATACCTTTTAGCTTAAACATTTGTTTCTTAAAATATTTTTGTTAAAAACGTTTTTAATTCTTACACTAAAAAAAAAATTGCTTTCAATTATGAAATTCTTATGCACTAAATTTAAAAGTGATTATACTAATTTCAAATATGTTTTTTCCCACTTTATTTTCAATTAATCACTTTTTAGATAATCATTGTATATTCATAAATAAATAAATCTAATCATAAATAAATAAATCTAATCTTTTAAACGTATATTTTTCTTTATTGCAAACATGGTATATTTTTGTTTTAATATAACTTTTAATAGTTTAAAATTACTTACTTACAAAAACACTAGCTTGTATTTTTATGTTTAACAACATATATTTATTGGAGAATGCTCTAACCTATTAAGTAAAGATATACACGTAACCAATTGAACTATGCTGGAATTGACACAGGTGACTTATATTGATAAAATGTTTACAATAAGTATTTTAAATGTTCGTGAGTGTTTGAGCTAGCGTACATATCTAGATTAATCTTGTGTGACATACAACCGCATAATTTTACGATATAAATAGAATTAAGTTTTTTGGGCATTTAATTTGGCCGCAAAAATGTTTAATTAAATAAGTATATAGTTCCAAAATTAAATAATTAGTTCAAACTTGAAAGTTTACTTAAAAGAAGATAATTTGATTCATGATTTATTAATAATATTTATGATCTCAAACAAAATTTTGATAGGAATGGTATTAGGTTATTATTAAAGTATTAAGGGTATATTAGTAATTAGCTAGAGAGTTTGTCATACTTGTTATAAATAGTGGAGGAGAGAATGAAGAAGATAGACAAGATTTTAGTGAGTGAATTAGGATTCGAGTGTGATCTCAATTGGGAGGGTCCAAGTACCTCGACTTACTTGATTTATCTTGTAGTTTAGTTATCGATTATATCACTAACACATTTGGATTCTATCAAATTTGAACAGAGACTGTTTTTGTAAGAGTTCTTGAGTTGAAGGGCATTTTCGAAATTGTATAAAATTTCAGAGATTTAATTGGACTACATAAACTTTTTTAAGGCTACTTATTATGAACAAATATACAAATTTTCTTCTAAGTGCAGCACATACATGTTAAGAGTTCAAAAGCAAAAAAATTAACATTTGACTATGAAGTGTAAGAAAAGCACCCAAATGAACAAAAATTTGCTAAGTGTATTTCATTTACATTGGCAGGTAATATTCACAAAAACTAAACAAGCAAAAATGGTGGCCTGCCTCTTTAGATTTACAAGCTTTCAGACCTCTAAAACTTACAATTTTAGAATAAATAAACAAATAGAAAGGCTATTCCTCTATAGCTCTGATTGAAAGATACAAACAGGATAAAGAATCAACCACATGAAATGTCATGTTTTCTCATTTTCTGAAGCATTTTCTCCTTTTGGAAGCTCAAGGAAAGTGAGCTATTTCAAGCACAGCTTCAATTGAATTCCTAAAGCTTGATCGGCAATCCATAATTGTGGAATGTCTTTATAGTTCCATCTAATCCAGCCACGACGATCACAAGGCCCCACGTTTCGAGCCGAGATCCATAGTCGTAGGCATTGCGATGACCATTTAGTGTCTTTTGATGACAATCTTGGTGTTGCAGGTTGCCATGTTCATCCTCTACAATCGGTAAATCCCAGAGAGGTAGTCTCTCTTCTGGCCATGTTGCAGAACCTCGGCGCAGAACCTCGGAAGAGAACCAATTACCAAGCGAAAAACGCTCTGAGTCTCTTGTCCAAGAAGCAGCCCTTTGGTAATCCTTTCTACATGAAACCCGTGGTTGGTTGTTACCGAAGCCCTTTGGTTCAGTTCCAATGCCAGGCCATGGTATTGCAACAGACGCACCATCAGAAAAGAAATGCTCACAAGACTGCTGAGATTTTGTTTCTTTCATCGACGGAAGGCAAAGGCTATCATAGTTCCACATATATACACGAGAGTCCTCTCCGACAGATACTATATGTTTCCCATTTTTCGTAAAGGAAGCAGACATTTGACTCCCCGACTTCGTTAGACCTACATTTCGAAAAACCAGAAGGTAAGCATCTAGACCTTAAAGATTCAATGAACTTCAAGTCACCTAAAATCTCTAGCCTTCATTCCAACGCTAGCAAGCAATATATGATAGCTAGCTCAAAATACAGCTATCAAGAGAGAAAAACACAACTTCCCATCAATAGATCTTTATAAGTCAAGTACAGGTTCAATGGACATCTCAATTTTATATTTAAATATGGGTTTCAAGGCCATCAATCACTATTTATGAATAATTCAAATGAATAAGCATAATGCAGGCCCCCTCCCGTTCATGCTTTAACTTGAACAGCTTGCAGATTTGAATACTCACATTTGGTAATTGTAGAGATATTTGAGATGTTTAACATCATTTGATCATTTTTTTCGAAATGGATTTTGGAACATAACAATGCTTCCTATCAGAAATTTCCTTTTAGATGAGGGCTAGAGACTGTTATGGTAGATTATCCAGTAAAATGAATTCTGATGAGCCATACCTTTGTATTTGCTGACGATTTCGGTTCCTTCAAATATGCGTACTTTAGAGTCTTCCGAAGTTATCATCACTCTTTGAGAATTTTCCCGGCAAAACTGCAAAGAATGGCATTCAAGTTGAGGCAATGATATTTAAGATAATACTTTCTTAACGGAAAACTATCAGAGTTCAGAGTAAAACCTGAATGCCAGTGATCCTTTTGCCCGAGGCTTTTTTTCTACCTTGAACATTGATCTGTGCATCCAGATGAAGATAATCACCTACAAAACGCCATAAAAATCTAAATCAGTAAAAGAGTTGAAGGGCAAAATCTGCACACACTATGAGGGGGGTGACCACGGTTTGTACCTGATGTTTCATAGAAACGACAAGTGCCGGTAATAGAACCAACAGCAAATCCCTGCTCACATAGAAGAACAAAGCATGATCAGAACACAGCATATGGCATATGTTCCTAACCATAGTAACGGTCCAAGACACATATATTTAATTTGTGAGAGCTCATGATTCACACCTTCCCATCTGGTCGATAAGATATAGCGGTAATTACATCTCGGATATCAGCCCAATCAACTACACGCTGCTTCTTGACACCCCAAATCCGGATTTTGCCATCAATTGAGCCACTGACAAAGTAGTTTTCATCCATTGGATTGAATTGGATACAAGTCACTGGTCCCAATAGAGAAAATAACAACAATTTAGAAAAGAGAATAGAGCCAGTAAAAGATTGAACGTACGCAGAACTTAACAACTTACCATAGTTTTTATGGAGAAAAATATTGAGACATTGGTCAGAACCGACTTGCCACAAGCGCACGGTTTTATCCTTTGAGGATGACAGAAGACACTGCAGCAAGAGGTTCTAGTTAGCTTTGTATCTTTTGACAGTCATGAAAAAAACAAACAGTTGTCACATATAACTTACATTTGAATTAGACCAAGCTATGTCCAAGACATCACTTGAATGTCCATGGAATTCTTGTATTGGCGACTCCTCAATCTGAAAAACGTTTTCAGGAATGACAACAGTGGCAAATTTTGATGGTTTGCTGCTGAAACTAGACTTCCCTTCTCTTGGTTTGGTGTTATAATTCTCATCATCTGCTAAAAACTCACTAGAGGCATTTGCACATGTAACACGCCAAATGCGTACAATTCCATCTTCTCCTCCGCTTGCCAAATACTTGCCATCTGGACTAAACTTCATTGTCCAAATCAAGCCCTTGTGTGCACAAATCTGCTGTCTCATATACATTGCACTAAATTCTGAACACCTCTTTTTGTGTTGGTACACCTTAATTCTGCAACTTTTGGATTCTGCTGGATTCGATTTTGATTCCCCAGAAACCTCTGTACTCCTTCGTCTTACTGCCTTGTTCTTAAATGATTTCCACCAAGTCAATATTTTCTTTTTACCTACATCAGTATCCTGGCAAGCTTCAACATTAGCTTCACCATGGCACCGTTGAAAGCTGGAGTTGGAAACAGAAGATGGTCGACTGGTTGCCTCATTGCTGAATTCAGCACTTTGCATCTCATTGTGGCATACTACTGAATCATTGTCTTCCACATTACAGCTAGGTGTATAGTCAGAGCTTGAAACAGCTCCACTACACTCTGTAAGTCTCTCCAATTCCATCCTCTCTGATGAACTACTAGATTCAATCTCTGAATCCTGTGCACAAGTACTAGAAGATGCAAATTCAACCAAACCAACTTCTTGAAGAAAACGTTCCCTTCTCTTCTTAATGCTCTGAGGCTCACTCATCCATATTTCATATCCCAACTTGCTGAAATCCGCTTCTTCAGCTACCAAGGACTCCTCTAATGGCAAGTAATCTTCTGAATCAAAGAAAACATCTGTGTCTCCATCAGAGCTCAGCATGTCTTGTTCGAGGAGCAGTATTCCACATCAAAGGCCAAACACTTGACAATTCTACAAGAGAGCAAAGGAAAAAACTAAGCAACTTCTTTAATATGCACGTAATCCAATTATCACGGCCCGAGTTTTACTCAGTAATAATATACTAAACACTGAACATGGTCTACAGGCAATGAGTCGGCAGAAATATAATATACAAATAATTCTAAGTGCAAAAGACCAACTCAACTACCAACCTCAAGAATGTACCAAAGACACTGGTTTTTGCATGTTCTAAAAATTTTATATGCAATTACTTCACACGACTTTGGATTAAAGAAAGCAAAATGGACCCAAAAGAAAAGGAAATGATGGGAATAATCAAATACAGGAAACACAGCCCAAGGAAGCAAGGTTCGAAGGCTATACCTCGAGATTACCGCAAAGCAACAGCAAAATTCAACAGAGTGTCACCGACCCGGCTAAGATTATGGCTGATGAAACTTCTCAAGAGTCAATCCCCACGTCTTTGAGCAAAGTATAAAACAAACCCAAAAAACTAATCCAAGTTCTTTGTATCGAGGTCAAGCCCAATGGAGGTAGGAAGATCAGTCTCTACATAAATAAGAGAAAATGGCGGGGGAAGGGAAAAAAGGAAAAATTGGGGTAAAAGCAAAACAGATGTCAGTTGTTGTAGCGAAGAGGAAAAGGGTCTCGAGATCTGTGTTTGAAATTGTAAGCGCACGAGCGACAAACAAGAGCGGCGCGGTCCGATAAACAGAAGCCTGTGGCTGTGTGTTGTGCTTCTGCAGCCACTCTGTGCTCGCCTACTTATCTGCAAAGCACACCAATCTATGTAAGCAGCCAATAAAATGGGTATTAGATACATATAAATATATATTCATTATAATGAAGGAAGTTAAATTACATCAAGTTAGAGAAACCCATTTGAACTTTTGAGTACAGGAAGATATGGATCGTGAGGTTTCTGAGAAATAATGCTGATTTAGTGGAGGTAATTCAATGGAAAACCTAACTCAGGGAGAAGTTTTGAAGCCACTTTCCACAATTCAGCCAAACCCAGATGGTAAAATTACAAGAAACGCTCAAATAAAGCCAAATTCCAAAGATCCAGTTGAGAATAAAGAGAGATTTAAGCAATTAAATTATCAAAAGTGAAAAAGAAAAACAGTTGGGTTCAGCTCAGCATCATTATAAATATAATAGCCTTTTTGAGTGCTTCGAAAAGAAGCATTTAATGGCACAAATTACAGCAATATAAAGAGAGAGATGGTGAAAAGAGAAGCAGACACAGAGGGTCTAAGAAAGCTTTCCTCTGCTACAGCCACAAACCATATCTAGTAATGCCCTAAATCATCTAGCCATAGCGAGAAAACAAACACAAAACATACACGTTTATAACTAATCATCCTCTTAATGAACAAAAACCCAACCTAATTTACCTAAAACCAAATACTCGGGACTTGGCCTTTCCCTTTTAACTCCACAACCGCCCTTTAATCAATTCGCCTTTCTATATGTCTCTCTCAGCTGCCATTCTTTTATCAGCTTTGATATAAATTCATTGGGGTTCGTGTAGCAGGGAAAATGTTTTTGTTCATAAATTTAAGATGAAATGGGCTAGGCAAGGCTATATAGACTCTTGTTTCTTGTTACTGGTTTCTGGGTATGTTTTTGTTGGGGGTCTTGTTAATGTTGGCAGAAATAATAAGAACATTGGATTCTGGGTTTTCTCTAATTGGTTCATATATTTACTTGCATCCTTATAGTATATAAAGCTTAATCGAAAAAGGGTCTTCCCCTTTTCCCATTTCCATGATACAGAGCTCGAAATAACCCCAGATTCTCTCAAAACCGATCCATCTTTCCTTCTTCAACCAAACAGAGAAATCTCAAAAAAACTAGCTATTCCTTTCTAAAAATGTCGGTCTCTTTTCGATTAGGTTTTGAGAATACGAATCAGATTCATAACAAGAAACTCACGAGACAACAGATCCAAACCAAAACACAGATCAACAAAGAGATTAAACAAGAAAATAAAAAAACAAAAGCATCACCATATTCTCAGCCCTCTCTCATCTTCCTCTATGAACTTCAAACGGTTCTGAATTCATACAAACAAGATATGGAAGAACCCAAGTTGAGTATACCGCGTCCATTTCTCTATAGAAAAAGAACCAGAAATAGGAAACAGAAAGAAAAAAAAAAAAAAAAAAAAAAAGCAAAAACGAGAGAGATTAAAATATTCACTACGGAGCAGTGAGATAAGAATTTGGGTTCTTTTCTTTTTCTATCTCTTCTCTGTTTTTGACACTCAACCTTTTTTCCGAAGCTTCCAAATTCACGATGATCCGTACCCACCGCTCATCCTGTCCTCAAATCCCTAAATCCCCGATTTCCCATTACATTTTCTAATCCCCCATTGATTAATCTTTACCATAATCCCATTTTAATTAACCCCCATTATCGATGACAAGCAAAAATATGCCTCAAAGAACACAGACAAGACAACCATCAAATGTTAGAATTAATTCTCTAATCTTTATTAAACAAGAATAATTAACAAAGATAAAGAATCAATTTTTATGTAAATGTAACAACTATATGACAATATTTCATTCAACCCATTATTCTATTTCTAGTCCTTGTGTAACTTTTTGTTAGGCAATGACCCAATTCCCTATAGGGCCTCATAATTGAACTATATGCTAAAAATATTAATTAAATAATTAAATAAAACTTAGCATAAATAAATATTTGTGGTGGCTATTATGAAAGTGAAAATTTGTAGGTGTCAAATTAGAAATTTCAAGATCCTAATAATTTAATAAGTGAATGGTCTATATAGAGATAAAGACAATGGAAAAGGGGCTAAAAGTATTATTCTCCATAGAAAGTTAGCAAAACACAAAACCCCATATTTTAATATACTTTTTTTTTTTTTTGGGAACAAATAGGAGGATAAAAAAAAGGTGTTTTTTTTCTTGGTTATTTATTTTTAATTATTATTTGGTTCTTATCCCAAAGAGGATCCCATAATTGTGCA
Source organism: Lagenaria siceraria (assembly GCA_002890555.2). Classification (NCBI taxonomy): domain Eukaryota; kingdom Viridiplantae; phylum Streptophyta; class Magnoliopsida; order Cucurbitales; family Cucurbitaceae; genus Lagenaria; species Lagenaria siceraria. The sequence goes on along the minus strand of CM016485.1, from coordinate 8,990,001 downwards.
ATTTGATTGGTTGGTTAGAGATTATTTTATGAATTTTTAAGGACAAAGTTTATGGGAAAATGTTGCTTTAAAATTATGCAGCATCATTCTGTCTCAATTATTAGAATCATATGTTTAGCAACAGCATCCCCAATCACAAGTTCTGATTTTCCCCATTTTTATTTTTATTTTTATTTTATTTTCCACTCTCTCTCTCTCTCTCATTTTCCATTTCACTGTTCATCTCAATAATGTATTTTCTTTCTGACCCCCCAAAAAAAAGTTTGTAAATTTAGTGGGAGATATAAAAGTGTGGTATCTTTTGGGCATTATTATTTTTTACCCTATAAACAATCCTTAATGAATGGGCAGTAAAAAAAACTACATTGCATAAAAAAAAACAGAGTATTTAAGCAAAAAAACATAAATGTAACACATAAATATGTAAAAAAATTGAAACTTTATGATATGAACTGTGAATTAACTTCATAATTGAACAAACCCATATGAGATTTTAGAGAGAGAAAATAAAAGTATTAGATAGGAGAGAGAAAGAGAGAGAGACTAACTGGTTGTGAAGATATGTAGCAATGGCAGAATTGGCTTCTCAATGGGGAAAATTAAACTGAAAATTCCCAAAAAGGGTCTTCTTTGTGGAAGGTTTTAGAGAGAGAGAGAAGGAGAGAGAGGGAGAGAGGGAATTTAATTTGGGGATGAGTTTAGGGAGGAAAGTGGAATATTTATATGTTGAATGATTTTTTTAAAAAAATGATAATAAAAGAGGAAATAAGAAAGAAGAGAGAGAAAAAAGAGGAGAGAGAAAGTGAGTATTAGAGAAATGGATGGGACCTTTTTTGTTGCATATCTTCTCTCAATCTTCCCTCGATTTCCTCTCTCATTCCAAGCCAAAAACTCCCACGCTCATTATTGTTGTTTTTTCTTTTTTAATTTCATGAATAATTATAAATAACTTTGTTTCATTTTTTACCTTCTCAACATAAGTGAGCCACAATAATGTCCCCTTTTTATAGGTTTTGTCCAACTTTGGTCGTTAAGTACATGTATTGTTTATGCCAAAATCAAATAGGAAAACGATGGACTTTTTCATTGGACATTTTGTTAAGCTCGACTCTTTTGAAGGCAAGCAAACCTAAGTTTGAGCCAAGATTCGAGTGATTGATTCCTTTTTCTAGACCCATTTTAGTTTAATTTTAAAATGCTATTTTTGGCCGAGGAACATCCTATTGGACGTTTTGTTAGGTCAAGATCGAGCATATTTGCTTGTTGCTTAGATGTTATCTTTCATGTTTGACTAAAATGTTATGTGCACATTGTGTTAGAAAATTGAAAGAATTACTGTATTTAATAATTAAGATGCTCGATTGACGTGGAGATCATTTTTATTATCTATTGATCTTTTCATTTTTTTTTTTTGTTTTATAACATGAGTTTCAAAATGGAAAATATTATTCATGAAATTTTAGGGTTGTTTTCAAATATAGAAAAATGAACCAAAATATTTATAAATATAGCAAACTTTTACTGTCTTTCTGCAATAGACTATTACCTATCTCTATCTATAGTCTATCGCAACGTAGATAATAGTCTATCGCAATCTATCGTAAATAGACAGTAAAATTTTATTATATTTGTAAATATTTTCAGCATTTTATTATTTAAAATAATTTTCTAAATTTAGTTACTTTATTTTTTTTATGTAAAACTAATAAAATTTATTTTAAATGTATGTCATAAATACAACAAACAAACAAATAAATTGATGAAGTGTGAGGTTGGGAAATTTTCTGTCAAATTTTTTAAAAAGTATATGGAAAATTTTCCCCTTTTCCCTACCGAACATGCCATTTAAAATAACAATTTTTTTTTGGTGGGGACTCTCCTAACATTTTGATAATTTATATATCATGATCTAAAACATAATTTTTAAAACAAATCAAACAAAACTAGAGTTTTATTTTATGTTTTTATATATGTATTTAGTAATAGATTCAAAATTTTAATTTTAATTTAAACATCAATTTAAAATATATTTGATAATATAATTATAAATCATAATTGATAGTTACACACTAAATATTAGATTGAATATAGACTATTATTAATTAATTTACAAATAATTTTATAATATTCTGATAATACATTATATTAATACATGTGTTAATTTAACAAAAATGAATAGAGGTTATAATATGAAATATTATATTTATTAAAAAAATTAATCTTTTTAATTTAATCCTACCTTTTAAAATTTAGAGTTCAAAATTTGGATATGTTAAAAATATAAAAATGTTGTTTTCAAAGTTTGATCTATCACAAAATCTAACAATTACAAATTTTAAAAATAGCTTTAAGAAATAGAATATAGATTACTTACCCAAAGCATTTATCCAATATAGTGAATTTGAAAATATAAATAAAAACTTATATTGTTCGCCAAACAAACTCTTTATTTAAAAACAAAAATTTAAAGTGATATGGAGACTTGATAGTGAAGCTATAAGGAAAATGGAAAATTGCAATGGGTGGCAACTTGAATATGCTATTTCGTAGTTGTGTCACCTATATTTGATATTTTGCAAATATGGCAAAAACTTCAAATCTAGATTTCTAATTATTTTTTATTCCACATTTGCTCTAAACAATCAATTGACAGAGAGAGAGGAAAGCAGCAATCGGCAACCAGCGACGAGGAGGTGGAGTGGTAGCCGACAACAAATGGTGTGGAGCAGTGCTAGTTGGTAAAAGAGAGAAGTTGAGGAAAAGAGAGAGAAAGAGAGAAGCGACAGTCAACAGAGGTAAGTAGCAGGGAGGTGAAGCGGTAACCGACAGCAAATGGTGTGGATGAGTGCTGGATTGGTGAAAAGAAGATGTCGGGGAGAGGAGTATAAACGAGTGAATATTTATAAATTTATCAGCAGTATCAAGTGTATATTTATCATGGATCAAGTTTATCAGCGATATAAACAAGTGAATATTGATAAATTTATCAGCAGTTTATCATTCACGTGCATCATTGTTAAGTATATAAAGTTTATCAACCGTATAAACGAGTGTATGATTGACAAGTATATCAAATATATCTATCAAGTAAGTGCCCCTAGCAAAATCAATAGTATAAGAATTAAAATAAAAGTTTTAAAAATAAAGTATAATTTAAATTTCAAATTCAATTGATTTTTCTCTTCGTTGTTGAAAAAAAAAAAAGTTTCCATATCGACATACTGTTATTATGGTGACATTTTATGGGACCTGACTCATTTCTCCCACTTTTCATTTTCACCAATAAATAAAAAGGACATAAAGATTTGGACAGTCACCTTGATGTTCAAATTTTTTTTTTCCTTATTTTTTTTTCACTTTAATATAATCTGATCTGTTAAAAAATAAAATAAGCACTGGAATTTGTCAAAATATATATATATTTTTTTTATTTTTTTTATATAAAAAAAAACTGTCCATATCGATCTACCCATATGCCCAAATAATTTATAGGGTTTCAAAATTAAAAAAAAAACATAATATATGCAAGTCTTTTAACCTAGACCAAAAAAAATCTCAACTTCTCATCATTTCATTTAATAAAAGTCTACTGTATTTATCAACTCAAGCTTAACTCAATTGGTTAGGTATATTCTGTCGATTAAGTGGTCAAACATTTGAATACCATCAACTCTCTATGTTGAAGAAATAAAAAATAAAAGAGAGCTTAATCAAAATCAGGAGAACGTATATATTGCATGTTTTATGTGAATAATTGATAAAGAACCTATCGACTACTGTCAACCAAAACACACATACTCCAATAATGGCAAGAGTTTACCTCTCTTCTATAAGTTTTTTTTAGTACACAACAAATGTGAGACATGTCAATTAATTATCGTGCTAAAACTATGTTTATATATTCTTACAAGGGTTTATATTTTAATTTTCGCGTTAAATTTATGATATAATATAATTTAAATTATTTTGATCATATAAAATGAAAGAGAGAAAGAGTGTGACAACAAAACAACAAGGACTAATTGATAAGAAATTAGGGTAAAGAAAGAAGAAAATAACTACATGTTTAGCACAATATTGATTAAGAATAATATTAATGAATTGAAACACTTGGGCATGGCCTTCCCTTATTAATTGTAATGACATGTTTGGTTTGTTAATAATTAATATTAAAGAAAAAAAAAAAAAAAAAAAACCAAAGTTCCCCACTTTCACATGCCTTATTGTTTGTATCTCTTCAACACCTACTTGGACTTTGCTCTCAATCCTTTGACTTAGGGATTTTGCACTTTCTGCCAAATCCCACACAAATCCCAACATTTAATTAATTACATTTTTTTTATAAAAAAATTTCCTTATTAAACCATATTGAAAAAGTCTTTGGTGTCCATTTTTCAACCAAATGATTTTTAAAATTTTCAATTTGGGTTGCCTTTTGGATGCTTCACTGGCAATTTTTTTGTTGTTGGATCTCACTCATCCAAAAGGTTTGATATTGTTTTTCATTTTTTTTTCTTGGGTTTAATTAATTAATATTTTGTAGATTACAAAGATTTGTAAGGTTCATTAATCAACATTTTTGAGAGATTAAACAGCTAAATCATTATACCAAAATGAGAGAGAACATGTGCTCATATATATTTAGTCTACCTAATTTATGATATTCTCTAAAAAAAACACCTGACAATATCATACCCACCTGAAATTTTTCAATAATTTAGGATTTTTTTTTTTTTGAAGAGCAATGATCTTGGAGAATCATTGATATTATTAATTAAATACCCATTTCATAACTTTCTTTGTTTTCCCTTTTTTCAGCTTCCCATCTGTTTTCTTTGTCTTATTTCTTATCAGTGTGTTTAATATAAGATTAAAAAAAAAAAAATCAAAGAGATACTTGTAATGATCACTTAATTTAAAATTTTATGTCAAGATAATAATGCAAGCACCCTCTAGATATAACTTAGAACAAAAAATAAAAGATAATCACAGAACAAAAAGCTGTTGTTTGGAAATGTTTTTTTTTTTTAAATACTGAGAAAATACTAGCAAGTATCACTATAAATCTAGTGACATTTATATTCCAAAATTAAAAATAAATCATATAAACTGAATAACAAGAATGTTATTTTATTTTATTGAGTTCAAAATGTTATTTGATTTATTTATTTACTTTTTGGGAGGAAAGCAATAATGTTATTTAACCGATCATAAAGTTGAATATGTCGTTTTTATTGAATTTAATTTTCATTATAATATATATTTTTTAGATTGTTTCTTAAAATCAATTATTTTCTTTATAATTGTTTAAAGGAAAATTCACACGATTATATTCGAAAAATAATATTGCGAAAACTTTTTAATTTCTAAAACTCCATATAGAAAGAACAGTGGTTGTCAAGTTTTTTTGAGTTATGTGGTTTTTATTAAAGAAGCTTTTTAATTACGTTAATAAAAATATTTAGGTGCTCGTTGAGCTGCATCTATCTTTATACATTTTAGGGAGTTGTCTAATAAAAAACCGTCATGTGACAGTTTTATATTTTTCTAAAAAAATGAATTTTTTAATTTTTTTTTTTTTTGTAGGTATAAAAATTGAGAGTATGAGATTAAGCAGACGGTACCTAATCATTGCTCTTATGTTAATATCTATTTTTGTAAAATTTTTAAGTGAGGAAAACAAAACTACTCATAATTTAGTAATTTTGTCAGATTGCACTTAATCCTTGCTCCTATGTTAATATCTATTTTTGTAAAATTTTTAGGTTGGAAAATAAAGTTACTCATAATTTAACAATTTTGAAATTTTCTTCCTTCTCTTAGCGTTATGTTTATCTTTCATTCGAAATTGGAAGTTACACTTAGGTTGGTTATTGGTGGTGATCCATGTTTTTTCATCTAAAAGCAATGGTCCTTTTTATTAATTAATAAATTGTCATGTTAAGAATAAAACAAATCATTAAATCAATATCCATCTAATCAAAATGATATCATAGTTTTTTTTTTCCATTTTTTTAATACATAACTATCATCAAGTGATATTTATTGAGTTTTTTTTAATAATAATAATAAAAAAAAAAGAGTGATTCGATTGGATTTGACCATGTAATCGGTTTTTAAACGCCATGGTTAGGATGTCATGTTGCAATTTGCATTATATATTTTTCAAGTTTCAAAATTTAGGCCCACTTGATTTTTATGAAATGATAGAAATGATGTTTTATTTTTAAATATAAAAAATTATATAATTTTAATATATTTTTGTTTTTTTTCTCTTCAAGTATAATGTCAATCAGTATCTCACTTTAGCTTAATTTTAATAAAATTTCAAAACTTAGCATAAAGGATTTTATTTGATTGTGTTCTTGCATTTCTGCCTTACTTAAATTACAGCAAATAAGATTTAATACCATTTTTTTTTATCAAAACCAAATTAAATAGTAATTAAAATTTTGAGTTCTACAACAAAAACTCGTGAAGGTGGTGATTTAAAACCCCGATGTTTTTATTCAAATTAGAAGAAAAGGAGAGTAAATTCATTGGTTTTTCTAAAAAATAGAACTTGCTAATATCGAAAATCATAGAGATAACATTAAATAAAATACCATAAAGCTAACATATTATGTATTCTAGAAAAATATAGACGTGAAATAAAAGTTAATGTTTGAGAAATTTACCGAAACGTGAGTATAATTCAACCAACCTAAAATATGTTAGACGTACAATTATGAAAAAAAAATTCAAATGTTATTTTGATCTATGTACTTTGAAGTTTGGGTTGTTTTCAAATATAAAAAAACGAGTCAATATTTATAAATATAGAAAAATTTCAATCTCTATCTGCGATAGACCGCGATATACTTTTATCGCTCAATAATAAAAGTCTATCGCAGTCTATCAGATAGTGAAATTTTTCTATATTTGTAAATAGTTTTATATTTTTTCCATTTATAATAATTTTTCCTTTGAGTTTCTATATACTTTCAAAATGTCTAATTTTAGTTTTTTTTTTTTTTTTTTACTTTTAATAAATCTTAATTTAGTCCCTACTACTAGTTTATGGTTAATTTTTTCAAACAAAATTTTATTATCTATAACACTCGTATATTTTGGAAACATATTCATATATTATATTTTCCTTCATGAAATTATTATTATTATTATTATTGAACCAACTTCGATGGACTAAATTTAAGATTTATATAAAGTATAGAGGTTAAAATTGCACATTAAACAAACAAAGTTCAAAACACTAGACCAAGATGATATTTTAACTAAAAAAATCTTGAGAAATGTATTGATTATTAAGTTTTTATTTTATTTTATTTACTTTTTGCTTTTCCAAAATAAATCTGTTAGGTACGTAAGATTTTCTTGTGAGCTCGCATTCAAATTTGGAAGAATAATTTATAATAAAATCATATGACTCCTTCTCATTTAATAAAGATATTTATTACGACCCCAATTAATTATAAGGATACGGATACCTTGTAATTTGTATATGGATTTTTTTTCCTTTCCCTTCCTCCCTTCAACGAGCAATGAGAAATCTGTAGCCGTACTAATTTGAAAAATAACATTCCATGCAAAATAATAAATGAAATTGTACTAGTCTTGAATTTGTTGATATAGCTCAATTAATATACGAATATGTTAACGACTAAAAAGTATACGGTTTGAATCCTCTCTTTTCTATTGTACTACAAAAAATAATGGTCTTATATTTAATATAATGAATGGTCATAGATAGACTCATATATATTGGTCTTGATCAAAAGTATTCTTCTAATTAAACGACAAGTGAGTGTGAGAGATTTGAACTTCTAAATCATGCTTAGATTATTGGTTGGTCTTGATTAAATGTTTTATTTTTAAGGTCAACAATTTGCAAGGATGAGAGATGGAGTCATCAATCTTTAAAATGGTAATTGATGTCTTTGTTTTTATTAAACTAATGTTGGACATTTTTATAGAAAATTAAAGATTTTTTAATGAAAATATAGTGATGAAAAAACAATAAACATTAATTTTAATTCTTTTAAATTTATTAGTAGACATTAACCCCTAATATTGAAAATGAGTATTTATTGAAAAATCAAAATTAAAAGTTTAAATCTTGAAACTTAGAGATGAAATTGAAACAAAACTCAATTCTCAAGGATAAAATTGTAATATTTTAAAATTTATGGACTAAATTGAAATCTAATTCAAAACTAAGTGTAACATTTTGAAATTTAATAATCAAACAGTAACTAGACTCGAAATCTAAAAGCCAAAAAAGTATCCTTTTTAAATCCACCTCTAATTAATAGTTGGATCGACCCCTCTCGCTCTCTCTCTCTCTATTTTAAGCTCTTTATATTTTTGGTTTAATAATACTTGAGTAAAAAAAAAAAAAAAGAAATTTTAGTGAAATAGACTCAAAAGTTATTTGCAGATATGGGTCAAATAATGTTGTTGAACTTTTTAAGCCATTGGATGAATTATTCCATTTAAATAATAAACATTATAGTCTAATGTTTCATGAATTGCACTTGAACTAAAAAAGTTTCTTACACGCTCCCATATTTAACTTGCTTTTTAACTTTTTTCAATGGAAAGTTTGATTAAATAATTAATTAATACTGAATACATTAATCATAAAACTCTAAAGTTCTTTTTTTTTAAAAAAAAAATTGGGACAAAATTATAAAGAGACAAATGAAGTAAACGTGAAGAACCATAAACCCTTTTTAACTCCAAAAAGTTCAATAACCCATCTTTGACTTTCAAATTTTTGTTAGGTTAAAAAATATTTTTTATCCATAAATTTGTATGAAATTAATAATTTAGGTCCACTTTTATGATAATTTGGGCTCGTTTAGTAACTATTTTCTTTATGAAAATTAAGCCTATTTTCTCACATTATCATGGTTGAATTATTAGTCAAAGTACAAAAAAATTAAAAGCTATTTTTTTAGTTTTCAAATTTTGACTTAATTTTTAAAAATATGGGTAATATGTAGATGAGAAAGCAAGAAATTTAGGGAGTGTGAAAGATGTTTGCAGACTTAATTTTCAAAAATTAAAAATAAAAAAACAAATGGTTGCCAAAGTGAACCTTGGTAATTTTTAGTTTTAAGTTTTTAAAAATTAAGTCAATAAACAATCCTACTTCTATTTTTTTTATCTACTTTCTACCAATATTTTTAAAAAACGTGCTAAATTTTAAAACTTAATAATAGTAGTTTTTAAATACTTGTTTTTGTTTTTAAAATTATGTCAAGAATTCAACTCTTTTACTTTAAAATAAATATATGAAAATCATGGTAAAAAATTGAGAGAAAATATATTTAATTTTTTTTATAAAAAAAAAAACCAAATGATTATGCCAAACGGAGCCTCAATCTATAAACTTTAATTTTTAATAAATTTATTGTATGTGCTTTTCAATTACTTGCTACACTTTATCACACACGGTGAAAAACTTGACCAAAAGCAAGTGTTTTTCTTTTTAAAATCATGTAAAAACAACTCTATTTTTCTAATTTACAAACATATTTGGTCTCCAATTAGTCTATTATAGTTAATATACGTAAGAAATTTCATTAAATTTTAATAATATTTTATATATAACAATGACTAAATTGTTACATTACAATAAAATTGAGATACTAAATCGTTACCTAAAATTTAAAGTATAATAGTTAGATCATTGACTAAATTATTAATTCAATGGAAGTTGAACAATCTTTTAACCTTTTCCATTTGAACATCATAAACCAAACCACACTAGCAATAATAACCCTAATAAAGATGAATTTCATTTTTTTACTCAAATTATTTAATTTAGGAATTTATTCCCTTCAAGCTCAAAAGTGCATATAATAATATTAGACCTATCTCTTCTTTTCCCTCTCTAAACAAAGTGAAGAGGGACAAGTAGTTTCCTTTTGGCTTATATTAGATTGACAAAACCTCAAATCAAAAGCAAAATCCATATAATAATAATTAATCATCATCAATTCCAAATCCCACCTCTCTAATTCTTCTCCAACAAAATAATTACCCCTATGCTATTCAAGGCAAATTAAATTAAGCCCTTTGTATCCCAACAGTTCCCACACTTCCTTCAAAAGAGAAATTATATTAATAATCAACAATGATACTTTTTTTTTCAAATTAAGTAAATTAAATAAAAATCCCAACTTCCAAGAAAGAGAGTATAAAAAAGTGTGTGTTGTTTTTTTTTAATGTGTTGGATTATTGAAGAAATCTATATATATATATATATATTAAAAATATATTGGTGTAATTGAATTGATTTTAGAAGACAAAAAAAACAAAACAAATTAGGGTTTTGGCAAAGATGAGCATAAATAAACAGTAAGTTTGGTTTTCATGTCAACAAGGAAGCTGCAAAATCTCATGCTTCCCTTAAAAAAGAAAGCCCTTTCAAACAGTGTATTCTTCTTTTTTGCTTCTCTATCACGCGGTTTTTCCTCCTCATCTGTCTCTATCCTAAACCCTTCCCATTGCCAAGAACTCTCTTCTTTCTTTTTCGTTTCTGTTTGATTTTCGCTCGATCGGTCCTATTCGATTCTTATATATATACGTTACTCTTACATCATGGAGTTTCAATTCTAATATCAAATTCAATGTATGTGAGTTAAGATACAATTTTATGAGTTGGACGTTGTTGAGAAACCTCACGCAACATCTTTGATTACCATCTAGTTTTTAGTTAAATTAAAACTAATTTTTTAATCAATTTTAAAAATTTTTATTTTTTGTTTTTTGAATCTGACTAAAAAATCAAAAATTTCTTGAGAAGAAGGATGATAGTAAAGAAAGTGGAAAAAAAAAAGATTTGGTGGAGAGCATGAAATTAAGTACACTTTAGACTGCACCTGATCATTTAAAAAAAATGTGAAGAGGAAATTAACGAGCACCATTTTTTGAAAAAAACATAATTAAAAAGTGAATAAACAAATTCCTAAAAAAATACAAATATAATCAAAGAAAATACGAGTGAAATTTGAGTGAGGTAGTAGTATAGGATATAGGTTTTTATTTTATTTTTCCCCCTAAGGAATTAATAGGGGTATTTAGATGTACTATTTGGTGGGAATAATATATATATATATATATATATATATAATTTTTCTCACGATTAAAATGAGATGATGAAATCGTCATGTGGGAGATCTTTTGTGACATGTGAAGACGAATTGAAGACTCCAATATTGTGTTTCATATTATTTACTCATGTCATGTTTGTGTATTCATAAGATTTCTTATTTGATATCACGAAACCGTGTCACACTTAATTTGATGATTTTTTTTGTTTCCAATTATGTAGATTGAGATTGAAGAAGGATTATATAACATAATGTTCACATTTTGTTTTAAAACATGTTTGAATTAGAGATAATAAAATAAACAAAATAAGGAAATGAATAAAAAATTCATTTACAAAATTATTATTTTTCCCATTAAAGATGTTTTACAGTCAATTCTCAATAATTTTAAAGACATCAATAACTATTTCATATGATTCTCACTCTAAACGCTATATTAAAAACAAAATTCTTACAAGTAAACGAAGTGGTTTTTTTTTAATATATATATAAATAAACAGTTATCAAAGAAACTCTGTTTTTTTTTTCTTTAATGTATATATGTACTATTGTTATTATATTTTTATTGGAGTAATATATATATATATATATATTTGTTTATTGTGAAAAGACGAATGATTTTTTTTTTTTCAATATAACGCGCTCAATTAGGTATGTGAAGATATGTACGTGTTTTTTTTAGTATAATAAGAGTGGGAGATTTGAACCACATATTTCATAATCATTGCTAACACATAATATATATCAATTGAATTGTACTTGTAAACTATACAATATGTACCGTTAAGGCCTAAGTACAAATAGAGTGTATTAAATATTTATCAAATAGACAATAAGCACAATTTAAATTTGTAATTTTTTTTTTTTACATTTGTTCAAATGGCCAATCTTATGCATCAATTGAACTTAAATTTGTGCCACGCTTGAATTTTTAATGATTGGTATTAAAGGATTTTTACTTTATTATTATTAAAATTAACTGGTGAAATTAGCAAAAATTTATTAAAAAAGGAAAATTGAAACACTTGTTCAGGTATAGAAATAAAATCAATGAAGTTGAGAGCTCGCAGTGTAAATTGATATATCATGTCATATTTAATTCGAAGATAGTTTTTTTTTTTTTTTTTTTTTTTTTTTTTTTTTTTTTTTTTTTTGTAAATTTAGAATAAAATCCTATTAAATAAAAACATTTCTACTAAATGTCATCTAATATTAGCTTTTCAATCGGAGTATTGGTCGAAATAGTCAGCTTTTAAAATAATATTGATTGATACCTTGTCTGATGAATTGCTCAAAATGTAATATCGTTAGTTAGAAAAACATAATTAACATTTTAGACAATGAACAAATAAATAATTTCGTGAATGTTTTTTCTTTTTTTAAAAAAAAATTAATGAATGTTTATTAAAGTCTAATTTTAGTATACCCACCTAATTAATGCATGTGTTATTAACTGAGAAGTCAAAGATTTAAATTTCTCATTCTAACTTAAAAAAAAATCTAATGCATCAAACTTGAATATGTTATTCATATTTTTTTTCCGAAATTTTTTCTAAATTTCGATGTAATAGATAAACATGTTTTTAGGGGATTTGAAACAGAGATTTTGTATATTAATTCAAATTATGTATTAGCCTTTCAATAAAGAAAATTGATATTTACTAAAAAAAAAAAAGTGTAATATGAGCATTTATAAACGTGTGAGGTGAGACGGCGTGATGGCCGGATCATGTTCCGTTTGAGAGTCCCATCATATAACCGTGACGTGAAAACTATAGTTAAGACTCTGACTATTTCTTTTTTCTTTTTTTGTTTTTTCATTTTTCATTTTACATTTTTTTAGAAGGTTAAAGAAACAATCTTGGCTTCCAACTACCATAATAATATTTCAACGTGCAACAATTCAGTCATTATATATTTAATTTTATAATCATTTAATAATATGTAATAATTTAGTCTATATACTTTAATATTTATAACAATTTAAATGTTTACGTTAAATAATTTCATCAAATGAAGTGTCTATTTGTATTATATTGATTTAATTTTTAAAATTTATAAATACATTTTGTTCCATTCAATTTATCAACCTACAGATATAAAAAATCTTGTTACGTTTATTAACCACATGTTTTACGATGGAGACTAAATTATTGTCAATTTTAATGTATAATAATTAAAATGTTATGTATAAAATTTAAAGACTATGGACTAATATGATATAAATTAAAATATAGGGACTAAATTGTTATAGTGTAAAAAAAAAAATACTTTTAATAAAGTTAAGGAATAAGGGATATAAAGTATTTTTTTAAAACTTTTTTTAGAATGAAGGTTCTAACACTTTTTAACATATGGCAACAACAAATATTGTATTAAAAAAACATTAAATAAATTCTCATGGCCTAGTTTGATAAGCATTTTATTTTTAAAAAATGAGCCTAATTCAACTGACTTAATTATCACTTTAAAGTTAGAAATTCGATTTTCTCATAAATTATATTTGAACGTTAAGACATGTTTGAAGTAATTTTTTAAATACTAAAAAGAATTAAGTACAAAAAAAATGTATTTTTTTTAAGTAATTAGGAAATTATTTAATGAAAACTCTAACTTTACCTATAGTTATTTACTTCATTGTTATTTTTTTAAAAAGAAAAAAAAATCAAAATCTAACCCAGATTTTAAAAACTTGGAAAGTAGTTTTCAAAAACATAAAACTTAAAAACAAATGATTATCCAAGGAGGTTGTCTAAATAATTTTTTTTGTTAAAAAGAAAAATCTCTAACACATATATTTGAATATTCAAATTTCAATCTAACAGTTATTTTAAATAATAATAATAATTAAAAAAAAAAAAAGAAGTTTTTGAGGGTTGAGTGTGTGGATGGTGCGCTGACTTGGTAGAGAAGATGTGCTGACTATGAACTAATCACGTTTTTATTTATTTAATTTTAAAACCATTTATTTTTTAAAAAAATATATATATATATATATATATATATATTTATCTCAAAGACATGACACCAACGATGGGGATGAAATAAGAGACAGTTTGAAGATCCTTGTCAGTCAATTATATATCATTACATATTCCCCCCTCCACAAATATTTCTTCTCAATCCTTTCACTTATCAATATATATTTTTTTTAATACAATTGTTAAAAAAAAATTGGTTGAATTAAAAGATATGAAATTTGATCATCTCATTTTTACATACCTGTATTGAACTAAAATAATAATAATATTAATATAAACTTTTTTCTTACATTTATTAAACATTTTCTCTTATTTTAAGCATGCTTGAGTTCAACTTATTATCATTAAAGTTGGAATTATTTAATTAATATCGTAATTAGTGTCATAATTATTTTATCTAATTCAAAATAGATATTTATAGTACAATATTTTTTTATTATTTAAAAATACTCTTCTACTAAAGAATTTGACCACTCTCGTAAGTATTCAAAAGTGACATCATTAATTATTATTATTTTTATGGTAAAATCTAAATTATCTTCAATTTGTAGCAATATAAATGTCACGTGTGTTAGATTTAAAACTCGAAACATTAAAAAAAAAAAGTCTTTATATCACATCGTATTTTTCTTAGCATAATAAAATAATACCTTTTTTTTTTATTATTATTATTTTTTTGCAATCTTAACCCACCACCCCCACTAGCCTATTGTCTCTTTGCCCCTAGGTTCTCATAGTTAAGTTGCTCCTCTTTTTCACTACACTATAATTTCCTATATCTTCATAGCATTTCAATTATAATAATAATATAGCTTATTTTCTCTTGATATTGATACAGCACCAATGCTGTATAATATTTTATTCTTTATTTGTTCCATTCAAGAGAAATTCTATTTTTTTTTTTAATTTTTTTATGAAACGTCAAATAGTATGTTAAATTTATATTTAAATAATCAAAGAAATGCTTGATATCCATTTATTTTTCATTGGAATGATTCACACGATAATATCTTATTGTTGTCAAATTGTGAGCCATTAAAAATTAGATAGGATTGAGAGTCTATGTTTATAATAATCTACTTAATCTTAAATTCCTTGTAAATGTATCTATATACACAATTCATTTAAATAGTTAAAAATAACTCCACGAATTTAAATTATATTATACTCTCTAATTAAACTAAAAGAATCTATTTCGTTTTGTTCCTAATTTCAACATTTTTGTTTCTTTTTTATATCTAAATCTTGCATGATGAAGATCTAGTTTGGATTTTTGTACTTGTACTTCAATTTTCATATTGCATTTAATTAAGATTTTAGGCATTTGTTTCAATACTTCAATGCCAAATTTAATGCATGTGAAAAGTATTTAATAACTTACAAAATCTTCGACTAATGTCAACTATATAACCATAATAGAAATGAAGAGTGATTATGAATCTTAAATAGTGACTATAACCATATAATTCTAAAGTGCAATAGTAATAAGAAGCAAGAAATAACTAACACGTTTATTCTATGTAATAGAGAATTATACCACAAAAATCAACTTAATTAAAAAAACAATTTTCTATAATTTGTCCTTAAAGTTGACGTGTTCACTCATTTTAGAATAATTTTTTTTTCTGTTCAAATTTCAATCATATTTAAATTACCAATTGGTATCATTTCGTTGATGCATACATAATATTTTTTCAAGTCACAAAAAGTTTACCTGATATATATAAATTATATCCGTACATCTTACATGACAAAAAGAATTTTTTTTTTAAAAAAATATAAATACAATGGATATGTCCCTCAAATGTTTTAAAAAGCTTCTAAATTAGACCCACATTTATAGATGAAGAATGATGGAATGGAAGGATAAGAATTCAAATATTCTTCAACAAAAATGGAAAAAAAAAAAAAAAAACATAAAGGAGTGAATTACTCCTTAATGATTGAACTAAATTTAAGAAATTCTTTGAATCTATCAATTATCTTTCAATTATAAAACACTATCATTCATGCAAAGTAAGGAATCCAACCACATGATTAGTGTCATCTGATTCAAAATGACACATTATTTTGAGGCACAACTTAAAAAATTATGGGTTTAATTTAATATAATTTTTATTGGCAACTTTTTTTTTTTTCACTTTCCAAATATTAGTAATATATAAATTTTGTTGATCGAGGATTGAGTTTTATACATGCAATATCCGAGTGACATGTCTACGTGTCCATTCATATTAGTAAAACAATAATTTAATGATATAACAAATATTAGGTTTATGAACTTAAATATTTTTTTAGTGTAAAAAGCCTAACTGAAAGGTTTCAATACATTAAACATAAAATTAAAAAATATTGAAAGTTTAAATTATGCAAAAAATACTCCTTAACTTAACTTTACGATATGCTACAATTATATATTTAAAATTTGAAAAGTTTCATTTTAGCTAGTCAGTTTTAATATCGTTTTAAAGATATTCTTTGACAATTTTTTTTCTTAAAATAATTGATGAAAATCGAGACAATAGTCGATGTGTAAAATCGAAAAACATACCCAATACTATTTACAACCATCATTCACGTAAATTGATGTATAAAAATTAATCATATGTAGACAACATTATTTATGATAATAAACTTTTGAGTTGAGACAAATGGAAAAATCAATTTAATTAACTCAAATTTAAAAATTAAGTTATAAATTAAATGATGTCACACGTTATACGTATACCTTTCAAATCTTTATATGCATCAAGTTTACGTCAATTTTTAACGGTTAATCTAAAACCTTTCCAAACTTAAATATATAATTGAAATTTCAAAGTACAAAGATATGATAAATATAGTTTAACCTAATTTTAAAATATCAAGGGCCATTAAATAGATTTGGAAAAAAAAAAAGTACAAGGTGGATGGTAAACAATAATTAAAAAGTTAGTTTGGAATCTTTGGATATGAATTGATATGATATGATAAGATATTAATTAATAATTAATAATTAATAATGTGGTTTATTTTTGGCAGAAAAATTGTGGAGTGATGTAAAAGAAAAGGTGATGGGGGTGTGGTTTTGACCTTGGAAATGATAAAATGAATTTTGTGTACGGAAATGGCCGTCGTTAAAGGAGTCGTCGGTTGCAGTAAATGACATGGCCGACATCAACCACGTCAACTCAACGACAAGACTTCCTCGCAAGTCTTTATCAACCTAATCATGGAATTACATTTTCTACTCTCAATTCTTTTTTTTTTTTTTGTTTTAGATAATTTATGAAAGAAATATGAAAGAAAATAGGTAAAAATAGTAAATATTATAAGAAATAGAGATTTAAAAGAGTAATAAGTAATTAATTATATGTTATAATAGTTAAAAATGTCAAACCATTATAATTTGAAGCCCAAGTAGTGGGTAGGTTATAATAATCCACACTCCATCAAATTGAAGTTGGGAGCCAAACAACTTCTAAATATGAATGGAAACAAACAATCATAAATTATATCGATCAAGTTGTTAATAAAGGTTTATAGTTTAAAATGGATAAAATCACTTTTGTCGTGTTTAAAATCATCCCGAAACATATCTTTAATCACTCAAAATCAATTCATTGTTTAATTTTACATTTTTAAACACATTTTTCATTCTATTAGAATTGATTTTGAATGATAAAAAAGTTTTTTTTTTTTTTTTTTTGTGTAATTTTGAAAACGACATAAATGATTTAAACTACTTTAGAATCACTCATAAAAATGTTTTTAGTGCGTCGAAGAAAATATCATCAAAAGTATTATTATTATTTTTTGGTAGTGACACTAATCATACCATGAATCTAACTTAATATAATCTTTTTGTAGCACATTAAGATGCCTTTTTTGTACTTCTTCAACTCTAAACTAGCTCGTCTTTACAATAACTAGCTAGTCTTTTCAATTCCTGTTTTTCTTTTCTCTCTAACTCAAACACTTTAACTAAATTGGTGTATGTAAGCCAAATCAAAGTCACTATTAATGAAATTATGCAAGTTAATTACATATGCTAAATTGTTAGCTATTAAAGTTCAAAGACTAAATTGTTATAAAATTGAAAATACATGTACTAAATCATTACTAATTCAAATTCAAGTTGCTATTATTTTGAAAGTTGAGGGACCAAAAGTGATTTTTAACCTACAATTTTTATTTCAAGATGAATTAAGAAGTACTAAAACAGAAACATAACTCAACTAGCATAAAATTTTTCCTATCGATCTCGAGATTAAAAGTTTGATTTCTCCGGGTTAACAAGGGAACAACACTTTCTTACCCCTCCTTTTTTTTCATTCCACCATTGTGTCCTTGGATAATGGTGCAAATTTGGATTTATAAATGTCGAGCCCAATGAATATATATATAGGCCTGAGGATTATCCAAGTTTATGAGTATAAAGAGAGGCAATGGGCTTGGATTGGATGTGACACTTTCTCTTCCTTATCATTATATTATGAAAAAAAATCCATTTCACTAGTTGATGTGCTTAAACTTTGCCAACATTAACATAGCTTACATTATTGGTGATAATCATAGTCGGTTGGATTTTATAAAATAAGGAACCAAATCCATGTTTAATAAAGTAAAAAGCCAATTATTTTTATTGGTTTGGTTTCTGATTTTGGGCTCAATTGAGCATTTTCCATTTTCCATTTTCAAACTCAAATTTGTTTTACTCAATAGTTTTTTTTATTAAAGGAAAAACCCAAATAATTTTGTTTTACTCAACCTAAAATTTGGACTATTTATTTTTTTAGATTGAAATTGCGCTTTTTTTCTTTCTTTCTTTTCTTTTAGATAATAGTAAATGAGTCTTTTTTTCTAAATAAATATACGTATGCACCAAAATAATTAATAAAAACAAAGGTAATAATATGACCGTTCATACAACATAATAAAATACTAATAATAGACTGTTTATCTAAATTTAAAGGTATATATACTATCGGTTGAGTCTGTTTTTACTGATTTTTTTTAAAAAAAAACCTCCATCTAAATCAATAATTTTTTGTTATCTCTAAAAACAAATTAATATGTTCAATTTTACACTAAAAACCGAATCAAACCAATAAAAAAATTTGTATATATTGACCCATACTTACATAACAGAAAGGAATAAAAAGATATGAATCTGTAAAATATTAAATAAGAAAAAGCTTTTATATTTTTTAAGTAAAGAAAATAATAAAGTAAACTTGCTCTCATTGAGAGTGGAACTCAAGACCTCCCGCTTACTAAACGGGTGCTCTAACCAACTGAGCTACGAGAGCAGATGTTTTTTAACATCTTTTTTTTGTACAATATCCGTTAAATATACGAGTAAAAGCCAGATTTCGGATTTTACATTTTAACAATAATAACGATAATAATATTAGTTATTTTTTAAAAAAAGTATATATTAGAGTTTATTTTGGGGATTTCGAGAAAGCAACCTTTTTCAAATGCATAATCATCTTAGTAATCCTTTTCAAATTTATCTTTGGTCACTAATTATTACGAAGAAAAAAGAAAACCCTCCCCAAGTTTAATGATTTCGAGTTTATTTTGTTTTAATCCTCCTCATAAATATTTTTTTAATTATTTAATCGGAAATTAACATAGGTACATTTTTATTCACTTATTTGATAAAGTAGATGTGGTTGTGACTCTATTTCATATATCTTAGTTTTTTTGGCCAATGATATAATATATCTTTATTATTTTAATAATAATTGAAAATCTAATCACCAACAACGTAATTAAGATTTCGTTTGATAACCACTAGTTTATATATATTTGAAAATTAAGCTTGTAAATACTATATATACACTACTGTCTAACAAAATAAGACTTAAGTATTTAGAGTTTTCATTTTTTATATGTCTTTGATGAATTTCTATGAAACATTGTGACTTATCTATAGTTGGTTACAACTGATAATAACATTTGACAAAATGATTGCAACTTAATATTAAATTATCTAATTTATTATATATACAAACATTCATTTGTGAGTTTCTTTATTTTTGTATAAAATTGGATAAGAATCAAAATGTTTTTTTTTAAGAGAATATTTTTTTTTTATTATATCTATAAGTTGTTTGGTCCACCACTACGCGTGACAACCCGCCTGACCCTACAACATTTAGTTGTCAAGCAAACTTGTAGAATATTAAATATCTTAGGTTAGTGACGACCATATATTAGATGACCCTCTAATATAGCCATGCCCTTTATTGACCAATTAGGCCAATCGACGATCGTTAGTACATAGTAAATAAATTATGAAAAAAGAAACACAATTATCAAAAACACAAAATCAAAATACTTGTTATCACCAAAAAGATAATCACATAAAACTGAGACTCTTTACGTCATATTATATCTCTCCAAAGTGGAAACAATAGATTTGAAAAATATACGTAAACAAAGACGAGACTAGACGTAGATGAATCAAATAAAAAATAATGCTATTATTTAGTATGAAAGGCTTTATACACATGATCCATGAACCAAAAGAATGGATTCTTCGAAATTATAGACATAATATAAGAGGAGGCCGGTGGGGGCTGATGTGAAGGAATGGATGATTGGCTTACCCCACACGCACAGATGCCAAGGGGCCGGGGGCCTTTGCCTTTGCCTTTGCGTTTGAGGTCTTTAATTTTAAAATTAATTTTTTGGTTGAGGCATTTCGTCGAACACCTTGAGGGGGTCACGTGAGTTTGGACCAGCCTTTGTTTCCCTTTTTCTTTTCCTACTGTGTAAGTCATTGAATTGGTAGCACTTCAACTTTATTTTCTTCCCTTAATAATAATAATAATAATAATAATAATTATAACTCCACCAACTTGGAAACCCCATAATGCCTTTTTGGACCAACAAATAAAAAACCCACATCCCTTCACCTTTTTTAAACATCAAAAACCCACATCCCCATGTAAATGCAAATAAAAAATATATTATAAAGAGAGAGAACCAAAAAAAAAAAAAAAAAAAGGCTAAGTCTAAGTGGATGACCCATTTTCTTTGTCTAAGTGCTTAGGGGAACCATCACCTTCCATTTAATAATGTTGCATGTTGAAAACCACACACACACACAAAAAAAAAAAAAAAAAAAAAAAAAAAAAAAAAAAAAAACCACTTTTTCCACAAAGCTAAGAGAAAAAAAGGTACTATTATTTAATTTCATGAATAAATAAATTAGAAAAAAAGGCAATGACTAAATAAAAAAAAAAAAAAACACATGTATGAGAAAGACTATTAGAATCCGTAATAAAAGTCATCTTGAGAATATGACTGAATAGTTAAGAAAAGTTTTTAAAAAATTATAATTCCTAACTATGATAACAATGTATTCATTTTTCTTGTGACTCGTTTGTAGCAACTTTATAGTCATGTCAGTTAATTTTCTTTTGTTTCTTTATAAAATGCATTTCATTTACTTAAAGTCGTTGGATTGATTTATATCAAATAATTTTTGAAAAGTTAAATTATAAAATCAAATTATCAAATAATTTTTGAAAAGATGAATTACAAAATCAAATTTGTGTTTGAGAGTGAAGAGAGTTGAGAGATAGAGAGAATCGTTAAAAGTTGTTTTTATTCTTAATTAGTATTTTTCTTAGGTGTATTTTGTTTTTTTGGTTTTTTTTTTTTTTTTGTTAAGTTTGTTGGTGTTTATTTATTCGCTTTGGCATTATATTCTAATTAAGTTAATTATTTAATAATATATACAAAGTTTACAAAATAATAGAGACTATGTATTAAGGTTTCAGCTACATTACAATGAGATTGAAAACATCCTTAAATACTATACTGACTAAATCAAATCGAATGTTTACATATGAAATAAACATAAATTAAATAACATAATATAAAATACAATAACACATAGTATTAACATGACTATTGAACGACACGAAGTAACTCAATTAACAATGAGAGGAATAACCCATCTATCTTATAAAAATTGTGAAGTCTCTTGATTTTTCGAATGTGAGATCCTTAACATATAGGTCATTCTCTTGAACTCAAAAAAGTCTCTAACGAGAAGTTCTATACTTTCTTTTGTGTCCAATAAATAAATCCCCCAACTCTTTTAAAATTTTTTAAAATAAAATTTGAAAGAATAGATATATATAATATTAATGATCTTATAAGTTAAAAACAACTCGAATGTGTTTTCTTTATTTATGAACTTAGAAATGAATTAAAAAAGGGAAAGAAAAGAAAACAATATTGAATTATTATTTTTAAATCAAAACATGGAAGAAGATCCTATCCTTCCTTTTTCTTAAGATTGTGAATTAAAGAATGAATTACAAATGTATAAATGAGAGAGAGTGTGTGCACTTTGAAGGGTCTAACTTCATTTCAAATCTTTTAATAAAAAAATATATAAATATAACCTATGAGATATTATATTGTATAGAATTGAAAATGGTCAAAGCAGTAGTTTTTTGCTTTCCACCATTAACATTTATATATATATATATATATATATATATATATATCTTTAAACACTTCTTTTTTTGAGATGAAGATTCCAATCTTTTTTATTTTCTTCTTTAATTACTTTGTGGGCTATCAAACAAATTAACAAAAAATTGATAGATAAAGAAAAAGGTTGTATTTACAGTCAGCAAAGCAACAAATTAAAACCATTATTTGAGCAATTGCAGCATCTCTCACTCTCTTTCTCTATCTCTAGTAATTCTTTGGTACATTTATAACCCTCATTATATAAATAAATCAGACCCTTTTTTAGAAAAATTGTTTCAATATTTCCTTTTTTAATAATTAAAAAAAAAAATCAAAATGACCATAAATTCAATGACTCATATTTGACTATATGGTGACGTAGAATGTTCGTATATGTAAGATTATAATAAGATACCGAATTTAATGTAGAGTTATTTATCATCAAAGTTGAAGTGGCTATCATATAAGATAACCCAAAAATTAATATGTCCAAATCGAAGTATCTTTTCGTAGAATATGATGTAAGGTGGAGGTGTTTGGCCAGCTGGCTTGAAGAGTCGTTTTAATAGAAGCAATATGATGACAATTATTACACTTATTACCACAATTAATAAGGGTAAACTAAGAATGAAGAAGACTAGAATCTAGAGGAATTTTTTTTTTTTAAAAAAAAAATATTATTATATTATATAGACTTTAAATTATAGAACAAGAATTTTTATACCTACTTGATATATGATGCTCCGAAGAAGGAGGGGGGGGGGGGGGGGGGGGGGTATAAGATGACACTTCTTTGAAGATGAAAAGGAGGCAAGAAGTATATTAAGTTAGACTTGATTTTCACAAAAGGGAAAGAGTGAGGTCCACAAAAAATGTTCTAAAATTTGAGAACATAATTAAAACAAGAGTGAAGAGTTGATATAAGATGATGTTAATGATAGAGAATTGATGTTTGAAAATGATTAGGAAATACAAATAATAATGAAATAATTAAAAGGAAGAAGGTGGGAAGAAAAATTGAGAGGGTATTATTTAATATTGAAAGGCAGTAATTAAAAAAAGAGGAAAAGTGAGATTGACATCCACTAAATTGGAGAAGAGAGAGAGGGATAATGTTTTAGTGAAATTGAAAGTTGATATTAAAATAAAAATGGAAGAAGGAATAGCATGAAAAAATGAACAAGATTCCAAACATTTTATATTTGGGACCAAAGAGGAAGGGGGAATTGGGAATCCACTAAGCCTTTGCATTGCATCACTCCCACAATAACTCTAATCTATTTTAGGAAGAAATTTTGTTTGGTTTGATCCCTATCATTCTCAATTCGATGCTTGATTGGACTCCCTATACCATGGGATAATAATGCAAAAATTTATAACCCATTTTCATTTTAAGATTGAATTTTTACTTTATTCAAAACATGATGCCCATGCTAGCTACTATTCAACTAAATTCTCAATTAAATCAAAATATCTTTTTAGGAGTATTTGGGATGAAGAGTGAAATAATCACGAGAAAGAGTTATAAAGTCTAAGAAGTTGTAAACTCTTGGAGCCCATAGTGTAATAAGTTTATAAGATATAAAGTTTATGTTTTTTTTAGTAATGAGACCCACCAACTCCTTGGGTCAAACAAAGAGTGGAGTTCAATACTCATACTTCTCAACTCCTTGAGTCAAACACACTCTTAAGGTTTTTTTTTTTTTTTTTTTTTTTTTTTTTTTTTTTTTTTTATAAAATCCCAAATAAGAAAGATAATTGTTTTTTTTTTTTTTAAAAAAAAGATGGATTTAAAGATAAAATGTTTTATGAGTTTTCTTTATGGATGAATGGTTTAAGTCATAATATATTTTTTTTAGTTTTTTCATTGTGGGTAGATATTTTTTAAGCTAAAGTTGAGGTATTGAGGCTAGATTTTAAGCATTAGTATATATATATATATATATATATATATATATATATATATATATATGGCCACGTAGGTTGGCAACATTTGATTTGAAAAGGGGAGAAATAAATAGAAGAAAAATATTCATTATAAAGAAAATAAAAAGAAAGCAATATCACACCATTTATAAAGGGGGGAAAATTAAAGGTTTTTTTTTTTTTTTTTTAAAATTTTTTTTTTAACAAAAAAAAATGGTGAGGAGGGGAAAATGTTGCATTCAAGCTAGTGAGAAGCTCCTATCACACTCAACTATGTTTCTTTATGCACACCCACCATTTTCAAGTGGACATACATATGTAACTTTCTCTCATCCAATTGTTTGTTTCTTTGTTTTTTTTTAAAAAAAAAAATTTAAAAATCTAAAGAGTTATGATAATATGTATCTTTTAAAAAAATAAAAAATATTTCTATACAGATTAATATTACAGTTGTGTATCTACTTCAAATTGTGTCAATCGATCATAATTTAAGAGTTGTTTGAGAGGCTAGAATATAATCAGAGAACTAGAAGAACATTGGAATGCGTGAGGTATTGAGGGCGAAACGAATATGGGATCGTAAAATGTAAAACGGTGAGAAAGAGAGTTTGGTTAAAAAGTGTCGGAACAGAATGAGTTTAATATTACAAATTAGGTCTAAAACGTTGAATCCAAACATGGATTTTAGATTACATTACAGTTCAACTTCATTCTAGTACGGATCCAAACAACCCCTTCATTATATGTTAATGGTAGAAAGTAGGGAGAGAATTAAAACAGTTACATATTTGGGAAAAAGGAAAAAACAACAGTTTGATTTGATTTGATTTGTTTTATTTTTAATAATGTTTGTATGTTATTTCATGGATTTATACAAATCATAGACACATGTAGATATCTCCTTAGTCATTGTCTCTTTCTTCATGTTGGAGAGCATAATTTTCTATTGATTTGAGAGAGAGAAAGACCATTTTCATTAGATTTGGAGAGAGAGAAACAGCCTTTTCTTCAAACTTTTTTCTTTTTAATTTTGTTCAATAACAATGTAAATATAGTGAAAAATATTCAAACATCTAACCTGTTAAAAGTTAATATAAGATATATGTTTTAATTACTTAATTAAATATAATCATATTCACCTTCCACTAATACTGTGTGTCAATTTATATCTCACTTGTTACATTACATATATGTTAAATGGTAGGAACTAATGAAATAGTTAAAACAAATTTATTGTTATTATTTTGCTCTGTTTTGCTTTATTGAATTATATTCATTTAGATGCAATTTTTTTAAAACATGATGTATTTATGTGTTAAAATATAAATTTAATTCTCTAATTTCATTTGTCTATTTAAATAGTTACCTTAAAATAACTCAATTGGTATAAGGCATACACTTTTAACTATGAGGTCAGAAGTTTGAATTTTCTCAATTTTAAATTGTTAATTACTTGAAAAAAAAAAACTACAATACATCTAACACTTGATTGTTCTCGAAATTAACTCGTTGAGTGCCATCTTTAAATAACATAATCAACATACCAGGTTAACATTTAAATTACAAAATTAAGAATAACTTATTAGACATTAAAGCTTTTAAATTTTGAAAATATGATTTGTTCAAATTTATACTTCCACAATTATTGAGTTGAAAATAAAACATATAATCATTATTAGAAATAAGGGTGAAAGGGTCCAATTTTATTGGTTTGGAGGCCAACCAAGAACCAAAACAAATCAATGGAATTTATAAAGAAGGGATCCAAACCAATGTCGATCAAAACCAATGGATTTATTTTTATTAGGTTTAGTTTTCAGTTTTTTGTGTTTTCTTTTTTCTTTTTATTTTATTTTTACTTCTTGTTTTGTTTTGAATTGATTCTTTTTGCTATTTTCAAATTAAAATTGGGTATATTTCTTTTTCAATAAATTATTGAAATTAGACATTTTTATTTGTTCTTTTTTGTATTTTTCTAAATAACAAACATACATGCTCCATGATAATTAAAATATTAAAACATACCTAATGTTAGAGTGTATTTTAAGGGTATATATATCCTTGGTTCGGTTCGGTTTTGATTGGTTTTTCCCCATCAAAACAAATCCAAATCAATATTTTTTCGTTTTTTCCAAATACAAATCAAGAATATCTAATTTTATAATAAAAAATCAAACCAAACCATCATTTTAGTATAGTTTAATTTAATTTTTTGATTTTTTGTTGCACTTTTGGTAAGAGACGTAGAAATTAAATCATCTAATATTTTAAACCGTTATCTTAACTAATTAAAGATACGTTTGAGAGTGATTCTAAAATCACTTTTATTATTTTTAAAATTACTATAAAATATCCTTTTTAATCTTGGGAAATTGTTGTGTATAGAAAAAAACAAAAGTAATTATAATATAGAAAAAAGTGCACTCTATGTTTTTGTATTTTCCACTTTTTTTTTTCTATATGTATAATTAGTTTTATTTTTTTTTCGCAATTTTCCACTTTTTTTTTTCTTTCTATATGTATAATTAGTTTTATTTTTTTTCTATTTGCGAAAAGTTCCCTTTAATCTTATTATTTAACTTAAAAAAAAATTGAAGTGCGGGGGAGCGGAGGTTTAATGATTGGAAGGGCACATGCAAACATATTGACCAAATCTTTCAATTTTTAATTTCCTATTCACATTCTTTTTAATTACTAATTTATTTTTTACGTTATGTTTCCAACAAAACTCTTATTATTATTATATTTTTCTTACAACAAGTTTCTATTTTTTTTTATAATTAAAAAAGCTACTTCTTATCCGGATATTCATCAAAATTAAATCAGAATATAAATTTGACACAAAAATCAATAAAATATTAAAAAATATATATACTTCCAAAATTTCTTCAAACGCATATTGTTCCGTCAAATTTATTATCCATATTTAAATCTTTAGACCAAACTTAGGAGAATACACTATTTAACTTCTTAGGTACCTTAAGAAAAGATTTTTAAGTACTAAAAGCAACTACTATTTATCGTATTAATATAATTTCGAAGTGAACTGTGTTCATTTATTCTTGTTAAATTACAAGCTTAAATATCTACTTTTTAAAATATGCGACTATTTTTAAAATTACTTGAAACCTTCTTAAAATTTATAGATGTATTAAACATAAATTTACAATTTATAGTTTTAATAGAGGGTGAAATTTAAATTTATATCTTATAGACTTACTAAACAAAAAATTGAAAGTCCATTAAATTACAAACATAAACTTTAGTCTCTATACTTTTAATAAATATTAACTATCAATTTTGTATTTAGTAGCTCTATTTTAAATTTAAATTTTACATCTATTAAAATTGTAAATTTATTCATTAGTTATCGATCAAACAAACATAAACTTCAAAATTAACGACTAAACTTTCAATTTAACTTTGATTTTTATACTTTTAATAAATATTAGTCCATACTGTTATTTTATTATTTATAATTAGAAAGAAAATCACTATAAATTTTAAAAACATGTTATTGTTAACGCATAATTTAAGTAGAAAAACTAAAATTCAACCATCACTACAATTTAATTTTTACATGTTTAATATTAGGTTAAATTACTAGTTTGGTCATTCTTATACTTTTAGTTGTTGAATTGTAGTCTTCATACTTTTAATAGGTCTTAAATTTAATCCATAAAAATATTTACCAAATTTGATTAAATAATAATGATAATTTTCATGTAAGAAAATAAATTGTGAATATGTTTTCAAAGTTTGTAGTAAAAATACTCTAGATAACAAAAATATTTTTAAAAAAATCAACAATAAACTAGCTATTGGCTGCTAGACCAGATAGTAGTCTATCAATATACAATAAAAATTTGTTATATTTATAAATATTTTCAACCATTTTTTTATTTAAAAATTTAGAATTTATTGTAATAGAACTAAAATTAGATGATTATAAATATAAAAGTTAAAATTGAATAAATATAGGGAGAAAAATGGTATTTTAATCCTAATATTATTAGCCTATTGAATTATAATGATAATAATAAACCCCAAAAAATTGAACTGAATCCGATGAGGCTTACACGAAAATGCAAGGACAGAAGTTGAAAATCGAATCATTTTGTTTGTATTCACTGACAAAATTTCTTTGATTTACAGAACAGAAAAAGAAAAAAAAAAAAGTAAAATCTCTCATCAGAGATCTCCATAATAACTTACAGAGAGAAATCGAAATGGTTGGGAGTGGAAGAAGAAGATGAAGGAAGGAAATCGGTTTTGTTTTAACAGGGCATGATATGCGTAGTTTTTGTATCGTAACTCGATAGGCACGATTTTGAATTGATTCGAAAAATCTTCAACAGATCTCTCGCCATCTGCCGCACCGGCGCCGAACAATTGCTTTGCATTAACAGCAAAATCTTCGTCAATCCGTTCGCCTTCGTCAACGCCTCCGCCGCCTTCTCGTCTCTGAACAGATAACAAACGCTCCACAGCGTCGTCACCGCGTGCTCTGTCGCCGTGTTTGATACCTTCAGCACCTTCTGTACTATCGCTGCTACGCATACCGAGTCCTCTCCGATCTCTGTCCTACCTTCTCTCACCGTCGACGCCGTTTCCAGTACTTTCAGAACCTTCTCCGTTATCGAAATGCTTGAACTCGAGTTCGATTCCGAGAGAAGCTTCGTTACCGATTTTATTACTCCGAGTTGGACTAATTTGATTTTGATCCGTTTCGGCATTGAAATCGAAATTACGCATGATAGAACGGATTCGATTAGGTTTGTATCGTTCTGAGAATTGATTAATTTCAGTAATTCTTGCATCAATCCATCCGTTTCTGCAATTACAATCTTCGCTTCGGCGTCGATTGCGAGATACTCCAACAGATTAGCGGAACAGATTTTCAATTCGACGGTTCCTTTCCGCAGAATCAGAAGCAGAGAAGAAATACAATTACGATCACTTTTCAACATCGTCTTCACAAACCGCTCCTTATCCTCTATCTCACTCCGAATCAAATGCAACAACCTCACCGTTTGCTCAACCAAAACGCCGCCATCGACATTGCTAAGAAGATCGACAAGTACCGGCACGAGGCCGTCAATTCTGCAGAGAAGCCTCCGATTCTCCACCGATTCGGAAGCGAAAGAGACAAGCCGAGGAAGAGAATCAGCGCGTGATTGATCGTCCTCCATACGGTTGACGAGGCGGAGAACTTGATCGGAGGAGAGAGCAGAGTCGGAAACAGGGGAGTGGAGGCGTTGGCGAAGGGAATCAGACCAAATCTGAATGAGGCGGTGGAGATTGTGGTTGGGAACGAACTCCTTGGTTTGAAGGACCTGCATGGTGGCCGGACAAGTGTTGTTTCCATTATCAAGCCATTTCTGGATACTGGAACGGTCGTAAGTCACTCCGGTACATAAACTTACAGGGGATTTCATGACGTCTAGCGAGATCGGACATCTGAAATCGCTCGGAATTGTAATACATAAGTCATCTCTCACCATTTTCCGTCAAACTGACCACCGGTTCCCCCACCACCACCGCCGCCGCCACCGGAGAGAAGAATCTGAAAGAGAAAAATCGTGGGACGAGAGAGAAAGAAAGAAAGAAGAGTGAGTCGTAGACGTAGAACAGAGAGGTTGGTTTGAGTTTAAAGGAAGAGAGAGAAAGAGTCAAAGGTACTGTGACGTCAGCTTATTTATTTATTTAATTAAAAAAATTCTTTTTTATTTTTTTTAAATAAATAAATAAAAATATTCGAGTTGGAAGTCGGAGAAGAGGTTTGGTCCATGGTCAATGAAGTGGATGGTATTTTAATTTGAAATGGTTTATGATTGAATCAGGACCGTTGAAATGAACGGAGCAGATTGAAGAAGAAGATGGGGTACACGTGGGATCGGAGGTGGGGGGACCACCCAGCAAGGAGGAGGTTTTTCTGCCCGATTGTATACGGCGGGGACCACCGTAAGGTTCTGTTGGTCGGTCCGATTACCTCATTTCCCTTTTTCTTTACTTTAATCTCACGGCCTATAAATTAAATAAATATCATTACTTTTCTTTTTTAAAAAACTAATTCTAATTATTAGTTAATTTAATATATTCCGCTCTCTTCCACTTCTGTCTCCCTCTTCTCCAACCTCTCTTTTTTTTAATAAAAGAAAATATTTAA
This sequence comes from Lagenaria siceraria, assembly GCA_002890555.2. Lineage (NCBI taxonomy): Eukaryota > Viridiplantae > Streptophyta > Magnoliopsida > Cucurbitales > Cucurbitaceae > Lagenaria > Lagenaria siceraria. The sequence goes on along the minus strand of CM016485.1, from coordinate 8,959,321 downwards.
ACTTTACTCTTTTTTTTTTAAAACTAAATTAACAATTAACAATAAATAATTATGAGTTTTTATAATTTATATTGAATAAGGGATTAGGAGAATTCTGTATTTATTTACGGAAGCTTGTCTTTATTTGCTTAAAGCTGAGGAAAAAAAAGAGATGAAGTTTTGACCAAACAGCTATTGGATTGGGATTCAAAGGTTCTTTTCTTTTTCTTTCTTTTCTTCTTTTTATTTTCTCTCTCAAAATAAAATACTGTCTTGGTATTCGGACTGTTCCATTCAATGAATGTATTCAATTTCAACCATATTTGTTGGGTTTTATTTATTCATTTATTTTAAAATAAATATAAATTTAGTTTTTTTTTAATTTTTTTTTTTACCAATCTCTTAATTTAAACTCTTTAGATTGTGTTTATTTAGTTCTATGTTCTAACTTCTAAGAAGTTTTAAGTACAAAAAATTAATGGAGTTAACATATAATTTATTATTTGACTCAAGTTTAAATGTTGAGAGGCCTTATAATGAAAAAAAATTATAGTATAAAGACTAGACATTGAAATTTTGAACCAACTTATTAGAAGTTTTTAAAAATATAAATAGTTATAATATTTAAATCTAAGAACTAAATGAAGGTATAATTTATATGTTCTATTTTAGCTTTAAAAAAGCTCTTCTTTATGTACATCTTTTATATTAAAAAATGAATATACACACACACATATATATATATATTACTTTTTCACATTGGGTAAGGTAATTTTTCTTTGACATATTATTGATGGGCCATTGGTAGATGGTTGGGTGGGAGAGGTTGGTTTCCAAAACCTAATTATTGGAGAAATTTGAAGAAATAATAAATAAATATAATGAATTGAGTAAATCATATATATGCATGTTCATGTGTTAATAGGATACATATATTTCTTTAGTTTTAATTTGGTGCCTTTAATTTTGTTTTTGTTTTAATATTCCATTAAAATATATACTTCAAGTAGTGAAATATATATATTCAAAAGGCATGCATGAGCTTATCTTAAGGAAAAAAAAATAGTGAAACAAAGAATGTGCTCTCTAGAATTTACAAAAAAAAATCAAACATTATCAACTTAATTAATCATGTTTGATAAGAGCATTATTAGCATAAAAACATGTCTGAGAATAACCTAAGTAATTAGTTAAGTTTTATAAAAAAAAAGAGTCGATAAAAGGCACAAGTTCAATATTCCAAAGAGCATGTGCTTCTTAAATGAGAGGTGATTATACGTTTGAAGGTCCACCAAGAGTTATGACCTCATCTCAAGGAGAATCACACTATAGAATCATAAACTTACACCGTACCTTAGGAAATGGTAAAAGATTTCATAAAAGTCCCACCAAAATGAGCTCAGCGTAATTGTCGTATTCTCTCTCATCCTTACAACGTGGATTTGGGTCAATATTTGAATAGGTTTATCCTTTATGATCTTTAGTAAATTACCATCAACCACTTAAAATCATTCCTTACCAACTATTTAAGGGGCATGTAGATGTTCTTATGCATGTGTGAAAACACTACGTGCAATGCAAACCATCTAATGTGCAACTAAAGCAATTATATTATTCTCTCCCGTCTTAATTCTAAATGAAACAAAAAAGAGCTATAGTAACTATTTTGAAACGTACGTGGACAAAACTTTCTTTGCTCTCTTTACCTAACTCTATGAAACTCAAGCTTCGTTTCTAACTTAAATATCCCTAGAAAACTCCAAAAGTACTACGTAGTTCTTAGGTACCACTCTAAAAATGCTCATCTCTTCTCTCTTATATACACATATTTTCTTAGTCTTCTTTTAACCTAAGGCAAAAGAAACACTAAGAAACTTCGTCTATGTTGATGACATTTTTTCTAATGCAACCATTTGCACTGTCATATCTTCACTTCTGTTGACGCAATGAGCTAGCATCAGGAAAAGTTTCTCCCAACAGTCTTAGGGTAGACATCGATGCAAATGCATTTTTCTTTTACGTTGACATTACTTAAGCATTTAGGGATTCTTTTGATTTTTTTTTTCCTTGAGAAAAGTCGAAAAAAATCTTGTAGTCATACAAAATGGCATGATCAAAGAAAGCGAGAAAACGTAAATAGTAAAGAAATCTACATAGAGATTTACATAGTTCACTAACAGTATGTATCAAATTACATATTACAGAGGCACCGATAGTTTACATAAGCGCATCTTTCTAAACCCTAATACCAAAATCGTAAATAACATAAATACATATACAATTTAAGTTTAGACCCCGTGTTTGGTCATTTAAAGCGCCAAATAACAAATTCAAAGCATTCCAATACAAAAACATTAGAAAAACATACATTCAATCACCAAATTTTCATAATGATGTGTTTACTGATATAATTTCCAAGTAGTGGACGTGTGAAATCACACACAAAAAAAAAAAAAAAAAAAAAAAAAAAAAAAAAAAGAATTAGTGGGAATGAAAAGATGTGTGTATATTTTTGGAGGGATGATATTATTATGTGTGTGAAGAATCATTACAAGTTTGAAGGCAAACAGAAGAATGATGGCACCGAAAGCATCTTCATCCTTATAGGAGGAAAGCATATAATTTCTATCTTCCAAGGGAACACTTTAATTTCTTAATTTCCCTTCAATTTTATGTCACTCAACCAATAAAGTTTCCTCTTTTTTTTTTTTTTCACTGTTTTTTTCTCCCTTCTTTTAGTACCCTTCTAGTTTTTTCTCTTCATTCAAAAACAAAAAGGTAGATTAAAAAAGAGGGGTGAATAAAATAGAACTCTCTTTGTGGTTTTTGAGACATTTTTTTTTCTTTCTTTCAAATCTTTGGCCTTTTTATTATGATGATCCTTCACTTGCAATTATGAAGCCTTCAAAACCACCATGCATGTCTAATGGAATTAATATTTATGGCTTTTTCTTTTGAATCAAAAAGTGAAAGTTTTTCAAAAACCCAACACGAGTGGTTTTATTATATGTCATTCAATTTTTTTTTTTTTTTTTTTCTATTGAGTTATTCTTCCTTTGGTTATCATTTCCTTTTCCATTTGTTTAAAGTAGGTCAAATAAAACAAAAGGAAAAGAAAAGTTAATTTGTATAATCTTAAAGTTGTATTTTTCAAAAACATCTAAAAAAAAAAAGGTAATAAAGATGATGTGTATGACTCAACAATTTAAAATCACTTCAATCGAAAGCCAAACAAAAGATATGTATATACTTACGATTAAAATAATAAGCTATTGTGTAAAATAGTCTCATTTAACTTGATAGAGTCACAACTCTCAAGGCAATTTAAGTATAATTCATTAATTAAGCCATCTTTTATATTTTTTTTTCTTAAACTACTCATTTGTTTCTAATGTAATGAAAGAAAGTAACAAAATTAAAATTCAACAAAGGTTAGATATAGATTTAACCTCTCCCAATAAAAAAAATATCTTTCGTACGAAGAAATTGAGATTTTAAAGTGAAATGCTAGATATAAATTTAAGGAAAATTATTATAAATAAAAAAACATCAAACTATTTATAAATATAGAAAAATTTTACTGTCTATCAACAATACAATCTATCGCTGATAGATAATGAATTTTTTTTTATATTTATAAATATTTTGACTCATTTTTCTATATTTAAAAACAACTCTAGATTTAACCTCTCTCAAGTAAAAGAATATCTCATGCGAAGAAATTAAGATTTTAAAATTAAATTCGCTCCGACAAAAAGTATAAATTAAAAAATGGTATATTTTTTTTTCTAAGAACACATCAATGAAAAAGATTTGATGTGCACCATTTTTAATCTAAAAGGAAAAATGCTTCCCCTAGAAGTATGATATCAGCTAACTAATTTGAACCAAGACTTTTCTTAGCCATTACTTAAAAATGATACCCTTTTATCTTCATTATAGCAATGCATTCTTTCCAAATTTAGGCCATGGGAATTACAAGTTTACAAATATTGTATATTTTTTAAAATGAAACCTGCTTCTTTTATTTATTAAGACAATTAGGCAGAGTGAAAAAAAAAAAAAAAAGAAGGGGTCAGTCAATATCTTATGGCCCTAATGTTTTTATGTGACCTGAAAAAGTAGTCTTGAACTAAATCTAAGAGTAAATACTATCTTCACAAACTAACATAAGCCTTCACTCACATGGTTCGTAGAAAAATTCTTATGAGATCACTAAACATATAATTGCTCTAAGCTAAACACATTTAATTTTGAAGTTTTTAAGATTGAGTTATTGAAAAGGAAGGTTCATTTTGTTGGTCAGGTATTCTGATGTGATTTAGGTTCATCCATATACCCCTCTTGATCTCGAGCATCAATACAATTTATTGTTTTTAATTTTACCCTATAAATTTGCCATGAAATTTCCTTTCCCTTGGAGTAAAAGTGGGATTAAATACTTATTTCTAATATTTCTAAAGATAAAAAAAGAAGAAGAAAGGTTTAAGTCTTATTTTGGTCCCTGAACTTTGTATCTTGTTCTACTTTGATCCCTAAACTTTCAAAAACATTAGTTTTAGTCCCCTGAACTTCTAGAAAGTATTTACTTTGGTCCCTGCGGTTAATATTGTATTAACTCTTTAACAGATCAACTACCTTTCGTGGCTATTGTATAATTTAGGAAATTGAGAATTTCTCTCAAAGTGTCATCAACATTTTTATCTTCTTTGTTTTTTTTTTTTCTTTTATCTGCTCATTTAATTTTTCATGTAACTATATCAAGTTTTTCGTTTTTCTCAATCACTTTCGATAAAAAAAAAAGAAGTTTACATATTATTTTTCACTCTGTATTCTGTCTTGAAAACTTTTAAACCCAAAAATAAAACATCCAATGACAATGTAAAATATACTAAAAAAAATACAAATAAATGCAACCCACGTAGAAAATAAACTCTAAAAAATTGTAAATGATTGTTTACCTCACACAAAATAAGAAGAGACAAGGAGGAAGAGAAAAAAAAAGTACCTCAATGAATCATAGAAATATCCAAAACTTGGGAGAACAAAACTCTCAAAATCTATTAAGAATGAAATTGCGCCTAGCATGTACCAACTACTAACAACCAACGTCTCAAAATAGTGAATGACCAAAATCTTGATCGCAAAACGACTTTGAAGTTCTCCTATAGAAAATCGATTTACCCTCTAATTCAAAATTGAAACCCTATATTTTTTACGACGACTAACTTATTTGGTAGTCTAGTCACCAAAAATTCACTCTTCTATTAAAGAGTTAATAGAATCAAACACTTTTTAAAAGATAGAAAAATTAAAATGGACGTTTCTTTAGAACAAAATTCAAAGTTCCGGAATTGAAAATAAAATTTAAACCAAAAGAAAAAGGTTGAGAAAATGGAGGGTAGAAAAATGAGAAGTAAAGTGGGGAGGAATTGGAAGTCAAAGGTACGTAGAGTGGGCGTGAAAAGGACGCGAGTGGTATAAAATTCAACGATCAAGATTGGCAACCAATTGACCAAACAATATTACCTAACCAACCCTTTAATACAAATTAATTCAATTTCCTTTTTCTTCATTTTGGTTTATTACCATTTTATTCATTAATTTTCTTACCGTTTTCAAACTTAATGTTTGACTCATAAGAATCCAATTAATATCATCATTTTCAAACCCTTCCTTCTCTTCCTTTCCTTTCTTCATCATGAGAAGAATTGTTAGGTTCAAACCACAAGAACCAATAAAATCGAACTAACTCGTTTTATTGATTTGACTATAGAATTGACTACAATATCTTATCTTATTGAGATATTGTCTAAACAAATTTGATTGATAAAACTATTTATCATACGTTCAATTACTATTAGAAAAATATTTGGGTTGAAGTTTTAACCATAATTGGTATGTATTTCCTCTCTTAGGGTAGGAGGTTCGATCCTTTTGTCATAACTATTATAATAAAAAATATATATATAATAAAATAAAAGAGGTCTATACACAAACGTAATTACAAAATTAGTTTAAAATAAAATTTTGAATTTAGGTGTAATGATAAGTTTTTTGAAATATGGATTGATTCATATGTGTAGCTAGAATAGCATTATTATATAAAAATATATACATATAATGATCACAAGATCTAATCAATTTGATCTTCTTAAGAATTAAAATAATAATTAAAAAAAGAAAAAGGGAAAGAAAGTAAAAGATGTCGGTAGTAAATTAAATGGGGCGTGTGGAAGAAACCCTAACTAAAACCAAACCCACCATCTCCCCTTATCCTATTTTCATCCAATTAAATTCTTTATTTTATTTTCTTTACTTTTGACTTAACGCGTACATAAAGAGAAAATTGTTTGAAATTTGACTATTTTTCTTAATAAATAAATTATTTCCGTGTTAGACCCGAGAACTGAAATTTCAATTATTGATGGAAAAAAATAATTAAAATCTAGAGAGCAAAAAAAAAAAAGAGGAGAGATTCAATTATTGATTAAAATAAATAATAAAGATAAGGGGGTTGGGGGAATATGCAATGTGTTAATTGTTACATGTATTTGGGATATATGATTGAAATGTATCTTCTAAGTCACTGTGAATTATTAAATCTTGTTTAAGGAGGGATTGCATTTTTTTCTTCTTCTTTCTTCTTTTATTTTATTTTATTTTATTTTATAATATATTATATTATAGGAGATTGACTTTATGTATATTTTATTACTTTAACTATGTCGATTTTGCCACAATATTTTGTTTTTAGTACCATTTATTCACAATTTTTTCTTTTTAGGATAGGTCTAGAACTCATTATACTTCTTAATTTTTTTTATTTAAAATAAATAATAATAAAATATTGTCAAACAACCCGTGATTATGGCATCAAATATATATATCAAAGTGTGAACTTTAGTTAGGTAGTAAGTGACATGCACTATTTTTATTAAAGTCAGAAATTCAATTCTCTATTCTTACTATAGACTATATCTTAACTGTTCGTTTTAATATTGCAAAATTATTTTAGAACATTTATTCACATGTTAAAAGAAGATTTGCACCATATAACTTTTTTAAATAAAAAAAAATAGAAACACATAAATTGTTGGAGAATTTTTAAAAATAAATGAAACTATTTACACAAAATAACACAATTTTTAGATAGTTGTGATAAACGTTGATAGAAGTCTATCGATGTTTTTTTTTTTTTTTTTCTATTTTCTGTAAATAACTTTGCATGTTTTCTATCTGTGATAATTTTCCTAAATTGTTTAGTTATTTTTCATTTTTTTTTTCTTTTTTGAAGACAATATTTTGTTTTTACTTTTTTACACTCAAATTGATTTATATAGATATAGTCCTTTTCAATTTAGATAACTCTTAATTAAGTTTAATTTTGTTATTTTGAGCTTTATTGTTGATTAAATACATGTCATTTAAGAATGTTTATGGCGCCATTTGATGCTCAATTTTCCATTCAATTTTGTGGGAGATTGAAGTTAAAATTTCAGGAAATTTGACGTCAATTTTTCCACTAAAAATTCTTCCTTGTTTAACACACACATATAAATATATATTAAAAAAATTGTAAATTAAATGATTCAATCTATGTATATTTAAATTAAAGTAGTTTATGAAAAACCTTTTTTTTTCCTCTCACCCTTTTATTCTTTCTTTTTAAAGTACAATAATAAATTGGGGTAGGACGAATTTAGATTTTCAATATAAAAAGATTAAAAGAAGTATATGCCATTTTCATTTTTCATTTTTTACTTAATCAAAGATAGTGGAACGAACCTAGCACATACCTAATGATATTGAAATAAAATTAGTCATATAACTTCTTTAAATATTGAAATTTTGTATTTATTTTAAAATAAATCATTCACAAAGAAGATATTCTAACCTCACATGTATATATCTAACTTGGGGCATAATTTTACTAGATATTAATATAATTTTTTTTTTTTTTTTTTTTATCAATTTTCATTTCTCATCAGATTACTTTAATTTTAAAATATAAAAATGTCAACTATGTTATAGATATATTATGGGAATTTATTTATTCTTAATGAAGGCACTAAAAGGAATAATTAGGCTTCAACATCTGGGAGCAAGAATTCCAGATTTTTTTTTTATTATTTTAATTTTTATAGAAAGAGGATAGCCAAGGAGGAAACTATTTTATGGAATTTTTAATTATTTTATCAAATAAATGTTTTAACAAATTGAATTATATTTAATTTAGCGCTTTTCAACTTTTGGTCTTTTAAAATTTAAATATAGTTTCTATTTTGCCTTTAAATTTTATAAGTGTAAGTGTTTGATTCTCAAATTCGGTAGTTGATTTCTAATTTGTTCGTGAAGCTTTAAATTTAGCTTTCTAATTGATTGTTGAAGTAGGAAAAAAAAAAGAAATTCAAAGTTATTTAAAAACAGATAACATTATAGTCTAGTTTGTATATGTTAACTGTCACATCATCATTTTTTTATCGAGTACATTATCATTTTTTTAAAAATAAAGGTTTTATTTAAAATTATATTCAAATTTTTAGAATCTAAATATGTCACTTTTGAACGTAAAGACCAAATAAAAATAAATTCAAATCTAAAAGAGCCAAAAATTTTAGTTTTTGAAATTCATGGTCCCAAATAGAAAATAAGACAAAAAGCATGTTTTAAGTTTTTAACTTTTACCCTTGTAATAAAATGAATTTGAGGGGTAAAAGTGCAAGTCTTAAATGTACATATTTGCTGATAAGTTTGTACAAAATTGGGCCTAATCAGGTAATGGGCCCCTCTATAATATAGAGCATTATTATAGTCTGGGCTTTTTTAATTGCATTAAATTAAAACAGAAAACATTGTCACTATGCTACCAACTTATAGAGTGGTTTTGTGAAAATGTCATCCATTTGATATTTCTTTGGATCATTAATACCAATTTTCTGTATGCTAATGAACTAACTATAAATATAACACAATTATAACATTATAATATAGTAAAAAAAAGAGTTGTTAAAATATAGAAAAATGAGCTAAACTATTTATAAATATAGAAAAATTTCACTATCTATTAGCGATAGTCCGCGTTAAAATTCTATCGCTTAAGCGATAGAGCGCGATTGACTGCTATCACTCAAGCGATAGAAGTCTATCGCAGATAGATAGGGAAACTTTTCTATATTTGTAAATATTTTGATTTTTTTTTTTTGTTTACAGTAATTTTTCTAAAAAAAATATATAATTTTTTTTAAAAAAATAATTGAGAATATAATCCACAAGAGGATTAATATAATTAAGTTAATAAAAATTTAGGTCAATTAGAGTTATCAAGTGAGTTAATAATTAATAGTTTTCTTTGTCTAGAAAATTGCATTGGTGTAATTTGCGTATTTTCTCCAAGCCTTTAGTGCAAGAGTTTGAGGAGTTAGGCATTGTTCTTGAATTGGTTTTTTATTTTGAGTTCAACAACGTGTGAATCTGGAGATTCGAACATATAACTTGTTAAAACAGTTCATGTTTAGAATTCGTTTGAATTGATTTTTTAAGTATTTAAATCAGTATTTATAAGTACAAAAAAAAAAAATGTTTGTAAATACTTAGAAAGTAAATTCGAATAGGTTTTTAAGCTCCAAATCAACTTTTGTTATTTTTATTATTTGCTATATTTTCAGTATTATGTGACATGCTATCCTTTGCTTTCGGTTGTATTCGTTTTTTAGCATTCATGTGATTCTTACCTCTCTCATAAATAGTAGTTGGAATAAGTTTGTGGTTTGATCATATGAGCATTAATGAAAATAGTTTAGAGGTTTCCTTCTGATATTGTGAGTATTTAGTATGGTGTCAAAGTTTATATAGTCCAAATCGGTACTCGATAAAAAAAAATCTTCTTAATTAAAAGAATATCACTTAACCAATTGACTGTACTCAAGTTGGTAATTTCTTATCGAGATTTAAGAAAAAAAAGTGTATTCATAAATTAAATTATATATCTCTGACTCAAATTGAGCATAGTTGAAGAGGACTTTTCCAAGATTGACCTCATCACACACGAGTGACACGTATCAAATTGTTTATATAATTTTATAGTATTTATACTACTAACGCAAAAAATGAAATATGCATGGACGAAAGTTACCAAACCAATTACCATTATTAACACCCAAATAAAAATTAACGGAATTTTAAAATACTTTTTTTTTCAAGGCTATATATATTCTTTGCATTTTGTCATTTGTTTCAACAATATTCTTATACTTTTAAAAATTATAATATTATCTTTTGAACTTTCAAAAATATTTCAAAACTACTTTGAAATAGAAATCCTAAGAATTTCCAACGTAAATCAAGACTTGAAACAGTGTGACAATGACCTAAAATGATATAGTAATCTAAATTTACTATACCATTTTAAGTCTTAACTCCTAGATAGTTTTGATACGTTTATGAAAGTTAATGTATAACATTGGAACTTTTGAAAGTATAAGAGTATTTTTGAAATAAAGTACGATGTTGAAGGGTAATTATTTTAGAATTTAACATTTTCTTTAAATTACTTTGAAGACAGAAAATAAAAAGTAAAAGTAAATATCCAAAACTAAATAGTGAAGAGGGAAAAAGGTAGAAAAGTAGTAGAGATGATTGAGGGATAGAGGCTTTTTCTTTATCTTTGTGGAGAAGAATTTGTTTGAAATTAGCATTTATATATATATATATATATTTAAATTATGGAATGCAGAGTCAAAAGCTGAATAAAAAAGAGAATAGAAGCCTCTGGTCTTTGCCTTTCGCCTTTGCCTCAGCCAAAGCCATAAAGGGAGAGCCTTACCCTTTAACTCAAAATCTGCAATTTCCATTTCCTTTTTCTGTCTATTTTCATCATTACTCTTAACAACTATGGATCCAAATTCTCTACCTACTGCCACTCATCAACTTCTCTCTTTTCTCTCTATTTGATTTACTTCTATTCTATCATATATATATATATATATACACATACACATACATACGAGAACGAACTAAATACATATAAGGTCTTCAAATAAAGCAGATGACACCCTTTTCGAATACTATACCTCCAAAAAAAAGTTCGTTTGACCTCTCATTAGGAGAGAGACACTATAAAAAATCTCGTGAGAAAGTAAGATCTCCACCGTCGCAAGAGCATGAACAACCGTATTTCAAGTCTAATTACAAAAAGAAAACTTCAAGACTTTCACCTGAGAGGGGGTGAGGAAAAGAATACCTTCAATAATATTTGATGTCTTAAATGTGAATTCAAACTATCTTTGTTAAGGATTTTGATGAACTCCGCAAAGGCATGAGTAACATTTTTTTTAAAAATAATTGGAGTTTCCAATCCTATTTTTTTTCATTGAAAAAGAGATAGCAAAGAATGGTTTAGTTTGAACAAATGTTTATTTGCTTTTACTATTGAGATAATATTATGATGAAATAGTTTATGAAGACAGAACACATCAAGGCCAGTGAACGATGTTAGTCTAATATCTCGAAATCGAAACAAACAGCTTAAATCAAGGTAGGAGAGATACGTTTGAATGGATGATGTGGACAAATTAGGATTCATGTGAGCAATATTTGGTTTGTAAATGACTTGATACTTAACTAGGAGCAGGAATAGCTTCTCTGCTTCCCCGTTCCCTTCAAATTCTCTACGAGAATCGGGGCAGGATTCTCTGCAGGATTGGGTTCTTATGCGAAATTTTTTCCCTTTTGATTTTTTTTTTTTAAATATCAATTAACATAAATCACTATTATAGAAAAGTTTAAATTAAATGGGAAAATAATTATCTATCAAATTATTCATATATATAATCTAAATTTATTAAAACTCAAACATATTCATTATTTTGATCATTAAATAGTAAATCTTGAAAATTAAATATAATAGTTAGAAAATAAAAATAGCATAACATAACATTAAATTACTATAATATATATAAGAAAAAAAGCCTAGCGGGGAGGGGACAGTAAACGAGGTAGGAAATGCATTCCCGGTCTCCGTTCCAATTTAGCTTTCGAGGACTTTTTTTCCCACTCCCTCTCCCATTTTCAGTCTAAATGGAGAATCCTAGCCCATTTTGGGGGTGGGTCAACTCCATGGGGAAGTGGATATTTCTAATTTTAGTGTTAGACTTATGGTTGTTACAAGATGATTAATTAATTGATGCTTGATAATATGATATCTTGTCAAGCCTCATGCCTTATTAGACCTCTCAAAATTATTTTAGATGCTAATTTTTCAAGCTTAAGACAGAACACTACCAAGTACTTTGACTCACTCAAGATAGGTAATTTTCTTGGCCTTGATTACCTCTATTTTGAGCAACCAAATACTAGACTCACCTAAGTTAGACAACCTTTTAATATTACATTGGTTGAGTTCTCGAAGGACAACCTAGACTCATCATGGCTAAAAAGATTTTTGATTTAATTTAATCGAACTACCGTATTAATTCATATGGGCTAAATCTAAAATAGCTTCATTTTGAAGCTAGACGTTAGACTAGACGACTATAGATTGTTTGATTCATTTCGAACACATGACAACATCTTCATAATTGTTTCATTGGTGCATCGGGATGATAACGTAATTGAATAGTTAAAATGGCTTGAAATTGTGATACAAAATCAAAATATATTGAGATTGAGTTATAGTATAGTCGTTATCTACATTTATATCTTTACTTCAAATTTTTTTTTCATATATAGTAAGTAATGCTTCTAAAATTTGACCACCCTTAACAAAGTAAACATAATTTCTTTCTGACATGTGACATCCCACACTATATATATATATGCAAAATAGCCTATTTAAAGCCATGAAATATTGTTATTCATTATGAACCATAAATTGGATTGAACAAATGGAGAGGGAGACCCAGAAAATCTGGCCCACACATATTTTAATTTTCCATTGACATAAAATAAAAAACACACACATATTTATAGATTATTTATTTAACAAATTTCATGAAAAAGTTTAAAAAGTAAAAGAAAAACAGTAATAAATCATGTGAAAAGACACTTCATGTTCTGTTTTTTTTTTTAACCCAAAATGAAAAAGAAAGGATAAAAAAGAAAAGTAGAATCACATCAGTGGGAGAAGAATGGAAAAAGTAAATTGACAGTTTATGTAATTGAAAGAAAGTCACAGCCAAAAGACTCTGTTCTGTGTTTATCATTTAAAATCTGAGCGAGCCTCGGTGACGTCCTAATTTCGCCTGTTTATTTCGGTCTCGCATTTCGTCCAACATTTGCCGCCCAATCAACCTTGTTAATACCAACATATATTACTATTTAAAAAGTCGATGATTCCATCTTTTATTTTTTATGTCTTAGAATTTGTTTAATTTTAGTCTAAAATTTTAATAGTTAAATAATACTTTTAATCTCCAACCTTTCATAAAAGTAACAATTTAATTTCTGAAATTCAGTTTGTAACGATTTAATCTCTGTATATTTCATTTTGTAACAATTTGACCTCTCAACTTTAGTATGTAACAACTTAGTCCTTAACGTTAAAAAACTTTATCAAAATTAGATGTCAATTTTTATTATTTTATGATGTAGACTTTGTATTTTATAAAAATATTGAGTTTCTAATTATATTATCGGTGTTCTTATGCAAGAAATCTCATTAAATCTTAACACTAATTTCTACAATAAGGACTAAATTGTTACAAATTTTAAAGTAGGAGGGCTAAATTATTACATAGTAAAGTTCAGAGACTAAATTGTTACAAAATTGAAAGTTCAAGGATTAAATCGTTACAAACCAAAGTTCAGAGACTAAATTATTACTTTAATAAAAGTTTAGAGACCAAAAGTGATTTTTAACCTAACTCAAATTAATTTTTATCGAAATTAATTAAATAATAATAGTTTTTATTAATGTAAGAAAATACCTTGTAGGGATATGTTTCAAAAGTTTATGGTGAAATGCTAATAGAAATATTTTGAAAAATAATAAGTAATAAACTAACAATAGAGACTAAATTTAAGATTTATGGAGAGTATATGGACTATAATTAAACATTTGAAAGTATGTATATATATTAGAATGGAACAAGTTCCAAAGTATAAGAACAAAAATGCTATTTTAACTATTTTATTATGTCGAGGGAAATATTAGTGAAATAAGATAATTTTAACAACGTAGGTTTTTGTGTCTAATAAGTCTCGGAACTAACTCTTTTGGCCTATGGTTTACAGCACTACGACATTATCTAAACTTGTTTGAAACCAACCCGTCGTATTATATCTTTGAATGATACTATCAACATGCTATGTAAACGTTGAAGTAGTAAAATTAATCTGATTATTTACTACACACAAAATTGAAAGTTTAAAGACCAATTAGATACATGAATTGCATTAAACATAATATTTTTAGTTAAGAGATGATAAATACATTAAGACTTTCAAACGTAGAAAGACTTATTAAGCACAACTCCAAGATAAAAAAGACAACCAACTTTAATTGAACAAACAAAATAATACACAAATATGAACATAATTACAAATCATTAAGACAAAGTTAAGTTACTTAAATGACTTGATCACATCTATGAATTCTTGAAAGAATATTAATGGATACCAATAACTCTCAACCAAGATTTCTATAAAAATGAAAGACTTCTATATTTTTCATTCACATACAATATTAAAATAATTTGGTTGAAACCATATATGAAGAATGTGTATTGGCAATAATAATGGTCCTATGGCCTTTCCAATTGTTGTTGTCAATTAATTAATTAGGCCAAACAGTATATGAAGGACATCTTTTCTTCACTCATCCAAATATGGAGAATTTTGGGTCCACTCTCTTATGAAACTATGAAACAGGAAAAAGGAATTGACACTCCATTAATTCTATTTTTTCTTCTTTCATGTCAAAAAAAAAAAAAAAAAAAAAAAATCCTAGAATTTAACGCGTTTGATGACTATTTTGATTTTTGGTTTTTGTCTAAAATTTTTCAATTTCGTTTAAGTCTTTTCATGTAGAACAAGAGTTAGGTGATACATCCGTTAGTAATAATTGAAGTTGTGAAGTTATAAAAAAGTTGATAGATTTGAAAGATTTGTTTGACACCAAATTGTACTCTTTAAAATATATAGTAAGTCTTTTAAAAATGTGTTTTCATGAATTATATCTATGATGGATTAGTAACTTCTAATTAAGATATATATATTTCTTACAAAAATTATTATAAATGAAAAAAGTATCAAAGTATTTATAAATATAGAAAAATTTCATTGTCTATCAACGATAGACTGCGATAAACAACGATAGACTTTTATTGCTCAAACAACGATAGACTTTTATCACTGAGCGATAAAAGTCTATTGCGGTCTATATTTGAAAACAACCCTATTCTATTTTTTACTATAAAATTATTGTAATTTTAAATGTTTGATAGTGTTAGTATATATATATATTTGTGTTTTGTAGCTAATAGGAATGGGATAACTACTTAATTAAATCTCTTTTAAGATCAAAAGTTCAATCTTCAAAATTATTTTGTGTCTCACTAAAATGTTTCTTGTTAAAAATTATCTATTACTTACATTATTATTACATGGGAAAATTTTAAAATAGAAAAATAAGAGAAACTATTTACACAAAATAGCAACATTTTTAGATAGTTGTGATAGACGCTAATAGAAGTCTATCAGCGATAGAAATGATATAAGTCTATCACTAATAGATGCTGATAGAAGTCTATCAATGTCTATCAATGATTTTTATTTTTGTTATTTTCTATAAATAGTTTGACATTTTTTTTATCTATGAAAATTTTCCTTATTACATTCCTTGTTTTAACTACAACTTTAACATGACCAGGTCTTCAACCGCTAATTGGACACATAAATACTATAGTACCTCCAATTTCTTTGTCATATGTTTCTCACATACGCGCTTAATAAAATCGTATCTCTTTTTTCAAAAAGAAAAAAGAAAATGTACCTTCAATTGACCAAGTTGCTAGTTACTTTACAATCAAAAGTCGTAATGTTACTCACAATTGTCAAATTTTAGATTACAAATTTGGTTAAGATCTCTTTTTCCATTATTCGAGAAAGGGATGTTACGATATATAAAAGGCTTCTACAACTTGGTCAACCACACTTATTTATTCTGTCTTGTCAAACCATGTATTCCATTACTTTAAATTTCATCATCATATCTTAACTACTCTAATTATTAGATTTTCTCCTCTTTAATTAGTTTCCTCTCTTTCAAAATGTAGCTTTGCAAGCTAACACACCTAAATTTGATAATATACCATTATTCAATTTTGTTTTCTTTTTTTTCACTTTTTAGTAAGAACACTTCATCAAAATATGTAAGAACAAAAATACCACATTTAGAAAATTCCAAGGGTAAAAAGGATCTTCGAGAAAACAAGATCTTCATCGTCGAAGTTGATTAAAGTATTATATAATTAATTTTATTGTAATCAAAACCATGAATTTAAGCTTTTGAATATGACTAGTGATTTTTTACAAGATTCTTTGTAACAAATTTGTTTAAATAATAAATTGTTGTTTGTTGATGAAATTTGAGTTCCATAACCCGAAACCCTAAATCTTATCTCGATCTCTATCAAAGGTCTAACATTTTTTTTTTTTTTTTACATTAGTCTTACATTAATTCGATAATTAAGTAAGAACTTTCCATATGAAAATATAATCACAATCTAAAGTAGTAAGAGGATAAACAAAACTATGAACCAAAAAAATAATAATAATAATTAAAAAAAAAAAAAAAGATCACTTCAACCACACATAAGACTTAGGAGTCTAGAGAAAGCCCAAAAACATAAATCCTTAATTTAAACAAAACATAAAGACATGTATATATTAATTAACTCACTTAACAATTAATTTCAAAAGGAATCGCAATAAATTAAGAATTAAGAAATGAAACCCTAATTAATTAATTAAAATGATCCCAAAGCCGCTCGTGGGGTCTCAATTTTTCTTTTTTAAGAAAATATTAAATTAAAAGAGAATGAGAGGTGTGGGGTAAGTATTGAAGAAGGGAAAGTGGAAAATTAGTGAATTAGATTAGAAGTATGGTGAGAATTATATTGAGGACTTACGTTGAAAATATATATATATATATATATACTAATCATATTTTTCATTGTCAGTCATGAAAATTCATGTTTTTCTAATATAGTATCTATTAAATGATATTATATTAAATTTACTTTCAACTATCAACTAATTAACATGGTCTCAGAGTAAATGATTTAGGAGGTCTAATAATAATATCATTGTTTGTGAAGTCTCAACATGTCGTTGATCTGTTCTCTTTTTCTTTTTTAGATTTAAATGATGAATTCAAAAAGACACAATCCTGACAGAGTCGATATGTTGAAGATAAAAAAAAATAGTGAAACATCAGATTTTTAAGACCGAGCTACTCCAGGCATTACCAATTAATAGTTAGATGGAAGTTTGTGTTTGTGTAATATATGTATTTGATATAAAATAGATTTAGGGGGTGAGTGGTTGTGTAGTACTGTCTGGATTTTGTTCAGTGGGTGTTGGGTTCATGGTTTTTATTGACAGACCCTTAAATTGTGGGACTGTCCCATTATTTTTTCCCCTTACCCTAAAAAAGTGAAAAAAAAAACTGAAAAAGGGTCTAATTCCCAACAGTGCCACTTCCCATTCGTCGGCCATTAATGTTCTGTGGGACCAAATACTCACCTAACCCTACAAAAAAGATGACATCAACAAACAACTCCTTTCCTTTTTCCTTTTTCCCTTTTTCCTTCCATTGTTATATATACGTAGTTTTTCTGTACTTACTACCATAGTTTACAGTGGTCTCAATTTTATTTCTTTAATTTAGATGATGGAATCTCATATCTCGATGTTGATAGTATATATTCATGTTAGTTGAATCATGTTCATGTCAATAAAAAAACATTGTACTAAAACTGTAAAAAATATTCTTTCAAAAGTTATAATATTACCATTGGTCTCTGGTTAACGTTTTAAAACTATAAGGGGTTGTTCGGGGGACCGTATTGGAATGAGTTTGGATTGTAATGTAATCTAAAATCCATGTTTGGATTGAATGTTTTGGACTCGATTTGTAATATTAAACCCATTCATTCTAGCTTATCTTTCCCACCGTTTTTACGTTTCACGATCTCATTTCCGTTCCGCCCTTGATACGTTGCACACTCCAACAGTTCTCTGATTCTCAGTAATCTTGATTACATTCCAGCCTTCTAAATTGTCCCTAATTGGACTGAAAATCTATTAGAAGCTTAGATGAATCGTTGTTTTTCTAACTCAAACCAGCCAAGTATTTTAGTCATGCACTGTCACATTGTTTCAGGTCGATCATTTAATTTTACCTAACATTTTAACATATTTCTACTACGAAAGTAGTTTTGAGACGTTTATAAAAGGCCTCTTTTAAAAATAAATGCAAAACTCAGGAGTATTTGTTATAGTTTCACTTAAAATCAAATGAAAGACAGCACAATTGGTTAATATAAGTATCCAACAAATTAAATATATATATATATATATTGTGAAAATATGTGGAGGGTTGAGAGTGAGTGACCCAAAAGACCTATTCAAAAAGGCTTTCTTTGAAACCCCACTTTTTTTCAACTTTTTGGTAAGCCCTCCCAACACATTACTTCTGCAGGCACAGAACCATCTGATTTGTTTTATAACTCATCACATATCTTTCTCTCTCTATTTCTCTCCCATATTCTGATCCCTCTCCTCTTTTTTCTTCATAAAACCTAGCCAAACCAATTCAAATTTGATCTTCTTCTGTTCAAAATTAAAGACGCCGATCATGTTTGTTGTTTGTAGAAGAAGAAGAACATCAAGAAAGAAGGTTGGTTGGATGTTATTGTTGTTAATTATAATGTTATTGATGAATGAAGAGTTATTGATTTGCTGCAATGCTTCAACAACCAACAAACAAGCCTTCTTCAAGTTGAAGCCTGCAAAAAAGGGTAATAATTATTATTATGGTCATTTCTTTGGATTCTTGCCTAGAAGAATTCCTATTCCTGCCTCTGGTCCTTCAAGAAAACACAACGATATTGGCTTAAGAAGCTGGAGATCGCCTTGAAATTTTTTCTTCATTACATTTTTTCCTTTTTTTTTTTTTCTTTCTTTTTCATAGTAAAGGTGATATTGATCATCATCTTCTTCATCTTGTTTCATTTTTCTTTTTTTTTCCCCCTTTTTTGGGACAAAAATTTGAGACATGGGTTGATATTGTACATCGGATTGTTTCATGGGTTAGTCTAAAAATTTCTTCTTTTTTCTTTTTTTTCTCTCTCTTGTTTAAAATGTTTCACAACAATGCTAGGCTTTTTGATATATATAATTCAGATAAATATATATGTATGTATGTAATGTATGCATGTTTAATTTCTCTCTTTTTATTTGTATATATAATATATTTGAGTTCTTCCATTGTTAACAATCAACATCTTTAGAGAGGCTTAATTGTGAGATCTTTTTTTTTTCTTTTTTTTTTTTTTGGTGGGAAGAGAAAAAGTTAAGAACATAAAATACAAGGCCTACCCACAAAAGCAAACTTTACTTTTCTTGTTTTCTTTCTTTCTTGGAAAAAGAAAATGTCTCACTTTTTTTTTTCTTTTTTCTTTTTATGTATGTAGATGAAATTGATGGTTTTAATTTAATTAAGAATAATCATAATGTAACGCACGTTTTTTAGATTAAAAAATGGGGTGGCTATGGGGTTTTTCCTAGGAATGAAAATGTTTATGTAGTCTACTAATTAGCGTATTTTTCATGTGTATAGATTTTAATATATAGTGATTAAAAAGAGGGTTGATTTAATGAGCTTAATAGTGAAGTAATCATGATTGGTTTCTAATATTGGAATCATTATCATATAAAATTTAATTTGTCTTCAAATCTAACAAAATCATTGGTTGTGGATTTAGCCAAAAAGGGGGGTCCTTTTATTTTGATGAATGTAGAAATTGGATAGAAGGGGTACTAAGTAATTGAAATATTCTATTCAATTTTGATTGATTGATTAATTAATTAGTAAATATTAATTAATCATGTTCACTATTTACAAACTCGATATTTCAACTTAAATATGTTTTTATTCACATAATTACTTTTCTAAACATTAACATATATGAAAAATAATACTTAGTGTAATTAATTAGTTGCAAACAAATGGATGTACATAACAAAGTATAATATGTTAAGCATTGGATACATTTATATTGTAAATTATTGATTATATAATAATTGAACAGAGTGTTAAGGCAGTGTACATTTGTCTTAAGATATATATAATATTCAAATTCTCATATCATAACCAAAAATAGAATAATATATCATAATTTGTACCAAAAAATAATGATCAAACTATGGTCTAAGAAAAAAAAATGATAAAGTGGGACTAAAATTTTCAATTATTTGTGTGTATTCATTGTATATGGATAATGAAAGGGAAAAGGAAGAAGAAGAAGAAGAAGAAGAAGAAAAAGAAGAAGAAGAAGAAGAAGAAGAAGAAGAAGAAATTTCCTTTGCTCAATTGTTAGAGACATGTTGACAGCCTAAAAGGAAAGAACAAATTCAATGGTTTTGGTTATAATTTTATGGTAACATTGGATTCCATTTCAAATTAAAAAAAAAAAAAAAAAATTGAAAAAAGTTGAGTATTTGATAGGTACAAATGGGGTATGATCAGCCATAATTCTTATTTGCCACCCTATAATGTCTCCTTTTTTTTCTATATTTTCTTTGAAAAAAA
The DNA here is from genome assembly GCA_002890555.2 of Lagenaria siceraria. Classification (NCBI taxonomy): domain Eukaryota; kingdom Viridiplantae; phylum Streptophyta; class Magnoliopsida; order Cucurbitales; family Cucurbitaceae; genus Lagenaria; species Lagenaria siceraria. The sequence goes on along the minus strand of CM016485.1, from coordinate 8,938,527 downwards.
ACCTACTGAATTAAATTAATTTAATACTCTATTAATAAACTTTAGTTAGATTAGGGATTCAATTAATAAAATAAAATTATATGTATATATATAATTTTGCATTTGTAAAAATGAATTTATTGGAAAAAATTTAAATAAACAATCATAATTTTTGGTCAAATTGAAGCATTAAATTGTCCAATAGAAATTATATACATATCTGTCAGAGAGTATAGTAATTTTGAAAATCAAGAGGTTGTGTGGTCACAGGCTAAAAGTGTAGACTTTTTAGTCCTCAATTTTACATTTATAGTGTATTATTATTTGGTTTGAGTCAATATCATATACGTTATCTTCATCTTAATTATAAATTTCTTAATCACTAAGTGTCAATTGAATTGTATTTATTTTTTACTATTAAATATTTTTATTTGGTTATAAATAAAATGTTATAAAAAATAAAAATAAATGAATTGTTTGACCAAGACTGTACTCAAGACTGAGGGGCAATGGTTCCCCCATTTCCATGTTTCATGGCAAAAGGAAAGTATATATTACACATAAAGTAAGAGAATCAAAATTTTTATACTATTTTTGAGCTACCAAATGCAAAGGATTTAATTTTTCATCTCCTTTTTGACTATCTCTTTAGACCCATACTATTAGATAATGTTGAGTAATTAAATATCATTGAAGTCTATATTATAGAAATTAGACCCCACAATTGAATTATTTATTATTATTATTATTATTATTATTTTGTATAGAATATCCATGGGGTTTTATGATAAATAATGTTAAAGAAGTAGAATTAGTTTATAAAGAGACATGTACTTGAATGATTAAATAATTTGTTAATTAATGTTTATTTTTTATCTGTCGCTCCTTTGCCCAAAAAAAAAAAAAAAAAAAAAACAATAAAACTTGAATACTAATTACCAATCAAAATAATCAAATATATAGGTTAAATTGTAAATTTGTTCGGTTAGAATCTAATCTCTATTATTTATAATTAGAATTTAGTCAAATAATTTATACGATAAGAATTATATGTACGAAAATTTAATCAAACTATAGAGACTATTTATGAGATTTTATCAAATTCTTTTAAAACTATAAGAATTAAATTCTAATTAATTTTTTTTAAATCAAAGAGACCTCTAACCAATAGAATTTAATTCAACCATTTTTTCTCTCATAGGGGAGAGTAGACTGAGTAAGCAATAAAGTTCTTATTCATACCTAAATATTATCAACATTTATTATCAATCAACCAAATCAAAATAATTTATTTATAAGAAAAAAATGTTTACTTTAACCATGTTTCTATTGACTAAAGGCAAATGATTGCCCCTTATTAGTAGTTTTTTAGTGCCTAAAATTGAGCAAAAAAAAAAAAAAAAAAAAAATGGCATTTGTTTTAGATTTTTTCCTTCACATAGTTTAAGGATAGGATGTATGTTTTTGTTTTCGTCTAGGTGATAAGGCCATCCACAAAGGGAAATGCAACTTTATAATAAACCCTTTGTCGTGATGAAATTGTCTTCTAAATTTTTCGCTAATAAGATTATGAAAATGGCCTCTAAACTAATTACCCTATTTTCATCAATCTTTCTCAAACTTAAAAGGTGATGTTATATGTTATCTAAAAAATAATAATATTTGCGTTCATCTATATTAACGTTTTTTTTCTTAAAAAGAATAGTCACTTCTCAAATCAAATTATTGACAAGAAAGATCCATCTTGCTTCTACTATTAAAATTGTTTATCTTAATGTTAATACTATATCACTATAAGAAGGTTACGTTACGTATAAGTTAAGAAACTATTTTCTCTTATTATTATTATTATTATTATTATTATTATTTTGTGTTTCAGTAATGTGAGACCTCAACATTGAATACTTATTTTGAAAAATGTATGTAAAAGCTAAACTACTATATAACGTAATGTTTTAGTTTAGTGTAGTACTTTTCTTTCTACACTTCTACAATATGATATATATTCCATTTAAATCTTTTAAATTATATATAACTTTTAAAAAATAATCTCAAAATATTACTTAAAAAGTAATCATTAAAAAACATGTCACATGTTAAGAATAATCCTCAACTTCAAGCAAGTTTTAATAAAAACATGAATCATATGCATGTATGTAAGGCTTAATAAATATAATATATAGTATGCTTTCTCAAGGGGAAAAGGAAGAAAATAATTGCTATAATTTCTGAACTTTCGTGCGCATGTTGAAATTTAAAGGCCAAAAAATGAGAGTAAAATTATTTAAATTTTTTATGTCAATTATTATTTATTATAATGTCAATGTGTGTGTATATATAAATATGTACAATAATGGAACAAAGATGAATGAAAAATACAGAAGCAAATGTAATGATTTGAATACACGTCCACTTCACCTAAAGAAATTACTTTTAACAAAAGAGAAACCTTAATTAATTAAATTAATTGCTTCCATTTCTTTTCAACTTTTTTCTTTTGTCAAACTTCTTAAGCGTGCTTGTGTACATATATATTCATCAATCCATCCAAAGGTAATTATTGCTGATTAAGAAAGCTTAACAAGATAATCATATATTAAGTTGTACAAACAAAAGGATTAATTAATGCATCATTACTCCCCTCTTTTTTTAACCCAACTTTTTTCATTGATTTAAAATTTCGAATTGTGGTGCAAGAGAGGTTATTTGTATTGCATGGATTGCCTCTTTTTTTTTTTTTTTTTTCGTAAATGTGTGATAACTATGAACTGATTTGAACATAAATTCATAATATAAGTATGAGAGACATATACACGTTTTAGATGTTTTTCTTCACGTTTACTTTGGCACCTTGATGTAGGGAAACCCGACACCGTCAATTTTCAATCTATTAGAAAAATAGAATATAGGTAAGAAATGGTTAGTTGTGAACCATTTGAGAGAGATTTCTTATTTAAGAGATTAAAACGATTTTTTTACAACAAATATAGGGTATGAGGAGATGAACTTAGCTTCAACGTGATCAAAAGAAATGGTATATGTGAATGACTACTAAACTATTATTATAATAAAATTAGATATATAAATCTTTGGTATTTTCACTTGCCCCCACTTATTTTGCTTTTGTTATGATTGTTTATTGTAAAAGAGTTTAAGATATTCTTCCAACTTTCAAAATTCCCATCTCTCCCTTTCACCAAGTTGGCAGATTATAAAGAACATAGGATAATGAAAATGAGCTACTGTTAAATCACTCCTAAAAAACAGAGAAAAAGGTAATTTTAATATTTAATATATATATTTTTTTTATTTTTAAAAAAGGGAAAGTCTTTTTCAAACATTGCAAAGCTAAATAAGAAAGAAAAAGAAAAGAAAAGCATTATAAAGAACCCAACAAAGAGAAAGAAGAAAGGAAGAGGGTAGCTAAATTGATAGCTCAAAAACAGAAAGCTATAAAAAAAAAAAAAAAAAAAAAAAAAAAAGGAGTGGATCACATCAAGGTCTTTTGACATAAAACCCTAATTAATTAGATTGATCCTTAAAATTTGTTCATACACCAATATAGATTTGCTCCCACTTAGGATCTTGCAAATTTTAGGTAGAATTTTGAAATGTTGGTAGAAGATGTTTGTTTAATATTTGCTTTGATGTCTTTTTTACTTTTTCATTTTTACTCAACAAAATCAATAGCATAGTGTAATTTTCCTCTTTTTTTTTTTTTTTTTTTTTTTTTTTTTTTTTTTTATAGTACTTAGGGTATTTGGTTAGTTGCACCTATTTTTTTAAGGAAAATTTTTACAGATAAAAAAGATGTCAAACTATTTTAAAAAAATAGCAAAAAAAAAAAAATATTAGATATTGATAGACTTCTATCAGCATCTATCAGTAATAGGCTTCTATAATATTATCATTGATAGACTTCTATCAGCGTTTATCACAACTACCTAAAAATTTTGCTATTTTGTGTAAATAATTTTCTTTATTTTTCTATTTTTTAAATTTCTCTTTTATTAATTATGAAAACATTATTAATTGTCCCACCACAGTTTGTCATGTAGCAAATTAATTTTTTAAAAATATATTTTTTTAATTCTTTTTATGATTGGATGCACTCTTTTTTTTTTTTTTTTTTGGTTAAGTTATACAAAATGTACCTCTTAATTGTTGGGCAAGCTTCAATTATATGTCTCTAGACTTAAGCTTTCATTTTTATCCTTGAGTTTTAAAATTGTTCCAAAAATATCTTTTTTTATAAAATAAATGATGGGACTTGAAGTGACGACTCATGTGAAAAAGAAAAAAAATACTTGGGTGCAACTAAACTCTTGTGCAGCCCAAAAAATACTCAATAATAATGTGTCATGTGGTAATTTTTAAAATTTTAAAATTTTATTTTTAGTGTGTAAAGAAAAGAGGAGTATAAGACCGCACTTAATCATTACCTTGTGAAAAATTATCAAAACATATCTAGTATTATTTACCACTATATAAAAAGATCAGGGTCAATGTTTACCCATCAATTGCATGTTATAAATGATGTCACGAACGCGGCCATCCTGTTTTTACACATTAGCCGTTGTTCAAGCTTCATCTTATATTTTTGGAAAATTTTCACTGATAAGAAAAATGTCAAACTATTTACAGAAAATAACAAAAGAAAAAACACTGATAGATATCGATAGACTTCTATTAGCATCTATCAGTGATAGACTTCTATCATTTCTATCACTGATAGATTTCTATCATCGTCTATCATAACTATCTGAAAATTTTATTATTTTGTGTAAATAATATAATTTAAAAAAAAAAAAAAAAACTCTTAGAGGAAGTTTTGAACAAAATTTAAAATTTGAAAGTAAAAATGAAATCTTTCGAAAGTCAATGAGGTTAATTGAAAATTGAAACTTACTTTTGTATAATTTAACCCTTTTCATTTTGTCTTGGTGTAAACTTTTTACTTTTAAATATTAGAGAATAGTAATTTAATTTACATCTACACCAAAAAAGGCATGAAAATTAGAAGCCTTCTTGTCAAAGGCAATCTCTTCACCCATTCCTCTCTGATGCTTGAAATATGTTACCAATATACAAAGAAAAAGACACTAAAACCAAACTTAGCCTTTCATATATAATATCAATTAAGCAAAAAGGTCAACATATAATGTCAGTTCTTTGAATATTATTCATTTTAGTAAATATCCACATATTTTGTTTAGAATAATTTACCCCTTGCAGTCAATCTATAATTATGTTGTTGAAGAATTGAATTCTAAAGGACAAGAAAAAAAGAGACCCTTGTTTGATGTTTGAATTTTTTGTTCTTGCATATATTGCCAAATTTGTATTGGCCCACTTAAGAAAATATATACATTTTTTTTTTATTATTTATTATTTATTTTTATTGTTTTTATCAACCTTACGAAAAGCTTTCAGTGCTACTTTTTGGTTGTGTGGAAATTTTCAACAAACTATCCTCAGTTTCTAATCTCCACTCAATGCATATAATTCACAAATGTTCAAATTATATCAATTAATTTATACAACTAAATTTATAAAGAACATGGCCCTTGACATGCCACTTGTGTTTCCATAATATACTTTTCCGTACAATTTAAAATGTTACACTTTTACCTTAAATGTTGAATTTTTATTTAAGTTTAGTTACTAGGTTTCAAATGTTACATTTTTATCTTTAAATTTTAAGTTTCGTTTCAATTTGGTCATTAAGGCTTCAAGATTTACACTTTTAACCTTGATTTTTCGTTAAATACTCACCTTCAGTCTTTGGTATTAATGTCCATTAATTAATTTAAAAGAATTAAACTAGTTTTTACTAAAAAAAATTATCGTTCTTAAAATTAAATAACAATTTGCATGTCATAATTATTTTAAATTAGTTAAATGAAATTTAACGTAAAATACCAAAGTGAACATTAGTAAAAACTCAAGAAGTAACCGTATAAAATATTAAAACCCAAGAACCAAATAAAAACTAAACTCAAAACTTGAAGTATAAATGTTTTAACATTTTGAAGTCTATGAACCAAATAAAAACTTGACTCAAAACTTAAGAACTAAAAGAGTATTTTTTTCCCTTTACAAATATCATATGATATCATTAACTTATTATTATTACTATTTATTTATTTATTTATTTTTTGAAAAGAGGTGATATTATTCACTTATTACTCGTTAAAAGATTGTATAAACAAGAGATTTATCGTACTAATTTGAATGTGTTTCGTTGACACTTCCAAAATATTAAATGTAATGTAAACTAAAAGCAACCCTAACAAAAAGGTAAAAGCTTCTCCATCAATACAAAGATAGTACTAAGTTATAGTTAACCAATGTCAACATAGAATTAGAAGCATGTGACAAAAGTATTATCAAGTCAGGTATTATGGAATGAATATTTTGATGGGTGGGAGTTAATTGAAGACAACAAGATCTTTAGAATCAAATTATTGAATTTCCCATTCATTTTGGTGCATATAGAAATATAAAAGAAGAATAATCATGGCCACAAAAAAACCAGTCAATTAGTAGTCATCACTATACAAACCAAATTTATCAGCTCACTCAAAAATTTGTGTTCATTGCTTAACAGTAACAGAAAGTTCTCAAACCCCTTTTGGAGTGATTGCTAATAACACAAAAGATCATCAAAGTCAATTGATCATTGCTATTCATTTTTACCTCATTCAATCATTCTACGTAGTATCATCATCTCGTGTGATTCGTATGAAATTCTACGATACTTATAGTTCTACGATAAACATGTGCTACTAATTAACATAAAGTCATACACGATTATATTAAACATCATGATGTGTAATATCATTTTCCTTCCTTATCAAGTTAGTAGCTAAACATATCAAACAAAATCAACCTAATTAGTATTTTCTTTTTTGGGTAGAACTTTCTTTTTTATTTACATTTAGAACTATTTTTTTAATCTCACATTGCCCAAAAAATAATGAGCCTTGAATAACCTCCACTCTACTCACAACTTAACACCATTTTTCATGACATTATCATATACTCTCCATCTTTATTCATTCTTTGGCTATCACCTCTTTTGCTACTCTGCACTTGCCCTTTTCTTTATTTTGCATAGAACAGAGATAAGTTTCCCTAGATATAGTATGCAGAGGAAAAAAAAATGCACTTTTAGTTCTTGAGATTAAAATTTTGATAATATTTAGGTCAATGAGTTTTCAAACTCAACATTTTAGCTTCTCTAATGTTGAAAGTTTGATCCCTTGCACTTATATTTGTTGAAATTATACACATATATCAAAATTAATAAAAATAAAATACATAATTGAAGTTGAAAACTTAAAATATATAAACCAGAATGGAGACAAACATATAAAAATATAAAGATGAAACATATATATATAACTTAACAAAAAAGAATATAGAAGAAGATATTCAATTTAAGTAGATGATCCAATGTATATGTACCTAGTTTTTTTTTTTTAATGTTTTATAAGAGAAAAAAACAAATCCAAATTTAAGTGATATTCATTACACGTGCTAAGGAATGTGGAGGGAAGAATCATTTACCACACGAAACTAAAAGATATAAAGCCAATTATAAAATGGTAAAGCAAGCAAAAGTTTAGGGCAAGAGGTTCCTGAAGAAGAGACAACAATTGTATTAAATGAGCAAAAGGAATCCCACTGCAATTTGTTGAGAAGCATGCCAACAACTCTCCCCTTTGCCATTATTAAATTATTATAACCCCACAACATAAAAAATTGATTTCAATGGATTACACAACTATTGCAGCTTAAATCCACTTTATAATTCCTCATTAACAAATTTAGATTTCTTTATACTATCCATTATGAGATTAATTGGACAGCTTCTTTAAATTTCGTCATAACAGCAAAATCAATTTCTATTTATACATACTCTATCCTTTTAGTTTTCATTTTTTTTCTCTATTTTTTTTTTATCAAATTATCCAATTCCTCTATTGTTTTTTTGTTTTTTTTTTCCTTACATTTTATAAGCCTCAACTGAGAGAGCATATCTGTAGATTGCTTCCGACCATTTAATGTAAAAAACTAGAAGATGAAAAATATAGGAACTAAAATTTTTTGTTCTAATGTTAAAGAATACTTTCCCCCACATCCCATAAAGTCGGTCCACCCGTGACTTGTGTTCATCAAAGTAATTTTAGGCTCCCTAAAGAAAAGATGTATAGTTACATCACATGTTGTAAAGTTCAAGACAGGTATCCAGTTGTGAAATAAAAACATCAACTTGCTATCCTTAAAGTTTAAGGAAATGGACCAAACCTCTGTTTTTCTAAAGAGTATTGCATCTTAAATACATAGGCACAAGCTCGAACTTGAAGAGGTAGAGATGCCCTAACTATTGTACTATGTGATATGTCCAAGTTGGTGATAAAATCCAACGCTAAGAAACTAGAATGTTGGAAATGTTAATCAAACTTATTGTTAGTCATTATATACAGATTTGACCTATTAATACACAATGCTGAACAGTTAGAACAAACAAATAATTTGTGCATGGCAGTAGATGGTTATTTGCATGATGAAGTAGAAATGTGAAGTTCTAAGTACTGACCTCTTCAATCCTCGCCATCTTGCCGCACAGTCTTCATAGAAGCATTCTGATATAAAAAAATTCAGCAGAATTGTATTAATCCTTCTTGCAGCAAGGTCTCACACAACACTTCGTTCCCTTTACAAAAAGATGTACTATGGTGTCCTTAATATGTCTTTGGGCCAAATCAGTTCTCGAAGTTGACCATGCACCAAATATTGTTTCAGTCTCTTGGGCAGAAAATCCATTATTGCTAAGATCCAGTAATTGCAATGTCCTTGCCATCCCAATTGCAGTTGAAAGTGATAAAATAGTCTGACAATCAAGGGATGCGGATTTTCTTTCACATGAACTTGCACAACTATCATCGATACCAGATGCTGCAGCTTCTTTAATTGGTTCTTCACTATCAGCAACTTCAAGCTGATTGTATTCAGTGTTTACCTCCTCTAAATTCTGTTGAGCGGGGTCTAACTCCTTGATTGAACATGTTAGGCCATGAGGCTTAGATATATCATGGCACGGTTGTATAAGTTCTTTATTTTCTTTCTCTATTGTGTTACATTGCAGAGCATGTTTATCGAGATCAACATTATCAGCAAGATTGAGCTCTTCAAGACAGTGATTACCTGATACAAAATTCAATATTAATAACAAAAAGTTGGCCATTTTGGGCCTCGTATATAAACTTTGCTTTAATGTTTCAACCTGCTACAGCCTGAATGATTTGAACAACTCCAGCTAGGCCAAGCTGACACTTGTTGAGAGCCAAGATTTTAATGCCACATTGAGGGTTAGCTATCAGTGACGATACTGCATTACAACCCTGTCGTCACGCTGAATAATCAGGACTTTGAATGGCGAATGCATCAGTCAGGATAAAATTTAAAACTTTACATCACGGTAAAAAGAATACAACTGAACAATAACCACGCACAGGTTCCATGCAAAACATAATCAAAATTAAGTTCGATAATTGACGTATTAACCATATTTGCTTCATTGTTCAGAAGATAAGGTTCCCTCTTAGCCGGTCCAAAATGTCTGATACGTATTTAGTTAACACAGCCCAAATTAACTATCTTATGGACTTGTGTAATCTCAATGCAGTCACATGTCGAGAGTTTATAACCTATTCGATGGGGCTACCTCTCTCCTAAAAGCAACTTCAAAACCACTAACCACGCCACACTTCCTACATATCAAGCACATTTCCCTAACTTAACTATTCCAACTTCCTTTTTAGCCCTCCTCATTAACAATAGGTGAAAGGGTACTTGGTGGATCAACAAAATAACATGCTAAGAAGTTAAAATGGCCTAGTTAACCAAAAGAAAGGCATGAAAGTTTCTCAAGGATAACTTATATAAAATCACTAAACCACCATGGCCAATAGGAGATGAGTAGAGAATTAGATAACTTTAGGATAAGTTTAGCAAACCTCTTGTATGATGGCATTCCCAGCAAGGCTCAGCTCATGAATGCGCTGTATAATAGAAATGCAACCACCAAATTTAACAAGGTACTTGGATGTCAGTCCACAATAAGCTAAGTCAAGTTTCACAAGCTCTTCACTTCCACTAAATGACTCGGTGATCCCTAATGCAGCGTCCTGCGAAGTTTAGTAATGCCTCATCACCAAATGGAAGAATAACGCTTGCTACCGCACAGAAAGGTAAATAACAAAAAGAGGAAAAAGAATAATAAAGGAATGCATCATAGAATTCACCCACATCTCCAATGCCAGTGCCCCCAAGCATTAATCCAGACAAACCCAAGGATTTAACAAGCTGGAGAAGGCCTTCCATAACAGGCTTGCTCAACTTCAAACCAGTTAGACTAAGACTTGTAAACCTACAAAAAGATTTGATCGTTCAGTTAAATTTACTACGGGAGTTTTGAACTTTAAAACTTTGCAAATTCAGAACTATAATTCTGTTCATTCAACCTATTCAGTACTGTGAGCTTGACGAATAAACTACTGAGGGCATTTCCAGAGATTGAGTTGTTGTATCCTGTTAAAGAATGATCGAAAAACATTAGTCACTAAACACAAAGAGGAAGACATCAGAATTGCCTTGTTTTCTTAATTCATGCAAAAAAAAAAAAAGTAACCTATATAAAGTTTTTCCAGGGATGCTCCAACTTCCAATGCATCAGCAACCTTCTGAATTGTTCTTGATGTGATGGAACATCGTTCAATGTTCAAGCTCCAAAGACCTGAGAAAATAAAATAGTCAAGCTGTATCTGAAAAATAAATCGAAGTGAAAGAATATTGACATTCGACTAGAAAATCCCAACGCCTATTATTAGAACTCAAATTAATATAGTTGAAATCAAGATGTGTCAATGATTTTAAAATACTTTGAGAGAAACAGAACAAAGGAATTTGTAGAGACGCACGACCCAAATTTCATATGAACTAATGATAAAATCAATTCTAAATCCGCGATGCATTTACCTTTGCAATTTTTTAAGATAGTTGACAGGTATGACCCACAAGCATCAGTAAGGCGATTCCCAGATACGTTAAGCACTTCCAATCGAGCGAACAGAATAGGGCATTCACAAATCTGAATATTTCGGGTATTAGTAAAAGAGACAATTTAATGATTTAAAAATTTACAAACCACTTTAATTAAGAAGAATGAAAAAAACATAGCACAGAGCCACACAAGAACATAGGCCACGGCAAACGAGGAAGATGCAAAAAGAATGTGAGAATGAACACTAAAGAGACGCCCAAGAAATGCTAAAAACCAAAAGCCAAATATGAGACATTGAAGTGAAGCACACTCTAAACCTCCTTTCAAGGCCCTTCTACAAACACAAAAAATCTTTTATTTCTTTCTAATTGAGAGCTCCAAATAATAGCAAAAGTACCTAATGGAGCCTAAGCTCTCTCAAAGAACTCACAAAGGAAATCTTTGTTCACATTCAAAATTGTTTCAAATCATATCTAATACAAAAGCATGAAGCCTCTATTAATTTATTTGTGGCAACATCACTCCTTGCTCGTTGCAGTACAATCACTTCCATTCTATCACAAAACGGGGATAGTCTTGCTGCACTGCATTTATCCAATCCCAAATATCCACTTAGTTACCAGATCTCTTTTTGCAAACAATACAAAAGAAGTCTGTAATCCGGTTCAGGTGTTTCTAGAAACAAAAATATTTCTTCATAAAAGAGTTCAAGTTATCCTCCAACATGTAGACGTCTTGCATGAAGAGTCACTGGAAACTTGAATTTAAGTGTTTAGAAGGATATTTGAAACCTGGAATAAAGCAGTTGGACCAAATCGATTGCAGTGTAAATCTAACGTTAAGTCATGTGTCTGGCTGGACTGCTTGAAGACCTGCTGAATTTTCTCCATCGTTCCATTTCCTGCACCATAGGATTTATAAGAAAGCAAACATTAGTACTGCACCTAATACTAATAATATAGTTTCCGTGTCCTGTTCAGTTCAGGTTTCATTTGTCAAGTTTTCACGTGTAATACTTTCTTCTCAGATATTTCAATGTTCCAACGGAGCTGATTCTCAAGTGTCAAAGTAAAAATAATATGAACCATACAGACTCCTCATATCTTGGAATTTAAAAAAATAAATGCAAGAAAACTTTAACTTCTTTTAATTATGGTGAAGACCAAGAGATAAGGAAATAATACTTGTATTTTTCATTAACCTCAAAATGTACGAAAGCAGAGGTACTTATATCCCACTGTTAAAACAGCCAGAGACACTTAGCTAACCCCCCTGATAACTAAAATTATAAAGCCCTGTTCTCAACTAAATAAAAGGTAAAAATATGTTTACAGCCGCTTAATAACTTGGAACAAAGTTTATAAATGATCTTTCGACAAATCTTGAAAATAATCTTGAATTCTTCTTGAACAACTCTTGACTACGACAAAGTATGTGAAATGATCTCGATTGGGGAACGCCACTTTCAACCATAAAAAGAACAAATTTACCTAAGAAATTGTGAGAAAGGTCTAAGATGGCAAAAGTTTTCTGGGTGTGCAGTGCATTCAACAACGGACTTATAGATAAGTCTTGCAAATCACAATCAGACACTGCAATCTCATCATCTGAAGCCTAGAATACACAAGATAAATGCCAATCAAATCATTATAATCCATCTTGAAGACAAGACGTTGCAATTATTTCTTGCAAGAGTTTGTCCCATTCAGAATGAAGGTAGAATTAGATCAACTACTACCAATAACATACCTCCAGATTGTACAGTTTCTTCAGCAGCTTCATGTTAGGTGTCTCGGATAACTCCTTGCAGTAGTCAATATAGAGTTTTATCAAGGGTTTTGAAACCCATCCTGCCAAGGTATAAAACGATATTTTTCATTAATTTGGCTCTATCAGCAAATAACCTTGTGAACAACAACACATTATGTCAAGGTGTAAATATATATTAGTTATTGATATTATTATTTACTTGACATTCAGAATTAGATGTCTGGTGGTAGTGGTACTTCATAAGTTCAGTGATCAAGAAAGTAATGACAGCACTTAGACACCATAATATTAACATGCTTAAAAAACGCTTTCGGTCTCTATACTCTCCTCAAAGTAAAAATTTAATTCCTGAATTTGAGTTTCTAACAATTTAATTCTCTCTATACTTTTAAATTTGTAACAATTTAATCGACTATGAGAAATCCCATCAAAGTTAAGTGTCAATTTTGATTATATTAGACTTAATCTTTGTAGTTTATAAACACATTTGGTCTCTAATCAATTTATCAATCAATATGTAAGGAATTTCATTAAATCTTAATAACATTTTTCATGTTACGGACGAAATAAATTAAAGTTTGAGAACTATATTGTTACTTCCATGAAAGGTTAGACACCAAAAGTGTTTGTTCACCTATTATCATATATCCAAAAATGAAATCACAAAAATAAGTTTATAATAAAACATACCATTGATGACAGCTTCAAACAAAAGATTTCTCCCATGGTCATAGATTTTTGAAAATTCAAGGGTCTCCAGAGTTCTCCCATCATGACTTATATGTTGAATCACAGGTAACAGACCTAAGAAGGCATGTAAAAGAAATTTATTAGGAATTGTTTAGCACAACGTATCACACATGCTGCTGAAAATCAAATGTTTAAAATTGAGATACTAGGGAACATAACTGATTATGCTACCAATAGATGGAATATACTAGTTTGATTTTCATTGATATTTCTCCACATTGACACTTTACTCGACTAGAAGCTCAAATCAATATCCGTGAAATGTTTCTCTAAATCAACCTCCAACCTCTAAATCATGAAGGGCTATGGTGGAGGAGGGCTTATACCATCCACTCTTTGGAGATAGAGCAAAGCCCTCAAGTGTACTAATTCTTTTCAGTCTTGCAAAATACTTGGCTTGGGGAAATAAGAGGATTTTATAGATGTAGAGGATTCATGGAGAAGGTTTAGGCCTTGGTTAGGTTCAAACTCTCCCTCTAGGTCTCTATTACTAAGAAATGGCTGTCCTTCTATCTCGTTCTTTGAAATGGAGCCCTTTCTTGTAATTGTGTAGTTAGCCAGCCTTTTGTTTTCTTGGCTCCTTTTGTTTTCTTTCATTTTTCTCAATAACAGTTGCTTTTTTTATCAAAAAAATTTATCGAAAGAAATGGAGGAAAATTTGACTAAACCATATAATAAATAAAGGTATTAGCGAGCACTGATTAAAAGAATATACAAGGACATAAAAAAAATGAGCCCACAAAAAGTCAATCTATCCCCTTGGAAAAGCTTCGTTCTACTTCAGGAATTTTTTTATCACCTTTTTCCTCCCGAAATTTCCAAAATATAGGTTCTTTGGATTCCTTTCAATAGGAAGACCAAGTGCTTCATCTACCTACAACAAGAACGACATCTAAAAAGACTGGTCAAGAACTCTTTTATCATCACTAGTGCTAGTAATTTTTGGTACACTGCATCTAGAAAAATACTCCCAAACTTAAGATAAATTCAGAGATAGACTCATAATACCCCAAGAATAACTAGGGCTCGGCTTCTAACACTCCTCATTTCATACCACATCCTGTTTATAAACTTTTAACCAAACTCGTAGAACACTTTGGCATTTAGTTTTGTGAAGTATAACAATATCTGGATTAATTGGAATTAACAAATCACTAACTGTGCTCAATTTATCCATACACCCAATCATCAAATATCAAACACATCCTCAACTTCATATAAAGCATGCTTGCAGTAAATAATAGACCACTCTGGATTTCGCAATTCTCTAACCCACTTCAAAACCTATTGCCTCACTAGCTGCTCTTCCCTCCAACATTCCATCGGTTGGAAGGAGAGGCACTTTCTAAAAAAACAATGCCAAAGCAAAGCCTACCTAAGAACTCATTTACACTAGCCCATTCCTACAAGATGCTCATGACAGTCTACCCATGGAGGTAATCTGGGAAAAACTAGCAGTAGAAGATTTGAAACCAACATAGACTCACGTGGAGAAATCTCAATTTAGTGTCTACAAAGCATTCAGACATGTTTTAAGACATGATGTCGTAGATCAATATCATTTAGCCCCATGATTTTAATTATTTCACTTTTTTAAGCTTGGTCATCCATCTTATGTACCCATATTTACTTTTAAGCAGAAAAAGTATAAGTATCTAGTAAATACCCTCTGATCTCTTTTCAAAAGGAAGTTGTAGATAGTACATGCATGCTAGTTCTTCCTTTGCAGATTCAATGCTTAGCATATCGCTAAATAAGGCAACCTCTATCTGTATCAGGTCATTATCAAGTTTGAATGTAACACATTCCTGCAATTAGATCATATCTTAGGAGTTAGGTCAGAAGCTTGTGACAATGTTATCCAATAAACTTGAATTTTAAAATAATTTTGGCATGAGTTTAAGCCATTGACACAAGAAATATCTCAAGGTAGCATTTCAAAGAACACTCACACCCTGCTCAGAAGCATTCGACTTGGTAGCATTATATTTATGCAACAGATTTTCAGAGATGTTAACTTCAAATTTTGAGCCACTAGCAGCAGAATCAGAAGGAATTTCATCAGCTTTTGGGGTTCCAAAAATGTTATCATTTTGAGTCACAATGATTCGACTCTTATATTTATGTGAACCGGTGCTTTCTTCAATGTCTTCGCAAGACCTGCTTGCATGTTTACTGGTTGTTGTTGAACCCTCCTACCAAACCAAATATTAAACAACAAAGGTTATCGAAACACAAACATGGTATTTCTCCAAGAACCGAATTGAGATATACCTTAATTTCAGCTGCAAGATTTCCTGAGCATTGTTTATTCTTGTCTGAAATCAAGGAACAAAAACAGCCAACACTCAGTCAATGGTTGTGAAAGTCTACAGCGCAAACAAGTTATGAAGTAAAAACTAACTGTCATCAGAAATAGCAGAATTCTCTCCCCGGCGTAAATGAGGCCTTGATTTCGAGAAATCCATCATTTCACCCTCACCTTCATCATCATCAGAAAGAATCACACGAACACGTTTACGACCAATGGTTGTCTGTTGGCTACCAGCTGACTTAGAAAAACTTTTAGGTGAAATTTCAGATGGGTCAGAAAAAGCATTGGATTTTTCCATGTCAAATGATTTGATTTTAGGTGACCTTTCATGCCGCTTGAGGGATGAAGTAAAAGTAACTGCGTCATTTGGCTCTTCTAAATCAGCTAAAGATTTTGACGAATTAAATCTGCCTTTACAAGATTTTCTAGTTTCTGACAAGGAGCACTCATCGGATGGACTATCTGAGAGAGCCTCGTTTGCTTCTGTATCAGTTTCAGAGCAGCAATCCTCCGCCACAGATTTTGTCTCATTACCAATTTTCGTTTTCTCCTTCAATTGGTCAATTTGAGACTGTAACCGCCTGGAAAAAAGATTTTTTCTTTGAAGATGTCACCTTCACTATTTATTTTGTGGGAGGTCATAATACTAACAAGCTGAACAAGTCATAATGAATGTAAAAGAAAATATCAAGCTCTAGAATATTCAAAATTATTTTCTAATCACTAGATCAAGAAGTCCTATAATAAATATAAACTGATAACTCACTTCAAATACAGTAATTACCTAGCTTCTTCTACATTATCAAATCTTATCATGTGGCTATAATGCATATTCTCCAGTGCTGAAAGCTGGACGGAAGGAAGTTTAGCCTCAACAGCAATCCTACAATATAGGGAACCAAATAAGCATCAGACTATCCCTCAAATGCAAGGACATGAAATGTGCCATGGCCCATTGGTATTTTGGTGGTGGTGGGGGACCTTGTTTTCAAATTGCTCAAAGAAGTATCGTTGTGCAATTTACATGTTATCAAAATGTTTAAATTAAAACCCCATGAAAGGATTTTTTTTAAAAAAAAAAGGCAAAAAAGCACAAAATATTTACAAAAAGTGTGGACCTCTCTTCTTAAGTAACTTTGGAAAATAGCCTAAAACAAACTCTTATAAATTTTATGACTTCAGAAGTAAAGCTAAGTGTATCTCAGAACAAGGAACCCAAAAGGAAAGACCCGAAGGTTTTTTACAATGCAATAAGGTGCAAACCAAAGACACCAAAATGAAGCTAATTAAGAATTTCTCACTATGCATCATTTATGAATTGATTACAGTATTTAATAAATTGGAGTTCGTGTGCTCCCACAAAAGCACAGTCTAAATTATGGGAATTATTGCTCTTCAATTGGAAGAAATATTATATCTACTTCTAAGCTTTTGTATTTTAAACTCAAAAACCACACTTGAATTTCATATAAAGCTCTATGAATATGAATTTCACAATTTAGATCATGTAATGGTTGACCAGTGCAAAGCTCTACTGAGGAAGAGTGCATTCAACCCTCACATGCTCTTCAATGTATAACAATATGAAAAAAAAATGGAAATCCCAAAGAATGCAGTTGAATACCTGTAACTCTCCTCAAAGGCATCTAGTGCCTCTGTCCAGTTACCATCACAGTCATAAACATCACCAATATTAATCTTGGCCAGTGCTTGTCCCTAATATAAAAGATTGTAAGGGCATATCAAAACAAACAAGAATGGCATTATCACCACGTATGAAAATTTTCAACTCACTGAATCAGAGTTCTGACATAAGTTAAAATACTTTGATTTTAAATATGATAATATATATATAAGAATATATAAAGTTTGTTTTCACAGTTCCTTCAAATAATATCTTAGAGTTTAGGAGACTCCTGTCACTCTTACATATAAAACATAAGGAATGTAATTTGAGCAATTGTCTCTTTTCATTTTATTAATGAAAAGTATTGTTTCCATCTGAAAAAAAAACATAAGGAACAAATATTACCTCTAAATTACCAATAGACTTGTACACTTCCCAGCTCTTCACATACCATTTAATGGATTTTGTGAATTTTCTTAGTTTTTGATATGATTCCCCTATAGCCAAATAAGAATCACTCAGCTTTTCCTTGTCGCAAAGTTCACTTGCTACCCTTTTCTTCCTTTTTGCAAATTCAAGATGCTAAAACACAGAAAAGTATTAATAAACAACAATGATAACAAAAGGGAAAATGTTTATACAACAACTATGGCATATAATCAGAAAGAATTGCAGTCAAAGGCAGAGGAAGCAGAATACCCCAACCAGCAAAAACTATATGAAACATTTTCATTATTTTCAATGAAAGCTCCATTTCTAATTATAAAAATTTATATATATATGTGTGTGTGTGTGAAAGAACTCCATCTGAGATTGATCAAAGCAATACTGTAGTTACAAAAAACGAGCTTGTGTAGATAGAGGCATAGAGCACTCCAATTAGAAATTGTCCTCTGTATAACATTAAATCAAATTCTAATTAATAAAGAAGCAAAACCAATGTGTCAAATTTTTCTTGTCCCAAAGAAAACTATATAGTCAGCTCAATGACAAATGCCAAGAAACATTTTCAAACAAATACTCAAATAGAACAAAATGCCACATTAAAATAAATTAAATGAACACAAAATGAACAAAAATTTCTACATACTTTAAAATGCAATCTTGGAATAAGCACTGTCATGCGTTATACTTAAGTTAGGAACTACAGTCAAACCTAAGGACATTTTTGTAACTACAGTATGGTCACAGTCAAACCTAAGGACATTTTGTAACTTTAGTTTGGTTCAAGTCTATGAAAAACAAGCACAGTGTGGACTGTAAAGTATGTGTACTACCTTCGCAGAGAGTAGAGAATTTTGTAATATTCTACATATAGAATGAACTAAACACTTAACCTTTTTTAAGTAAAAAAGAAATCTTGAGTATTATATTATATACATATCTGGAACTTCTAGGAGAAAGGAGAACAACATTCCTTATCTGGAAGCAGTACTAAATACACTAATATTTACAAAATTAGGCATAGAAGCTTTTTGCAAGTCAGATAAAAATAAAATAATAAGTACAAAATGCATATCTTGATGAGCATGCAACTTCAGAAAGAAATTTTGTTCCTCATTAGAAAGAAATTTGCTTTAAAAATGTTCATTGACCTAGGATGCTGCAAAGAAGTTACTTTCTCATATGCAAGTTAAATGACATTATAAATTTATTGCTTTCACCTGCATCCATGCAAAAATCGTACTTGATTTTTCAATTAAGCAATCAAGAGAAGCATTTTGCTGCAGTAGACATTTGCGCTCACGAGGTGTGCCTCTAGCAGTGAGCATTTCTCTCATTAGCTTCTTAAGATTCTGCTCTTCTTTTCTTAGTTCAACCATCACTTGTGTAGCTTCTTTAACGGTATTGATATTCTGATCAATTTGCCTAGCCAAAGCATCCTCATCTTCCATTGATTTTGCCAAATGAAGAGCCTTCCGATAGCAATGAATTGCTTCGTCATACTTTTGAAGCCTGTAATGCAGTTCACCAAGGTTAATGTATCCTTTAGCCTCTCCTTGGCAATGCCCAATATTCTTACAGATTATAATGTCCTTCTCAACATGCTTCTTAGCTTGATCCCACATTCTTAGCTCCATATATACACTTCCAAGGTTGTGATGGAGCCTGCTACGACCATCATCATCCTCATCCACCTCTTCTTCCTCACAAATCACTAGTCCTTTCGTTAAGATCTTTTTGGCCTCTTCCAAGTTATCAAGATCCATTTCAAGCATTCCCAAATTATTATGAGCATCAATATATTCCTTGAGAAATGAACATCCAACTTTTGGTGGGTGATCTTTCAGAAACTTTGCTAGTTCCATGGCAGCCTTGAAATACTTTTTGGCATTTCTCACTGAAAAATGATCATCATCAGATTTCAAAAATAGCTCATGGTAAGTACGACCCAGTTGAGTGTTAGCCCTTTGCTGTTCCACGAGGTCATTAGCATTTTTGGCTAGCTCTAAATGTTTCTTCTGCAATTAAATATAAAAAAACCATGATAAAGAAAAAGAAAAATTGAAAATAAAACGTTAAATGTAAATTTCTCCGTCCCAACATGATATGTTATTGAGATTAATAAAAACACCTGATTTGGTTTATATTTTACAACATAAATTAAGAAGAAGTAGAAAGAAGAAACTCAGAGTGGAGGAGACGTGAGGGACAGACTACTGACAGAACACTGGAAAATAAAAGCTTTATCGGTTTACAAACAGAAGTTCTGAATCACTTAATCTGAACAGGAGTCAACTGAACCCAGTACAGCTACCAAAATACTACAAAATGAAACTTTCAATAACTCTAGAGCAAAACACAAAAAACGAACTATACCAGTGTTGTTAATGTCAAGTTTCCTTCCAACAATCCTGTTAGTTTGATCCTGGACTATCCCTTTCAAATCAAGTAATAAAACTAGTAATTTATATCCACATCCGATCCAACAATTTTATTTGCGTATTATCAATTTGGCATAGAACTACAAAATATTGCTTTTTCCCTCGGCCACAAAGAATAGATGTGTTCTAGTAACAGCTCTGTCATGTCAACAGCAGCCCAAAAAGGATGGCCATTGTGGCATCATTTCAACAAAAGAGTTCATATGTTTCCATCATAAATCCATTTTATAATGGTATTTTTTTTCAGAGCAAACCTAATTTTTCAACTTCATACATTCCTAAGCACGTACACAGATTCAAAAACAAAACCTCACCTGATAAATTAAAGCATCTTTAAAGTGTTCGAGCCTAAGATAGACCTCGCCCAGGGACTGGCACGTTGCCAGCATATGCTTCTGAGGTAAGTATTTAACCGACACATCGTAATCAATCCGAAACCACTTTAGGGCTTTTACGTATTCTCCTCTGTTCTTCAGGATATTGCCGATTACATTGGCCCATTTGGCTTCCTCGTGCCGGTTCCCCTCGGCCTTAGCATTCCGATATGATCGTTTCGCCGCTTCAAATTGTACGCCGTCTCGGGTCATTCCGGTGATCGAAGTTCCGATGTAGGTCGGCGATTGTATTTTTCGGTCAGGGTTGGAATGGAAACAGCGGGCGGTGTAAGCCTGAAAGCTGCAGAGGATTTGAGGATTCCCTCCTTGAGCTGTGAGTCGTTTGTGAGTGAAAGAGATGACCTTCCCGCCAAATTATTTTATTCCTGTTTTTATTCTTGAAATTTTAGACTTTGATACAGCGTGCGTTGCACGCGTTGTTTATAGTTCAAAAAGAGACCCTAATTATAAAATTTTAATGAATTTTAAGAAAAATAAATATAAATAAAAAAATATCAAACTATTTATATAGATATAAAAAAACATTTATTGCCTAAATTTTTTTTATATTTATAAATATTTTGGCTATTTTTTTTATATTTGAAAATATTTTTTTAAAATATTTTTTATTTATTTTTTAATCATTTTTAAATTTATGTTTAATCTCCACATATTTTTAATAATTTAAAAAAATTGTCATGTGACAATTTTTAATTAAATTATCACAAGTTTTTTCAATATATAGATTGAATTAACCTAAAATTCAAATGAGGTAAACTTATAAGGGTTATTTTTAAATATAACAAAATAAATTAACTTAATTACAAAGATAGCAAAATATCTTGATTAAACATCAGTAATAGATCGACAATGATAGATGATAATAATCCATCTTGTGTCTATCAATGATAGACAATGACATTTTTCTATATTTAAAAATATTTATAGTAGTTTTGACATTTAAAATGATTATCCAACTTACTATTTATAAACGAGAAATTTTCATAGATAGAAAAAATGTCAAACTATTTATAAAAACTAACAAAGAAAATATTGGTAGACATTGATAGACTTCTATCGACATCTATCAGTGATAGATTTCTATTAGCGTCTATCACAATTATCTAAAAAAATTATTATTTTAAATAAATAGTTTCAAAAAAATTTCTATTTTTTAAAAGTTCCCTTTATAAATCGTTATTATAAGAAAATAACAAAAAAAAATACTCTAAAGAAAAATTTCACTCACTACAAAAAAAAAAAAAAAAAAAAGCCCCAACAAAAAAAACTGTAGATTTTAAACACCGTAAGCCCAATTTCCTGACCAAAACCGAAGAGCTGTAGCTGTAGCAATGTTGGCGAAGTGGAGCAGAGTCACCCGCCATCTCTCGAGGATTGGAGTGGAAAGCAACTTGAAATTTAGTACAGATCTCCATGCTTGTCGTCATCGAAGTTACGCCAAAGTCGCAGCCGCTGCTGCTCCCAATATCGGTCACTCGAAAATGGGTGTATCTGGCGGGCATGTGGTGTGTATTTATATCACTAATTTTAAGCTCCGCGAGAGAGTTTTGAAGTTTGTTTTTTGTCAATCGAATTTGTGGGTTACTTTTAGTTTCTGTATTAGAAGATGATCTAATCATTATTCGGACAATTTAAGCTAGTTTTGTTGGCTGAGAAAGTTGTCTTCCTTTTGTTGTCACCATGAAATCAGTGTTTTTCTTTTCCTTTGATAGTTGTTTTTTTGAACTTTAGTTGTTTTCCATGTCAATTTTTACTTTTTTTCCTGTTTGTTAGAGAACAATGCAGTATTTAGAGGTATATATTCATTTATTTGTTAGTCTGGTTCACATAATTTTTATGGTTTGCTTGTTTTTACGAATCCAATATATTCTCTCCTCCTCCTTCATAGGCTGTCTGTTACACTTGAGTCCCTGTGTTTGTTGAACCTACATAGCAGGTTGAAGCTCCTTGTCAGCAATTTGGTTGTAATTTCTTTGCGTTTGAAACGAATATTAGTTTTCTCTAGGCGTCTTACCGTGAAATGGAGTTTAGCACGGATTCATGTGCTTAACTTACATGGCTAGTTCATACAGCTTGGTTAACCCATGACTGAAAATGAAATAATTGGTTTAAACAGGTGCATTTGGATAAATTGTTTTCGTCGAAGCCTTGTTCTCTGGCCTTGGCTAAAGATTCACCATTGAGAATGGACGAACCACAATACGAGGGCATTAAGCATCTTTTTCTCAGGATGATGTTGTTTTATAGTAAACAAAGCAAGCATATTCGAGCTGCAAATGTGATATACCGACGAATTGTTTCGCAAGTTGACAAACCTGCCATATATGATGGTAACTCTTTCTCCCTCCCTTAGCTCTATCCTCCCACCTCTCCCTCACTGTGGAGGCTTCTGAACAAATATTATCTTGTATTAAAGATTTACTTGGGAATTCGCAATCGATTGTAGTATAGAATTAGTACAAAACCTCAAGATTCAAAAGGAATGCACTATTAAGTATACTATGACAAGAAGCTAATTGTTGATGTCATGCAATCCACTGGATCATGAATGATCACAGTAAACAAGTAGCGGTTGAAGACACTTCATAAAGAAGAAGCTGAGCACTCATCATGTCTGCTTGTAATTAATTAGCTAATACGTAATTTCCTAACCAATGGACTAAATGCCTCAATTTTTCGGGACAATTTTAGCAAGCTAGTGAATGGATTTGAGCCAAGTATTATATGGGTGGAGATTCAAATGTTCTTCACATAACATCTGGGTGTAAACAATAAAGGGCTTAGGGGGAATGAGTCGGCCTAATGGTCAATACGGACCATAAAAATAATGAATGACTTAGAGTGAACGATTTCAAGTCATTTTGACCACCTACCTAAACTTTAATATCCTATGAGTTACCTTGAAAACTAAATGTAGTAGGGCCAAACAATTATCTCATGAGAGTAGTTGAGGTGCACGCAAGTTGATTTGGACACTCACACACACACACACACATATATATAAAAAGTCGGGCGTTTACCTACACTAATAAGAAATATTTTCCATATATTTGTTATTCATTTAACTATCTATCTGATTTGGATAGTTATATATAGTCATTTGGTGTATTTGTGCTATAGAAAAGCTTTCTTCCCAGGAATAGTATCCCAAGCTCGTTGCCCTACTCTGAATTGATTTTTCTTGTACAGGACCCTAAATAAGACCTTACGTCTTTTCTATGTCAAATGGAGCTACAATTAGTTACTATATTATTTTATTGTATGCCTAAATTAAAATATTAGCATACTTGTGACTATTTTTCAGTTCACAGCTCGCAACAATAGCTTGAAATTTATGTGGTATTCTTGTCTTCTCAATGTGCAGTGTTCAATTTGGAGAAAACATTTAAAACAACATTTTCGCTGCTTGTCCTTCACATGTGGCTTTGCCTGCGGCGCTTGAAAGAAGAAGGAAAGGAAGGTGTTGAACGTGGGCAATACGTGTATGAAATTTACAATCATGATGTGGAACTAAGAGTGTCTAAAGCTGGGGTTTGTAACCAACACTAACTTTTTCATCCATAATTTTCCTTGATATTTAAATCCAGTAAAATTTCAATGCTTCTATGGGACTTAGTATGTCTATGTGTATAGCATGCACCCTATGTAATTCATTAATCTAGGTTTTTCTGAGGTGACTGTTATAAAAAGTTAAAAATATCACCATCTTAATAAATTAACATTCTCCTGTTAGATACCCAAGTAGCTGTACAATGAGTTTATTTGTTACTTCTGGTGCTCAGTTGCTGGTAGGTTTGTTAGGCTGTGGGGTAAATTTTGTTCGTTGTGAGTTTTCTTATAAAAAAAGGGAGGGGAAAATGAAGAGAGGAGAGAGAAATTTTTTATGAGGATCTTAACTTCGTATCACGTATGAATGACATTGGCTAATTTCCGTAGGCTCTGTTGGCTTGGGTGATGCTTGATAATTCACTATTCCCTCAGCTCGAGAACAAGGCAATACATGGTTCATCGAGTTGACATGCAAATGGCTTTCAAGTTTGTTTGTTCAGTTGTGGATTTTGTTAGATTGGGTGGAAATGATAGTGAAGAGACGAAGAGGATTTTAATGAGAACTAGAAGCTTAGCTCACAGGGAGGAAACTAGGGAATTCCTTGATATAGCGAGTTCTTTTCTGATTGTATTTCCATTGTTTTATCTTTAATTTATTATTATTATTTTTTTTTATTTTCTCTCTTCAATGTTCTTTTCTGTGTTTGGTTTTCCTGTTCCTACCAATTATTTTCCTCCCAAGATGATGGCACTTGTTGAGATCATGTCTTGTTGATCATAAGATTTTCCTTCATAGGCAATAAAAGGTGTGATGTTTAGTTTTCTTGGTACCTTATTTGAAATGAGATTATTTGTAAAACAACATTGAGATCTGTAGGAATTTACCTTGTGAGTATCATAAATGTGCATTGCTATACATACCACATACATACATGCTACCATGACATAGGCTTTACATATGAGGATGTATGTCACTTTATTTTTCACTGGCAGGTCAATTTGCTTTTGATTCGTTGGATGAAAGATTTAGAAAAAATCTTTTATGGAAATATTGTTGCTTACGATTCTGCCATGCTTCCAGAAGCTGGAAAAGATGAGCTGCCCAACGTAATATGGAAGTAAGGCCTTTTTTCACCCTTTCATAGTTGTAACCTTTGAAGTGTTGTGCAAAATATATAACTTTTAATGCAATTTTAGAGTTCTAGTTTTTTATTTCTCTTTGTTTTAAGTTTAAGTAGTTGTCTGGATGTCTACCCTCGCCTAAAATATTGAGTCACCTCAAACCTCTCGCTTCTATTGCATGACACCTCTTGCCTGAAATCTCTCACCACCGAATGTTATTATTTCATTCAAGCTCCAAAATGGCATTTAATGCTCCATTTCTTTTATCGCAGATATCTACCTTCACCCTATTCCACGTTGTACGGTCGTAAATCTCATTGTATCATTTACACCTAATACTAATAGTAAATAGTGGAATTAACTCGAGTGTTGGCAAAAAAAAACTGTGGAAACATTGCATGAGCATGCAATCAAATGAGACACCAACACCACCATAGTCTTCTAGCACTCCAGTATCGTATTTCCATTATAGACCTTTCCTGGCCCCTTTAGTTTTTTTTTTAAAGGGAAAAATACATTTTTGATCATCAGGTTTGGGTTTGGTGTATATTTAGTTCCAAAGGTTTCTAAAGGGACACTTTTAGACCTTGAGGTTTGTAAGATGGTTCTAAATGGTCTTTAATATCATTTGACCATTAGTTGATCTAACAAAGTATTGACATGATGGTAAATATATTGAATGGCTCTGATGACGTGGTGACATTCAACTTACTCTTTGGCGACGTTAGATGTTTTGGTTGATCTTGCGATGGGAATCCAAATGTGCATTGAAGTCCAATGGTCGGTCTTAAATAGACAAACCTACCATCATGCATATAAGTTTGAGGCAATGGTTAAAATATTGATGTCAATATCAATATCTCAATTTTACAGATATATTGATGGATATATCAATAAAATATCAATATCGACGAATATTCTTGTAAATAAAAAAAATTATAAAAATTATTTAACATTATAATTAAATTGGTTTTTTAATCTTGATGTTGAACCCTCCAATTTACAGATATATTAACATATTGACGGATAGTTTAATCCTTGGTTTGAGGAGTTAGAAGTATCTTGGATATGATTAAAAGAGATAACTCCTCTTGCTTCTTGTCATATATATGGTAATGCCTAACCAGGTATATAAGAAGATTTGATGGCCTTATGAAAGCAATAACTTTGGTCTAGTCACCACAATGACTTTGCTCTAGTCAGATACAACCACTTCCTTATCGACAACCACATAAATAAAAAGGCCTAAAAACAACCGGTTTGCTACAAGAGGTTCCCCTACTTCACAGGACCGCATCTTATCATTCTCTATAAAGGATTCATGGCAGAACCCTTCACTGCACCCTCTCACCATCAGAGTTTGGAAGGGGAGATGGATTTATCTATCGAGAAATCTTCTTGATAGGGCACAAAACTTAATCCAAATGCCCCCTAAACTGAAAATAAGCAATATGATTTTGCATCATCATTGAATTAATTATTTATACTTATTTTCATGTTGACAATTATTCTTGAATTGCTCTGTACTCTTATTCCAGTATTTGATTGTCGTATTTTACAGGAATATATATTCTGATGATGGATCACCAATGCCAAATGGTGCTGCTGCATTACGAGCTGTGCAGGTACGTTTCTTGCCGCCATGATTATCCCCCATTCTAAGGAAACATCAATGTTTGGGATTATCCCCATCTGAAAAGTGAATATTTGGAGTCAGATCCACTATCTGGTTATAACTGATACATCACATTGTTTACCATCGACAGATTAATGATTGTCAGATATATTCTTTAGGTGATCCTCCAATAACTTGTTTTTAATGCAAATGCAGGCAATGGCTAGCTATACTCGTCGTGAAGTTAGTTGCTTGTCCTTTACAGGTAGATTGTAATTTTATACTGTATACGCACATGCACATATATATTCTGTAGCTGCTCAATGGTTTTGATGAATATGATGCTTTGTTTTGCCTAGGAAAGATGGCTTATTTTATTGATAGCCTCTTTTCCTACAAGGAACCTTGCAAAGTTGGCTCACCGACTTTTTGTTGCTTTAGCTTTGGAGAATCTGTTTGTCCCATTGTATAGAATTTATGGATGAATCAATATTGAAAAGCACAGATGTTTAACATCCTGTACTTTCAATCTGGGCCAATTTGCTTTGTATTTTGCTTTTGGATTGTGTCTTCTATGTTCATGCTTAAAGAAACAAAGTGATAGGTAAATTTGTTCGACTTTGAATGTAGTAGGGCAATTGATCGGTTACTAACCAGGTATTTGGCCTGCTGGGTGGGGAGCTTTGGCTTCAGTTGGGGTTAGTAAGGTTGAATCTGGGGAGACAAACAAAGTCTCGGCCCTCAAAAGAAAGAAGAGTGCCGGGAGGAAGTCATGTGGGGAAGCTAGCAACAAGGTTGATAGAGAATTGAGGAAGCTCGAAGGCTTCAAAGGGAGCGGGTAGTACAGTAGTACCTTGTCTCAATGTTAAAAATCATTTCTTGGAATGTGGGGAGGGGTGGGGGGCGTGATAGGAGAAGGCTTATTAAGGAATTTCTTTCTCAAGAGAATCCGGATGTTGTAGTTTTGGTGGAGAGGAAACGGAGTGATTTTGAGTTGCAGTTTATTGGTAGTATTTTGGAGTTCGAGAAGGGTGCAACGGGAGAGTGTTGATTCAGTGGGGAAGTTGAGGTTCTTTACTTGGAAAGACCATGCTAACACATTGGATAGGCTTGCGAGGAAATTGCTCTCGCTTGTTGGGTCTTTCTATTGTATTCTTTGTCGGAAGGTGGAGAAAGACCTGGACCATATTCTCTGACGTTGTAATTTTGCGAGTTCTGCCTGGGATTTATTCCTTCAGACATTTGGTATATCGTATATTCGTCAGGGATGCTAGTGCCATGATCAAAGAGTTCCTCCTCAGCCTGCCTTTTGAGGAGAAGGGTCGCTTCTTATGGATGGCGGAATTGTGTGCGACTTTATGGTTCTTGTGGGGTGAGCAAAACAACAAGGTGTTTAGGGGGTGGAAATGGATCCTATGGAGATTTGGTTCCTTGGCCGGTTCCATGTCTTTTTGTGGGCTTCGATTTCGAAGACTTTTTGTAAATATTCTATAGGAACGATCTCTTATAGTTGAAGCCCCTTCTTGTAGAGGGTGTTTCCCCTTTTTGTGGGTTAATATTTTTTATACCTGTGTATTCTTATTTTGTTCTCTGTAAAAGTCTTTCTTTTCATTGAAAAAAATCAGGTAAACAAGCGATCTAACTTCTAACTAAAACAATAAACCATACAAATAAAAATTACAAATTTACAAGATAGTTGCTAATTATGCTACATTACATCACACCATCTATTTATCAATATCATCTTGGCTCTGGAAATTCTGGTTATTTGGAGTGTGATGGGTTCAATATTTTATACACGAATCTTGTAAATTCTTAACCTGCAAGTTTCATGTAATTTCTGACTGACTAAATCTGCATTTGATCAACTGACAGACAAAGAAGCAATTTTTTCTGGGAACTTCATGTTCACTTCATTGGAGACTGGGAAGCCAAGCTCAAAGGATGGAAGGTGATAATGCTGAATGGTAATGATTGAGTTCTACATTTCAAAGGAAAAAGAAGACATTCTATTAGTAATTTACCTAAATAATATCAATAGAATTTTTTAGAGAAGGTTACTTCTTAGTTCTTACCCTCTTTACTGAATCCAATTTATTCATAGAGTTCAGTAACAATGAGGTGCCTTTACTGATTTTCTTCTACCCTTTCATTTGCTTGATTTAGTTTTATTTTTTGGAACACAGAAGCTTTGTATGGTTAGGTGTAGTACAAGTACTAGTGATAAATTTATATAGAAATCAAATGATTTTCGTCATAAAAGTTCTTGTTAAAATTTTAACTTTACCTCTCTTTTTTCTATTATCAGCGATGGTCTCAATGTGGGAACCAAAGTAAATGAAAGAGTGATAAACCAAAATAAAAAGTGTAACTTGCCAGTAATATGCACAAAAAGAATTGTAATTTTGTTACATGAATAGTGGGGCCAAAATGGTAGTTCAACTGGCATACATAATGGAATATCAAACTCGAGGTCGGAGGTTCCATCCTCGTTCCCCTATATTATCTAAAAAAAAAAAAAAAGAAAGAAAGAAAGAAAAAGAAGTTGGGGGAGAAAATAATGGTTCAATATGTGGATATTGATTGAACTAAAAAGGGAGCTTTGTCATTTGTGTCTTTACGTTTTTAGATTATAAATTCAAATTTATATCTTATTGAATAATTAATTTTTAAAAAATTTAAATTTGTTAGAATCTGTTTAGTAGACATTTCAAATTCTGTTTTATGTTTTTGGATTTATTGAATTTGGTAAATATTGTTTGATAGGCAGTGTAGATTTTGTTTTTGAAAATTGTTTTCTAATTCTGTGATCCAAATAATTCATATTGGCAAATCAACATTTTTATATAAATATAAAAGTATTAACAAATATAGTATTTTATGTTATAAATTCATTTATTTTTGTTAAATTAAAATATAGCTTATATAATATATTATAAATTATATGATATTACAAAATAATAATTATACAATTTTTTTTAACATAAATCAAGTTCATAAATTAATTAATAATAGTTTATATTTAACATAATATTTAGTAGAAAAATTATCCTAAATAAAAGAAAATATTAAATTATTTATAAATATAGAAAAATTTCACTGTCTATAAGTGATATAGAATTCTATTGAAGACTATACTATTTACAATTTAATTAAATGAATGAATAGCATCAATTTTCTGCCGTTGGATGTCTCTTTCAAAATAATAATAATAATACTGATAACAACAATAATAATAAAATATAGTAGTTAGTTCGCGACCCTCAACTTGTAGTATATTTTCCTTTTTCGCCTTTAATGTCTCCCTGAGTTTTGGGGATTATTTTAAAGTTGTTTTTTTATTAAAAAAAATTACAATTTAAGGGAAGTTCTTGATTATTCTTATGCATTTCTTAAATAATAACAAAAAAAAAAAAAAAAAAAAAAAAAAAAAAAAAAAAACATGTTACTATCACCAAAGAGCAAAAGGAGTTTGAAACTCAATATGTTGAGAAATGCTTAGCCAAATCATCACGTTCCTAAAATTTAATTATATTATGGTTTTAGAGAAAGATAATTTTAATAATTTCATTTGAGAGGGTTGATTTGATTCTCTAATTTCTAAAAACATTATTAAAAAGACACACATATATGTGTATATATATTTAAGACATTTAAGAGAGAAAGGGAAGAGAAAAATAATTAAAGTATGTAATTTATGAACTTAGACCTTAATTTAACAAAGTCTTAAATGTGTAACTTATTAGATAAGTTTAGAAGTAGATAGCTGATAGCATAGTAAGAAGACGTGGAAACATATAAATTGACACGCAAAAAGAAGATAATCTAAGCTAATTAAGAGGAATAAGATTACAAAGCTTAAGATAATTAACTTGATATTAATATTATAACCATGTTATGATGGTGACATATTTAAAGAAAAAACTGCAGTTAAAAGTTAAAATCAGTAATAATAATAATAATAAAACCATCTGTAATCCCTATATGGAAAAGAATTAGAAGTGATCTGCAAAATCAAAATTGAAAGCTTCTTGTTTCAAAAAAAAAAAAAAAAAATTGAAAGCTTCTGACTTTCAAGTAACTCAAGTCAACCAAAGACCAGTCATTATGTTATGATCATTCATAAGCTTAGACAATTTAAATTTAAATTAAAATAATAATAAAATTAAAAAAAAAAAACCAAAACTTTGACATCAATAAGCGAAGAAACCTAGAAAGAAGGTCCGAACACACAACAAAGATTAAATTTGTCATTTGTATAATGTTCCTTATATTTTGCTCCAAGAGAAGAGTTTATTTTACATCATGTTTTTGTCCTAAAATTGCAAATAAAATAGATTTAATGTGGTGGTCCTTGTCCAAGAAAAAAAGTTTCATTTTGTTTGTTCATTATCGAAAATTCTTCTGTTTTTAGGCGGCAACTGAAGTGATATAAGAACAATGTCTATTAAAGTATTAAACATTAATTCTAATGTTTATGTTAATTATTTATAAATTTAACTACCTTTTTTTATTCCTTTTTTTTTTTTTTTGTAATTAAGATTAATTAAATATTGAATAATGTTTATTGTTCCCACTATTTCTCTAAAATTATCAATGATTCAATTTGAGACTAAAAATTACTTGGGTTAAGAAAAATAAAGAAATGTTAAAATTTAGTTTTTGAAAATTAAGAACTCTATTTGATAACTATTTGGTTTTTAGTTTTGGATTTTTAAAAATTAAGCCCACAAACACCCTTTTACCTATTGGTTTTTAATGAGTTTTTTCAAAATCATAGCCAAATTTCGAAAAATTAAAAGAACGTAATTTTCAAAAACTTGTTTTGTTTTTGGAATTTGGCTAAGAATTCAAATGTTTACATACGAAATACGAAAATTAATCATGATTAAGAAATTATGAGAAAACAAGTACAATTTTCAATAATAAAAAAACAAATATTATCAAACGAAGCTTAAATGACTATCAAACCAGATCTAAATGGTTTGATATTGAGAGTATTAAAGCTATAACAAATAACAATATATATAGTAAACCTTTTCATATATTATATACATGTACCTACAATAATAATAATATTGAACAAAAGAATCAAATGATAGTATTTGTTCTTAGTAAAAACTCTTCAATTTGCCATTCTTGGAACCCAAATTGTAGCTGTACACAAGGGCCTTGATTTCCAACACAAGCTTAAGCTACACTTCTCATTTTGCACCCAAAAATCTCCTCTGAAAAGACTAATCAAATACTTAGCTTGAGAGCAATTGAAAGAACTAAAAGCAATTTTCTTGTAGTCTTTCAAGTGATCAAAAGCACTTCTCCACTGATATGTTTTATCACAAGGGAATTGAGTAACTGATTCCAAAATTCTTGTACCTAAAAACTCTTCCATCACTTGTTTGAATCCATTTTCATAAACCCCAGAAAAGCATCTCAAAAGTGAGTCTGAAAGAGCAGAGAAATGATGAAAAGCTTCAAAGAAAAACTCCACAAATGACAGTGGTTGAGGCCCAAGCTCCTTACTTGTAGTGACCTTAAAAAGCTCTTCTTCAACTAAAACTACACATTTAGGGGAAAGTTTTGAAACCCCATTTAAAAAAGTTTCAAGCTTTGATAAGTTTTTATAGCTTAAAATATGGTGAAAAATGCCACTACAATTGCCAATTACTGTCTCACCCAACACTTGAATTCCTTCAAAGTCGTCTTCTTTTTCAATTCCCATTTGATCAAATATGAAGGGGAGATTGATTGATTTAGCAAATTCACTTAATCTCCTCCCTGTTTGCTCAATAATCTTTCTCTCAGTTTCATTGTCTTGTACAATGGCTGTCAATCTCAAAGAACAAACTTCTTTCTTAGCTGCAAGATCAGCCATTAATGGTGGCCATTGAATTCCTTCCATGATATCAAAATCTATAACATGAATCACTTTTTCCCCTTCTGCTGCTTCAAGAATTGCTTGATTGGCAGTGAAATGAGCGAACTTTATATAAGGAGAAAGCTGTTGAAGCATCTGAAAGGCTGACATGGAGTTATTATTAATAATATTGATTTGATGATGATGAGCTGCAAGAATATTATAATCAACTGTCTTGTAATGAAGGCCTTGAGTGAAAAACCAAGCCAATTGGTTGAATGAAGATGAACCCATATCATATAAAAGTAAATTCTTCAGCTTTTCAATCAAATTTGAAACAAGGAGATGGTTTTGTGCTTCAATTGCTTCAGCTGCTGCTAGTAATAGATCTGTTAAGCTCTCTTCTTCCATTAGCTCTGCTTGAATTCCCTTGAAAATGATATTATTGGACTTTTCTTCTTCTTCTTCTTCTTCCTCCTCTCCTGGTCTTGAATTGCTCAATTCTTCAATGTTTTGAGGATCTACAGGGGTAATTGTGAGGAAATCTTCAGGGTTATTGTAATAGATTGGATCAATTTGAAGCAAATTTTGATCATCATATTCCAAAAAGTTTCCTTCTTGGAAGGAATTTTGGGAGGAGTTTTCTGAGAGAGAAGAGCAAGAATTTGCTTGTCTGCATTCAGAAAATTCATGGCTTTGGAAAAAGGTTTGATCAGCTGATGAAAAGTAATTGTAATTGGTGAGGAACTCAATGGATTCAAATTCCATTGTATTCATAAAGATGTTAACTTTATGAATGAAATTTAAGGGCTAATTAAGACGCAAATTGCTATTTATCTTTTGCTATGTGTGAGTATATATATATGAGTGTTATTTTGTAGTGAGAAAGAAGAGAATGCTGAAGATGACATAAGCACTCAAAATAAAGTCTTGTTAAGTTTTAATTTTAAGAGAAAAATATTAATTAAGAAATTATTGATATAATTATGAACCCAAGTGTTTAAATTATTGATTTAAATGTATCTGAAGATTCCAACCTTTTTATTTTATATTGATTTGGATCCTGTGGATGGCGGAATCTCCTGTGAATCATTGCAAAATATAAATAATAATTGGTTTAGATGGTTTAATTAATTAACATTAGTGTTATGTTTGTTTAAATACAGAGTGTGTATGAACGTGTACCTGGTATGTTATATGAATATATACTCATATCTTAAAATTAAATATGGTTACTAAATATGGTTTTAATAAAGTTAAATTTAGAAATAAAATAAACAATTAAAAAAATGTATACTTTTTTAGTACAATAGTTGTAGGTGGATTCGAAATACCGTTTTCTTGATCGCTAACACATTCGTATGTCAGTTGAGTTATACTCTTTTTAGCAGAAATAAAATAAATAATAGTTATATACCTAAATAAAATATGATTCTCTAATTTTTTTTTGGAATATGTAGTTATTAACATGAAAGGTCTTGATATCAAGTTACTACCACCTTTGAATTCCTTTCAAGTAATTAATATATATCAAAGTTGTGAAGTTTTGACCGTCAAACTAATTTGTAATTTTTTTTTCTAAAGTGAGTTTAGCTCAATAGTAATTGATATGATCGTGTTCGACCTCAAAGAAGGTAAGAGGTGTCTCTATCTAGAATAAAAAAAATCATTTATTACTAAAAAAATAGTGATACGGAATTTATAGTTTTGTGCCACTATTTTATTTATTCCTTCTTATTCTTTGTTTTTAATTTGTTTTTAAAAAATATATGCATTTATTCTTGGGGCATGAAGAAAAATATTTGAATGCATCTTGAATTGTATTTATCTTGGTATAGTCGAACCAACAAGTTGACACATGACAAACTTTATATATATATATATATATATATTCCATTGAATAATTAAAATCTATAATTTGTGTCAGCTTTCACATAGTTGTTAGGTTATTCATTTCTATCCTATTCGATCTAATAATTGTTTGCAGCCAAATTGGCTTCTTTTAATTTTTATTTTTTAAATTTAATTTCCTTTACCTGAAGGAGGAAGGGAATTTAAAAAATAAATAAATAAATAAATAAATAACTTGTTTTCAATAAAAATTATTAAAAAGAGAAGACAATGCAGTGTCAACATTATGCATCTTTGTTTATTAGATTAAACTTAAAACATCATTTAATTATGGACGAATCATATTGGGTCCAATAGGAATATGCCTTCTTTCACCTTTTCTTTTTAACAAAATAATTAATTCACATATATTTTTTTAAATAATTAATCTATCATTTTTTAGATTAAAATTAAAAGCATCATTTAATTATGAATGAATCATATTGACTCCAATAGGAATATGCCCTCTCTCAGGCCTAACCTTTTCTTTTTAACAAAATAATTAATCCATAATTTTTTGTATATGTATTTTGTTAGATATGTCAATATTTCAGCATAGTTTTGTGCATAAACTATTTAGTAATTACTATAATAATTGTTAATTTAATCACAAATATTTAGAGAGAGGTATTAAAATGGCCAAATGCTACCCACAAATATTCCCTAACAAAATCTTATGACTCTTTTAAATTTTTCCTTTTTGTTTAAACGCATATTAATGTACTATAAAATAGCGAAATTTCAAACTCTAAAGGATAAGAATAATAGTGTCTCATCCATGAACTTAGAGCTAAGTCAATACTAAAATGTTGAGAATCTCACATTGAAAAGATGGGAAGTTCACAATCTTTATAAGATACATAGGTTACTCCCTTTCATTGTCAATTTATTTTATGTTAAAAAACCTCTTATAATTTATCGATCTTTTACAAAAGACTTAGAAAATACGCATAATATCTAAAATTAATAACCATAAAATAAGATGTCTAAACAGAATTATTATAGCACCTAAATTCCATAAAACAAACAATTTTCTCCCTCTACTTAGACCTTTTACATGTGACATCAAATACATGTAACTTATATCGAGTAAATCAATACAAAAATGTGTCTATGTGAAATTACATATATATCGTAAAGTTTTGGTCACAATTTTTTTTTGTAGGGACCAAAACTTGAACGCTAAGATTTAATAATCTATCGTAAAGTTTCAATTGCCTAAAGTAATGATGATAATAATAATAATAATCTATCTTTCAAAAGAAAAAAAAAAAAAAAGACAATCTTTTAAGTCAGATCTCTTTCCCACACAATGTAAATATTCTAAAAGAAAGAATTTATTTTCTTAAAAAAAAAAACTCAAAACAATAACATTTTCTCTAATTCTAATTTAAACTTCCATTTCGTTGATACATGTTGACTCGTTTGTATATAGTTTACGATGAAGAAAGGTGTACATAAAATTACCATTAAACTATGTACTCACTTATTCTTTTCTTATATGTTTCTCGCATACGACTCAATAAAGTATATTTTTTATAAAATGGAAAGAAACTTTGTAGTAAAACACATACTCTTATTATATTGTTATAGTTACATATTGCAACTATATATTTTTTCTCTTTCAAAAAAACATTTCAATTATATATATATATATATATATATATAGTTGTTGGGTTTACACATCATTAATCAACCTTTGTTTCTTAAAATAAAATTGCTATATGGACCAAAAATATAATAAAATTAAAAGGATATATAATTACAAAGTGAAGACTTCAAAAGAAACAAAAAAGGGGAATTATCTTTCTGTTTCATTGGAAACAAGATAGAAATGGACAAATGAGTTATGTTTGTGTCCTAAATATAATAACCTTAAAATAATAAGGTTTAGGAGAAAACACCTTGGGATCTTTGGGATATTCCTTTGCTTTGTTTTCCCTTTTTGGGTTTGGCCAATACTCTCATATAGTTCATCAATTGCATCATTATTTTGTAACAACTTCAATTGCCCTCTTTGGGCATCTTAAAAATTAAATTAAAGATTATTAACTACATCCATCACTTTTAATAACAATATATATAATCCAAAATATAGTCAAGTATATAAATATATGTATCATTTGCCCTTCTTTGTGCATGTTTATGAATTTATCATCTTAATTACTTACAACATGATATGCATAATATTTAATGACAATTATTTCAAATAATAATCTATACTAAATACATACACGTCTAAATTCTTTTAGAAAGTTTATTATATCTTAAAATTTTCAATACACGACATAATATTAAGACATAATTATATTTATCAAGTCGATCATATTATCATTATATTTTGGATATTTTTCTCTCTAGATGTACCGGCCACATGTAACATGACATATCAAATCACAGACGTCTATTTATTCAAACAAAGTATTAGAGATATTTTTTTTAATTAGTCGATAATTTTGAAGCCAATTCTTTTAATCAATCGATAATTTAGGCTGGTTTGGTAAATATTTGGTTTTTTATTTTTAGAAAATTAAGCCTATAATCTATAAACACTCATTTTCAACTCTAAATTTATTGTTATGTTAACTATTTTTTATTAACGTTTTAAAAAATAAAGTCAAGTTTTTAAAAAACTAAAAATAGTAGTTTTTTAAAATTTATTTTTGTTCTTGAAATTTTGGCAAGAATTCAATTTTTTTACTTAAAAAAGATAAAAACCATCGTGTAGAAAATTGAGAGGAGGAAAGAATATTGTTTATAGGCTTAATTTTTTAAAATAAAAAAATAAACTTGAGTTTAGAAAGAAGAAGATATATGTTGAAGAATCTATTAGACATTCACCTTTTTGAAAGTTTAAAGACTTGTAATTTAACCTAAAAATTATAATTAAAGTTAGAAAGTTGAGAGTAAGAGTAAAGCATATTAATCTCAACATTATTTTTAATTTTCAAATAATTTTAAAATAATTGTATCATAAGTTTATATGAAAGTAAATTTAATATGTGATAACGTTTATATCAAAATAATACTTCTAATTTTATTTATATTCACATATAAATTACAATTATATAATATTTCTAAAAAAAAAAAACGTCGATCTAAATATATTATTACTTTTTTGAGATCGAATATTCAAAATCTCTAAACTCCACATTCGTCGTAGTTTTAAAAAAAGTAACTAAAAACTCACTCAACTTCTGCTAATTAAAAGCTTTTGAAAAAAAAAATTAT
Source organism: Lagenaria siceraria (assembly GCA_002890555.2). NCBI lineage: Eukaryota > Viridiplantae > Streptophyta > Magnoliopsida > Cucurbitales > Cucurbitaceae > Lagenaria > Lagenaria siceraria. The sequence goes on along the minus strand of CM016485.1, from coordinate 8,900,472 downwards.
TAGTAAGTATTAATTATTACTAATAGGCTAAATGAAGATATCTAACAAAACTTTATCCTAAAAAAATCAAGACCCTACATTATTATTATTATTATTTATTTATTTTATTTTATTTTATTTTGTATATTTTCGTAGTTAAGAGTGTATTAATCTAATAGAGTTGGTTAGAAAAAGAGAGAATATAATTGGAATGTACTACTGATTATTAGGCAACTAGGTAGGTAGGTGAGAAATGAAGGTAAGTGTACCACCAACCAGACACAACTACATCACAGCCCCACAAACTTTAATGTAATTAAAAATTAATCTTAACAATTAAATTAATAAACCCATTCTTTCTTAATTTCATAATTAATCATATATATGACTGTTAACTCCAATATGCTTCCAAAACAATCATCCCTTTTATATGTCACATTCTTTATAATATTTCTTTTTTTTTTTTTTTTTGGATTTTAAAGTTGCTGTTAAATTTTTCTGACTATATCCTTCTATTTGTAAGTAATCTAAAATTTCATAAATTATGCTTATAAATAATCCTAACTAAAGTCTTTCAAGGTTAATTCGTTTTAACTATATATTAGTTTTAACACGAACATAGTTTAATTACAAATATTAGCAATTTTCATTATAACTTGGTTCAAACCTTCAAAAACAACACTATGAAAATTTTAAATTGAAATAAAATAGATTGTGATCTTATTACTTGAGAGGGTAATATAATTATGGAAGACATCAAATTTGAATTTCAAGCAATAAAAATACTTTATAATTGAACATAATTCCTCCCAGCGTTCTTTTAATTAATATGTCATTCATTAATCATATAATATTTCTAGATTTCGAATTCTAGATAGATGTTAAGAAGCACAACTCAAAAAATACAATATATGCTCCAACTACACTATTGTAACTCCAAATATATCCAATAATTTAGACTAAATTCAGACTACTCTCTTATTTTTGTTCTCGTGAAAGTAATAAGGGAGTAAGATAGTACCGTTGAACAGGTTGGTGACGTACTTGTTAAGTTCTATGGTAGTGAACTTAACAATGGAGTCAGTTATAGAGATTTTACTAGACGTGTTCAATTGAGTGAAAATTTTTGGAAAAAAAATACTTACCCGTTGGGCAAAACTATTTTTCTGCTACCAACCATAGTTTGCCACATGGCAATTTTTTTTAATATCTAACTTTTTTCTTAATGTGTCGTGTTTGAATTAGATTTAAAAAAAAAAAAATAGGTGCAACTCAGGTATGTTGGCGTCATTTTGTAATTAAATTATGACTCCAATTGGTTTCCAAGCTTCTATTTTTAAAAATAATAATAATAAATAAATAAATGAAATGAAATGAAATGAATATTTGTCTCATTGTGTGTCTGCGTTAGGCTTAAAGAAAAGGTTTATTTTGAAAGGTTTCCAAATGTGTTGGTACTTTTGTGCTGTTGTCTCCATCTGATGATGTAATAAATAAACGAATCATATTGTAGTTCCAAGTATATACCATTATTTTATTTATATACATTACATAAGCCTTAACAATTTTAATTAACAATCTATTATATTATTTTAATTTAATGGGGACTTTACATGACGTATTCAGGTGACAGATTTTCATTTTCAACTATTTATTTTTCAATAAACATGGAAGAAAAGGAACTTAATTAAAAACCAAACCAAGGCTTTTTCTCAAGTGATGTTGCCATTTGAGATTATTAATTTTTTAGACCATTAATATCATTAGTTATTATACTAACATGTTTGATAAATATATATGATCATAGATAGTTCATTATCTCATATATGATTTCTATATTGATTTTAAAAAAGCAATTTGAGTCAATTTGTGTGTTGGTTTTGTTGTTTGAAAAAACAATATTTTCATATATATATATATATATATAAAAGTTCGTCCTATTGATAATTATTCATAAATTAATTAATTATGGTATTGATTAAAAAAATTACGGTAGACTCAAAAGCTCTAACATGAACATGAATTTTGTACTATAAAATTATTGATTAATTATAACTAATACCAGATGTTTTACTAAATTCAAATATTAAAAATATCTTGATGATAATTATTGTGATTAAGATTTTATGTTTTTTTTTTTCAAAAGATATCTGATTTCAATATTTATTAACTTGGTTATCAATTGAAATGGTTACAAAGTTTTTTTTTCACAAGGTTTAAAGTAATTGGGCACGAAAATTTGTCATCTTGTTCGCTATTTTCGTTATTCTATTTCTTAAGACAGGTTTAGATTGACATTTTAAGTGCTTAAATTTTTTTTTTTCATTTAAAAAAATATTTTTTAAATACTTAAAAAATCAATCCAAACATATCCTTAATTAAGAGATTTTAAGTAAATCTCTCCTGTGTCTTAACCCAATATGATTCTCCATGATGCGGTTTTGCACACCTAATTAATTACATAATTCCATTTTCCTCTTTTTATTTATAATTATTAAATTAATACTAAATTGCTTTTTAAACAACAAGCTGGAATAGCTCAGTTGGTTAGAGCGTGTGGCTGTTAACCACAAGGTTGGAGGTTCAAACCCTCCTTCTAGCGTTTTTTTTTTTTTTTTTTTGAATTTTTTCATTATATTTAAAATTTAAAATTATATTATTTATAGCAAAAAAGGGCTCCATCTCCAGGGTTGAACTTGGCTGAAAAGAGAGGCAAATGCAGATTGATTAGAACCCATCAAAAGCTGTCTAAAGCCAACCCTTATTTATTTATTTATTTTTTAAAGAATCTGAAGCCAAACCTTTGAACTTGCTTAAAAAATCTGACTAAGTTCATCACATATTCCCATTTATTTTTTTCCCCTTTTTCTTTAATGTGGATAATATATATAAATATTTCATAGTTAACCTGAAAACTATGGCCACGTCACCTTTAGTAATGTATTTATCATATACCATAATTGATTTTTGTGGAATTGACTTTGATTATCTCTTATTGGAGCTTTGATCAGCAAATGATTAAATATATGCTCAATTTAAAAAAAAAAAAAAAAAAAGTGACGAATTTAAGATACATTTCATATCAATTTCCCTCCTTTAAATAAAATAAAGTTTGTTTATTAAGAATTTGTTCGTGTTGTCGTCTGATTTTAACACACGTCTTTTGAAACACTAAATTTTAAACAATGGTTTAGAAAACATACTTCTGTTTATTTGTTTTTTTTTTTTTAACAAATTACAAATTTATCTCTACTTTCAGGTTTGTTCCTAAAAGGTTTCGAATTAAAAAAAAGTTTAAGAAATATTTAAATTTTTAATTATGTGTTTAATAGACTACTATATATCTAATAAGTTTAATTGAATGTTCCATAGATTTTCAATAGATTTAAAATTTTTAAAAATTAACTAACGTACGAGATATAAAAAAATTTATGATCCTAATAAATTATTATAATCCTATTTTTAGAGAAAAATAACTTATAGAGTTTTTAGAAGAATAGACATAGCTCTATCAAAAGGTGAATATTTGTATAAATCATGCGTGCATTTTTTTAGTACAACAATTGTAGAAATGAAGATCGAACTTTCAACTTCTGGAGAGGAAAATTATGTCAATTACCGTTAAGTTAAACTTATTTTTGACAATCATATGTGCAATTTCTCTCACCTTTTACTTCCTTTCTTTTGCTTTTTGTTGAAAAGTCTTGAATATGTTATGTAGCGCTTTGAACAACTAAGTACGAGAGTCTCGCTAGACGTAACAAACACACTGTTAGTGAACAACATAAATCAGTGTGTTGATTTATACTATTTTACATTTTCTGTATTCTTTGTTTGTCAATTCCATAACACTTTTATTTTAATTATTTTTTGTTCATATATTATTACATTGATGATGTGCATGTTTAATAAAGGGGATAATCAAATATAATTAGATGAAGTGAGTAGTAAAACATAAAAACTATTCTCTGTGGTGCTTGTCACACCGACTCCAAGACTTGATTAAGTCAAATAAGAGTTTTAAGAATATAGCAAATTAGAGTTTTGAGAATAAGGACGAACATATATAATAGAGCTTACCTCCATTGGAGTTATCATCTTCTCTGTATTCAAGTTTGACGTAAGTTTTTTTTTTTATTTATCATTTTCCTTTTAATGTAGTCTGAAATGGTTGAACCAGGCTTGCTAGAGGTGCGCTTGGGAAGACTTTGAGCCACCTCGACCCTTAGACTCAGTCTGGTCGGGGTCTAATTAGATTCGCGGGGTGTGCTAGGGACCAAGTGCTACTTAGCCTTGGCCTACTTGGATCTGATCTACTTTTACTTTGAGTCTTTTTTTCTTGTAATTCTTCTTCTGTCTTCGACGTGTTAGGTTAGATAGAACCAATATGAGAAACTTAAAATTTGTAGTGATGGTTTTTTCTTAATAATCATGATATGCACACAACAAGTGGTACTTGAAAATACCCCATGATCAACTATATATGCTTAGTGAGGGGTTATACATATATATTCTAGCTTTCATATATGTTTTTAAGCAAAGTGATTTTGTCTCATCCTTCCCTACTCCATTAGGCTCTAAAATGCCAAAATTTGAAGAATTTGTTAACACATGCATGCTGATTAAGAAATCAATATATTATAATTAATCATTGTCCAATGCTCACAATCTAAAACAAATTCTCATAATTCTACTTAGGAATCAACTTTTGATTAATTTAATTTCCCAATATTTCTCTGTTGTGAATGAAGTTTTGTTTTTAAAAAATAAAATAAAATAATGAAGGTAAAGAAGTATGTGCATGTGGTTGGTGGCTTTTCCTATTCATTTTGGCAATATCCTTTAACAAATTTTCGCAATAAATAAATTAATTAATTAAAGGTATTATTCATAGTACTAAAAGGAAAAGGTATAATTAATTAAATTAAGATTTTGAATACTGCATTATAATTAGTAATTACCAGGGAGTTGATTTCCAAATAAACAGAATCAATATTTATCAACAATTAAAGTTGCAAATTTATTAAAAATTAAATAAGCTGGAATAGCTCAGTTGGTTAGAGCGTATGGCTGTTAACCACAAGGTCGGAGGTTCAAGCCCTCCTTCTAGCGTTTTTTTTTCATTACTTTCCTATGGAAAAAAATATTTAGAATTTATGTTATTTAGAGTTTAATATTTTACTAGTAGCAAAATGGGCTCATGACAAGGGCTGAACTTGGCTTAAAAACCGAGGCAGGTGCAGATTAGAATCCACCAAAAGCCGTCCAAAGCAAAACCTTTGAACTTGCTTAAAATATGTGGCTAAGTTCATTACACTATGAATTATATTCTATCTCAAAAAAAAATGGCAAGGACTTTATAATATTCATAATACATGAAAACAGCTTGTTATTTTCCCCCTTTTTTAAAAGGTGGATATCATATATAATTATTTCATAATGAACCTGAAAACTTTGATTCTCTCGTATTGAGAATTTTGATTAGCCTAATTTTAGTGCATTTCGTAAGAATTATCTCTTCTTAAAACACAAGTATGTTTACTGAGTTTGAGAATTTGTTTATATTGTCATCTTATTTTAACTCATGAAAAACTAAGTGAAATTTTTTAAATGGTTTTCAAAAAACTTACTTCAATTTTTTTTAATAAAGAAAAAACGTAGAAAAGATTAAAAAAATATACTGAAATTTGAACTCTATTCGACACTTTATATAATTCAAAAACCAAACAAACACAAACTTAAACTTTCATAAAATTATTAAACATTTAATAAAATTCAATGACCAAAAAAGCAGACTAAACTTGAAATTTGATCCTTATTTTTATTTGGCTTTAAGTTCATAAAGAGATAAAACAAAACAAAACAAAAAAAAAAAATTAAGGTCTACATACATAAACCACTACAGAGAGATCTAATAGAGTATAAAATAAACTGATCAAATTAGCTTCAATTTTCCAATGGAGAACAGTTCAATGATTTAGCAAGTTTGCATTTATATTATTTACAGAGGTTATAGCTGTGAGTGCCCTGAGAGGGTCATATTGTCATAACTGCATATATTTGATGCTCAATCTCCCCAAATATATAAAATATGTACATGAAGAAAAATGGAAGCCAACCAATGTACTTTCAAGCTCCAGAACCTGCAACTTGGAAAGGGAAATTACTGTACATGTATTCATAGGACTTAAAATATTCACATATAGGGTATTGACTTCATGAGGTCATAAGTTTCCTACTGCAGACCATATTTGATTATGTGTGAGTCTTGCCAGCTTGCCTGAGCAGCAAATTCTTCATCTCTCTGTAGCTCTGCAGTTCTTCTAATGCATCAGCTGTAGTTTTAGGCACAAAAATACCAGAGGCTGTGATACTAGAGGAGGCAGCATAGCGACTCTTTGAAGCCAATGACTCGGATATCTGATTTCCCTGTTGGATATTTCTGCTTGGAGACTCAGGTGTAGGGGGTCGTCCAAGATCTGTGGTGGAATTCGTGAAGTCTTGGCGAAGTGGTGGAGCCTTTTGAAGCATACGTACTAGGGCACCAACAGCAGCATCTTGAGATTTACGGGGCGGGAAAAATCCCCCGGGTTCCAGCATCTCACAAAGATTTCCTTTTTGGTCGAAGGATTCAGGCCTAGGAGAGATTTAAAATAAAGATTCAATCAGACAGTTGATATATAAATATATAACAATTTCAGGTATATGACGAGGATAGAACATGAAGGAAATACCAGTGTTGGAAATGTAAGCAAAGGAAATTATGTCCTGCTACTATTCTTTAAGATGTATGGTTTCAGCTTTGTCAGCTCCCGGAGTTGCAAGGAGTCAAATTGAGGAGCTTATCCTCCACCACCCTTTCTTGGTAAAGGGCGGTTTGTGGTTGGCTCCCTTTTTAGGGGCTCTTCATTTTTTGTATGACTCTATTATTTCATTTGTTCTCCATGGAAGTCAAGTTTTTCATATATTAAAGTGTAAGTGTATATATATATATATATATATCCTGCTACTACACATTTAACAATCACGCTCACTTCCTCAAGCTCCAAAAACATGGTTTCAAACAATTAATTCCTCAGGGAAGCATCCAAATCTCTAATGGCGAGAAGGCTGTAAAAGAAATGCTTATCTATTGGGGCTGAAAATTTCTATAATACTTGATTCATAAACCAACTTTCACTGATTCAATAGCTTTCTTACCTCGAGATACACAATCACATATTTGTAGCAGACAAATGGCCCCTCGGAGCCCAATGAGGAGCATGGAATTTTGCCAGCTTGAGAGTCTTGCTCAATTACTGATTCAGAAGGAAAAGTAGAGGAGAACTGGCTTTGAGAGAGATCAAATAGGGGATTGGAGAAGATTGATAAACTAATCAATGGTTAGTAGTGGTAGGCCAAGAGGAATTTTGATATCTCGAGATGAGTTTGAATATCAAGTTCAGGCAGTAGTGGTTGATGCCCCATGAGTCCTATGGAAAATATAAAGGCTAGGACTGACTGGTAGTTCTCAAATGTTTATAGCCCTCATTATCATTGAAGGAAAATATTTTGCCAGAGTTTGACTTGTTTGGAAGAAGTTATGCTGCTTCAGGAAGACTTTAATATCAGTAATTCAACCAGGGAAGTGCGGTGGATCAGTGGACAGTGGTTGGGATACGAATTGGTGTAATAAACCAATAAAGGATACATCCCTAATTTATTATCCTCTTAGAAGCAAGGGCATAGATACCAAAAAACCACATGGAGTGGATACATCAATTCCACATTTTCAAGAAAAATTAGGAATGAACAACTAAAATACACACAATAAAATATACTCGTAAAAATTATATTAATATACTTTTAAATGTTTCAGTGCTTTTAAATATGATGTAAAATTTAAATCTTACATATTGTTATTTTGTGAATTGTCGTAACTATTAATGCTGAAAAACGTACCAAAGATAATAAATCCAAGCCTACAAACATTAGACTACGAAAAGAGAAAGCAGCAAAAGAACAGAAGCTAACTATATATATATCGTGAGTGTGATATTCAGTTTTAAGCAGATTTTTAATATTTTTAATATCTTAAGATAAACTGTATTTCACTGAAAGATATTAGATTTTTCAAGAACATTTTTTTTTTTTTGTGTGGGGTGGTTTTGGAAGAGGAGGAGGGGGGGTGGAGGACGATAAGAACAACACATTTCAAAACACAAAAACCCATTTCACAGTTCACACATCTTCTTACACTACCACGAGGGATATTCTCATGTAGAACTCCTACTCTTTAAGTCTTAAATGAAGATGGTCAGCAATGGACCTTGGATTTAGATGGACTATTATTGACAGCAAATAGATGAATAGAGTTTTTAGAAACTTTGATTTCCTTTTTATATCAGTCCACAACTTGAAGATTTTGGGAACTCGAGGCATTGGGTCAATTCTCTGGTAGCTCCTCATTTATTATCCTCCCTTTTTTTTTTATCAGAAACCAATTTCCAAAAGGAAGAATAAAAGAAGACGATACAGAATTTCATTTGCTATAAGAACCAATTTTGATCTCCTGTCTAGGCTGGAAGAATTTCATTTGCTTTTAACAACAGCTGGCTTATCCTTGCTAATGCTGTTTCGTCAAGCATTCACCTTTACGGTCTCTCAGTCTTTGAATGGCCATGAAAGGATATCAAGAAGCTAGAGAAAACTATCCAAGACTTCTTCTGGAAAAGAGCTTCTGAAGAGAATGGTAGAAATTTGGTTAACTGGTTGCCTACTTCCCAAAGGCCTGGGAGTTGAAAATTTTAAATGAAGAAACACGAGCCTTCTGGCTCAATAGGATTGAGATCCATGAATGAGTCCATGGATGGTAATTACAAGTCAATACAGCCTCGCTAGCAATGAAAATGGTTTCCAAACATCAAATGCAGCAGCTTAGAGGAAAAAGAGTACAATCTGAAGCTCAGCAAGGGAGACAATCCTTTTTTAGGAGGACGGGTGGATTGGGGAAGCCGGAAGCCTCACTTAAGTCATTATATCCAAGGCTCTACAACGTGGCTAATTCCAAAGGAGATAATGTTAGTCAGAGTTGGTCTGAGGCTTCAAATGGTTGAAAATTGGGCCTCTATAATATTGAAACGTCTTGTTACAAATTGGAAACATTTTTTGTATTCTCTATCATATGGGCTCCTTTTGTATACCTTTGGATTTTTCATTCTATCAATGAAATCGTTTCTTATCTAAAACAAACAAAAAAAAAGGGTTGGAAATTGCTCTCTCTATAAGGAACCTCATAGAATTGGAAGGCAGAGAATGGATCAAAATTCTTGATCTGATTGCCCTATTTGGCCATCTAGCAGAGAGGACGCTAAATGGTGAACCCTTCATACTAGCAGATGCTTTACTGTAAGCTCCCTTGTCCTTGTCCTCACAGTACATAAAGTGCCTTTTGACCATGCTTTGATCGAAACTGTTTCAAAGGCAGACAATCCTAAGAAGGTGAAAGTTTTGCTTTGGGCGTTGATTCCATGAAAGCTATATACTTGTGATTTGATTGAAAAAAGAAGCACAAATTTCTTAGTCTCCAAGTTGGTACTTATGTGCAAACCTGACTTGGAATACCATCAGCACCTCTTCTTTTAACGCCCCTTTGCTATTTGGTCTGACATCCTCAGATGGTTTGGTATTAGTTGGTGTTTCCCCAGTAGTAACAATGCAACTCTTCTGCAACTTATTAGTGGCAATCTGTCGAAAATCAGGCTAGAATTCTATTGTCCAACGCAGTGATGTTTACCACTTTTCAATATGAAAAACCAAACTTTCGATGAAATGGAAGGAAACAAAAGTAGATAAAATGGCTACATTTTGGAGAATCTGGTTTGAGAGTAACTAGGGTCTCCATGAAAGGTTGTCTACTCTTGACTTTGAGGATTTAGACTCAATTAGACTCTTTGCATCTATCTAGTGTTCTCTCTCCAAACTTTATTGTAATTATGATCTTGTCCAGATTATGGCCAATTGCGATTTTGTTTTTTTTCCACCTATAAGAAACCACCATTGAGAAACATGAAAGAATACACAAGGGACAAAACAAAAGCCTTACAAAAGGAGTCCGCTTAAAAGGACTCTAGTACAAAAGAATCAAACCAAACCAAGCTAATAATTACAGAATGCCTGAGAAGTAGAAGCCCACAACGAGGCTTGGAACTCACTCACCAATCCTCTCGTTCATAGTTAAGGTACGAAATTTTTGTTGTCCCTTTCCTCTTTCGAAAAACCAGTAGTCAACATCTCCTCGTCTTTTGTATCCTCCTATCTCCTCCTTCCGAGTTCCATTTATACATGCAAGTTTTTTTTATAGCTTTAATTCCCAGAGTTCTAGACAATCTCATGACCGAGGGTGATTCCTTTGTCATTTTTTCCTAGTGGTAAAGATGCAAAATAACCTCAGAACGCTTCTCTAGTTTCATAAGCCATTTAAGCAAGAACTCCTTTCCCTTGCCTCTCAATTTACCAACACCTCTTCCATTGGATCACTTTAAAAGCTAACTTTGAAATCAACCCCAACTTCCAACCCATTACATAACTATTTTGAACCAATCCATATGCCTTCCCTTTCTAGCTTCACAGCTGCCATCTTTCTTAATGCCACCACATTTTGAAGTTCAACCACATCCTTACTAGTTTTCGTCCATCCTCCCTTTGAATTTTAAAGTATGCATTGGCTATATCAAAAATCTTCCCTCCCACACCAAACTTGACATTTGATTTCCATTCAAAACCTAAAATGCTCCAAAATTACAGTGCTCATTCCCCACTATTCCTAGAATCAAAATCTCCCTTGTCAAAAACCTTGAGATCCTACCTATGTTTTGTCTTATACCATCCAAACCACAACGAAATGACATAGGCTAGTATGAAACGTGATACAACCTAGAATCGGGGAAAGAAATCTCCAAGAACTATTAACCAATGTTTTTTAGTATTGTAGAAAATAACTTACCAATACAAAAGATTTGATCCTCCTGATTAAAAAGAATGTAAGCGCACTAAGTAAACCAGCTACCTAACCAATAAGACCCACAAATTAAAGATAATCACAAACTAAAAATAACTTCGAAAAGAAACTCAAACGTGATAGGTTGTCTTCTAATAAAAAAAAAAGACAAAACAAATTACATCAAGATGCACCATTCATTCACCAAGCACAGATGCCCAAATTTATGTGTTCTTCAACAACCACAATTGGTTTCTGATATATTTTTGTCACTTTCTCAAGCATTCTCCTACCTATCAGGCTATCGCTATCAAACTACAGCCTTCTGATCACCTTAATTTTATCTGTACAACATTAATTCTGATTAGACCTAACTCAACGTCCAGTCTTCAGCTCCCCACCAGCAAGTTCTAGCTTCTTCAAACCCAATGTCCATACCCATCCCAATTTTTCTTGTTTGTATGCTTATCTGCTTTGCACTCACTAATTCTAAAGCTTAAGCTTCATATATTTTGATTCCTTTCTATCCTCATGCTTGTTTTTCTTCCAGAACATGCATTAATAAGAATGGATATCTTTTCATTACAATTGCTCATTGCAACTAATTTCTAAAGCTTTTCTAAATTGTCTTCTTAATCTTAATTTTCATCGGATTCATCAATACCAAGACATTCTTCATTTCCTTCTATACTACAGATCTCTAATAGTCCTTTGCTCAATTTCAGATCCTTTCCAAATAATGATGACACGGTACCAATGTGATAGGAACTAGATATTGAAGTAGAGTTGAGAGATTATGGACTATTTTTGGATTACTGTTGAACAGAATAGGAAAAAAGCCAGGGCAGTCACCTTTCGAGAATGCTACCTGACTAACACAATTCTATACTAGCTACACAGCCTCCTCATGATTATCAGCGACTGGAAGCCGATAGTCAAGTAATTTTTAAGGGGTTTCCTCTATTCCTCTGCCTTCAACAAATAATGATCTCAAACTTAAGCAAGGAAATAAATTCAATTAGAACATGTCTGCAAATTTAATTATAATTGTCACAGAAAGAGAAGGACAGGAGCAGTCATTACCTGCTACCTCTATCTGTCATCTCATCCTCGTCCACATCAAAGGGGCAGGGAAACTCTGGATCATCTAAATCATCTGGAAAAGATCTACTAGAGCTTCTTGAAATTGGTGAGTTATTGGATGATACCCTCCAGCTAGAAATTCTTCGGCTTTCATCTCTTCCAAGAGAAGATGACTAAAGAAGATAAAAACAAATCAAGACATTGAACATAACACATTCAGAGTGGGAAATAACGATAAGCAGAAATATACCTTTCCAATTGCAGAGCCAGCCGGCAATGGACCAATATCTCTATTAATTCTAGAAATAATTGGTCCAGAAGCTTTAAGGGGAGGGGATGGTGGCAAATTCGGTTTGCTTGACAGTGCAGGGGAATGAAGAAGCTTTGCTATAGGTGCACTTTGAGGAGCACTTTCGGACTGCAAGAGTCCATTCGGCAGGCGCCTTACAGGAATGCCAATAGGTGGTGACAGTGAGGGTGATTGGGAAAAGACAGGAGAAGGATAATATTCGTCATAATTCATATTATCTTTATGTCCCATAACCATTTCAGGCGGTTGTGAAGGTAAGCTTGAAGGAGGCAATCGGCGAAAGGCTGGATTTGAAACTAAAGCATGAGACTCTGAATGTGTTGGTGAAGGTGAAAAGGAGACTGAAGGAGGGGAGGGTCTAAAACGGTCATAACTCCAACTATGACGTCTCGAGAACGGCAACGACGATGGAGATCCATGAGATGGTGCTATCGTTACGGGGAGCGTTGGAAACCTTTTCAAAGGATCTGCCAATGGGCTCCCAACATATTCAGGAATAACTTGAGGAGACATAGGAGTTGATGGTTCAGAGTTTATATCAGAGAGGGATGAGCGGTATAATACTGAGAGGCAGAGTCTACCACAAGAAGTGTCCACAGGAGTGAACACAAAACGCTGCATTTCGGCCTCTTCTCTCCGGGTGAAAGGCTCAGCAAAGGAAGACACACGATGAGCTAGAGCAAAGGGGTGAATCTGACCAGATGAACTGATATCTTGAAAAACCTTATAGGCAGGTAAAAGTCTCACAAAGACATATAAAGACCTTAAGAGTAAAATGGTTTTCTTATACGTGTGTGCAGTACTATTACTGGACCTTCTGCTACCGGAATTACTATCCCGGTTTTTCCTACTTTCATAATGCACCATCCATCTCTCTATAACCTTCTCACTTTTGGTCTGACATCCAAACTCCTCCTTATCAGAATTGAAAGAGAGTGGATATTTCTCTTTCAGAGACAAGTTCCTAACAAGATCTTTCCTAGGAGAAGCATTAACAGAGTCTACACCAAATTGCCTCTGCACCAAAATAACATCTACGACCATTGGTTCGTGATAACTCGGACGCCAGAGATCAATATTCTCTAACGTTGCAGAGCATTCACGAAGAGCCAAATTGAACCACTTATCCCTCGGCCTCATACTCGAGGAAGACGAGGATGAGGAAGATGGAGAAGACAAAACTTGTTCACCACTAAAATTACGCGATGAAATACAAGGGGCCCTCGATTCAAGTATAATTTGTAGCGTTTTAGGGAAGAATTCAGTTAAAATTTGCTCAACTTTTGCAGTCTCGGAATGAGTATTGTGAGAAGAAGCCATATGAACAACAACAACAGCAACAAAATTGAGTAAAATTGAAACAGACCCTTTACCGGAAAACCCCAATTGGAGGCGTTGGGAGTCCCACTTGACTGCAATTCACTGCAACAGAAGAAAGATCGTTGATATGGGGAAAATCAAATCAGTAAAGAAACCCCGTTTGTGAACAAATGTGAAAGAGGGAAAAGTGCTGAAATTGGAATCACCCAAGAAGGAAGATCAACAGAAGAATAAGAAAAAGTTGAATAAGGTAGCGTATATATACGATGTTATGATGATGAAAAGCTAAAAAAATTCAAAGTTGAAGGATGAAAGAAAGCAATTCGAGAGAGATGAAAGGGCCAGGCGTGGATCCACCACTGTTTAGCAAATAAGCACTGTAGTATTAACGAAGGAACGTGTTGGGGCTATCTGGTTTTGAATGCCATTGCCAAATGCCCACCCTTTTCCTTCACAATATCATACTTTTCTATACAATTTCATTACTTCTTAATCTTCAAGTCTTCTTCCTTTAATCGCGCCTAAACATTAGAAGTCTTCGTTTAATGACTTTTCATGGAAAAATAAATTTTGAAAAATTATGGTTAAAGGGTAAATTTATAATTTAGCTCGCATGTTTTATAATTACAATTTAACCCCTCTAAAATACTCTAAATACTATTTATGAAATTTTGTCAAACTATAGGGAAAACATTCTAATTTTTAAAATTATAAGCACTAAATTTTAACTTTTTTCCAAATAGGACCATACTTTTAATTTAACCTAAAATTATTATGGGTGTGTTTGGGAGTGATAGTTGGAGTGGTGATTTTAGTGATAGAGATTTTGGAACAATTTGATTTTATAAAATTGATTTTTAAACCATCAAACCTTTGGTTCCAAACTTTTAAAGTGATTTTCAAATATATAAAAGTGATTTTGAATTTATCATGTTTGATTCTAAAAGTAATTTTAAAATTACCAAATTACTAAAAAGGGTATTTTATATTTGGATTTTTGTTTTAAAAAATAATTATAAAAATATCTAATTTTATTAATTTATTTTAATGTTAAATTATTGTATGCATAATTGATATATGAGGTAACAAAAATACACATAATAAAAACAAAAGAAAATTCAAAACATATATCTCATCCAATTTAGAAATTTTTGTATCATTACAAAATACTTAAACTATATATTATCTATTGAAATACAAACTGTATAACAAAAACATTAACGAGATATAAAAAGTCTTGCAATTTTCTCCCGCTCCATCAGAAAAGTAGAGAGACTAAAAAAAATCAACAAGGATCGAAGACAATGATTGAAATATCCCAAAAAATTTGTTCATAGAGAGAGGAAAAGCCACGAAAGGAACATAGTAAATAGTAACAAAAAACTAAGGAACGATACAGTGAAAAAGCAACAAAAACTGCTAAAAATTGAAGCTCATCCATGTGAAAAGAAAATTACAAAAAACAAAAACTTACTGAAATCAGCACTACCACGGATAGTTAATGAAACCCAGCGATGGACACGAGAGAGGGGATGTATCGGCTGAAAGAGAAGGAAGAAATGGATTAGTGCTAAATCCTATCCTTAAATATGAGGGGCAAATTTGGTGTTCTAAATTTTTTATATGATTCCCTGATAATCACCCCAACCAAATCACCAATAAACTGATACCTACAAAATCAATTTTTAGTGATTTCAAAATTTTGAAAAATCAATTTTATGTGAGTGCCAGACATCAACTTTTTATTAAAAAAAAAATGATTTTGACAAGGGAAAAAGTGATTTTGGCCATGCCAAAATCACTCCCAAACACACCCTATGTTATACTTTGAAAAGTTTGTCCATCTATTTTACCTCAATTTATTTGTTATTATAATCTTTTATCACTCATTTGTATAACTATAGATAAGACACATATTATTATCTGGATTGTTTAGAGATTCATCAAATGTGAATTTTTTTTTTTCGAGTTTAACAATAGTGGGAATGAATAATTGAATCTCTAAGTCTATATCAATTACGACTGAGTTCATAAGGTTGAATCAGTTAAAACCTAACTGATTATTATATGAATTAAAACCTTAAACTTTCAATTAAATCATTAATTTTTTTAGGTGAATAATTTGAATTATTGGTTAGAGATTTTTAACTATTTTCACTTCATTCCATTTAAAAAACTCAAAATTACCAAATTAAAGTTGTTATTCTTCAAAAATCCTATCAAAGCAACAAAAAGAAAATATTGCTTAATTATTATGAAATTAGTGAGGAAGAAGAGAGACGAAAGATCGCTTGTATTAGTTAAAGCGGCTGCAAACCACTCGATTTCTAATATTTCTCTCTAATATTATATTAATCTTTCGTTAGATATCTCTTTTTTTTTTAAAAAAAAAAAAAAAAAATATTAGATAGGAATTAATTCAACCTATAAATGTTAGAAATATAAATTAGTTGTTTTCAAACCAATTGAAACATAGCCAATAGATAAAGAACTAATTACTATTACATAGATCAATGGCTCAATCTCTCATTCCGTAATAAATTTTAAAAAAATATCAATTTTATACCCCTACACTTTAGAAATTGTATCAATTTAAACCCTAAATTAATTAGACTAAACTTTTATAAATGAATCATTGCATTAATGCATGAATGATTTTCAAAAGTAATCGTAATAAGAGTTTAAATTGATTTGCTTATAAAATGGTGTAAATTGATATACTCATAAAAGTTTAAATATAAATTGATACAAAGTTCAAAGTGTTAATTGATACAATCCAAAGTTTACTCTTAAATTTAACAGGAAACTAAAATAAATATCTAAAAACTGAATAGAAAGCAATGATAAAAAAAAAATATTTTGAATTTAATACAAAAGGTATGAATACGAGAATAAAATAGACCACTATGAACGAAATCAAAACAAGTGATAAAAATCAACTTGAATTGCAAAGGGATATAAAATCTTGTACTTGGTGTGTAGATTCATAATTCAACATTGATTTAAATATCAATGAAAATATCATAGAGAGACAAATATGATCGATAATTAATTACATTTGATTTATTTTATAACATCATATAATATATAAATTAATTAAGTAGAGAGACATTAAAAATATCATCTTATATCTCTTAGAGTATTAATTGATTCTTTTTTTCTCTAAATTATTTTGCAATATCATATAATATAATACATATTTTAATTTTACAAACTTAATTGAGTTTATAATATGAAATAAACTATCTCTTACTATTTTTATCTTTTCTAATATAATTTCGTATTTAAAATTTTTGAATTCAAAATTTAAATACACATAAAACATAAAAATGTTATTTTTAGAATTTGTAAGATTTGGATCACAAAATTTAAAAACATTTTTTCGAAAACAGAATCTGAATTATCTACAAAAACATGCTTCTTAATATCTTGAATATGATTTCTAGTAAAATAAGATATCAGATAAGTAAGTAAGGTAATTTTAAATTAAATATGAAAATTGAAAAAGTGAGAAAGAATTCAAATGCACATTTCATAAAGTTTGAGAAAATATTTTAATCTTACTGTAAAATTGGAGTACGGTGTAATTTTAGAATCCCAATTCACAATAAACTCATTTTAGCTAAAAGTCAACTAATTTTTTTTTTTTTTTTTGGTACACATTCCAAATTCCAATTTCTCGAGGGGTTTAGGCCATAAGACACCCAATGTCAAGTCAAGTCCATCTCGGTGGCTTTAAATGGGCCTGGGCCTTAAAAGGCAGCCCATCTGGGCCCATGAAAGGTCTTATTTATTTATTTCTTTAATTTTTTAAAGATCCGTTTTCAGGATAGTTATATGATCTAAAATATTTGTAAGAGTGTACTTCTATAGGAGAAATGGTCCAGCTATAGTGGGCCTAGTGGCTTTTGCATCCTCTTTGGGGTGTTTTTTTTTAAAAAAAAAAATCTAAAAATATGTTTTTTTTCCGTATTAATTGACCATCTTGCTTTTAAAAAAAATTGCATTTTTAAAAAAATTACTATAAATATAGCATCATTTCAAAACTGTTTAGTCATAGTTTGCCAAAAAAAAAAAAATTGTTTGGAATTAATTTTAACCACCATTATTATTTTTAGTACTAATATATTATTTTTAAAAACACTTTAAGCTTGAGTGTGTTAACTTTAATTAAATTTCTTTTTGTATTATTTTGTTGAGAGTGAGAAAAAGAATATGACGGGTACAAAGCTTTAAGAAAGTGGGATTATAACAATCTTTTACATATTAAATCTTTTTAGTGGACGGTGGTCTACAGATTTTGAACTTTTTACGTAAATTCTTTTATTTTCATTTCTTAATTACTTTTATGTTTATTTCTGCAATAGCAGTGTGAGAACTTTTTCCAACAAAATTATGGGGGAATTGCTATTTTTAACCTAAAAAAGTTTCCACATTTCAAAACTAACATCTTTTTTAAAAACTATTTTTTCTAACCTCTTTTTTACTTTTTGAGATTTTAAGTGGAGGGTCCCACATGGTGAAAATACCATTTTGTCCTTTCATTCAAGTGTACAATCTTAACTTTTTCTAATACAACTTTTCAAACCCAATTTCAATTTTCAACATTAAACTTAATTTTTTCATTTGGTTGTTATCATGTGTTTGGCAAGTTTCAACCAATATTTGCAGTAAATTTGTTGTTATTTTTAAAGAAAAAAAATTAGAAAACAAAATTTCGTTGGCATTTCTTGTAAGAATTGATTTTTTTTTAATAAAAAAAGTCTTACATTTAATTTTCCTTAAAATTGAAAACGGGAAATTTTAGTCAATTTCAATTCTTACAAGAAATTAAACTAATTAACTTAAACTTACAGGGAAAAAAAGTTAGATTTGGGTAAAAAAAAAAAAAATTAACCAAGAATAAAAAACTTTAATTGATAAAAAAAAAGAAAAAAAACTACATAAAATTTAATTGGTAAGAAGCTTACTGGAAAATATCCAGTAAACTTACTAGGAATTTATTCCAATTAGCTTGAATTTAAGTTTAAAAAATCAGATTGGCAACTAAGATTTCTTTCAACTTTCCTTGAAAAAAAAAAAAAAAATTTGTAAAGTCAAAGTCAAAGTCAACTTTACGAGAAAGTTGACTTTCTCGTAAAGTTAACCCTTTTATAAGCTAACTTTACGAGAAAGTCAAACTTCCCGTAAAGTTGACTGTGACTTTTTTTTTTTTTTTAAAGAAAGTTTCAAAAATCTAATTTCTTTAAACTTAAACTTAAGTTAACAAAAAAATTTCCTTGGTAAGTTTCCAATAAACTTCTTACCATTTTCCAATAAGCTAATTTCTTATCATTTACTTGATATTTTTCAATAAGCTTCCTACCAAGATATTAGTTTAGAAATTTTTCAGTAGCTTATTTTTCTTCTTCTTCTTCTTCTTTTTTTTTTTAATTAATTCGAATGTTTTATTCTTTAACTTAAGTTAATTTATTTTTTTTACCTAATTCTAACTTTTTTTTACTGTATGTTTAAGTTAGTTTAGTTTTTTGTAATAATTGAAATTTATTGAATTTTTTCCCATTTTCAATTTTAAGGAAAATTAAACGTAAGACTTTTTTTTTATAGAAAAATTCCAATCCTTACAAGTAATGCCAACATAATTTTTTTTTTTTAAATAACGATAAATCTACCACAAATATTGGTTGAAACTTGTCAAAAACATGATAACAACAAAATGAAAAAATTAAGTTTAATGTTGAAAATTGAAATTGGGTTTGAAAAGTTGTATTAGAAAAAGTTAACATTGTAGACATATAAATGAAGGGACAAAATGATATTTTACCATGTGGGACCCTCCACTTAAAATCTCAAAAAGTAAAAAAGATGTTAGAAAAAGTAGTTTTGAAAAAAGAGGTTAGTTTTGAAAGGTGAAAACTATTTTAGATTAAAAATAGCAATTTCTCCAAAATTACTAAGTTTAGTTGCTCAAGCCATTGTAGTTTCTAGAACTGATAATATATATAACTGTCCAACTATGATAAAATATTAAAACTTTATTCTCCTACAATAATCAAGATATCTATTATTAGATTGATGAAAAATCCAAAGACTCTTCTTTAAGAAAAGGAAAAAAAGACCTTTCTTAAATATAAAGAACGAACTAAAACTATCTACTTTTTTCTTTTTCTATTTGATGGAAATGTTAGGTTTGATATTTAATTGACTTAATGGCTTGTCACTCTTAGATGTTGTCAAGTCGTGACTCATGGTGGGACAAGTATAAGTTCTATTAAAGTTTAAATACATAATTTTAATCAAATATGTAAATTCAAGTTACAAAATTCTAATAATTAGAAAACTCTTAATTAAAATGTGTCGTTTTGACACGATAACTAGTATAATATAAGGTTAATGAAATATGCGGACTATATATTCTTATTTGTTTTTTTTAATGTATTATGACAAAATTGACGAAAACATTACCACAATTTAATAAAAAAATCACCACTTAGAATTTAATATACCCTTTTTACTTTAATACATATAATATGTAATAAATAATAATAAAAAAAAAGGTGTATAATAAATTGTTGTTTATAATGTACGATCTTGAGCTTTCCAACAATTACATCTAAATAGATTCACATGATTTAAGATTGTTTTCAATTATCTTCTACTTTATTGCAAAAGTACCAATTTGATTTTTAAAAAAACAATAAGCTTTCATTTTCATTACCCAAAAAGATCTAATAGATAACATTGCTTTAGCTTGAGCATAATGCCCATTTTCATCTGTCTACATTGATATATCACTTTTTAATATGATAATATCAAATCCAAGCTTCAAAGATCCTATATCGTTTTTTTTTTTTTTTTTTTTTTTTTTTTTTTATTATTTCTTTTGAATAACTTTTTAATAAAATAAAATTAAAAAAAAGCTTTTTAACAAGTTTTTCCAACCTCCCATTGCAAGACATGTTACCTCTTGTTATAATTTCCTAAGATATTATGACCCCCTTCAATGGTGACAAGATTTCCTTATGTTGATTTTTTTTTTATTTTTTTATTTTTTTATTTTTTTAATTTTAGATTGTGGAGTTGATGAGGTGTATAGTAAAAATAAGGTGGTTAAAAAACATTGATTAGTGTGATGAGATTTATTTTGAATAAATTGTATACTTAGATGATGATCTTTATTATAGAATTTCATTTTGTTTGGTTAGTTTATTTTGTTTATCTTTTAGTTTTAGTAGAAATTTCTTCTTTTTATTTTAGTATAAAATATAAGAGGAAAATAAGCGAAAAACTAACATCACGATGAAAAGAAAATTAACATCGGTAATGAAAGCCTAAGAGATTTAAAGAAGATGATTTTGAAGCCAACTTTTATATTATAAATATATGCGAGCATGAGTGACAAAAGCACGTATAACATTATTGGAGATTCTTGTTGTGTGATGAAAGCCTTTAATAAATATTGCCTTTGTTTATCAATCATAATATCAATGAAGGTTTGCAACTTATTTTCATATGATGAGTCTTGAGAGGAGCTTCCATATGATCAAGGAGTTGGTCTCAAGGGTGAAGCTCTAATTCAATAGTTAAGGAGATGCCTTCAGATAAGGCCAACATTTTAGCTAACTTCCACTATTCCAACAATCTTATGGGATACCTTAACAACGAGAACTTTTGTGTTACTTTCGAAATTCTACATGATAGACTCCAACCCCACCTAATAATCAATCTTTGTTGCATCTGGATTGGACCTACTGCTCATAAAATGGTTATTGGTATATATCCTACTATATTATATACATATATTCTTTTTTAAGTTTACCAACACTCACGATGAAGAGATTCGAATCTTTAACCTCTTGATCGAGGATGTATACCTTAACGATATATTTAAATTGATATTTATATTTATTAGCCAAGCAAATAAACTACGAAAAAGAATGTTTGTCCTTTTACACATTTAATTTTGAGTTTAAAATTAGCTCTACAGGTTATTAATCCTTTTTCAATTAAAATAACTTATGTACGATATATTTAAATTGAAGAGTAATTATCATAAGACTTAATTAAAAGAAAGAAAATTAAAGTTTTTTTTTTTGGCTAAAAAGGAAAATTAAAGTTCAGATACTGAAAGAAAAAAGGGTAAGAAGGCATAAATAAAGTTTGCCAAAATTATTCTTCAAACCTTATCTACACAGCAAGCAATTCAAACAAACCTCTTGGATTTTCATATTTAAATTTCTTGAGAGACCTCTCATATTAACTATAAGATTAATTTCAACCCAAATTAATTTTGGATTTAAATAAGAAAAATATAAACTTTTTTTTTTTTTAAAAAAAAAGGATAAATTTTAAGAAAGCATATTAGAAGAAATTATTTATATTGGATAGTTGGATACTGCTGTAACACTCATTTATTCCTCAAATTTAAGTATATAGTTGTCAATCAGAAAATAAATTTCAATATCATAAACAGTGTTATTTTTTATTTATTTAATTTTTTGGCCTTTAATTAATGGGTTAAAGAAAGCATATAAAATATTATTATAAAGATCAAAGCTTTTGGCATTTGAGCTGTTGTTTTAAAGGGTGGTTGCAATTGGGAACCCACTACAATAAAATCTTTAATTGGGAATCTGGTGGCTTATCATCCATGTTGATTAAGACACTATTAACATCATAATCTTAATCTTAACTTCCTATACATTATATAATCCTTCTACCTTCACAAAAAAAAAATAAAAAATTTACTTACTTATCAATTCAAATAAAATCAAATCAAAGGAGACAAAATATCTCTAGTATTGAGATATTTTGTTCTTTCTTACATTTTGAAGAGTTGAGATGTCAATTTTATTCCAAAAAAGGATATTTCTTAAATAGGTGAGGGTTGGATATTAGAAGTCAACACGAACATAACAATAGTAAAAAAGAATAACTATTTTTTACCATAAAGTCAAGTGTTTGAATCCTCTCACACTCACTTGTTCTTTTAACTCAAAAGGAAAACAAGGGGAGAGATTGGAGAAGTTTTTTCTTTTAAAAAAATTTATTTTAAGATTAATTTTGGGATTAGATGCAAATATAATAGTTCCTCTCCCTTCTCCCCACTATTGAATTTTAATATATAAAGTTTTAAAACTTTGCCTTTGACATATTTAAATTTTTAAAAATTAAATGATCTATTAGATATAAAATTATTATTTTTTTGAAAGCGGATATAAAATTATATTTTATGTCTTATAAGACCTTATACTTAATTTCAATTTAGAGTTGGGTAGATTTATAAATTTTAAAAATATTAAATAGGTTAAAGATTTATTAGACACAAATCGAAGAGTTTAAAAATATATTAGACACTTGGAAAACATAATTATATTAGATACTTACATAAAATTGTTGATTCAGATTAATTAATAATGTAAGAACTAACTGTTTCTGAACTTTAAGAGTGTGGTGAACATGAATATAGTTAAACTGGCTACAAAAAGTATACATCTTTGACTAATAGGTCAAAATTTTGGTATATATTTAATACTTAATTGTAAAAGGAAAATTTTCACAAATAAAAAAAATATCAAACTATTTACAGAAAATAGAAAAAAAAAAAAAAACTGATAAACATTGATAGACTTTTATTAGTATCTATTAGTGATAGACTTCTATTATTTCTATCATTGATAGACTTCTATCCGCGCACAACTATTTAAAAATTTTGCTATTTTATGTAAATAATTTCCCTTATTTTTTGACTTTTAAAAATTTCCCAGGGTAAAAATAAAATAATACGATAATAAAACGGAGGAAATTAATTTGTTGGTCGGGATAAGGATTAAAAATTTTGGCCTGTCATCCCTATTGAAAGTTAGGAATGATAAGCAAGGTTGAAAGATCAAAGATGCTTTCTTTGATTATGACTTTGCACAAAACTTTAAGGTAAATTGTAAAATCGCCCTAAGTGGTTGTAGTTACGGTTTTACCCTCAAAATTTTAATTGTAAAAGTGGAGCAATTAAATTTATACAATTGTTAAAATTAGACCTTCAAACTTACATAATTATAGAAATTGTAACAATTGTATAAGTTTGAGGAGTTCAAGATTTTAATCTCTATTCTGTCCTATCCTACAATTTTAAGAGAATATGTGCGAGTTCAAGATTGCATACAAGATCTTTACGTAAATTGAAAATTCATTCATGATCTTCGTTCCTAAATTAAATTAAAGAAAAAAAAATTGTTTGACATATCTCAACTATAAGTATATATTATCGAACAAGAAGTTAGAAATTTGAATCTCCTTATTTCCGCTCGATGCTGAATTTAAAAAAAATACAAAAGAAACAATTAATTCCATTGTTGAATTAAATGGTGAAAAAACATCCAAAAACAAGCAGGAAAAAAAATCTAGCCGTACAACTATGAACCAAGTGGGTAAGCGTGCAAATAATTCCACTGTACATTGTTGATTGGGGCTAAAACATGAGAAAATTGCATATAAAGTCCAGTTTAAAGACTCAAAATGGCAAATGACCTAATTTTTGAAAAAGAATGTCAAATGACCATTTGATTATGTCATGACCACGTGAAATTACACCATTGCCCTTTTTTTTTCTTTCTTCCTTCATTTCTCCCACGTCGTTCTAACTTTTTTTTCTCTTCTTCCCAAAATCCTCCTTCTCCCTCTTCTTCGTCTTCTCCTTCTTCTGCAACTTCTTCTTCTTCGACACGACGAGTCACTCCGGTGAGCGAGAGTGAGAAAGAGCGAGAGCGAAAGCAATAGTAATGGTGGGCGAGAGTAGAGTGACCGAGAGTGAGCGAGAGCAATGGTGGTGAAAGTGAGCGAGAGCGAGAGTGAGAAAAATGAGAGTGATAGTGAGTGAGAAAATAGAGAGAGAGAGAGAGAGGGAGAGAGAGGGGGGAGAGAGAGAGAGGGGGAGAGCGAGAGAAAGAGGGGGGAGAGAACGAGAGAGAGAGGGCGAAATGGGTTTTCCGCGTGCGCGAGTTTATTTTGGTAATTTCATCCGATCTTGACGTGAGCAAATGGTCGTTTGACATTTTTTCAAAAAACTGGGTCATTTGACATTTTTCACCCAATTTTTGGGTCATTCGTACAAAATTCCCCCAAAACATGGACTTCCATTACTCTAATCCTATTCCTTGGATTCTTTATGGATTCACTTCTACATTTATATTTAATTTTAAATTATTTCATGTTTTTAAATCAAATAGTATTAATCGAGTGTTTGTTAATACTTTCTAAAATTATTATATTTTTTTTTTTAACTAAATTATCAAAGCCCATTAAAAAGTTTACATATATTTTCAATTAACTCATGAGATACATCTTATGGTATTGAGTATAAAGGTTTAAAAACTTATTTAAAATCAATAAGACATTATTGATGAATACAAAAATATAGAACGAAAATAATTAAAGGAAAGAAACTACATTATATTCATCTTCTCTCTTTAAAAAAAAAAAAAAAAAAAACTTCACAAACAACAAAACGAATGTCCAAGGCAGTTTTTATAAAGCAGAATTTTGTAAAAAAAAAAAGAAAAAAAGAGGAGAAGTTTGGAAACCAAGGGGTCAAAGAAAGAAGCTTATGTTATTAGAAAGGCTCCGAAAACAGAAAAGTGCAATGGTGAACAAAAGAGAATGAAGAAGAAGAACTACACCTTTTGAGTAAAAGAAAGAGTAAGGGTAATTATTGTAAAAATATGATGTGGGTCTCACGTAATGAAGGAACGATGATCTGATTCACAATTATATCAGACATCGTAATAGAGTGGATCCCACAATTTTTAATTCTCATTCCCTGATTACGATCATGTGAAAGTAAATGAAGCCTAAGTTCTAACTAATAAATCATATTACCTCATCCAAATTTCATCGAATAAATTGTCACATCAAAATCTTATCAACTATTATCGTCAACAAATATTAAACACAAATAAATCTAAAAATAGTATTAAAATCTTTCAAATTTTGAGGACTATATATAAACAAAAGATCAAAATAAATCAAATTTACCCCTAACTAAACATTTTACTCAAATGGTGTCTTTTCCTTTTTATAAAATTCATAGTGAAGAAGGCTTTTAAAAAAAGTAAAAAGGAAAACCCAAACCAAAAAGAACTCAGCAACTAAAGTTTTTTTTTTTTTTTTTTAAATTTTTAATTAATAAAACTCATCAACTAAAGTTAAACCTTAATAATAACAAAAAAAAACGACACTCCATTATTTATATATAAAAAAGGACACGTCAGCTTTCTTCTTCTCCCAATCCCCACAATCCACTAATTTCGCTTTTGCTATATAAATTCCCCCAATATTCTCACAAAGAACAAAATTAATTACAATTCCAAAACTCCCAATCTTTGATTTTTCAACATTCTCCTCCACATTCCACATGTCTATCTCCAATTCAAGGAGGCTCCTCCTTCCCTCCGCCACGGCGGCCGCCAGTCCACCGGAGCTAGCGCAGCCCCGTCCTGGGTTCGGGAGCTTCGACATGAACGTAGTAATGGTCCTTTCAGTTCTCCTCTGCGCTCTGATTTGCTCTCTGGGTCTCAACGCCATCCTAAAATGCGCTATGCGGTGCTCCACTTTGCTAGCCACCGTGTCAGGGGGGCGTGGTGGTGGGGCCTTAGTGGTAAATCCGAAAGGTGTTCGACGAAATGTCTTAAAGAAATTCCCAACAGTGGAATACTCAAAAGAGGGGAATAAATTGAGGGGAATCGATGGGGAGTGCGTAATTTGTTTGTTGGAATTCGAAGCAGGGGATCGGGTTCGTGTATTGCCTAAGTGCTTTCATGGATTCCATGTTCATTGCATCGATAAGTGGCTGAGCTCCCACACTTCTTGCCCCAAGTGCCGTAATTGCCTCACTGACACTTGCCATAAGATCACCGCCGGCTGCGCCCAGGAGGCTCCCCTGACGACGGCGGCGGCGGAGGGGACTTCTTCCTCTGTTGACCCACCGCCGCCGGAGGAGGTGGGTGTGAATGTTGTTATTGCTCCGGTGGAACGGGAAGGTTTGATAAGCAACTATAGGGAAAGTATTAGTAGATGAGATTGAAGTGGGAAGTGGGGCTGTGGGGCCTTGGGGTTGGGCCTTTTTTTTGTGATTGATGGAGCATTTTGGCTGCTTTTGCTTTTGCTTACAAGTAAGCAACTTTTTTTTTTTTTTTTTTTTAATTAATTAGGATTACAGGTAAAGCTTACTTAAGCTAAGATTTAGTGTACTACTTATTCAAATGTAAATATCTTTCATTTTCCACTCTCTTTTTTCCCATCCCTCTGATCAAATAAAAAGGTTTTGGTTATAACTTTTAGAATGTTTAGCTTCGAAACTCTCAATTTTTAAGATTACTATTATTTTGGTTCTTAGATTTTGAAATAACCCATTTAGTTTATAAGCTTAATTTAGGTTTATTCTATTATTATTTACAGTTTCTTAATTTTCAAGTCCTTGTAGATGATAGGGCGAGGACAAAAAATTTCATTGGAAGGGGTAAATGTTAATATTCTAGCTTTTATAAGTATATAAATTTTGAAAATTTTGGCTAGATAAATTAGAAAAATCAAAACCACGTAAAATTTTAAGTCTCGATTGGTAACTATTTTGTTTTTTGTTTTTGAAAATTAAGTCTATTTCCTCTTAATTTCGTACAATGTTTTACGTATTTCTTAAGTAACAAAGTCGAATTTTTAACTAAATTTCAAAAATAAAAACAAGTTCTTAAGGTCCCGTTTGGTAACCATTTGGTTTTTTATTTATAGTTCTTGAAAATTTAGTCTACAAATATTACCCCTACCACCTCTAAATTTCTTGATTTGTTGTCTACTTTTTACCCATATTTTCAAAAATCAAGCGAAGTTTTGAAAACGAAAAAAGAAAATTTTTAAAAACTTGTTTTTGTTTTTTGAATTTGGCTAAGAATTCAACTCTTGTACTTAAGAATGAGGCAAACAATTGTAAGAAAGTGTCAGAAAATAGACTTCATTTTCAAAAACCAAAAACAAAAAATGAAGTTAGTTTCGGGCTAAAAATTACTATTTTTAGTTTTCAAAGCTTGACATGGTTTTTGAAAATATTGATAAAAAAAATAGACAACAAAGCAAGAAATTTAGAAATGGAAGAGATATTAATATACTTAATTTTCAAAAATTGAAACAAAAAACCAAATGATTACCAAATTGGACCTCAATGTTATTATATACATTTTTTTAAAAAAATATATAACTTGAATCAAAGTTCTTTCTTGAATTTTGTCTTGTTGCATATAGGTTTGCTTGAAATAAATATTATAGGTAGTCGTACATATTAGGACACAAAGTCATTACTCTTTAATAATTTTGAGACTTTAAATAGACATTCTAAAAGTTCAAGTGTTAATTAAAAGAGTCATTATTTAAAGATTAGATACAAAACCATATCAAAATAGAATATATTAAAAGATTTAAAGTTTAAATCAGATTTAAACCCTAATATAATTTTGATTTTCAACCATATAAACAACAACTATTCAATTACATTATAATTTATGAATGTACTACTAGTGATGGATGAGATGTTTAATGGGGTAAGGTTGTTTGAATACTTGTGGTTGTAAAAGAGAATTGTTAAATTAAACAACAATGATTCAATAAGACTATGAATGTAGTGATGATTAATGGATAAGCTTGTTTGAATAATATTTGTGGTTGTAAAAAGAAATGTTTAATTTAGTGGAAGAATAAATTTTGGTCTGCCTTGTAATAAATTATTATTTTGGTTGGTAAGAATTTAATTTATTGGTGGTTGTAAACTATGGAGAAGGATGAAAAGATTTGTCAGATCAATAATTTGGGAAAAGGAGATTGGTAATTAATAATATTAAGATGATGTTAAAGTAAATATAAACTTGGTTGGAAGTGGAACAACCACTTTTTGGATTTAATCAATTATTGCAAACCTTTTTTTTGTATAAGTGGCTGTTTTTCTTTTAATTAAGGGTCCAGCAGGAGCCAGGGTGTGATTGAATTTAAACTATTTGGCAAATTGTTTCCATTTCTCAAGTTGTGCTAAATATCAAAAACAAGTATTTGAGCTGATGAGAACTTTGAATCTAAAAATCCAATCTAGGACCTAACTAGGATCCAAAGAAAAAAAGTAACAAGGGTGAACGACCTAAGACAACCTATTCTCTCACAGGGCCTATTTTTTTTTATTTTTTTTTTTATTTTTTATTTTTTATTTTTTTTGTAGATCGTCGACCCAAGCCTTCTCTAATTGAGTGTAATCCCTTTTTCTTGAGCTTACTCCAAAAGAGAATCACATGAAATCTTAAGTTTACCTTCTTATAAATACATAATTATAGCTCCACTCAAGAAAAGTTTATTACCATATCGGTGTGCATATTTTATTCTCTTGCAAGTCATCTCTTCTCCTAAAATATAAATTCATCATTGAGGCATAATAAAGGTCAGACATAGGAATCATGTCCAGATCTTGCCTTCAACGTTCATAGTTGTACAACTTTTACTTTTTATGTACTTAAAATTTTCAAAAACTACTTTTGATTAGTCTAACCAAACACTACCAAGAAAATTTCAAAAAAAAAAAAAAAAAAAAATTAAATTTCTAAAAATGGTCTCACTCTCATCCTTAAAGTTTTAATGTAGAATTTGAATCCAACACATCACATCATAGAAAGAATGAAAGAATGAATGCAAAAATGGAAGACATGAGAGGAATGGAAATGGAAGCTGAGGGTGAAAAGCAAAACATAAATTGTACTAAAAAGGGAGAATTTGGATGATAGAGTTCACATGTTGTGTTTGTTAAGAGAGGACATATACAAAATCACACACCAACCCCATTTATATGCTAAATTAAATACCATACTCCAAATATATAATGCTCAATTTGGGAGTCACCAGTCTTATTTATGACATTCTGCCATGTGCATAAATATTCCTTTATCTTGCACTCTTTGTGGTTTCTTGTTGGTGATGTGTATCTCAAATGTGACATAGACTCAACCGTCGTGATTCTCATTTCTGAAAACTTTTTAGAATTCACGTTTCATATACTTTTTTAGAATTCAAAAACTTGTTTTATACCTCATTTTGATAATGTTTTCATTATTCGTCAATATTCATATTTCTTACTTTTAACAATAATAAGTAATACACAACACCAATAACTTTTTCAAAATCGATATGTAGGTTTGAATCTTGAAGTTTAGAGTTTGTGTCAATCTAGTCTCTATATTTCAAAATCAAATAAAAAAGTTTCCAATGTTTAAAAAAACTTCAATTTTTTAACGTGAATTAATAGTACCTATTAAATAGAGAATCATAAACACAACTACATGAGATAAGTTTTTCATTCACACGATAACATAAATCTAAATCGAAATATTAAAAGCATGTTTGGATTGACTAGAGAAAAAAATATTTTAAAAAAAGTCATTTTTATTTAAATTTTTTTTATAAAAACTGTTTAATATAAACTTTGAAAGTGTTTAAAAAACTATTTAGAGTCGTTGTCAAATATTTTATTTTTTTATTTTCAAAATTAAACATTTAAGTAACATTTTCTAAACATCAAAATGGGAAGAGGGAGCTTTGTTATTATTGTTTTTTCTTTAATGGGATTTTAATTTTAATTATAATAACATAAGTAATATCATTATTTATTTTAGTTTCGATTTCTTATTTTAAAATTTATTGAGGTAACACTGCCATAGGGATAAAAATTGAACCTTTTTTTTTTAATGTTGAAACTTAATAGTTTGATTTTGAAACTTGGATTAAATTAACATAATTCTCAAATTTTTAGGATTACATTTAATAAATATTTCTTATTTGACAATTTGAGCCTAACTTAACTAGTTAACTAATTATGTACGGGAACAAAAAGTCAAAAGTTTGAATCTCCCACTTCACAATTGTTGAACTAAAAAACTATTAATGGTTTTTTTTTTATTTTAAATAAAAAAATCAAAGTTTTACCTAAAATTAAATTTAAAAAATGAAATATTTTAGAATTATTATGTTATGTTAATATTTTTTTAACCAAAAACATTTATTATGCATAACTAGAAAATTATTTTCGTAGTTATTT
The DNA here is from genome assembly GCA_002890555.2 of Lagenaria siceraria. Taxonomy (NCBI): domain Eukaryota; kingdom Viridiplantae; phylum Streptophyta; class Magnoliopsida; order Cucurbitales; family Cucurbitaceae; genus Lagenaria; species Lagenaria siceraria. The sequence continues at coordinate 8,869,689 of CM016485.1, read as the reverse complement.
CTATAATTTTTTTTGGATTTATTGAAAACCCCTCAGCCAACGAGAAATAATAGCGTGGCCAATATAATTCGGTCTATGAATACAATTATTGATAAAACTAAAAAATAAACAGGTGTAACGTTGTTTATTTTTTTGTTTTTTATTATATATATACACTCATAATCATATGGAAATATAAAACAAACTAATAATATATTAAATTTTTTTTAGAAAAATTATGTTTTTAGCCTCCAAGTTTTGAATAATATGTGCATTTGGTCCCTGAGTTTTAAAAATATACTTTTTAGTCCTCGAATTTATAAGAATAGGTCCATTTGGTCACTATGTTTTCAAAATATACATTCTTAGTCACTGAGTTTTTAAAAATAAGTTTAAAAGCTCCCTTAAATGATTTTTTATTATTAATTTAAATAATTATATGACATTTTAAATTAGAAGAATAATTTTTAAAAATCATTTTGTCTCTAAAACTATTTTTTTTAATTTTAAATATCATATAATTATTTTTAAAAAATCAAATAAAAAATAGACCTTTTAGACATATTTTTTAAAAACTCAGGGACTGAAAATGTATATTTTAAAAACTCAGGGACCAAATGGACTTATTCTTATAAACTCGGGACTAAAAAAATACATTTTTAAAACCTAGGGATCAAACGCACATATTGTTCAAAACTTGAGGACTAAAAAGGTAATTTTTTCGATTTTTTTTATAAACATGGTATAAATTTTCATTTTTTTCTCTTAAAAAAATCACTCTTAAATTTTAAAATTGATTGGTTCCCCAATTATTTTGAATTAAAAATAAAATTAAGTTGCACCTATATTGAACCATGACTTATTAAAAAAAAATATTGTCAAAGTGAATATAATTCAACTATATACAAGTGTATTAGTGATCACAAGGTCTATGATAGACTCTATTTTGATAAAAAAAAATACTACATACTAAATATCTTAAAGTTACATTTTATATATATATATATATATATATATATAGAAACTCCCTTCGACACAATAGTCACATGCAAAAATATTTTTAAAAAATGGCACGTTTTCTCTAAATAGTTTTAAAACTACTTATCTTTCCTTAATTTTTTAAAGTGCCAAAATTCTTCTAACAAGTCGATGAATTGTATCAAACTACAAATATATTGTATATTTCATTGAAGACCCATTTTCAAATGAACCATAATGTTTCCATTTCCAATATCACATATTTAGAAAATTTTAAGAATCTGGTCTTATTTATTAAACTTTTGATTGAAATGTTGTTGTTGTTGTTTTTTTTTTTTTGGAAATATTATGGTTCAAATAAAAGGACAGTGGGTAGAGATTTAAATTTATAATCTTTAAAGAAAATTATTGATATTCTAATAAACCTGAGTTATTGTTAGATTAGAAAAAATATATCTTTCCAATAGTTAAACAACTAGCTGATAATATCAATTATGAATTATTGGTAAAATTAATTAAATGAAAATTATCAATAGTGTGATCAATGATTGAATGGTGATAATTGTTGCCCAACTATATCCATTATGCAAATATGAAATTAAATAATTAAATAATTATTGATAGGTTAAAATAGTTGGAGATCCTATTTTGTTTTGTCATTATGGGCCTCCAATTTTTAGTCCATGTGTATTTGGTCAGCCCATTTCTTATCTCCTTCCCTGGTCAGAGTCAACTCACAATATTTGATATATTTGTTGATAATTTTAACATTTTAAACATAAAACTTGAAGAACTAATATAACTTATTATTTTGTATATTATATTAAATTAGACCACATTTACAAGACACGATCAATTTTTATTTTCTTAAACTTAAATAATACTCCATTATCATTATCTACCTAGTCGTCAGAACAAGCTACTTCGATTGCCATAAAGGGTGTATTTTCGATCAAAATATTTAGGATCAAATTTTTTTATCACATGTTAAATTAAACTGGAAAATAAATATCTAGCCTAATTCAACCAAAAAGATTTATTATTTTTCTTAAGATTAAAGATTTAAACTCTCTTTCACATAACTCGGACTTTTATATTTAAAAAAATCTAAAAAATAAATGAAATAAATTTTAGAACGATGAAATTTGTTTTTTCTTAGGAAGGAATACTTTTCAAATCTTTTGAACATTTGGGATAGATGATTAAAATTGAGCTAAAAAAATAGGTTAGTTGATCAAAATTGATTTTGATGAAAGTGCTATTGGAAGACATGATTCGCCTAAATTTTTAAAATTAGATTTCATGTCAAAATGAGCTTAACTCAACCGTAATTGACATAATTTTCCTCTTTAGAAGTTGAATATTTGATCCTCTATCCCTACAATTGTTGTAATAAAGAAAGCACCTTAAATTGTTTAGCTCTTGGTGATTCTGTTTTCGTTCTCATCCCGTTTGACTCTTTTTTTTTGTTTTTAATTATTATTATTATTTTATTTTAATTAAATTTTAACTTTGAACCATGTGATTGAATATCTGGACTATATATGTTGATAATTATATAATATGATGTGCTAATTTCTTTAAGAAATTTCTTCTTAAATGAAAATTCTCGATGTGTAATTAACCATTTAAATGAAAATTTTAAGTGAAAAAACCATTATTATTCCTTTTGTTTTTTGCAAAGGAAAAAAAGCATTATTTAATCAACACTTATTCAATAAAATTCAAAAAAAACTAAATGATGAATAATTCTCCACGAGAGACATGGTCTTCGTCAATTCTCGTGGAGAATCCTTACCTTGTGCGTCACAAAAGTTAACATAAAATAAAATGAGGTCGAAGATACTGCACCCTATTCTCATTTGCACCACAAACATCCCTTGATATATATAACACTAGAAGATGTAGAAAACCTAAAAAGAATATACTAAGACTGATTTTGATGCATGTAAATTAATTTCCAACCATATTAAAAGTAGTAATGTTGGTGGTCAAGCATTTAAAAAGCAACAATAGACAATAGAGGTAGTAATAATTCAATAAATAATGTGTTGAGTTGAGTATATATTTATTAAAATGCATGAATGACCCACTTTGAGCCACAATTTTGAGAAAACTCTCACCATCACCAAATCCCAATGACAAAACAAAGTTGAGGTTTTCAAAGGGTGGGCCTATAATTCAGCATCCCACACACTACCTTCAAATATATGCATTCAATTTTTTGGCCCATTATTCCTCATTGCTTCACCACTACTCTTCCTTTCAATTTCCATCCTTTTTTTATAACTACACACTAAAACTAAAAAATATATTACAATTTCTACTACTTTTTTAATTTTTTAATTTTATTAGGGTTTATATATGGATCCTAATGAATATCCCATCCTAGATAAATGAATTCTCAACCACAAATAATAAAATTAGCTCCAAAATAAACAAAGAACACTCATTTTAATTGGTTTGTAGTGTGTTTAGAATAAGTTTTGAAAAAAAAAAAAAGAATTATATTTGAATTTAATGAGGTGTAATTTGAAAATGAAGTAAGAAGAATGAATAAAGGGTGAGATGGGAGAATTGAGTTGTAAAGAAGGGTCCTTCAAGGCTACAATACATTATTAAGCTCTCAACCTAACAAAACACACACACACTACCAAACCAAACCCACACATCAAACTAATCTTTGCTTCTAATTTACTTCTACAAACTTTGCCTTCATGCATGTTCTTACAACTCACATTTCTACTTTTTTTTTTTTTTTCTTAAAGTAAAAAGTGGATTTTGACTTTTAATGATCAAATAAATATATATTCGAATTAAACAATATGCAAGATGGGAGATTTGAGGAATTGAAGTTGGCTCGTCAAACATGGAGTGGATGATGTTACATTATTTTCTGATTGTGAGTTATTAACCAAGATGTTAAATCGATCGATGGAGCCTTTCTTGGAGGTTTCTAATCTACTGGACAATGTTCAGTCTATGGCCTCTTCGTTTCATTCTATCATGTTTCACTTTGTCTGCAAAGATTGGAATCAGGCGGTGCATATCCTTGCCTACCATGGTTTTTCTGTTGTTTCCTTTTTGTGGTTGTCCAATTTTTCAAATTGGTTAATTTCTATTTGTAAGTGTGATGTACAAAAATTTTTCTTTCTGTCGAAGTTTGGCAGGTCTTTAATTTATTTTAGTTTCGTTTTGTGTTCCAAAGAAAGAGAGATTTGAGTCAATACATACTTTATATTAGTTAAGTTATGGTCATGTAATTGTCTACCTTCAAATCACTTTTAGTAACTATCTTCTTGGTAAAAGAATATACATTGTTATTTTTGTAGCATATTCTTTTAGTAAGTGTTTAACCTCTTTTCTTTAGGAAGGGCAAATTAGTCTTTTTAAACTAGGACCATCTTTTGGTTAGGATTGTCCTAACAACATTTTGCAGTTCTCAAAAACAATCCTTTTGAGATTTTAATTTCTTTTTGGGTACCCAAGGTAGATGGTCTACCTGCCCCTTGGTACTAATCTTTATTAATAATGCATCATAGATTATAGAGTTTATAAGGGTCTATTATGATATGTTTAGGAAAAACAAGTACAATGTAAATAATTACATAACCAATTTTAGCATAATTTAATTGATTAAGACATATTATCGATTAGAGAGGTTCAAATTTCTAACTCATACGTATTGTTGAGCTAAAAAAAAAGGAAAAAAAAAGTTGTGACTGGAATAAATTTTTACTCTATTTTTTAGATACTTGCTATTAGAGGTTGTTTGGGAGCCCGTAATGGAATGTATTCCAAAACTCATGTTTGGATTAAGTATTTTGGGCTTAATTTGTGATATTGAACTCATTTCGTTCTGACAGTTTTTAATCAAACTCTTTTTCAAACCATTTTCACGTTTCACGATTTCATTTTTGTTCCACTCTCGATACCTCACGTATTTCAATACTCCTCTGATTCCCAGTAATCCTGATTATATTTCAGCCTCCCAAACATCCCCTTTTAGTACTATTCAATTTTTTAAAAACTCAAATGGGTTGTATATGGTCAAATCTAGTGGATTAATTCGAGTTGAATGTGACAGTTATACTAAAATTGGTATATAATATTTCAATGTCTTAATGAACTTGAGTGTTATGTTGTTTTAACATGTCCAAGTCCATTTTTGTACAAACACGAAATATTTTATCAAGAAGTCTTTAGGTACAAAAGAAAGTATGAATTAAATCAGTGTAATAAATAGCATTCATCATGTTGCTTGTGAGGGCACATGTAGCCTTGCTGACTTAACTTTGCTAAATATGAAAATTTTATCCAAAGTTGTAAACATTTTTCTAGTAATGTGGTATACTTTTACTTTTTTAACAATTGAAAAGTAATTAAAAAGATGAATAATACACTTTGTTTTCTACTATTTTAGGTACTTGTGTTGTATCATGACACAAATTATAAATTATATGGTCGATTTTTTCAAACATTAGCCTATTTTAGTCCTTTTGGAAGCTTAAGCTGCAAATATATATGACATTTGTTTTTTCAAAATATACTCTCACAAATAACATAAACTAACTCGATTATAAAATTTTAGTGGGAAAATTGATCGAAATGCCTATTTTGAAGGTCCACCCAAAATAATTTTTGTCCTGCTTTTTAAATTTTAAAATTTTGACCTTTTACTTATCTCATCATCAAACAATTTTATAAAATTATCTTTATTTCTTCTTCTTCCAGTGCGACCAACTTCGACGAGACCACGCAACAGTTCCGGCGAGTCCAACGAGCAACTCCAACCATCTTCTTCTACTTTCCCTCTATTTAGTTTGTATTGCAGAATCAGAGTAAGAGAGCAAGACTGTGAGAGAACGAAAGAGAGGAGAGCAATCTGTGAGAGAAAAAGGAGAGAGAGAACGAGAGTGCAAGAGCGAGAGTAAGAGACAGAGAAAGCCCATTTTGCGTGCATGAAGTTTCTTTTTGATAATTTCACCTGAATTTAACATCAACAAAGAGTCAAAACCCTTATTTCAAAAAATTCAACAAATTTCGCTTTTTTTTCCCCCAAAATTTAAGTCATCCAACTAACTCAAATTTTCGTTGACTTTTAAATAGCTTGTTAAGATGTGTACTGAAATTACATAAGATTCACAATATCCAAAATTTAAAAGAAAAATCCAATTAAAATAAGAAATGAAGATTAGACTTATAGGGTAATGGTTTGCCACTAAGAGATGAGCAACTTTGTCTAAATAAGAGAATAAAATAGTGAATTTTAAAATTAAAAGTGTTTTGACAAAAGTGTAAATCCCCTCCTCTTTTATATATTGGAATGTGGCATGTATGTCTCTCACAATATACACATTTTAATTCACATCTCAAACTTTGTGTTATTGTAATGATTTATGCAGATCTATATTTTCACAAGGAAAAAAATAAGCTTAATAATAATAATAAAGTCACAGTCCAACCAAACTGTCCAACAATTTCCACTGACAGTTTATATTGGAAGACATTGAGCACATGTTTGCACATGCAATCTTAAAAGCAACCATGAAATATTTTAAGTCTCACAAAATCACTTTGCAATCTCCTCAATGAAAAATAAAAATAATAATAATAAAAAAAAAAGTTAAATAATGCTTTTGTAAAATCCCTTTGGAAGATTGATGGGGAATTGGAATTATTCTTCACATTATGTGCCTTCATTCAACTACTTTATAATCTGATCAATCTTCTCAATGTTATAATATTGAATATTCTCAAAATATTTTAATTTGTTTGATGATTTTTTTTTTTTTTTTTTTTTGTAGTTTCTAGTTAGAATATTATTTTTATCATATAATATAGATAATATCTATATATTGATATGAGCCAACATGAATATAGTTCAACTCGTTAAAGTATTTGCTATCGACCAATAAATTAATTGAAATTTCCATCTTACATTAAAAAAAAAACCTATCTCAAACTCTTTCATAAAAGTTTCATATATTTTTTTTTCATAATCTTTTAGTCATATAACCCACCAAATAATAATTTACACACACAATATATTTTTTTATTCTATAAATGATCAAATAAATATGATAAATTTCAACATAAGTATAAATGCGATCATTGTAAATTCAAGTGTTGCAAGAAATTGGAACACACTCATAAGTTTCTTTCCTCATCATCCAAACTAGAATTTAATACTTCATTTGTTAAAAAAAAAATTATATATCTTCATTTGCTCAAAGAAATTTATATTAATTGTGGATATGATTTTGCTTAAGTGGGCATATATATATATATATGGTGTCCCATTGGAATTCTACATTAGGGAAGTTTTATAAGTATTTTTTTCATCTATATTCTATTTTTGAAATGTAAATATGAGTATAGTTTTCGATTTTTTCTTAATTTAATAAATAGTGTGGAAGATCGAATCATTGATCGTGCCAATTTCAATTTTCATATACTTTATCCACTAAATTAATTATGTTTGAATTGACCTAAGTGGAAATACATTTTTAGATTTAATATATAGAGAGGGAAAATTAAAAAAAAAAAAAAAAAAAAAACTATTGACGAAGTGAGTTTAGTTCATTATCGACAAATGTTTATTATATGTGAGAGCTTAATTAAATGAAATCACCAACATCTGAACTATTCATATAATACAATATTGTTGGAGAGAATATTGAAAATAAAAAATTTAGGATAAATAAATGGGTTGGGTACACTAAAGAAAAGGGATTGGAAGAGGGTTAGTGTTAATGAAGAAACACATCGTCAATGAAAATTAAAGAATCATCACATTTGGACTTTAAATGGAAAGGTAAGTGTTTGATTGTCCCCAACCCATAGTACTCTTGTTTTTCTTCAACCAATTCTTCATCTTTAAGTTTGCCTCCAAACTTCACTCTTTTTTTCTCATTAGTATTATAGTTAGGTATACATGTCTTCGTCTCCATCTCGATCTATTAATGAACTAAAATAATTTTCTTAACTTAAGAGTTTCTCCATTTCGTAAACACTCAAACTCTATATATGACTTTTAGTTTTGTAGATTTTTTTTTATATAATATTATTGGATAATGATTTCTATTTTTAATTTCTATAAAACTATATTTGTTTAGCAGCGATTTCATTATTTTTTTTCACTCTAATAAAGATGACGACACATCTTTCAACAAGAAAGATTAGTGATAAAGACAATTTGAGAAGAAAATCAAGTCATGACATCAATTTTATCCGTAACAATAATGCACGTTTTTTAATATAATTATTGGTGTATGAGATGAGAATTTGAATCTCTAACTTTATACTAATCACACGTATCAATTATCACTAAACTATTCTAATTTTAGTAAGTAAAGAAAATTATAATCCTACAATAATAATAATTTTTTTTTCTTTTTCGATATTTTATATGGTTAGATTTTGAAACACATATTAATTTTTCCAAAATGGTTGAATGAAAAAAAAAAGTATATTTTCTCACCGTTCAAATTTTATAAGGTGTTGAAGAGATTATTCTATTTTTTTTTTTTAATTATTTCTGGACATATCGGTTTTTATAATTATGAATTCAACAGAGGCAAAGAGGCCACAAGAGGTGAATGAAAGCGATAACAAAAAAACAAACAGAATTCAATTTTGAAATTTGAAAATTTTGGGGTTCCAATTTTTTTTTTTTTTTTTTTTAAGTAAAAATTTAAAGACAAAGCTAGAAAGGAATAGGAAGCGAAGCCGAGCTGGAGTGAGGCGAGGTGAAGCCGGGAAAGGGTAAGAAGCCGAAAAGAAAGATCCAACGGTGGAGATTGCAGAAGAGTGAGAGAAATGGAAAAAGAAAAGAAAGAAGGGGAAAGGATGGGGCTGGGAAAGGCTGTCAGCCAGGTCACCCTATCTTTTCTCGTGGTCGAAATGATTCCTTCAATTCCCTCTCCAAATTCTTCATTTCCTCCGAATTTGCATTTGCATTTGCATTTCCCGCATTTCCCTTCTTTTCTTCTCTCTCTCTCTCTCTATTTATAAACCCCATCTCCTTGCTTTCCTCTTCCTCTTATTCCCGTCTTTCAAACTCACCTAGGTCGACAACACTCACTGCTCTCAGCCACACCTTCTTCTTTGGAGGTTGGCTTCTTCTTCTTCTTCATTCATTCCCTTCTCTTTAATCCAAGGTTTGTTTCATCTCCTTTTACTTCTTTCTTCCCACTTTGCTATCAATTTTGATCTGGGGTTTTCGTTTTTTAGCCAAATTATGCTTTTTTCGTCTCTCATTTCTTTACTTTATTGCTTTAACTCATTTTCTCCTGATGGGGTTCTTCAATTTTTGCCGATCTTACTGTTTTTTTCGGAATTCTGTTTCAATCGGCGTGGATCCGTGGTGTTTGTCTTAATAATGAACCTAGATTCTTTCTCTTTGTTGGCTGAGATCTGAAATTTTCCATTTGGGTTTTGACTGTTTGTGCTTACGAAACTGAGATCTAGGATTTGATGATGTCTAGCTTTTGATTTCTGCATGCAATTCTGTAATCGTGCATAACTGGATGGCTTTCTGGTGATTACTGCATGTTTTTGTTTATTTCTGAAGTGTGTTGGGTTTTTCGTTGTCTGATCTGTTCTTTTTATGCTTCTTTTTTGTTCTGTTGTTCTGGTTCATGTTAGGGAGGATTTAGTTGCTTTGTTCTCTGCTTTTGTGTTATATTATCTCTTAGATCAGTTTTGGTAGCTTCTCGATCTGAAGATGTTTATGAATTAGAGTTTATGGTAAGCTTGTGTTCTTGCATTATACAAAAATTGGGACTTTAATTCTTTTCGTTTGTAAGATCTTCTTTAACATATTTGATTACCGGTTAGATTTTTTGTGTCTCGACTCTTTTGATTGTTCTAAGTAGTATATTGATTCCTCCTGTATTATTTGTGAATCTGGAAGGTCAATTATATCAAGTAAATTTATGGATTGTAAATGGATGTCTTAAGAGATGTTCAAGACATGAATTCTAGATTGCTATGTGTGGTTTGTTTATTCAACTTCTATTTTTATATTGCTTTGTGCAGTTTTTGAAAAAAAATGGCTGACGCCGAGGATATTCAGCCACTTGTCTGTGACAATGGAACTGGAATGGTGAAGGTCAGTTTCTAGGTTTTTTTATATTGTGTGCTGGTTGTGTTTTTTTCCCAAGGAATTTCAGTTCTTTTCATAATGGTGAAAATTATCTTTATCCTCCTAATTTAATGTCATACTTTATGATGGTGTAGGCTGGCTTTGCTGGTGATGATGCTCCTAGGGCAGTTTTCCCCAGTATTGTTGGTCGACCCCGACATACCGGTGTCATGGTTGGTATGGGGCAAAAAGATGCCTATGTTGGGGATGAAGCTCAGTCTAAAAGAGGTATCCTTACCTTGAAATATCCCATTGAACATGGTATAGTCAGTAACTGGGATGACATGGAAAAGATTTGGCATCACACATTCTACAACGAGCTTCGTGTTGCTCCCGAAGAGCACCCTGTGCTTCTGACTGAGGCTCCACTCAACCCAAAGGCTAACAGAGAAAAGATGACTCAAATCATGTTTGAGACATTCAATGTGCCTGCTATGTACGTTGCCATCCAGGCTGTTCTGTCCCTCTATGCTAGTGGACGTACCACTGGTATGTATATGTATTCTATTTGAACGACAATGTTGTAATTTTGAACTTATATAATTTGGTATTGATGAAAACCTACTTTGGACAGGTATCGTGCTGGATTCTGGTGATGGTGTGAGTCACACTGTTCCCATCTATGAGGGTTACGCTCTCCCTCATGCCATTCTTCGTTTGGACCTTGCTGGTCGTGACCTTACTGATGCTCTCATGAAGATTCTCACTGAAAGAGGTTACATGTTCACCACCACTGCTGAACGGGAAATTGTCCGTGACATGAAGGAGAAGCTGGCATATGTTGCTCTTGACTACGAACAAGAACTCGAGACTGCAAAGAGCAGTTCCTCTATTGAGAAGAACTACGAACTTCCTGATGGACAGGTCATCACCATTGGAGCTGAGAGATTCCGTTGCCCAGAAGTTTTATTCCAGCCATCTCTCATCGGTATGGAAGCTGCAGGAATCCACGAAACTACCTACAACTCCATCATGAAGTGTGACGTAGATATCAGAAAGGACCTTTACGGAAACATCGTCCTCAGTGGTGGTTCAACCATGTTCCCTGGCATTGCAGACAGGATGAGCAAGGAAATCACAGCCCTCGCTCCCAGCAGCATGAAGATTAAGGTTGTTGCACCACCCGAAAGGAAATACAGTGTCTGGATTGGAGGGTCTATTCTTGCATCTCTAAGTACCTTCCAGCAGGTAAATCTTCCATTCCAATTTCCACATAGTATTTTGCTGTAGTTGTTAATCCAATTGACAAATGACACTCATCCATTCCATTTTGTTGTATCAGATGTGGATCTCAAAGGGTGAATATGACGAATCTGGCCCATCCATTGTCCACAGGAAGTGCTTCTAAGCTGTGTCAATTTCTTTGATGATGATGATGATGATGATGATGATGATGATGATGGTGAGTTATTTCCCTTTAGTTGGCTTTTTTGTGTCATGTAATGTTGAACTGAGATTGGTTGGCGTCAAAGGAGGAAAAAGGAGGGTCGGTCTATTGAATTGAAGGGACTGTGTTACATTTTGTTGTATCAATGCCATTTGATTCTGCATTCTCATACTGATGGCCTGTTGGAAGCTCACAATTGCTGTGGTGACCCTCCAGATTTGGGGCAAAAAGGAATTCTGTTCTGTTCTGTTCTGTCATCTCTGTGGTTCAACCATTTCTTTTTAGTAGGGATATTTGTAGCAGAAGAGTGATTGGTGATGCTTTTCCTAAATATATATTTTTTTTTCCTTTCAATTTTTTTTTTTTGAAGGTTCTTTTTTCTTTCCCTGAGAACATTAATGTTAATATTTATTGTATGCGAAATATTAGTGTCAGTTTCTTCGGTCATAAACTTGGTATGGAATTTAAATCTTAATACTCTGGCTTTTGAGCTTTTCAGAGAAGTCTCTCTCTCTTGATTTCTTGCCTTTGGTTGACTCTTTGCTGGGCTTACTAATATTAAATTCATATGTTCATTGCGTGTATGACAACTCTTTTTCTGTTTTCTTGTGGTTTTTTTCCCACTGAATTATCCTCTTATTTGTTTTTTCAATCTTTAAAGATATAAGCTGGCATCTTTTATATTTGGTGTAATTAACTTTTTTTAAACACATTTTTTAATGAATATTTTCTTATGTGACAAAATTATAAATATTTGTGCTATTTACTATTTAGTATGCACATGCAGTCAAATATCGTTCCAACTAATTCATGTTGTAAGAGTCCAATTTCAACCCAAGGCCCTAAAAAATAACTTCGAAGATGGGGGAAAATTACTTTCCATATTCTGATGTGGGGTCTATTAGTTTTCATATCTTTAGGAAGTATGATGATATTCTTGCAGTATTAGAAATTCTTTCGAAGAGACCAAAATATGCTCAAAATAGGACAAATTTTGGATCCAGCCAGGTGGAATAGAATGAAGATTTTGTTGCTCGACCTCAACATCGGGAGACTAGAATTCAATATAACAATTAGATTTAAAATATTTGTATATATAGCAAGGGTTAGTTAGAAGGTGAAAAGGGGTGGTTTTAAAATTATTTAGGAAAATAGGATAGTTCTTTTTGTCTTTTAGTGAAAGCTTTCCTGAAAGTTGGTATGAGACCCCACCTAATGAAAGAAATAATAATTATTGTAATTTTTTTTTAAACAAATTCATCTTGTTTAACTTTTTAAAGAAACATAATACCATTTTTTTTTATAATTATTATCTTATTGAATTTAATTTATTTGTAAAATAATAAACTATTATCTATGGATAATACGTCTACTTTTTTTTACTAATATACTAAAATAAATTTATTACATAGATAAGTAAAATTCTAAAACATTGGTACGTGGAAATATCAAAAGTTCTAATTTTTTCTAATATATTACTAATCCTTCCAAGTAAAATTAGTGGATAGTTATATTTTTCGAAAAAATACTTTTTGGTTTCTTAGATTTGAATTTAGTTTCTATTTGATTTCTATGTTTCAAAATCTAGTACTTTTGTCCCTGAAATTTCAATAATGCTCAATTTTAGTCATTTAGATAACATAATTGTTAGGGCCGTTTGGTTTAAAGATTTATAAAATTAACCCTGACAATCTTATATAATTGTAATAGATTAATTAATTAAATAAACAATGGACATCATTCAATTCATTGATAAAAAATAATTAATTAAGAATCCATAATAATCTTAATTATAAATATTTGAAAATTGAGTAATTTATAATTGAAATTAACTAATTAATGTATTTAATCAACATCATATTAATTATAATATATTGTTTAATTATTTTTATAATTAATTGAGTTCAACACTAGTAATTTTAATATTAATTAAATAATATAAGAAAATATACTTTAATAAACAATAGATTATATAAAAAGTGAAGCAAACAAATAAAAATATGATATGTTAATAAAGAATACTATTTTTTTTTTTATAAATATGATATATTAATAATGAATGAAGTAATAAAAATTAATCATAATAAATAATTAATTGATTATAAATAATCTATAATTATTATATGTTCATAATGAAGGATAAAATTAAAATTAATCTCAATCAATATCTCTTGTTGATCTTTTGGGTTTTGACAATTCTAATATTTGTATGAATGAGGAGGAAGAAGAAGAAGAAGAAGGGGAAACTTGTAATTTTGAAAAAATTAATTAAGAATTAGCTTGAAATTTCATGGTTCAAGTAGGAAAAGTTGAAGATGAAGAGAAGAAAAAGAGAATGGTGTAATATGAGCGAGTATAATGAAATCGAATATTACAACAACCAGAAAAAGAAAAAAAAAAAAGAAGAAGACGACGGAAACATACGAACAAGGACAAATTTAAAAGTTTTAAAAAATTCAAAAGTTTATTTGTCAACATTTGCCATATTTACAAACATTTTAAAGAAGTGCTATATGTTTAGATTTTTTCTCTTGATTTTGCTATCTATTAGAATTTTTGTGCTTTAAAATAAAACTACAATATGATGTAAGATTAAAAAAAATAGTGGTATTATCTTAATTTATATTTAATAGTTTATTATTTTACAAATAAAATGATTAAATATGTAATATTTTTTTAATTAAATTTAATCTTGCTAAAAAAATGAAAGAAAATTATATGATATAATAAAATAATAATTATAAAAAAAGTGATATTATATTTCCTTAAACAAAAATAAATTAAATTAATTTGTAAAAGAAATAAAAGAAATCAAAATAATTGTCATTTCCTTCATTATATAGGTCCCATTCCAACTTTCAAGAAAAGTTTTCACTAAAAGACAAAAAAAACTACCATATTTTCTTAAATAATTTTAAAACCACCCCTTTTTACTAATTTTTTCTTAAAACTACCCACATTTTCTAATTAACCCCATATAGCAATGTTTTAAAAAGTTTTTGCAAATATAGCAAAGTCTATTAGTGACAGATTTCTATTGCTGATAGACTTTTATGGTCTAGGTGGTCTATCAGTGATAGATAGACTGATAGATAGTGATAGACTTTGTTATATTTGTAATTTTTTTAAATGTTGTTATATTATCTCTAAAATTATTACTTATTAAAATTATTTTTTATGATTTATTGCAAGAGCTTACATTATAGAATTAAAAGAGTTGTCCTCAAAATTAAAATCATTAAAAAAATAAAAAGTTGAACCAAAAATCATATTTTGTTTGCATAGCTTTAAAAGTGTCAAATAAGAAAACCAATCAATATTTGAAGTTAAATTCATATTTGGATTAATTTGATACATTAAAGGAAATTTAAGTCATGGACAAACATCATACATTTTGATTCCAAATGATTTATTTTTAGAGATTCATTTGTGTATATTAATGCATAAGTCTCAATAAAGAGAGATTATTGGTTGAATGATAAATTTTAAACGATCAGAAATTGTTGTGTAATAATGACAAAATTATGAAATTAAAAGTGGATCAATCAAAATTTGACAAGTATTTCTAAATAAAATTAAGAAATGAAAAGTTTGCTCTCAAAAATATTTTAAAGCATTTAAAAGGTCATGCAAATAAACCTCAAGTCAAAAAATTGTTAACACATTATATATTTGTTGTAAAGGTAAAATATTCCATATTTCCTTTCGATTGTTAAACTAAAAAAGAAAAACAAAAAATAATATTAAAATAGTAAAGTTGTAGAAAAAGATTAAATCCAAAAGAAACTCTATTGGATCACTTCAACCAAGAGGAAAAATGCTCGAGTGGAAAAGTTATTGTGAAAAAATCATAACCCAATAGGGCAAAATTTTAGAGAAATGAACCCTATCTTCTTCTTTTTCTTGTTTATTAATTTAGTATCACTTTTATTATTTAATTTGAAGGTAATTGCAATGAGTAGAAATTTTAAAGATAATAACCAAGTGTATAGTAATATTTTTAAAAAAAACTGCAAATATAACAAAGTCTACTAGTGATGGATTTCTATCGCTGATAGACTCTTATACTCTATCAGTGATAGACCACATAGGCCATAAAAGTCTATCAGCGATAGGAGTCTATTACTGATAGATTTTGCTATATTTACAATTTTTTTAAATGTTGTTATATATATTAATATTTTGAATCTGATCGATGAAAACCTTACCTGAGTACTGACCTTTTTCAAAGGAAAAGATAGATTGCAATAACAATCCACTGACACTAAAGAAATTCAATGGACCAATTACTAACAATATACATGAAGCGGGGAAATTCCATTTATATGGAGAGGAAAGAAAATTTCAGTCAAAAAAAGGTAAATAGTTTAAAAAATTCAGCGCAAAAATCATAATACAATAGACCAAAATTTTATAATAGCTAGTATGTTTGAAATAATTCAGGAAAAATTGTTTTTTTTTTTTTTTTAATAAAATCAATTTTCTATAACATCTTTGAAAGTCAATATGAAAATAGCTTAACTGAAATGAATTTTATACTATCAATCTCGAGGTTATTAGAAAATGGTTTTGAAAAAGTAATAATTCAAAATATATTTGAAAAAGTAATAATTCAAAATATTTGAAAATGGTTTTGATGATTCTAAAATCATTTAGATAAACTATACTATATACATGAATAAGATTTCACATCGTACTTTGGATTGAAAAATCAATATGATTTACTTTGTATATTTAGCTCAATGAAAAAATGGATCAGATTCTACAAAAAAAAAAAATCAAACCTATGGAACTTAAAGAATGATCGAAGGGAATAAAAAAAAAAGAGAGAGAAGAAAAACTAACTAACTAAAAAGGACGTAAAAGTGCTAGATTCCAAATGAATGATTGAAAACGTGATTGAATTGGTCTTGATCACTCTTCGAGACGGAATAGAAGAAGGGAGGAGATTCTCAAACGAGGAAAAGGATCCAATGATTTTGAAAGAATTGAACGAGGAGTTGTATGAGGTGAAAATCTCACATACGATTATGTCTAGTGATAATAAGCTGGAACTTATGTGTCAACTCTTCGACTATATCAATTATCACCCGCAACCCCTTGGAGTTATCTTACACTTGAAAAAAAAGTAGAAAAAAAAAATAAATATAGTAATAGTTTGATTCTTCATCACCATAGTAAATAAGAGAGAAAATTGAATTTGTTTCTTCGCCATTACTCTAAAAAAAAAAAAAAACTCTGAATATTGATATTTTCAGAAATTAAAAGGAAGAAACCACTAACCATTGAAATTTCAACCCATCAATCACAAAACATCAACATGTGATGAAGAAAAAGTCCCCACATTTTACGAAGAACTGTACTTAATCTTGAGGGAAAAAGACAAAAAAAAAAAAAAAAAAAAAAAAAAAAAAAAAAAAAAAAAAAAAAAAAAGAATCCGGCGAAAACACATTATTATATATTATTCATCATTATTTGATTTGGTATATACAGTACCTAAACAAACACATAAAGAAGAGAAAAAGGGAGAGAGGGAAATGAGTTGATTTTATAAATAATTTGTGTGTGGTTTAAATTTAGAAAGTAATTTTGATGAGAATGGAAATAAAGAAGCCTGTGATTGCTGCCATTATTGTGCAAATCACTTATTCTGGGATGAGTATTTTGGCAAAAGCTGCATTTGCTTCTGGTATGAACAATTTTATTTTCATTTTCTACAGACAAGCTTTTGGAACTCTCTTCATAATCCCTCCTACCATCCTTTTCAAAAGGTTTAATTCTATCTTTAAATATCATTTTATTTTATAACAAAATAACCTTTTTTAATTTTGTATTTTGTTTTTATGGATATATGGTAGAAAAGAAGTAGCATGTTTATCAGTTGGAGAGATGTTCAAGATTTTCATGCTGGCCTTACTCGGGTTTGTACAATTTTTTTTTTTTTTTAATCAAGTATTTTTATTCAATGAATTTGGTTTTATTTATTTTTTGAATGATCTTTTAATTGAGTAATTACGGTTAATTTATATGAAAATTAAATAATGCAGGAGGACGTTGGTTTTGATAGCTTATGGGTTAGGTGTTAAATATACATCTGCAGTTTCGGGTGCTGCAGCATTTAATTGTCTTCCTGTCACCACTTTTTTATTTGCTCTTATTCTAAGGTACCAATTTTCATTTTATTTCTCCTTTAAATCCAATAAACCATATCAATATTTACATCTATAATTGTTTCAAACACCCTAAACCTAGTAACTTATCATGTATTATTCTTAATTTTTCTATTCTAAATCTCGAAACAAGTCAAACTAACTAAGACTTATTTAGGCTTTCAAATATCATTTTCGCTCACGAAAACTCATTCAAGCCTTCTTTACCCTAATAATCAATTGTATTTTTTTATTATTATTAAAATACCATACAAATAATTTAGTCTTTTTTTTTTTTTAATTTCATTCTATTTCATTAGTTTTTGTAATTTTAAATTCTAAATTTAGTATTTCTACCTTCAATAAATTTTTAAAATCATTCCCACTTTTAGTAATTTATTGTTAAATTTTCTAAAAAAAAATTGTCTCTATTATCATTTTCCGTCTATAAGTTTTAAGAACATATTCACATATTATCTTTTTCGAACATAAAATTTATAATTACTATTTATTAATTTCAGTAACATTTAACTAAAATTTGAAGAGAAATGGAATGAGTAAAAAGTATAAGAACCAATATAATATTTACATTTTTTTTAAAGAAAAATATCTCATAGATATGAGACCAAACATTCAAACCTAATGATTAGATTACTAATTATATCGTCATCCACTTTAATTTATTTGAAAACTATGACCCTTTCTCTTGGAGAGGATGATCAATGAAGTGCGCTCTCCATCATCTTTCCACTTAAAACCACTTTATTACAATCATACCTTTAAATTTGTTGAATTTCAACGATATTATTTACATTTTTTTTTTTTTTTGGTGAAATAGAATATTCCTTACTCTAGAAAACTTGTACTATGATGACGTCAAAATAAAATAAAATAAATAAGCTTATAAAACAGAAAATATATTATATTAGTCGTCAAATTCGAGTATAACTGAGCAATTATCATTTTAAAATCTAATGATCCATTTCAATTCGTAATTGTTTAACTAAAAAAAATAAATAAATATTTATTGAATTGATTGATGAATTAAAAAGCTCTCGTACATATGTTGGGGACAGGATGGAGAAAGTAAAGATGAGAAAAGCAAGTGGAATGGCAAAAATTGGAGGTGTAATGCTATGTATTGGTGGTGTTTTAATACTTGCATTTTACAAAGGGCCTTCCATGAATCCATTCTTCAATTATCACATTTTACAAACCCACAAAAAATCTCATCCTAATTCTTCTCAAAACAAATGGGTTCTTGGCTGCTTTATGCTCCTCATTTCTTCCACCTCTGCAGGCCTCTGGCTTGTTCTTCAGGTAATTTCTACCTCAAAACTATTATTATTATTATTATTATTATTATTATTATTATTTAAGCAATTTCAACCAAAATTAACTTCTCAAGGAATTAAACTTAAGATTTACCGAAAATACAAAACGAAGTCTTTTTATGTTACATTGTATTATTTTCAGGCATTGGTTTTGAAGACTTGCCCATCTCCACTTGTGTTAACGTGTGGACAAACATTGGCAAGTACTTTTCAAACATTTGTTGTAGCCATTGCAATTGAAAGAAATCCTTCACAATGGAAGTTGGGTTGGAACATTCGTCTCCTCGCTGTTCTTTACTGTGTATGTTTTTCCCTTTCATTATATATAACACTCCAGGTTCGAGATTCGGAACCAAATTAAAATTAAATTAAATGGTGTGTTCTCACTTTGTAGGGAATTTTTGTGATATGCTTTGGGAACTATTTGGCATGTTGGGTCATCAAGAAGAAGGGTCCCGTTTTTCTAGCTGCTACAACTCCATTGAATCTCATTGCTACTCTCATTGGTTCACAATTTTTACTATCTGATGGAACCAGCTTAGGAAGGTAAAAGGCTTCATTACCTTCTCTCTTTATTTTTTATTTTCATTTATTTTCTATTTTTTTTAACATATCAATTTATACTCTTAACTTTAGACTAAATATTTGTATCAATTTAAATCTTAAACTTTGGTAAGTGCATCAATCTACACTCTCTATTATGTTTCATTTGAAAAACCCTCGCGTCACCATGTGAAACTTCTAATTGTATCAATTGAACCCCACAATTTTCATAAATGAATCAATTTAAACTCTTAGAAAAGACTTCTTTTGAAAATCGTCCATGCATTTATTCTAGTCGTTCATATTTTGTAAAATCGACATTTGAAGAAGTCTATACATGTTTGAGAATTAATGCATATAGATGATTTTGAAAGTTTGTAAAGGGTCTAAATTGATTGAATTATAAAAATTTAGGAGTTTTATTGACTTAAATTATTAGTTTCACACGATATTGGTCGAATAAATTTTGGAGGAAGGTGTAAATTGACACTTATGAAAGTTCAAGGTTAAAATTAAAATTGATACAACTTTTAGTTTAGGGTTTAATTTTGATACAACCCCAAAATTAGATATAAATTGATATTTACCATTTTTCCAATCTTGAGTTTAAAAGATGGTAAATTTTTTACCAATTCAATACAAAAATATTGAGACATTTTAAGGTTTTTTTATTTTATTTTATTCAATTATAAAAGTTTATATGCATTAATTATATATAATAATTATGTTATGTACTTTTGTTTGTGTTGTTGAACAGTTTAATAGGTGGTATATTGCTGGTTCTTAGCCTTTACAGTGTTTTGTGGGGACAAAGCAAGGAAAAGGATTGTGAAAGTATAGAAAATAATAATAATAGTGATCCAATTCTACTAGAAAAGGAAATTGCAGATTTACATAATAATAATGATCCAAGTCTAATAGAAAAGGAAATTGCAGATTTACATGATGTGAATCAAATTTCCACTTCCAAGTGCTGAATAATAATGTTGAAAATTAAACATGTATTGTTTAATTATAGGATATACATTATATATACATAGGATAATGGAAGCTATTATGAAATAATATTGTGTTTGCTGGATTATTCTCTTAGAATATATATATATATTTTAATTATGTCTATTTTTATTATTTTGTTATTTGATATATATATATATATATATATATATATATATATATATATATATATATTTTTGTTGGTGTTGAATTCAATCATTATGGAATATATACCTCAATTTCAAATATATACAGGTGTATATATGACAAAGTATACGAAATATATATCTCAATAGAAATGAGACTAAAATTAAAATATTGAATATATATTATATAACAACTTTAAATGTATACTTGTTCTAAATATAATTTGAATAAATAGAAATAACATTATATATACTTAAAATAAACTCTGTATATACATATAAGAAACAAAACACATATGAAATGAAGATTTGATATACTCATTTGATTTAACTGTGTTATTTATTAATCACATGAGAATTTGATATATGTAAGACAAACACGAAATATGCAAAAACGAAATAGAGCAAATAATCCTAGAAAAGAAATTAAATAACACAATAAATTACTATGGACATTTGTTATGGGGTTCCATTATTAGTCGAATCCAACATTATCACTATTTAGTTGTGTCATATCCAAAAGGTTTGAGCCCAATGTATTGACAGCCCAAACCAGAGTTACTTTGCCAGAAATTCAAATTTACCCAAATTTTATGTTTTCGGATTCATCCAGTCGAATAAATTCCATGAATATTCATTTGCAATTTTGTGTATAAAAATTTACTTTGAATTTTATGATCCAAATAGTAAAAAATGGTATAATAAAAATAAAAAATTTGGGAGGCGTGCTCAAATAGGATATAGGCGCGGGCAAGAGAAAATCATGTTATTTATCTCTTAACCCTCAAACTTAAAAAGTTGTATCATATCTATGGATCTAAGGCTTAATTAGAGAATTGGTTGAAAATTCATCAAAGAAGAATGAGATTATAGATTATAGCATATAATTTTAAACAGTTAACTAGAGAGGCAACCTAACTTAGTTGACTGGAGATCCCAAAATCTAAGTTTAATGGACAAACGAATCTCTAGATAGCTTAATGAGCATTGTGTTGAAATTTTAATCTATTACCCATTCTAGGATACGGTAAGCACTATGCTTTTAGTGGTTTCTAGAAGTTTTTGAATAAATTTATATGATGTTTTTTTTATAAGAAATTAAACACCAATATGAGTATAAAGGAGTCTCTTCTATGAGAATTTTTTAGGCGAATTCTCTAAAATTATAATGAGACCAGACGATATTCAAGGTGAAAATGAACACAATTATGAGAACAAACTTTGTTAAAATGAGAAATTGTGGAACTTCTATTGACTTAGTTTACTCTAGAACTGTTGACAATTCAAAGTATCAAGTCTACTGATTAACCAAGTAAACTCGATTGATGTTCACTAGGAAAGTTCAAAGTTTTATTACTTTATTCTTATGCAGATTCTTTATTGGGAAAATACCAAATGTTTTATTTTTATTGGTTTATCTCAAATCGTCAACTTACCATTTATGGGAGGATTGTTGAAATAAATAGTATGTGACTTTTCGTTAAGAGATGTAGCCTTTGAACTTCCATGAGTTGCATTCTTTCATGAATAAATATGTCTTTTAAAATATTAACCAACTTGACAAAGAGACGTGACTTTCCGAATGACCACAAATTGGTCTATAAATAATATGTCTCTTCTACAAATTGCATTTCCACATTTTTCATAATATTTTTTTTTCCTATAAAACTTCTCTTCCTTTTTAAAAATTCGTTGAAGTCTGGTTTATTTATTCAACAAGGTAGAGTTCGTTGGGTTGCTTCCATAAAAAAAGATAATTTGTTCTATTTCTTTGAAGACAATTACTCTTGATAAACTCGAGCAGTAGAGTGAATAAAATTATCTTAAGGAAATAACGTGAATTCGTTTGATTTAGATCTCCTGTTATATACAAAATTATGTATTTTCTGATTTGATATGATAGTATTCATATAATACATATAAATAAAGAGAGCATTAAAAGAATCTTCAATGTGTAATATGCACAATGACGAAAAATACCCTTCCCACTAAAAACACATATTCAATTTATAGCGAAGCAATAATAGTAGATGAAATGATTTTGCATAATGGAATAATATGCATTTTAAAATTAAGATTCCAACATAAGTGGTTGAAGATGGAAAGGCATATACTTTTTTTTTAGTTATTTAATTGAATGGCCGTGAGGTTTTGATTGTTGGTTTTACTTGAGCAATTAAACACAAACACACACAGAGGTGAAGGAAGAAGGAAGAAGGAAGAAGGAAGAAGGAAGAAGGAAAAATTAATTTGGTTTATGATAAAAGAAATGGATTCAAAGAAGCCTTACATTGCTGCTATTGTTTGTCAAATCAGTTTTGCTGGGATGAGTGTATTCTCAAAGGCTGCCTTTGCTTCTGGTATGAATACTTATATTTTCCTTTTCTACAGGCAAACTGTTGGGACTCTCTTCTTACTGCCCCCCACCATATATTTCAAAAGGTAAATCAAATTATTATTTCACCTCCATTTTATTATATACTCTTGATTTTATTGTTTATAAGTTATATCCTAGATCAAGGGCGTAAGATCTAAGTGAGAGCTGACAATCGTCTTCATTAGTCTCGTGTCTTTTTTTGACAAAACCAAAGCCAAAGGGTCACTCGAAGTGGACCATATACATATTGCACCATTGTAAGAATATATAGAGGTTCAATTGTTCTTTAAATTAAACTAGTGCTATCAAAGCTTCTTAAGTGTGGTGAAAATAGGTGAAAGCCTTGATAACATAGCCTTGATCTACTGAACACATAGCGGTATATATTTTAAACAAGTGTTTGCAGAGATTAAAAAAAAAAAAAAAAAAGTTAAATATAATTTTGGTCCCTGTACTTTAAAGTTTGTTCAATTTGAGTCCATATATTTTCAAATGTTCAATTTTAGTCATTGTACTTTCAATAAATCTTAAATCTAGTCCCTATTACTAGTTATTGTGAATTTTTTAACTAGTTTTTATTTTTTTATTATCATTTTTCAATATAAATTTTGAAAATATATTCACATATTGTGTTTCTTTCCATGAAAATTATTGTGATTATTTAACCAATTTTGATAAAAATTAACTTTGAGGGACTAAATTTAAGATTTACTGTATACATGAACTAAAATTGGACATTTAAAATTACCGGAGCTAAAATTGAACAAATTTCAAAGTACAGAAACTAAAATGGTGTTTTAATCGACTATGTGGTCCTTTGTTTCTGGGGAGAATTATTGTGGGAGTGCCACAAAAGTTTTATGTAGACTAAGTAAGAAGAATAATAGTATAATAACCGAACCATCATAGATGGGCCTAGTGGTAGTGGGAACATAAAAAAAAAAAAAAAGTCACCTAAGATTTAATATCCCATAAGATTAGTAAAAAAAAAAAAAAAAAAAAGCACAATCCGTATTTTTTTTTTTTTTTTTTTTTTTTGTTAAAAAAAATCTAACCAATTTTTTTTCCTCTGTCCTTCTCCCTTTAACAAGTCTTTAAGTCTTTCTTCCTTTTTTTTTTTTGGCATGGATTTTAGAAAGGAAATAGCATGTTTATCAGTGGGAGATGTGTGGAAGATTTTCTTACAGGCCATTTTGGGGTTTGTACAATTAATTATAAATTATTTTTATTCTCTGGATTTAAGATTATTTAATGGATATTTTTGGGAATGATTTTTGTGTGTAAAAAGTGCAGGTATACACTGGGTTTGAATGCTTATGGGTTAGGAGTTAAGTATACATCAGCAACTTTGGGTGCTGCAGCCTTTAATTGTGTTCCTGTCACCACTTTCTTCTTTGCTCTTATTTCAAGGTTCGATAACATATATACTTTTTTCCCCTAAATAAATTTAACCCACACAATTTAAAACTATATATTAACAAAAGTTGCACAAAAAAAAAAAAAAAAAGAAAGAAAAGAAAAAAAAAAGGGCCGAGGTAACAATCCAGCACAATTTTCAAAAAATAGATAATTATTTTAGATTTTTTTACAGTATATGAGATAGGAAGATCGAAACTCAAACCTCAAAATTAATAGCACACTTGTATATATAATAATGTATATATGTGTGTTCTTGATAGGATGGAGAAAGTAAACATAAGAAAAGCAAGTGGAATGGCAAAGATTGGAGGCATAATGTTGTGCATTGCAGGCGTTGCAGTTCTTGCATTTTACAAAGGCCCTTATTTCAAACCACTCTTCAATTTTCACCTTTTTCAAATCCATCAATCTCATCTTTCTTCCCCAAAAACGTGGATTCTTGGTTGTTTTTTGCTCCTTGTTTCTTCCCTTTCATGGGGTTTGTGGTTTGTCCTTCAGGTTAATTCATTTTCAATATTACCAAACTTATCTATTACTACATTCTAGACCGTACGCATCCTTTTTGCAGCCTACTCTAACTATACAGTAGAAAAAATAAAAAAATAAAAAAATAAAAACTAATCACATGATTGGAAGAAGCTAAGCTGCAAAAATATTGGTGCTATCTCTAGATCCAAAAATATTTATCTTTCTTATATTTGGTTTGATGTAATATTTTGTTTTTCAGGCTTGGGTTTTGAAGACTTGTCCATCTCCACTTGTGTTAACGTTTGGACAAACATTTTCAAGTACCATTCAATCTTTCGTTGTGGCTATTGCAATGGAAAGAAACCCTTTTGAATGGAAGTTGGCTTGGAATATTCGTCTCATTGCTATTCTTTATTGCGTATGATAATTATCGTTGAGTTATAGTCTCTTTATCTAATTATTATTAATTTTATAAATAATTATTCTAATTAATTAAAAAAAAAAATTGTTGCAGGGAATTTTTGCAATGTGTATTGCAAACTATCTGTCAAGTTGGGTGATAAAAAAGAAGGGTCCAGTTTTCCAAGCTGTTTCCACACCCTTCAATCTCATTTTCACACTCATTGGTTCAGAATTTCTTTTAAATGATGGAGTTAGCTTGGGAAGGTAAATTGAAAATTAATTAATTGATAGATTATTCCATTAATAATTATTTAAATATTTTTTTTTTTATGGTGGGTATGTTGAACAGTATAATAGGTGCCATGCTGCTGGTTTTGAGCCTCTATAGTGTTTTATGGGGAAAAAAGAAGGAAATGAGTTGCCATGATACAGAAAACAAGATTGATTCTGTTCCATTGGACAAGGAAATGTTAGATCACATTTGAATTTTGTAGGATATGTAATTCTCGATGTTCTTATCAATTGGGTTATACTTAAATAGACTATTATATATATATATATATATATATATATATATATATATATATATATATATTATTTTATTATTTTCTTTTTCTATAAAAAAAAATTTAAACTATTTTGATAATCATTTGATTTTTAATTTTTAATTTTTGAAAATTAAACCTACAAATGGTCAACCTCTAAATTTGTTGCATAGTTATATAATTTCTACTAATGTATTTTCAAAAACCAAATCAAATTTTTGAAAGAAAAAAAAGTAGTTTTTAAAAAGGATAATTGTTTTAAATAACAAAACTGCTATAAATATTTACAAATATAGTAAAATGTCACAGATAGATATCTATTAGTGTCTATCATTAATAAATAGACATAAATTTGAAAACAATCCTTTTAAAAATTTGTTTATGTTTTTAGAATTTAGTTGTAAATTCAACTCCCATACTCCATGAAGACAAAAATCATTGTAAAAAGTGTAGGGGCCTTAATATTTTGTTTGTTTGTGAAGGTTTCATAAAACTGATTTAACATAAATGTAAGGTAGAAGTTAGAGTTAATTTTCAATTAATCATTATTTATGATAAAGTTTTGTTTAAATGGTTGTTTGGCCTTGTCTGTTTCAAACTATTTTAGATGTTGATGGTTTGGGTTGATGCATGTGCACTTCACGTGCTTGCATGGTTGATTCCTCAATTATTTCGATTTTGTGAATTTATATGTGCACCCATAAATTATTATGGACATTTATTATGGGCTTTCATTATTAGTCCAACGTCAACACTATTTAGTTGTGTCCCATCTCAAAGATTTGGGCCAATGTCTTGACAACCCAAACCATAGTTACTTTGTTAGAAATCCAAATTTATTTAACATTCTCTTCAATGAATATTCGTTTGTAATTTTGTGTAAAAGTATTTATGATCTAAATAGTGAAAATTGGTATTTTAAAAAAATAGCAAATGAGGGAGCTAGGCATGCTCAAAATAGGATATAAGGTCCAACAAAAATCATGTTACTCATTTGTAGACTCTTATTATTTTTTTTTTCTTGGAGAAATCATCTATAGACTCTTATACCTAAAAAGTTGTATTATATCTATAAATAAAATTAATTAAAAGAATTGAGCATTCAAATTTGGGTCAAAGTTGCACATCCAATCGCGTCCATGAGAAGGGCATTGTAGCCCGGAAGAAAAAGAAGAAAAAAAAAAAAAGTAGATCACATAAAGTTTTGAATTTAAAAAATGAATAAATAGAGCCGCAAATTAGATTTACATTTATAGTAGGTTATATAAAAAAAAATTGAAATTGACCTGACAGTTGATGTAATAATAACTATGAAATATATTATTTACCATCCCATCTTAACACTATATACAACATTACTTAAAAATAAAACTATATAGAATATTAAAAATTTAAAATAATGATTATTGTTAGTTTCAATTTAAAAGATATGGTGACATGATTTACACTATAATTATTTTTATACATCAATTTATTATTGTAAATGATATCTCATATTTCTCGTCTAATTTTTATAATATTAATCAATCAAGATCAATCAAGAATTAGTTTGTAAGAATTCAAAAGCTAAAATAGAAGTTTATGCCTTAAAGTCTAGAAATGTAATTGAAGTCTACTCCAAAATTTAAAAATAATTTATTTAATTCAACCAAAATTTAAAACTCATTTTCTAAATATATATAAATTGAGTTTAACAATTGTAGAGGGAAAATATCAAACCATCAATCTTTTGAATGATAATTATTACCTTATCTACATATATGTCCATTTATCTCATGTAGGGCGGAAAATCTCCGTTTTACACAAAAACAAAGGGAGGTAATAGGAAGAATTATTTCCTCATTAGTTAAATGGGGTCGAGAATAGGATTATATTTCTCGTCTCCATCCTTACCCTACTTTTAAAAACATGTATATATATATATATATATATATATATATATATTATATATATATATAGTTAAGCGATGTGTAGTTTCATATTTTTTTTTCATATATAATAATTTTCCAAATATTATATTTTCTTCTCTCACATGGTAACTTGGTAAGATTAGTTAAAAATTTGTCGGAAAAAAAAAAAAAAAAAAAAAAACTCTTCACGGATTCATCGGATCCCCCTTTCTTGTTCCTCACTCGAAACCACACTTCCCATTTCCCACTTCCCACTTCCCATTTCCCATCCATTTACTCTGAACCTCAGCTTCAAGCTCCTCATCAATGGCGGATATGGAAACCCAGAGTCGGCACCACTCATCAATCTCCAAAGACACAGCTCTCCAGGCTCTTAACACCATAATCCAACTCCATTTCGAGAAGACCCTTGAGAAGAAGCGCGCCATAGATCTCCAAAAGAAAGAGCTCCACAAGCTTTTTCAGCTCTTCTTCATTTTCCTTGGTCTCATCTTCTTGGCCCAATCTCTTTCCCCTCGCCTCGAATGCCGCCATTGCTGGATCCCCATTGCTCTTCTCTCCGTTTCCCATCTCAGTTTCTATGTCTCTGTAGCTCAGACCCTTCGCTGCATCAATGGCTTCAAGTATCAGCGTCGTTGCCATAAGCTTACTCTGGGTTTCGCCACTGAGCGCCTCAGAGAGATTAAGATGAGGATTTCCGCCGCCGCCGCTGCTGGCGGCGGGTTCGATGGGTGCGTGGCGGATGAGGAATTTGAGATTCATTACCAGGAACCACCGGAGAGCTATTTGGGTAAGTTTAAGAGGAATTGGGCTCTGTATTTTGGGTTCTTGATTTTCATCTATACCTTTATGATTTCTTCCTCTGTTGTTCTTCTCTGTTCTTGATTTTCTTTTTTCCTTTTTTTGGGGTGAAAAATTGGAAAATTAGCAATTTTTGGATTGGGATTGTTCATTATTTGGTGTTTGATTTTAGTTTTACCCCATTTCAATTTTCATTTCACCGTTGGTTTTTTTGTTTGTTGCTCACTTGAATTAGCTTGTTCTTGGTATTATAGTGAATCAAGTTAATATAAATAATTAAAATTTGATTTTAAGGGGCTTTTAATCAGTTTTTTTTTTTTTTTTTTTTTTTATTGGTAATACATTTAAAGAAAGTTTAAAAATGAAGAAAAGTATTTTTTTTTCTTTTTCAAAATTTTGATTTTGGGAAATGTATTTGTATGGTGTGAGTAATAAGTAAAATTTATTGGGAAGTCAAATTTAAAAATAACTACAATTCTCAAAATATTGGAAAAAGGGTTAGTCAAAATGATGGTTGAGAAAAAGGGTGGAGAGAAAAATAAAAAGTTGATTGGAATTTTAGTCCTTTATGAAATTTAATTATATGATGGTGGTCATGACCTTTATGACTTTGTGGAAAGCTTTTCAGAGTAAATGAGAGTCATTTCAATTTTTCCTTTTAGGTTATATTTTCATTTTTAGCTTTTCACTTTTTATGATTGACCTATAAGATGTCTGTCCTTCTATTTTAATTTGTTTTAATATTTATATAGTTTTAATAATTATTATGTCACTTTAGACTTGATTAATGAGTATATGCTACTGTTTTTGTGATCATATTTGAATATAATAACTTTAATTGTTTGAGTTACTAATAAAATTTATAAATGTTTGGAGGAGTTTGGATTAACTTGTAAATTTGATGCACGAAAAGTTTACATATTTTCTTTAAAATATCATTTGCATTGTTTTAATTTTAGTCTAGGTAGTTTCAATAATTCTTCAATTTAATTCTATTAATATTTTTTGTTTTTAAAAAACTTTTTATTACCTATGTTAATATATTTAGCATAAACTTTGAAAATATATTTCCACATTGTAATTTCTTGCACAAAAATTATTATTATTATTTAGACAATTTTTATGAAAATGTCAAAGGACTAAATATTAAATAACATGGGGTTTTATCTCAAAACCAATTGGCAATTGGAGGAGTAACCCATCTATCTTATAAAGAATGTGAGGTCCCTTGATTTTTTTTATGTGGGATCCTCAACATGCCCTCTCTAGATGATGCCTTTTTTGGGTTCACCATTCTTGATCATATCCCAATTTTTTTTATTGGACCAAATACCCATTTGGGCTCTGATAATATGAGATTCCATGGTTCTGATACCATATAAGATAACATAATGTTTCATTTCAAAACTAATTGACAATGAGAGGAATAACTCATATATTTTATTAAGAGTGTGAGATCAACACTAAATTTAAGTTTTATTGAGATTAGAGAGACTAAAATTGAACAAGCTTCAAAGGTACGGGACATACATGGTATTGTAACCATTTTTTTTAGTTCAACAACATTTATGTAAAATGGAGAGAGGCATAAGACCAACTGAGTGAGTTATGCTCCAATTGACCGTGAAAAAGTAAATTGATATGATATTATTAGAACACATTTGGATCATATGCTACCAAGATGATTTGGCACACAATTCAACATCATATGATAAGCAAGATAGAACTTGTGACTTATTCATTCACTTGGTTCTCATGATCAAACAATGATCCTCAAAACAATACAAAACAAATTTTCTAGTTTAATAATACGTGAAGATGAAGATTTTAACCTTTGACCTTTTTTGGTCAATGATATATGTCTTTACCTTATCTTTAGATTGAAAACTATCCTTGTACCTTAAGCATTGTATCTTTAATTTAAAATTTTATTTAAAAACTTTAAATTAGTATGTTCTTGAACTATTTTTTTTTTTTTTTTTTTTTTTTTTTAAATTATGTTCTTCAACTTTATATCATGCTTTGAATCAATCTCTATTTTTAACCAAACATATATGATTTGAGAACTAATATCCATGAAAATAGTCACATTCAAACTATAGAATGTGAGTACCTTCAAATTTCTTAAAAAAGGAATTTAACTAATCAAGATATTAATTTCACATTTATTGAAGTTTTTTTTTCTAGATAAATTTATTGAAGTTTATTATTGGGAGATTTTTTGTGGAAATTAAATAGAGTTTGTTGGATGAATTATCATTATTTTTTCTTGCATGAATTGATTAATCATATGATAATGGCCACCCACTATTTTAATTATAAGCTGCCCACAAACTTTGCTTCTATGCTTTTATGAGCCCAACTCAACCAAATTACAATAATAATATAATTAATGTGTTTGTATAAAAATAGTAATATAATAAATGTGTACACTTTATTTCTTTATTTTTCTTGGGAAGTAAGGCCGGCCTTGGATAATAGATTGGCCAGTTTTCTTTTTCTTTTTCTTTTTTCATTTGATTTTATTTATTGATTCTCCATGTAGCTATATTTGCTTGTATTATTGTAATTTTTTCTTTCTGATTATTATTGTGTATTATCATATTTATTAATTTTAATATGAATGAAAACATATTCATTGGTAGGAACACAATGTAGAGTTTAAAAAATAATCTAGAAGAACTTTTGAAGTCATAAATAAAGATGGATTAAAATATTATTTTGGTCTATATATTTTAAATTTGTTTAATTTTAGCTTCTCTACTTTATAAAGACATAATCCTTTCTTTTTATTTTTCAAAATTTATTACACTAACAAACTCAGTCAAAATGTATATCCAAAAGATACATCTTAAAAGAGACGAAACAAAATTATAATTTAAAATTATGAACTTTTGAAAACATAATACTCAAAAGTTTTTGGAATTCTAAAGATAAAAATATGAAGTTTTGTAAAGAAGAGTGTTAGAGGAGATGGTAGAAGATAATGTAAATTAATTTTGTAATTATTTATTTATTTACTTCTTTTGATGAATAAAATTTAGAGTTCGTTGGTAATTGGAAAAAAGAAAAGATTCGTATAAAGGAAAATTACGCATCCCAAAATAAGGGTGGCCAAGCCAATTGAGTGGATCTTGGGTTAGCACAAATGGATTTTTTTTTTTATTTTTAGATATTTATAAATATAGTAATCAAATGGAAAGTATTAATAGATATTATATAATATAAAAAGAATTATAGATATAGCAAATCTTTTTTAAATTTAACTATCAGAGTCTATCAATGATACGAGTCCATTAGCGATAGAGTTTATCATAGATAGATTTTTCTTTATTTACAATTATTTTAAAATGTTGTTATACACTTATTTATTAGTTCTAAAATTATTACTCATTGCAATTACCTAAATTTTTTAGACTTCTTTCATTTATTGCGTGTCACATCAACGTGGAACCCACTAACATTAATGTAGAGTCTAATAATATTTATAAAGACAAATATATAGTATGAAGAAAAGAAGTATCAAGTATGATACTTCCATAGTACAAGAAATTTTCTCGCACAAATCATCAAAATGTCCAACTACAGCTTCCACATGACAATATTCTAAAAATCCAAAGATTTTTATATCTTTCATTTGAGCCTATCGATTTTAGTCACCTACCACAATTTTCCAAAATAATTAAGTGCATCTTAGATTGTACTGATCTTTGTGCAGTCCACTCAATTGTCCAATCACAACCCCGACAGTTTTTGCAATACTTTTGAGGTTTTTTTTTTTTTTTTTTTTTTTTTTTTTTTTTTTTTTTTTTTTTTTCTGTGTACAATATAGTATAAAATGCATCCAAATATTGTCATTTTCCAATAGGCCAACCTGTAATTTGTAACATTACACAACACAACAAATCCATTGCTCAAAATGCTATAATATTCCCAAAACACCACCTTCTTTCTCTCACATTTTCCTCCCTTGTTCTTGTCAACCCTTATTAAAAATAATTAAACCATAATTTTAATTAAAACATTTTTTTATTTAATATTAAACAATTTACAGCCTGTGAGTATACAATTTCATATTCATATATACGTTCTAAGCATAAATGTTTCAGTTTTGGTTTTTTTTTTAATATTTAAAATTTTTGCATATTTTCATTGTTTCTGACCAATTGTCCGAATCCAAAATTGCCGAAATCCCTCCTTATAAATTATTACCCTCATTTTCTCTCTGTTTCTCACTTTCATTCATTCAGAGAGAGAGAGAGAAAAAAAAAGGATGGGAGCTTGTGCCACTAAGCCAAAGGTTCTGAAGGCGGAGGCCGGCGAGGCACCGGCACCGGCGCCGGAGTCTGCTCCGGAGGAGATGGCTGCCGGAACTAAACTGGAGAATGACGGCGATGGGAAGGCCACGGAGATCGTCGATGATGACAAGGTGGATTCTAAGCCTCGTTCTCTTAGTCATTTGTTCACTGATCAGGGCATTTTTTATTTTTTATTTTATTTTTCGTAATTAATATAATATTCTGTTTTTTTTCCTCCTTTTTTTAAAAAAAATTAATCTGTGTGTTGTTGATGATGGGTGTGATTTCATTATTTTTGAAGATGTTTCTGAATGTGTTTGGATGGTGACAAAATTTGAGAGAAAAAAAAAAAAAAAAGAAAGAGAAAATGAATAGGGAAAAAATAAAGAATTGTGTGGTAAAGCAATGGTGGTTGTCTTTTTCCTTTCATTTGCTCTGTTTCTTTTCTCTGTCAGCTGCAGTTTTCTTTTTCTTTTAAATTATTTTCTTGGACATTTCTGTAGAACAACCAAACGGCGAAATTTACTGGTTTTTTTTTTTTAACCTTTTGGGTAAAAGTTGATAAATCATTTAAAAAAAAGTTAAAATATAAATTTAGTTATTTTGTTTTCCCCTTTTTCTAATAAGTTAATTTTAACATTAGTATTTGATAATTCACGCTCTATTAACACAAGATTTAATTGGATGTAAATTAGATTCCTTAATTTTAAAAACAGTGATGGAGTTGGGATCTATTACATAAGAAATTAAGGAGAAATATCAATTGATTTATTTAAATTTTGAAGGTTATAATAATTATAATCTTGAACGAATAATTGTATCGATTAAACTCATAAATTTTCATAATAAATAAATTAATTTAGACAATTTATTAAGATTACCTTTATGAACGATTATAATGGATGTTTATTAGTTTAGGATTTTAACTGATAGAACTCTCTAAGATTAGGGATATAAATTAATATTTTTTCTAAAATTCAACTTTCAACCTCTCCATAACAATTGTAGGAATGGGAGTTCAAACTTTTGACCTATAAGGAGAAAGATTATGCTAATTACGGTTAAGTTAAATTTAATTTTATTTTGAAATATTGTTAAAGGTTAAATAAAGATATAGACTTATTCCATTATATATGTATATATATATAATTCTTTTTAAAACAGTAATTTTCAAAATATTTTTATGTGTTTTAATGTACATAAATTACTATAGAAACATTCATTAATTTGAAATATAAATTAATATAAAACAACTGATGTAAAGTTATTGCTTTATTTTGAGATTAATTAATATAAAGATGAATTGTATGGAAACTTTAAACTAGATGTTTAAATTATATAAATAATATTTGTCTACATCCACCTATTAACAATTTCTGGTTTTTTTTTAATCTCAGGACCGTAACGATTATACTTTATTTAAATATTTTTATTTTGGACAGAGTAAAATATACGTAAACCAAGGAGTTAAATTATTTACTCTCTAAAAATAGAAGGATTAATTACATTTTAGTCCTTAAACTCTCGATCTATTTTATGTTTGAATTTTAATAAATATCTATTTTTATTAGATTTTTAAACTTCCAATTTTATATTTAAAAATTCATAAACTTTAAAATTTTCTAATAAGTCCTACTATTACAATTTTTGTCTCTAATAGTTTAAAATTATAAGAAATGAACTAATTTATAGGATATAAATTGAATTTTGTATTTAATAGAACTTTAAAATTTCAATTTTTTGGTTAGTATTTCTATGATTTTTTTTAATGTCAAAGAGGTAAAAGGCTCATTAGACACCAAAATGAAAAATTTAGAAAATTGTTAGACACATCAATTAAAATTTAAATACCTATTGAAGAAACAATTGAAAGTTCGGAGATATATTAAATATCTTTTAAAGTTGATGAATCAAATTGACACAAATTAAAAGAAAATAAAAATATAAAATCGATTGCCAAAATAAGCATAACTTAACTTATATAAAATTTGTACTATATTAATTTCGAAGTTAAAAGTGGATATTTCCGTTCAATATATTGTAAAAAAAAAAAAAAAAGAAAGAAAAAAAAAAAAAAAAGGTGTGGAATCGGTTTGGAGTATTATGAGCAGAAGCAGCGGCAGTAGATGGGCGTGTGTTGGAAAACAAGAAAATAAAAGATTCCATAATTTTGTTTTTGTTTTTGTTTTTGTTTTTTTTTTTTTTTTTTTTTTAATTGTTGGTTTCTATAATATGGTTTCCCCATTGTCACCTAATTAAAATAAATGCTGTCTGCCTTTTTTGGACCTTCTTTTTTAAACCAAACTCCTTTGTCCACTTTATCACAACCATGCTTCTTCCTTCATTATTTCTTCTTTTTATTTTGCTCTACTTCTAATTTTATTGGAATGTAAATTAAATAGAAAAAAAAACCCTTTTTTGATTCAAAACGTTTTGGTTTAGTTTCTATTTGGTCCCTGAATTTCAAAATGTTACATTTTACTATTGAGTTTTGAGTTGTGTATCCATTTTTTCAATTTTGGTCCTTAGTGTTAATAATTTTCACTAATTTTTCATCACAATTAAAACTAAATTTTAAATTTTAAATCATAATTATTTTAAATTAATTATCTAAGAGTTAACACCAAATATCAAAATGAGCATTAATAAAAATTCAGGAGTAAGAATATAAAATATTAAAACTTAGGGATCAAAAAACTAAATTTAAAATTCGAGGGTAAAAATATAATATATTAAAACTAACGTTTTAAAACTTAGAAACCAAATAAAAACTAAACTTGACGAGTATGAGTGTTTTTCATTAGTTTTGTAATCCAAAGAAAAATACAGCGAAACTTAATTCAAGGCCCAGCCCAATAGCTACAGCTGTTATTTGGACCCAAGTTGGGCCTGCCCAACATCTGAAATCTAAGTCTACATGCATACTTGAGTAAAAGTTTGAGTTAGGTTGGATTTTTTTTTTTTTTTGAGAGGTGGACATTATAAAAATTCATGCATCATTTACTTAATTATGTTCAAATTCACTTGAATTTTTTTTTATTAGTGATTAATTAATCTGCGCATAATTAATCGATTTTTTTTCCGTATGAAATCATTTTCTTACCGGCGTAGTACCAAAAATTTTCCCTTTTAAATCAACATTATTGGATTCTTATTTATGAATTGGCTTATTAGATAACTATATGTACTATTAATTTTTAAACTAAATTTGATCATAAACTATTGACTTTCAGTTTTCAAATAAATTTTACCTTACAATCTGTAGAAAAAAAACTTATATAAATAATTTAGGTTAAAGTTATATCAAATATCTTTAGACTTTAAAAATTTTCTTTCCTATTCTTAAAACTTTAAAATTATTTTTTTTAAAAAAATACTCGTTTAACTTAACGTGATAATGTTAAAAATTTAGAAGATATATATAATATTATTTACAATTATACATAAAAGATTAAGTTTGTTGTTACATTTTTTTTCAACTTAAAAAGATATAGTTAAATTAAGTTTTATTTTTCAAATTACCTGTCCAATGTCAATTCATATGAATGAATGATGTTGTAAACACTACATTAAATTTCCACCTTATTTTCATGAGTAGTCCATAAATATTAACAAAAACAAAAAAAATCATTTGTGCTTATTAACTTAATTTTAAAAAATTACTTAAAAAAAATTCAAAAATCGTCCAATAATAAATAAATTTTGATCTCAAGACCAATTAACAATCAAAATTGTAATAACTTAGATGGTTTTAATTGTACAGAAAGAAGGTAATAAGGAGTCCAATGAAAAGGAGAAGACAGAAGATGCAAATCCAGCGGAGAAGCAAGAGACCACCCCACCGGAAACTGAAAAGCAAATAATAAACCCACCGGCGGAGGAGAAGCCGTCGGAAAACAAGCCACCGGAGGCGGAGGCACCAGTTTCCGACTGTGTTACAGAAAACAAAACAATTATCTCATCAGAGAAATTAATGGAAACCCCAAATGAGCCAAACAAAGAAAATGACCCAAAAAATGGGGAACCAATTGAAGACAAAATCAAAGTGGAAGTTACCAATGAAAATGATCTTCCTTCTGAGAAGGCAGAGTCATCGGACAAACCAACTGAAACAGAGAAAGAAGTGAAGGTAATTAGCAATTAATAAATAATTATACATAAAAAAAAAAAGATCTTTAATTAATTAGCAGAGGAATCAAGATCGAATTGTTTCATTTTCGTCCTTTTTTTTTTTTTTTTGGTTGTTATGAGGAAAATTACACACCTTCTTTTCTTCTCTTAACTACTTTTTTGTTGTTTGTGTTTCTGTTTTTCCATAAGCCAGAGATTACTTATAAAACCATTTATAATTAAATTTATCTATCACTCAACATCTTAAAATTTTGGGTTAGTCGGTTATTGAAGTTTCTTGTTCGAATCATTGTGATTTAACATAATAATGTCATTTATTACTTGAATAATACTGATTTCAACTTGTTGGACTTCTATAAATTTTCAAACCTACAAATTAGAGAGGTTAATTTGATACATATAGTTTTTATTTTTTTAAGCTTCATTTTACCGCATACATTACTGAGATATTTATATTTTTTTTTCTTGAGTTTAATAAATGTGAAGGATAGGAGATCGAACATTCTAAAATTGGAATGATTATTAGTGTCTTATATATCCAATGAGCTATACTCAAATTAACCTACAATTTAATTAAAGTAATATTATTAGGTTTGATATAGATAATATTTTTTTATTAGATTTATAGAGATATTACTATATCTACCTATTTATATATGATACAAAAGTAAATATACATAGATTTAGGTTTGTAAATGAACGCATAGTGTATAGTCTAAAATTATCTAACATAGTACTAATGTATTATAACCCTCCTTTTAATATAATCAAAACTCGTGAACGAATCGATCCAACTGAAACGTTACGAACACTTGTAAACAAATTTCATTCATATTTCTTTAGTGATATATTAATTATATAGTCCCCAAACAAATTCATTCAAATATTTATATGAACCAACTTGTCCTTGAAAACCAAATATGTTCCATCAATCTCTTATGAAATACATACATTCTAATTTTATTTTATTTTTTTAAAAAAAGAACTTCCTTACTTTTAATGGCACTCAAGCTCTAGTCTTTAAATGCATTGTCTCTCAAATGAATTAAGCCCCCACCTCTAACTTTTAAGTGTATGAACAAATGGATCTTATATTGTATATCTACACAGCTTCTAGAAAAAGAGTTTAAATTCAACATAATATAAATCAATAATGATCTTGTAGATTTGTCATTTGTTATTATTTAAAATCAATTTTAAAATATTAAAGAAATGTAACTTATAATTGTTTTAATTATTAAATAGAGCTAGTAGTGGGAAACACTTCATAGACCATAGTGGATCAAGTCTCATCTTGAAAAAGAAAAAAAAAAAGAAAAAAAAATGATACAATTCTTAGAGAAATTGTTTGTGGTACCACACTTACACAACAAATAATGAATTATAAGGAATTCAATTAAATCTTGGTAGGGCTGAAATGGGATATATTTTTGTGGATTTTATCTGATAGTTTTTGTACCTTGTTTGGTGGAAAATAATAAAAATTTAAGACTATTTTACTTCCTCTTACTATTTCTTTTGACTATTGTTTGCTTTATTATCAACTCACACAATAGAGTACCATTATTTCTCCATTTTTTTCTCCTTAATGTGTAGACTTTACAATTATGTGATGATTCAAATCGAATTCTTTTCATATTTATATGTTACAAAGTTGTATCACTCCCAAGTATTTATTAATGACAAATTATTTGTCTATATATATTTATTATATTATTGTATACAATAATATATAATAATAAGATAGGACAAGTATAGACAAATAATATTTCTCTTCTTCTACTAGACGAAACAATCAAATTAATAAATAATACAAAATTAATAAGAGTTGGGAGATAAAATACAACATAGTTTGTCCCAATCTCAAGATTTCATTCAATCTTCTTAAAAGACTATATTGCAATGATCCTCATGTCATGTTATAACAAATTACCAGAAGTCCAACAACAACGACTACCTAATTTTGCCTCACAACAATTATAAAATTACGTCACATACAAATAAGGATGTAGTGACAGCATCAAAGATGCTACAAAGTTTAGTATCAATGAAGTATTAAGTGAAGCCTGTGACGATGTTGAGGAGTACATATGTATGACAACGTCGGTCTCAACATTATAAATTTAGTAATATATTTTTTTTTGCCATTTATGATAGTGTCGTGACGCTCTCTAGCAACATCTCGATATCGTCCTCCCCTATTATACAATCTACTTAATTTTGGTTCCACAAATCTGACATTAAATATATATTCTGAGGTATGGTAGTTGAAACTCGAAATGTTAATAAATTGTTTTAGAGGGTTTTAAAACTCGGAACATATCCTTTGAGTATAATTAATTTGCGGATGATAACATATTTAATTAATTAGAAAGTTTATTATTAATGACACATTTAATATTAGCACACCACTCCCCAAAGCCAAGAAGTAATGATAAGATGAAGTAATATATATATATATATATATATATAAGGTCATATTTGAAATATTATTTTAATCTTATCACGTCCTTATGCTAAGCTTTTATTTTATTCATTAGAATTCTCCACATTCGGTTTGATTAATGTTTAAATATCAAAGCAAGAACCTTTATTGAATCTAAAATATATAAATAAAAAACCAATAGCTATTCTTTGATAGTTAAAGTTCATAAGACAAGAAGAAGAAAAAAATTGTGGGGACATAAAACTTGGAAAAAAGGAAGAAAATTTTTGATTTTTGAGTTATCAACTTTTCTTTTTCTTCTTATAATTTATGAGAGAGAAGGACTTATATTAACTTTTAAAGTTACTTTTTTTTGACAACAATGAAGAGAAAAAAAAATCTTAGAAAATCAACAAATCCATCAACCAAAGAAAAATAGTTCAACGTTTCTTTTAAAAGCACTTTATATATTTTCTAAATATCTTTTAGAATTTCTCACAAATATCCAAATTTTAAAATTCACTTTTAGTAGCGATTAAAAGTAATTTTTTTAACACTTTTTAAAATTTTAGCTAAATCCTACCATTTTCTTTAAATTAAATATACTTTTGTCATATATAAAACACATTCTTAGTTTAATTATTTTGTAACCTACTTATCATTATAAATTATTTAATTTCGGTTGGGAAAGAACTTTTCTCGAAGTTGCTTGGTACTTCACTGCCTAAACATTAAAATTAAAGTTTTTTTTTTTTTTTTTTTTTTTTTTAAACATTTCTTTCTTTCTTTCTTTCTTTCTCTTCTTTTTCTTTTTCTCTTTTGTTTGTTTGTTTTTTTCTTTTTTTTTTTTTTTTGGTACGTGGGGTTTGTGATTTTATTGACTACACATCAAAAGTTGAATAAATTTAGACCATTTCTTTAAAGGAAATACATGCATACATATTCATCTAAATCAAGTAGGAATTTTTATATATTTTTTAAAAAGGTGAGCTTGAGTGATTGCTTTGTGGTCTGAAATTTTTTACGTATTTATATCTAGTAATATAGATAGTTTATTAAAGCTATCAAATTACGATCTGAAAGCTACCTGACATATTTCGTATTATTTTCAAGAAGATGAAGGGCCTATTGTGAGATAATTATCTTATCACTTTTGAAAATTCAAAAGGAAAAGGAAAAGAAAAGAAGTGCCGTGGATTGTGGAATCTCTTTTCAATGAAGTTTTAAGTCTTTTTATATTGATTTTCATTTTAGGAAAATATAAAATCATTTTAAATTGATTTTGGAATATATTTTGTAGAGTGATTCTTGTTGAGCTGTTATTGATTAGGAATTAGTCTAAACAATAACTATCTAATTCAGTTTTGTTAAAATATTGTTGGTTAGTTATTTGTGAAACTATTCATTTCTTACTTTAAATTCTTGATTAGAGGTGTCTGTCATTAAATGTTTAATAATACAAATAGCTAGATTTAATAAGATATATGTTTTGAATTTTATTTTAATATTTATTATACACATTTTCGTTACTCAACAGATAAATCATGCATATACAAATTTAACAATAAACTAATTAATTAATAAAAGTAGACGTTTATCATAATTATTTAGTTAAATAATTTTTCAAACAAAAAAATCATTTTTAATATAATAATTCAAACCCTTTTTAATATATAAAAATCACTTTTAAGAATTTAAAATCAAACATAAATATGATTGTATAAAAATCAATTTCACAAAATCAATCTTCACTTCCAAACTTGTGTGGATTTTGGGTGACTTTTGGCATTTTTTTTTTACTATACTCACCCTATGAATTGTTGCAATACAAAATATTCAATTTTTATATATATATATATATATATAT
Source organism: Lagenaria siceraria (assembly GCA_002890555.2). Lineage (NCBI taxonomy): Eukaryota > Viridiplantae > Streptophyta > Magnoliopsida > Cucurbitales > Cucurbitaceae > Lagenaria > Lagenaria siceraria. The sequence continues at coordinate 8,828,385 of CM016485.1, read as the reverse complement.
ACGTGGAGTCTGTGATTTTATTGAATTTCATTTATGCTATTACTACACATTAAAAAGTCCAATAAATTTAGACCATTTCCTTTGAACATCCAAAGGGATATATTCATCCATATGTACCTAAGTCAAGTGGGAATTTTTATATTTTTTTTCCAAAAAGGTGAGATTGACTGATTTGCTTTGTGGTATGAAAATTTTCACATGCCGAAATATGTGTGAACGCAGTTTTGACATATCGATATCTAAAAATATAAACATTTCATTAAAAAGTATCTATACTTTTAAGTTTTGATATAAATTTATTTTTAATGAAATGAAGGGCCTATTGGCAAAAAAAAAAAAAAAAAAAAAAAAATTATTATTTCTCAAAAATTGAAAAAAAAAATAAATAACTCTTAATCTTGTGGATTACGGAATCTCTTTTCAATGAAGTCTCAACTCTTTTCCTATTAACTTTCATTTTGAAGCTTGATCTTAAAGTCAATTGAGGATTTTGGGTGATTTAATTTTGGCATTTTTTTCTCTACTCACTTTATGAATCAATCTAGTAATATATGGTATGATCAATAAGTTAGTTGGTAGCCTAGCAAACATTTCCAACATTTTCCTTTAAAGTAATGTAATGTCAATTAATTAAATATAGGATTGAATAATGCAGAAGTGACCTTACTTTATTAAGTTATATTCAAAATTAAGGAAATAGCAAGTCCATGGCAACCACCCATTACTAATACGGTTAACTGCATTTAAATACACAATAATAGTCTTCTGTTTCATTTTTTATAAATCACGATTTGACATGTCATTTACAATGTGTGTTAGGGATAACGACCTTCATATATCTTCACAATATGCAACTACCTTCTTTGACTTATCAGTCAACGAAGTCCATAGCCCATATTGCTTCAGCAAAAATCAAATCTTAATCTGCCATAGACTGAAATTGTTCTTCCTGGTGAATATATCGATTTTCATGTTTATGGTATACATCTTTGTTTGCCGAACATATGCAAAATAAGCCCTAACAATAGGCCTGAGTACCAATTTGTTATGAAATCGAAAGTCAAGGAAAAATTAGAGAATGTAAATATTAGAGAAATTGACATAAATAATATTTATGCGGCATTCAACTAATTACAGTGTGTACTATTAGTTACGTCCATGAGTAGGAGGAGAGATCAATTTTATTATGAAAGAGAGAACTATTAGATTACAAATTCAAAGGCGGTAGTAGAGTTAGAGAGTTTATATAACACATTACTCTAAATTCTAGAGTCAAAACGTAAATAACGGGACTCTCGTATTTGGTTGTTAGGAGTTTTTAGATAATAGATTCAAAGCATATTCATGGAATATGATATATTCGTAAATTGATTTATCATTAAAGATAGTCAAAATCCAACCATTTTAATTATTACAGGGGAGTTGGAATCAATAGGCAAAGTTGTCTGCACTACAAAAAGATTGATTTCATCCAAATTTTCTATTAACTATACACAGTTGATTGATACAATCTTAAGAGTGTTCTTTTAAGCATATTAGAAGTACACAAAGAAAAACCACATAATTTGCTAGTTAAAAAGAAAAGAAAAGAAAATCTATGGCTCAGCAGGGTGATCTTATGTCTGACAAATCTTTTGGTAATTCAGGTGGAACAAATACATCTATTTGATTATTATTACTATCTCTATCAATCATGCTGAGCTCTTTGCTTTTCCCCCATAATACACTGTAAAGGCTTATCACCAACAATATTGCACCAATGAGACTGCATCAACAAAAACAACAAAATTAGCTTAGAATTTTGAAGCTTGATGTGATATCTAATATAAACTTATTCATCAAATATTCTTTTAATTCATTCTGCCTAACAATATAAACACATATGTTAGTTCGATAACGATGCTAGAAAGTTGTAGCATAATTGTACGGGAAAAAGAGATGTTAAAAAGTCATTCATTTTTTCTCTTCTTTAATTTCTAATTTTCTAAAAACAGATTTGACCCCATATATTACTTAAATACAAAGTTTTATCTAAAACACTTAGAGATATACACGGAGTAGGATGAGAGTGGAGATGACTTTCCTATCTCCATCTCGTCCCCACTCTCTAATTCATTCCTCATCCTTTGGAAATTTTCATTTAATTTTATAGTGATAGGGATGAATTATTCTTAAAGTTTGCTACTAGCCTTGTTTAAAAAAAAACAAAAAAGTAAAAACCAAAAGCATTGGCCATATATGAACGTTCATAGAGATTTCCTTGAAGGACTACATAAAAGCATTCTCAATAACTTTTTTCTTGTCAATGGGAATCGAATTAAAAGAAATATATATTTATATAAAGTAGAAGGATTTTAAAAAACAAAAATATAAAGTAGAAGGAATTTATTAGGCATATCAAGTTGAGTAAGGATTAATAAGGAAATAAACAAACCTTCCCAAGTTGATTCCTTCACCCAATAGCAATTCAGAGCCAATAATAGTGGCAATGACATTCAATGGTGTTGTCATGGCTTGAAAAACTGGTCCCTTCTCTTTGATTACCCAAGATTGCAATAAATTTGAAACAATAGTTGTAAGAACTCCCTATTGTGTGTTAAGACAAGAAAAAAAAAAAAAAAATCAAATTAAGTGTTCGTTAGTTTTACGTTTTTCAATTTTTAATTTTTAAAAATGAAACATTTGATCATTATTCTTGTTTTTTTAAAAAATAGAATAAGAAACGTTATTAAAAATATTTTTTTTAAGGCAACTAAAAATAACAATGAGATTCGAGATTTAGTCTATTTTTTAAACATTAAAAAAAGAAGACACAAAAAAATTATAGTAATTAAATAATTGAAAAGCATAAAAGAATTAATGAGTGTGTACTTACGCAGTAAAGAACAGCAAAAAGTCTAATGTTCCAACCCAATTTCCACTCAGAAAGGTCTCTTTCCATTGCAATGGCTATCACAAAAGATTGGGCTGTGCTTAACAACGTTTGGTAACTTACAAAATCCAATGTTGATGGATAAGTCTTGAGAAAATGAGCCTGTTAAATAATCAAAATATAATTAATTTAAAGTCAATCCAATATGTGAGATCAAAAACTTCGATCCTCCACTCCTGCAATTGTTGTATTAATAAAGAAAAAAAAAAACTCATTTCAATATGTACAAGATAGATGAAGTAGTAAAATGTGTTGTTTTTTTCTAAGGAACTTTCTTGGCAAAACTAAATTACATAAAAAATAGTGGTTATGTTACTTTATTTAACCGTTTTTGTATTGATCAATCCACATTATAATAGGGTATAGTTTTTGTAATTATTTACTAAAAAGAAAAATGTGCAAATTTTGTGTGTAGGTATATTTTACAGAAAAAAAAAATCTTCACGAATCTATCTGTTTAGTATCTATACTTTAAATTAGATCTAATAAACTTTGAACTTCTAACTTAATGTATGGTGCCATTATGTTTGTTACTTTAAGGTTTATGTCATCAAACACTTATTAGCCTACCCACCAGACATATCAATACTTAATTAAGTAATAAACCAAACGAGTTTAGCAACACTAACCTATAAAAAATTCGTAAAATACAAATACTATATAAACACAACTTCGAATATTAAGAGAAATTAAAACAAAAACCATCATGAGTTGGCTTAATGATAGTGAGAACATAAAAAAATGTCAAAAGGCTAAGGGGTCATGGGTTGTGACCACCTACCTAAGATTTAATATCCTATGAGTTTCCTTGACACTCAAATGTTGTAGGGTGACAGATTGTTCTGTGAGATTAGTCGAAGTGCGCGTAAGCTAGCCCGAACACTCACGGATATAAAAAAAAAAGAGAGAGAAATAAAAACAATTACCTGAAGAACAAACCATAAACCCCAAGAGATACTAGAGATGATGAGAAGAAAACAACCAATAATCCAAGTTTTAGTAGAATGGGGATGAGTTTGATGGGCATGAGATTGGTGAAATTTCAAAAGGTGATGATTGATAATTGGCTTCAAATAAGGACCTCTGTAAAATGCAAGTGTAATCACTCCACCAATGCAAACTAATATTCCAAAAGCTTTTGCCAATCCAGCCACTGTTCTCAAGTCTACTTTCTCCATCCTATATATCATTAAAAAAGTTTCACAAAATTATAAATTATAAAATAATGAAATTTTTAGTAAAGTTCAAACCAAATGAAATTTGAAGTCTAGATTGAATAAGTAATCACTTTCACATGTGAGATTCAAGTTTTGTATGTGAAAATGAAAGTTCATTAATCTACTTTTTTTTTTATGCTTCATTTTCTACTTTTCTAAAAGTGTGTCTAAGGACAAAATAATCCCAACTTTTTTAAGTAAATAATTTCAATTTTTTATTAATTTTTTTTCAAAATTTATATAATTATAATGTCAAAACTTGTCTAGGGCTAGGTTAGAGGTTCAATCCCTCAATCCAACATATAGTAATTTTTTTTTTTTTTTTTAACAATATAAGGTATAACTTCAAGGATGATAGCACAAGTACTTAAATTAGGCCTATTTTACCCAAAAAAAAAAATTGTACCTTAATAAAACAGCGAAGAGAAATGTTGTGACAGGGAGGCAATTAAATGCAGCAGCACCCAAATTTGCAGAGGTATAATCAACAGCCACACCATAGGCATTATATCCAATAGTCATCCTAAATTGGAAAAAAAAAAAGTCCCAAAATAAAAACTTCATGAGAAAATAATCTAAGAAATATAAAAATTTTCTATACCCAATTTGATATGAAAATTAAATGTTGATCAAAACAAAAACATACCCAATTAACGAAATCATGAAAATCTTGCAGAAATCTTTAAGAGAAAGAGATCGGCTCTCTTTTCTGGCAAAGCCAAGAAGAAAAAAAGATGGTAAGAATAAAAGGGATGAACAAGAAAAAAAAAAAAAAAAAAAAAAAAAAAGAATTAATTGCCTTTTCAAAAAGAACATAAGAGTAGGGAAACAAACAGCTCCAACAGCTTGTCTGTAGAAGACAAAAACAAATGTATTCATGCCAGAAGCAAACGCTGCTTTGGAAAGAAGACTCATTCCAGCAAGAAGAATCTGTGTTAAAATTGCAAGAAAATAGGGTTTTTTTGAACCCATAATTCTAATCAAAATTCAAATAAGAAGAAGGGTTTAAAAAAGAAAGATTTTTTTTTTTTTTTTTTTTTTTTTTTTTGAAGGAAATGAGAGAATATGAGGTTTGTTTGTGAGAGGCGTAATTGAAAAATGAAACAATTTATAGAAATTAAGTGTTGACCCATAAAAAAAGCTTCGTTGGTTTGGTCAAGTTCAGATGGCTTTTTGTAGCAAACTTCCATGTTAGTCACGAATAAGGATATTATACTTTGGCAACTAACCACAATTTGTGGAATAATTACAAAGTTTTACTCTCTAATAATTGTACTATTTTCTTTTTAAATAGCAAATTAAATGCTTTTACACCTTATTCTAAGTTTTTCTACCACTGACATAAATTAATTTAGTCAGGTTAATATTTGATGACTCCAACTTTAAAAATAATGAAAAGTAACATTTTATTTATGTCACAAAACACAAATAACCAGTTTCAATGGAATTTGTGATTCTTGAAAAGTTACTAATTCGTGTCCATTATTAAAATTTTGTAAATCGTATTTGGGGTTTCATCAATTTATAATGGGTGAGACACGCGAACGCAAATAGGCAATTTAACGTCGATTGGTGCCTTGTGTCGTAAGCAAAAAAATTAGTATTTATTGTTTTTAGAATTCAGGTCACTTGACGTTAGTGAAACCAAATTTGGGTCATTCATACAAAAATTTTCTTTATTGAGATGTTTTAGTTGACCCCTTTCGTAATCATTTAGGCACCAATTGAAAACAATTCGGTTTTAAATATTAAACTTGTAAACACTACTTACATCTATAAATTTCTTTATTTTATTATTCCCTTACAACGAATATTTTCAAAAATTAGGCCAAATTTTGAAAACTAAAAATAATAGTTTTTAAAAATTTGTTTAACAAAAACAAACATAAATTTCAAAAATTAAAACCTAAAAAGTGAAATAGAGATTTTAGTATTTGAAAATTAAGTTTATTAATTAAAAAAAAATCAAATGGTTATTCTAGAAAGATAAGTTGGACTGTAACTAATGGGACACGTTTTTCCACTTTTAGGCTCACTAATGGGACATTATTAGGTGTATCGATGACATCATTTATCAGTCCTTTTTCTTTCTTTTTCTTCTTCCCTTTTCTTTTTTTAAAAAGGTCCCCAATTATTTCTTTTTCATTTGCTTAATTCTAATTTCTAAGTAGGGCAGTGCAATGAATTGTGGTGAAAAATAAATTTATAGTATATGATAATTCATCCTCCACTTTCTCAAAAAAAAAGCATCCTCCATTTTTCTTTTCTTTTTTTTTTTTAGAAAAACAAATATTCAATAACCACAAAGACAAGTGGGTCATATTAACCTCAACTAGACAAGAGAACCATACAAAAAAAATGATCAGTCAATATTAAGATTGAGACCCATTTGCCACTCAACAGGCCAACCCATCAACAACTAAACTCTAAAAATGTCAAATGTGACGACTAACGAAACTAAAGCTCGTGATGAGCCTCTAAGGACCTAATCTCCTCCGCTATTGATTTAATCGAAGTTAGCACCTCTTCTTTCCCGATCAACAAGCGTATAACGGTTACACAGTCTAACTTCACTACTAAAGGTAGTTGCACCCTCGAGGTCACCTCCCCAAGTCCTTAAACAATCTCACAAATCTCAACATACAACTCATCGTATATAAGTTCCTTTCATAGCTATTGCACCAACAACAATGAGCACCCCCTGGTCCAGAAGTGTCCAACTGATCCTCCCTTGCAATGGAATGCATCCCAAGCAAGATTGCACGAAAAGAGTCAGACATCCATCTTAAGGGCTAGCCCATCTAATCTGGTCATTGTCGCTTTGCCCCTCTTGTGTAGTCGATTAGGCAACAATCTCGACCTCACCTTTAACCTTTTTCAAAAGAATGCGTTAGAATTCTAAATTGACTCCACCAAAGTCCTCATGACTCACTCTCCATTATTAAAAACTACTATTGTGGCACTCCCAAATGTGCCATAACACCACCCTCAAGGCTAGCAAATCATCTAATTTTTCATGCTCCCTCATCTTGTCAATGAAAAATAAATTCATCCTCCACCTTTTTTTTCCATTACTTTAAAATATATTTTAAGTAAAAGGCTATATATATATATAAATGAAGTGATCGTTGAGGGGAGTTTTCTTTTAATAAAGGAAAAGAAAACATTTGAGACTAAAAAGATAATGAAAAATCTAATAAGAAAACAATTGAAAAAAATATATGGATGTTGGTAGAAATTAAGAAATTAAGCATGAGTAAGGAAAGAGAAATAGAGCGAGAAAAAGTAGAGAATAAAAGTGTGAAAATGGAAAGAAAAAAAAAGTGATGGAAATTAGGAGCAAATAGAGATTAATAAAAAGTTTGTATTGGAACGCTTAATTTGATTTAAAAAAAAAAAAAAAGAAAAAAAAGAAAGGCGTTGAGAAGAGAGGATAGTTAAAAGAAGAAATTTATATATATATATATATATATATATATATATATATATATATATATATATTAAAAAATAGATTAGTTGAAAAGATAGTAATTAAAAACGTAAAGATTGTAAATATATGAATTTTATAAGAAGTTTTTTGTCAAGTGAAAATTGTTTGTTTTGAACATAAGGAATGTTATAGTGTCCAATTGAGTTTGATGGAGGACTATATAATTGATAAATAATTTAAGGGAGAGAAAATTACTTTATTAGTTCTTAAGTTTTTTAAAATAGGTATAATTTACTCACTTTAGTCTATAAATTAAATTAAAAAAAAAATTGATTCAAATTAAAAAATAAATAATATTTTTTCTCTCCTGTCCTCCCCACCATTCTTTCCCCTTCGGGTTGACTTTGAACCCCATTGCAGAAAAAAAGAATTTAAAAATGATTGAAATCAAGACTTAAAAGCCATCAAAATTTTGATTCCACATCAAAAAAAAAAAAAAAAAAAAAAAAAAAAAAAAAAAAAAAAAAAAAAAAAAAAAAAAAAAACTTTTTGAGTATTAGTAAATTTATCAGAATTTGTTGCAGAAAAATTGCAGAAAAACAGAGAAGAGAATGAAAAACAGAGCTAATCAAGAGAGAATTAATCAGTGAAAACTTGAAAGAATTAAATACAAGACAGATTTCAACTCAATAAAGTTTTCCAAACACTTTTTTTCTTTTAAGTTAATCCAAACCGTTCTTAAATCTCTCATTTCAAGTGAATCAATAAAAAGATTCTTCAGCAGAAAACGAAAAATGTGAAAATCAATCAATTTAAAACAACATCACACCTTAATTAATTAAAATGAAATATTATAAAATTATGTATTAACTGCTCGTATTAGAATTTTGAGATAGATCGATATTGAAAATTACAGATTAGATTGATATAAGATTTGATGTATCAACGGTTGAAATTTGCTTAAGCATGAGTTTTTGGCTAGAGAGACTAACTTTATAATATTTTTCAAATTATTTAGGTCCTGTTTTATGTTTTAAAATTCAAAACTTGTTTTTAGTTTTATGTTTTAAAATTTACGTTTGTTTTTCTTCATAGTCAAAATTTAGAAATAAAAATAAAAATTTAAAAACTACCTTCTTTTTACTCTAAATACAGTTCATAAACTTAATTTTAAAAACAAAAAACAAAAAACAACTCTACAAGTCCCTCTATAGAGGGTTTCAATGTTATGAAGCTTTATGTCTTAGGTTTAAAATGATTTATTAACAAACCCTGTCGTTAAAAAGTCATTTTGTTTGTTGTTTTTTTGTTTTTTATTTCTTATTTTTAAAAATTATGTTTATTTCTTCACATTTTTTTTTTGGTAAAATTTGACACATTGTTTAAAAATATATTTGAATTCTAAATCAAATTTAAAAAAACTAAACAAACATTTTTTGTTTACAAAAATCTGGTTTTGGTTTTTTAAAATAATTTAAAAAAGTAGGTAGGAAAGCACGAAAATTATAAATGAAAGTACAGTGTTTATAAACTTAATTGAAAAAAAAAAACTAGAAAATAAAAGAAAAATTGTTACTAAAAAGGGGCATCGATTTTTTATTTTTGATCTTTTAAAAGTTGTTTTTGTTTTCTTATAATTTATTTACAATATTCTTCATCTTTTTGAAAGTAGCATTTGAATTCTTCGTCAAAGTTTAAATTTTTTTTTTTTTTTTTTTAACTTTCGAAACTTTATATGAATTTTGAGAAAATAGTAAGAACTAGTAACAAAAAGAAAAAGAAAATCATATGTGAATGTAGTGTACTCTTTATAAACTTACTTTTAAAAAAAAAAAAAAAATTACCTTTTTAGTCGTCGAGTTTTGAAGAATAGGTGTTTCAAGTCCTTCCAATTTTTTTAGAAATATGTGCATTTAGTCTCTAAGTTTTTAAAATATATCTTTTTAGTCCTACAAGTTTTTAAAAATAGATTTAAAAGGTCACTCAAATAATTTATTATTATTATTTAAAATAATTATATGGTATTTTAAATTAGAAAAATTATTTTTAAAAATTATTTCTTTTCTCTAAAATTATTTTTCTAATTTTAGATATCAGGTAATAATTTTAAAAAATTAAAAAAAATACTTCAAGACCTTTTAAACTTATTTTTGACAATTCAAGAACTAAAGGTTACATTTTGAAAATTTAGAGACCAAATGCATCTATTCTTAAATATTTGCCAACTAAAAAGGTACATTTTGAAAACTTAATGACCAAACACGCGTATTCTTCAAAACTTAGAATTAAAAAGTAATTTTTTTTCATATATATATATATATATATATATATATATATATATATATATATATATATATTATTGAATATGGTTGTTGAAATTGGGCATGGTTCATAATTTTATAGGAGTATTTAGATAAGTATATTAATAAAAGTGGAGAATCTATTCGAATCGAGGTCATTCTCATTATAGAGACATTATAATGAGGACACATTATAGTGAGGAGGACACATTTTCATTCCAACTAAATATGGTCCCATATCTTTAACTATAAAGTTCAATTATTAAAATATAACAAGCATAAAATCTACTTACATCTCTCTTTACCAAAAATACTTGTTTTTGCCTTTCAAAAAAAAAAAAATACTTGTTTTAATTAATGACACAAAATCCTATTTTCAACGCTAACTATTTATACTATTATATTTCCTACTGCTGAAGGAGGAATTTTGGACCAATCACAAATTGTCACGTCATTTACCAAATTAATGACGAAATTATAAAATAATTAAATTTGGGACTAATTGAATGTTACATGTGCCTTAAATTGAAATTGAAGAAGAAAATTAGCAACCTCGATGGTGCCACGTGCCTCCGTCCTCATCGTTGGATCAAATTAATTATTTTTTGTTCAATTAATTATTAATGTTTGGGCTAAAATTTAATTAAGTCAAAAAATAGACTTAATTTGGCCCAAATAGCCCAAATGCCCAAATCCAATTAGTTGGGCCCAATGGGCCAGACCCATAGACCAGTCAAGCCCAAGCCCATAAAGCCCACCTGAGAACTCTATAAATAGAGAAGTTCTCCTCATTTACAAGATTCAGAAATTTTACACTCAGAGAGCCTAGAGAGAATTCTCCCTACAATCAGAAGACTCACTAACTCCTGAAGTTGAACCACACGCTTGAAGACTGAAGCTCCTTGGAATACATACATCCATCCAAGACTCCAACTTCACGTGCATCCACGCGCTCCGCTTCCATACATCAAGCGTACGCGTACAGTTAAGAGATAATCAGAGGATCAAGTACTAGAGATCGAACCACATCCGCATCAAACTTATATAAATACAAGTTTAAATCCACGAAACAAGTTTCTCAGGAAACCTCGTGCGAACAAATTGGCATGCCCAGTGGGACTATCTCTACCTCTCATCTCTCTCTCAACACTTGAATCAAACAATGGCTTCTAAGAAAGTAGCATCCAACGCTCCTGCAGCGTCCAACGCTCCTGCTGCGTCAACATTCCTGCTGCAAGTGATGCATACACAGGACCCATCACTCGCAGTCGCTCAAAGGGGATCATGCAGGAGAAGGAACAAGGTTCTGCCGTCGCAGAGAACATATGGAGGCGATTGACAGAATCTCCTAAAGGCGGGATTGTCATAAAGGAAAATCCTTTGTTTGATAACTCTGCTCCTGCGTTTGACCAATCCAAGAAAGAATCACACCTTGATGTGATGTCTGTCATGATGACTGACATAACGACCGAGGCAGCCATGGCGGAATTGGAGAGGAAGATAAATTTCTTAGCGAAAGCTCTCGAGGAGCGAGATAATGAGATCGCTGCCTTGAGAGAGCAAATGCAGGCTCGAGAAACTACTGAGTCGAGCCACACTCCCGCTATCAAGGCAAATGACAAAGGGAAAACTCTGCTGCAGGAAAGTCAGCTGCAGCACTCTACCTCCGTCGCCTCTCTGTCAGTCAGCAGCTGCAGGACATGATCACAAATACCATCAGAGCTCAGTATGGGGGATCGCCACAAAATTCTTTTATGTACACAAAGCCATACACTAAAAGAATTGACAACCTCATAATGCCTGCCGGATATCAACCACCAAAATTCCAGCAGTTCGACGGAAAGGGCAACCCTAAACAACACGTTGCTCATTTTGTTGAAACATGTGAAACTGCAGGAACTAGGGGAGATCAACTGGTTAGACAGTTCGTCCGTACCTTGAAAGGAAATGCTTTCGATTGGTACACTGATCTAGAGCCAGAAGTGATTGACAGCTGGGAGCAGTTGGAAAGAGAATTCCTAAATCGCTTTTACAGCACTAGGCAGACTGTTAGCATGATGGAGCTAACAAACGCCAAGCAACGGAAGGGAGAGCCAGTCATCGACTACATCAACCGATGGAGAGCTCTAAGTCTTGATTGCAAAGATAGACTCACTAAACTATCTTCAGTGGAAATGTGCACTCAAGGCATGCACTGGGAACTTCTCTACATACTGCAGGGAATCAAGCCTCGCACATTTGAAGAGTTGGCAACTCGCGCCCATGATATGGAGTTGAGCATCGCCAACAGAGGAACAAAGGACTTCCTGGTCCCAGGAGAAAGGAAGGATAAGAAGGATACAAAGGGCACCGAGAAAACTGTGAAGAGTGCCACGAAAGAATCTATGGTTGTCAATATGACCCCATTGAAATTTTACTCTAAAGGAAGGGATTCAAGAGTTGAAAAGAAAGATGATGGAGGTGAGCGACGTCGCCTAACTTTGAAGGAGAGGCAGGAAAAGGTTTATCCATTCCCAGACTCTGATGTTGCAGATATGCTAGAGCAACTGTTGGAGAAACAGCTGATTCAACTGCCCGAATGCAAACGGCTGGAGCAGTTAGGAAAAGTCAACGACCCCAATTACTGCAAATATCATCGGGTCGTTAGCCACCCAATCGAAAAGTGCTTTGTGCTGAAAGAGCTGATTATGAGGTTGGCTCGCGAAAAGAAGATAGAGCTAGATCTGGATGAGGTAGCTCAGACGAATCACGCTGCGGTGGCAATGACTTCAAGCGTTCCACCATCAACATTGTTTTATGATCAAAGTGAAAGTTTGATCCAATTTGGGACCTTTGAGCCTATAGTTGTTCGGTTCCAGCAAGAGATCATAATGACAGATCCTCAAGCCAACAATGACTTTGTCGAAGATGACCACGAAGGGTGGACCCTGGTGACTCATCGAAAGAAAAGAAAGGCAAGCTCCACCAAAAAAGAGTTGCGCTTCCGTCGAGATTACAGAAGAGGAAGCAAGACTCATAAAAAGAAAGCAAAGAAGAAGGTGTGGAAGTCTAAACTTGTCAAGGAGGAGGACGAAGATTTTTCTCAACCTCGACGACCAGTGACTCTGGCAGAATTTCTTCCACAAAACTTTCTTGATGATCATCCAGAGGAAGTGTTAGAAGTTGTTGCGTGTCATGTCGTCAGCACAGCAGAAGGCGAAGATATTCCTTCAAGCTCGTTGGAGACGATGGTAGAATCAAAAGACCAACCATCGTTCGACATAGAAGACTTGTTGTCTCTCCCTCAGACAGCTAAGACTGCTCTTATTGAGGCATTGCTAAACTCAGGTGCATCAAGTTCATCAAGTTCAAGCGTCCTAGCCTCCAGGGTGCATACATGCGCTTCTTGTTGCACATCTATAGGCTTTTCAGATGAAGACCTATTACTGGGATCAAAGTCTCATAACAGATCCTTATTTGTCTCAGGATACATGCGAGAACAAAGGGTTGGTCGAATTCTCATCGATGATGGGTCAGCTGTCAACATTATGCCTAAATCGACTATGAAGCAATTAGGTATCTCAATGGAAGAACTGATGAATAGCAAGTTAGTGATCCAAGGCTTCAATCAAGGTGGTCAGCGAGCGATCGGCATGATTCGTCTGGAACTCATTATTGGTGACCTAAAGGCCAACACATTGTTCCACATCATAGATTCGAGGACCACTTACAAACTGTTGCTGGGGCGTCCTTGGATTCATGGAAATGGAGTGATAACTTCTACACTCCATCAATGCTTCAAGTTTTATCAAGATGGCATTAAGAAAGTTGAAGCAGATTCCAACCCATTCTCAAAAGCTGAGTCCCACTTCGTAGACGCAAAGTTCTACTTAACGACCGATAATGTTGGTGAAGTTATGCCTGTGGAGATCCTCTAATCAAAGGGGAGGATAAGTCTCAGTCCAAGCCACAAATAGATGCAACAAAAGAACCAAGCGAAAGGGCCAGTACTTCTGACTCTCAAAAGAGTAAAGCATCTACTAGCTCTACGAAGACTGAAACTTTGGAAGATGAGAAAGCTCCAAGTCCTCCAATCTTGCGTTATGTTCCTTTGTCGAGACGCAAGAAAGGCGAATCACCATTCGTAGAATGCTCGAGGGGCTTGAAGGTCGGTGATGTGGAGATCTTAAAAGAAAGTTTTGTTACACCTCTTACAAAAATAACAAAACAAGAAATTCACAAACCAAAAATGGACCTGACGAAGGTAAATTGCCTGAAAGACGAACAAAAGATGGGTTCGACCCAAAGGCTTATAAGCTGCTGGCAAAAGCAGGCTACGACTTTACAACTCACACTGAGTTCAAAAGCCTGAAGATTTATGAGCAGCCTGAATTTTCTCCGTCCCAAAAGAAGTTTTTGCAGGAAGGATATGCCATACCTGCCTCAAGGAAAGGACTTGGATATAAGTCTCCTAAGCCGGTTCGTATAACTAGAAAGGGAAAGGCAAAAGTGGCCGACAGCAATCACATAACGATAAAGGAAGTTGATAACACTAAAGAAGGAGAAAACAACAATCAAAGAACTTCTGTCTTCGATCGCATTCGACCGCCTGTCGCACGTTCCTTAGTCTTTGAAAGGCTAAGTATGACGGAAACAGAAGAAGGAAATCAGCGCCCAACGGCTAACCTCGACCGACGCTCTGCCTTTCGAAGGCTTGTCATGCCTTCTGGAGAGGAAGAAGACATTCGTCATTCTCCAGTGACGACTCGATCCTCAGCATTTGAAAGATTAAGTATGCTTACGAAGAAAAATGAGGAAGCGCCTCGCGGGTCAATTTTCAACTGCCTTAAACATGAAAGTGTCGAGAATCACTCTAACAAAAGGTCGTCTTTCAAGCAAAAGGAAAAAGAAAAGATTCGCGGTGATACTCCTAGTATATCTACAAAGAAGAGTGGAGGAAAATCCCGCACATCAATTTGGCGCCGCATTAAGCATGAGGATGCCGAGAATCATTCAAATCAAAAGCCCCTTTGCGAGACAAAGGAGGGAGGGGAAATTCGTAGTAATGTTCCTTCACGAATGAAAAGAAAAATTTTCGTCACCCTCAATACAAGTGAAGGCTTTTTAAAGGTAAAAAGACGTGACGTTATCTTTACCAAGCCCGACAGTGAAAACTTAGAACAGGAAGAAGGGAAAACTTCATGTCATCATATCACCGTCATCAAAGAGTTGGAGAGCGAGATATCTGAAGGAGATGTGGAGGACGACCCACTCACGCTTGAGGATGGTGGTCAATCTACAGTAGATGAACTCAAAGAAGTGAATCTCGGCACAGTAGAAGAACCGCGTCCAACTTTCATTAGCGCGTCTCTCTCAAGTGAAGAGGAGGGCGAATATATAGCCTACTCACCGAATACAGAGACATCTTTGCTTGGTCATACAAAGAGATGCCAAGGCTTGATCCAAAAGTAGCAGTCCATCATCTCGCAATCAAGCAAAGGTATATACCCGTCAAACAGGCTCAACGACGCTTTCGGCCAGAGCTCATTCCCCAAATTGAAGCAGAAGTCAATAAGTTGATTGAAGCAGGATTCATTCGCGAAGTCAGATATCCAACGTGGATAGCCAACATTGTTCCCGTTAGAAAGAAGAACAGACAGCTTCGCGTCTGCGTAGACTTTCGTGACTTGAATAATGCATGCCCAAAGGATGACTTTCCATTGCCTATCACGGAGATCATGGTTGACGCAACTACTGGGCAGGAAGCCTTATCTTTTATGGATGGGTCATCCGGGTATAATCAAATACGGATGGCTCTCGCGGATGAGGAAATGACTGCCTTCCGCACTCCAAAGGGAATATACTGCTACAAGGTGATGCCCTTCGGATTAAAGAATGCTGGCGCTACTTATCAACGCGCCATGCAAAAAGTGTTTGATGATATGTTGCACAAACATGTCGAATGCTATGTTGACGATCTAGTGGTTAAGTCCAAGAAACGACAAGACCATCTAAGAGATTTGAAAGTTGTGTTTGACCGCTTGCCAAAATACCAGTTGAGGATGAACCCTCTCAAGTGTGCGTTCGGCGTAACCTCAGGAAAGTTTCTTGGTTTCATCGTAAGGCATTGGGGAATTGAGATAGATCAGTCCAAGATCGATGCTATTCAGAAGATACCAAGACCAAGAAATCTACACGAGTTGAGAAGTCTCCAGGGTCGTTTGGCTTACATACGGAGATTTATTTCCAACCTTGCTGGTCGATGTCAACCTTTTCAAAAGTTGATGAGAAAAGGAGAAAGTTTTGAGTGAGATGAGGCTTGTCAAAATGCTTTTGACAGCATAAAGAAATACTTGCTTAATCCCCCTGTCCTAGGCGCTCCCTTGGCAGGTAAGCCGTTGATATTGTACATTGCCGCACAGGAAAGGTCACTGTGGGCATTACTGGCACAAGAAGGGGAGAAAGGAAAGGAGCGTGCTCTCTACTATCTAAGTAGAACCCTAACGGGAGCTGAAATCAATTATTCCCCTATCGAGAAAATGTGTCTTGCGCTTTTCTTTGCGATAGACAAGTTGAGGCACTACATGCAGGCTTTCACAGTTCACCTAGTTGCAAAAGCTGACCCCATTAAGTATGTGTTATCTAGGCCGATCATCTCTGGGCGCCTGGCCAAATGGGCAATTCTACTCCAGCAATACGACATTGTGTATGTGCCACAAAAGGCGATTAAAGGACAAGCATTAGCTGACTTCTTAGCAAATCATCCAATTCCATCAGATTGGAAGTTATGTGAAGACTTACCCGACGATGAAGTTTTCTTGGTTGAAATTACGGAGCCTTAGACTATGTACTTTGATGGTGCAACACGAAGGAGCGGAGCGGGGGCAGACATCGTCCTCATCTCGCCTGAAAGACATATGCTGCCTTATAGTTTTACACTTGGTGAATTATGCTCAAATAATGTCGCTGAATATCAGGCTTTAATAATTGGCCTCCAGATGGCGTTAGAAATGGGAATATCGTACATAGAAATTTATGGCGATTCGAAGTTGATAATCAGTCAACTCTTGCTGCAGTATGATGTGAAGCATGAAGATTTAAAGCTTTACTTCACCTATGCCAGACAATTGCTGGAAAAGTTCGACAGTGTAATGTTGGAGCATGTACCAAGGTCAGAAAACAAGAAGGCAGATGCTTTGGCAAACCTAGCTACTGCATTGACAATTCAAGACGATGAAACTCTAAACATATCGCTTTGCGAAAGGTGGGTTATACCGTCAATTGAGGCTGAATGCGAAGAAATGAACCTGACATCAGTCTATTTAATTGACGAGGAAGACTGGCGCCAACCCATCATAGATTATCTTGAACATGGTAAACTTCCAACAGATCTCCGTCGTAAAACTGAGGTGCGAAGGAGAGCAGCTCACTTCATTTACTATAAGGGGACTTTATATCGTCGTTCCCTGGAAGGGCTCTTTCTTTGATGCCTCGGAAAAGAAGAGTCAATAAGAGCACTAGAGGAGGCGCATTCAAGCGTCTGTGGCGCACACCAATCTGGACCGAAGCTTCAATTCCAATTGAAGAGGAAGGATACTATTGGCCCAAGATGATCCAGGATTCGATGGAGTATGCGAAGAAGTGTGAAGCTTGTCAATACCATGCAAACTTCATACATCAACCACCAGAACCCCTGCATCCAACTGTGGCTTCATGACCTTTTGAAGCTTGGGGACTTAATCTTGTTAGTCCTATAACACCCAAGTCGTCAGCAGGACATTCTTACATCCTTGCAGCGATAGATTACTTCTCAAGATGGGCTGAGGCCATTGCGCTGAGAGAAGTCAAGAAAGAAAATGTGGCAGACTTTATCCGAACTCACATCATCTACCGGTACGGAATTCCTCACCGAATTGTGACGGATAATGGAAGACAATGTTCTAACAGCCTAATAGATAAGTTGTGCGAAAAGTTTAAATTCAAGCAATACAAGTCGTCCATGTACAACGCAGCTGCGAATGGGCTAGCAGAAGCTTTCAACAAAACTTTATGCAACCTACTGAAGAAAATCGTCTCTAAGTCAAAGAGAGATTGGCAAGAGAAGATTGGTGAAACGTTATGGGCTTACCGAACTACTCATCGCACTCCTACAGGAGTTACACCATATTCTCTTGTTTATGGAGTGGAGGCTGTTCTCCCATTGGAAAGAGAAATTCCATCACTAAGGATGGCAGTTCAAGAGGGGCTAACTACAGAAGACAATGCCAAATTACGCCTTCAAGAGTTAGAGGCACTTGACAAAAAGCGGCTAGAAGCTCAACAGGCGTTGGAATGTTACCAAGCGCGAATGTCCAAAGCCTTTGATAAGCACGTGAAGCCCCGATCATTTCAAATTGGTGATCTAGTGCTTGCTATAAGGAGACCTATCATCACAACAAGACATACAGGAAATAAGTTTACTCCTAAGTGGGATGGACCCTATATTGTCAAAGAAGTCTACACAAATGGAGCATACAAGATCGTCGATCAGGATGGATTAAGGATTGGCCCAATCAACGGCAAATTCCTTAAGAAATTTTATGCATGATAAGTATGTAAAATGCTCCTTATCGCAAGAGTCTAAACTGCACAGTGCTCCTGGCCCGCATGAGCTTAAAAGGTGAACGGCCAAAGAAAATTTTTTTGAACTACGTTATGACTTGATCCCTATACATTATAAAGGGTACGTAGGCAGCTTGAAGAAAACTTTAAGTTCAGTCACACCATAAAAAAAAATGTCGCAATCACTTGAAAATGTCGCAATCCATCTTCCAAGACGCGTTGGTGACTCGCAAGTCCCTTGAAGCTGCGAACGAGCTCGGATCTTATGGCGAACCAAATCGCTCAGATCCTCGCAAGTTCCTTTGGGCGGCGAACGAGCTCGAATCTTATGGCGAACCAAATCGCTCAGACCCTCGCAAGTTCCTCTAGGCGGCGAACGAGCTCGGATCTTATGGCGAACCAAATCGCTCAGACCCTCGCAAGTTCCTCTGGGCGGCGAACGAGCTCGGATCTTATGGCAAACTTAATCACTCAGACCCTCGCAAGTTCCTCTAGGCGACGAATGAGCTCGGATCTTATGGCGAACCTAATCGCTCAGACCCTCGCAAGTTCCTCTGGGCGGCGAACGAGCTCGGATCTTATGGCGAACCTAATCACTCAGACCCTCGCAAGTTCGGTAGAAGCTAAAGCGGCAATCCAGGCGCTCCTGAAAGAAAAGAAAATATATATATATATATATATATATATATATATATATATATATTCTAAGAAAAAAAGTAGTGTGTCTTGAAGGTTACCTTGTTTAGTGGGTGCAAATTCTATTCCCAAAAGAAGAAAAAAAAACCTGAAAAAAAAAATTTTCAGTTTTACATGTTCTGTACAATAGCAGTTATGAACAGACTAGACTTCAAAACAAAGATCTAACCGTTCAGAATGTGGCCCTATGTGTCTCGAACAGGTGGATAAAATTTCAAGATGATCCGACGGTTGAAACTCCGGAAAACGGCAATTTTCCAGGAGTTGTCGCTGAGAATCCGAAATTCTATTTGGCTTCTTCGTTCCTACTTTACCTGATTAGGTCACTTAAATAATATATATATACATATAATCCTAAACCCTAATTCCTTAAGGAATTAGGTATATATATATTTAAGTTTCTCGAATTAAAATTTGGCCATATTCCAAAATTTTATCCCAAATTCAAATGATTTTATCAAATTTAAATTGCGGATAATATCTCAAATTTAGCCCAAAATAAAATTTGGTCATATCCCAAATTTTATCTCAAATTCAAATCAAAATTCGAAGTTATCTCAAATTAAATTTGGCCATATTCCAAATTTTATCCCAAATTCAAATGATCTTATCCAATTTAAATTGCGGATAATATCTCAAATTTATCCCAAAATAAAATTTGGTCATATCCTAAATTTTATCTCAAATTCAAATCAAACTTCGAAGTTATCACAAATTAAATTTGGCCATATTCCAAATTTTATATCAAGTTTTAATCAAACTAATGTACTAAATTCATAGTTTGATAAAATAGGGTCAAATTCAAGAACATATACAACTTGCATTTTGACTCAACTTCATCTTTTTCGAGATTCACCCACCATATACGTGCATAAATCTCGAAAAGGGGGCATTTGTTGAAGGAGGAATTTTGGACCAATCACAAATTGCCACGTCATTTACCAAATTAATGGCGAAATTATAAAATAATTAAATTTGGGACTAATTGAATGTTACATGTGCCCTAAATTGAAATTGAAGACGAAAATTGGCAACCTCGATGGTGGCACGTGTCTCCGTCCTCATCGTTGGATCAAATTAATTATTTTTGGTTCAATTAATTATTAATGTTTGGGCTAAAATTTAATTAAGTCCAAAAATAGACTTAATTTGGCCCAAATGGCCCAAATGCCCAAATCCAATTAGTTGGGCCCAATGGGCCAGGCCCATGAACCAATCAAGCCCAAGCCCATAAAGCCCACCTGAGAACTCTATAAATAGAGAAGTTCTCCTCATTTACAAGATTCAGAAATTTTACATTCAGAGAGCCTAAAGAGAATTCTCCCTACAATCAGAAGACTCACTAACTCCTGAAGCTGAACCACACGCTTGAAGACTGAACTTGAAGACTAAAGCTCCTTGGAATACATACATCCATCCAAGACTCCAACTTCACGTGCATCCACGCGCTCCGCTTCCATACATCAAGCGTACGCGTACAGTTGAGAGATAATCAGAGGATCAAGTACTAGAGATCGAACCACATCCGCATCAAACTTATATAAATACAAGTTTAACTCCACGAAACAAGTTTCTCAAGAAACCTCGTGTGAACACCTACCACCAAGCTCATATATATATATATATATATATATATATATATAATAATACAAGTGCAATAAACAAATTGATAAATCGAATGTGTTGATGGTAAAATCTGGCCAAGTAAACTTATCAGACTTTCACGTCCTGCAAACGATAAATTTATAATTTGAAAAAAAGATTACCGACAAAACAACAACAAAAAAATAAACTTATCGGTGTAATGTTTGCCACAGACACTCCGATGAAAAATAATTTTTAAGAATTATCTCTTCTCTAAAAAATTATGGTTAACACATTAATAAATAGTGATTAAAAATTATTTACCTCAAGTTTACGATGTCAAATTTTATCATAATTGATGGAAAAGCAATCGTCATCCTCTAAAATTGAGGATAGAAATCGTTTTCAAGGACTCTAATTTATTCAAGTTACTTTATTTTGGGTAAATCAATTAAAAAAAAATATTTAAATTTAAATTAAGAAGGTAAAAGACGATTGTAGATATGAAATGCTTAAAAAATTGAAAACATATATTTACAAAAATATTGGTTTATAAAATGATATCGATTAAGAATACACCATGTTCTCAGTGATTTTGGACCTAAAGGTAAAAATGTAAAAGAATGAGTGGAGTGGTAAAGCGATGGACTAAATGAGCAAACTTGAAATAGGATACCGGGCCAAAAGAAGAGAATGGTGTGGGTCTCTATGACGAAAAATTATTTACACATGGTCATGGCCTTTATTTCTCCTAAAACAATTGATTGGTCTGCGTAAAGTAATTGAATTACATTTAGTTTCAACTTTGCCCAAAATGTTTATAATATCACTCAGTATCATGAGAGTGTAGACATTTTTTTTTTTCTTTCGAAAAAAAACAATATTAAATAAATAAATGAAACCAACATCATATTCTATCATCCGACGATTAGCATGTGTGGGTTGTAATCCCACACATACGACCCCAAAATTTAGGGACCTCAACTTATTTTTTTTAAAAAAAAAGATTTGATATTTAGGTGCCCCATGTGTGCATGCACATGGAACACGGAATAACACAAAATTTCCTCTCTCATCTAATTCTCTTCTTTTATTTCTATATCTTCTACACCCAAGAAAAAAAAAAAATCTCATCATTCCACTTTTTGTCAATTCCCAAACCCAAATTTATGGGCTTAACGAGCAAAAAAAAATCTTCATTCTATTTTTAGTTTCAATCCTTCTCATAGATGTGAATTGTGATAAAATATCTAAAAGCCAACAAAGAAGATTTCTACCCACTACTAATGTCTATTGAATTTGGACATTGTGGAAATTTGAAGATTGTTTCTTCTCCAATTCGGTGATCTTGAAGTTAAATATTTTTTTTCTTTTTTTTAATTAAATTTTTGCTAGATTTATGGGCTTGCTTTTTATTTGTTGTTATTGAAATTTATTAATATCCTAATATGTTTGTTTGTATGATGATTTTTAATTGAAGGTTAATTTTTTAATTGGGAGATAAAATGGATGACTTTTGATTGAGAGATAAAATGGATGGCTAAGGCTAAGGCTCTTAGTTTTTCTAAGTTCTTTCTATCCTTTAGTTTTTCATTCTCTTGCTTGGTTTATTCTTTTAAGAATTGATCATATGGGTCTTGGAATTAGAAAACATGATTTTGGATGTGAAAAATGTAAAGAAGAAAAAGGAGACTAGAAGATTTAACTCAATCTCAAAGAGGAGCTCTTGATAAGTACTAGGTCTTTGTGAAAGAATCGTAAACTCCTATTGAAAGTAATAATGTTTTTGAAAAAAATATTTTGAGTGAAAATTGTGATAATTTGAATGATAATGTTATAACTGTGTTAAGTTGTTGAAGACTAATATGCAATTTACAATGTCACATGATAGGCTTAATGGGTTAGCACTGATAGCGATTGAGAATGATATTTTGGAGAGTTGATTATAAAGAGTTGATTGACGATTTTGCTTCAAAGAAAGTTCGGAGGATGGTGCTTTTTAAATAAAATTAAATAAAATATCACTATCATATAGTTGCCTTAGTGACATTTTCTTAGTTTCATATATTTTGTTGTTCTTCTTCTTCTTATTATTATTATTTGTAATTGTAGACTACTATCAATTTTGATATTTTACAATTTTGTATTACCAATACAAAAGGAGGAGAATATTGAAAAATTTTCAAATTAAGAACTGAGATTTATGCCAACATATCCGCACGGAAAGAGAAAGTTAATTCGCGTTGAATATCTAAGTGAAAATCGATAGAGCCCTAGTTGTGAATCCGATGCATTAATTACCGTGCAATTAACGAAGTTGTCTTATTAATTACAATGCAATTAAAAAAGTTGTTAAGGGTATCTATAGTGAAATTAAATACATCATTGTTGCAGCCAATACAATACATGGTTAAATCAGAAAATACTATATTTAGAAGTCGGAAAAAGCTTAGATTGAATTAAATCAATAAAATGATTAAAAAATGTGTTTGTAGGGATAAAAATTTCAATAATCCGAAAGTCATGATAGTGGTTATTTTCATCCCACCTTACCTTGACAGAAAATCCTTAATTTTTGAATAGCTATAACAAGGAGAGAGACTAAGAGCTAATGAGCGGTTAATTGAAAGTTAACAATAGTCATTTTTAGTCTAATTTGATAAAATATGAAGCTAATTTTGTTGATAAAGACAAGAAATTATGAAATAAAACCTATATTTCATGTTTAAAACCAAATTATAATAAGGATGATGATAAACCCAATTTGTAAAGTAGGAAGAATTGTCTATGGATGGTCGGCTTAAGCCCAGTTCGAACTTCCAATCAGCAGACTAAGCCCACCAACTTGTCTATGGATGGTTGGACCGGTCTAATTCAGGCCCAACACGGTGGTTTATTTATCTGGGCTTGGACTTATGTAAAGAGCTTGCAGGCCCAATAATCAGGTGAATTTTGACTTTTTAAAATTGTTTTTGGAAAAAGATTTTTTTTTTCTAATTACTGCAAATAAAGAAAAACGTATTCTCTTACAATAACAATAAAATAAATTCGTCTAGAAAAACTGAATAAACCCCTTTAAATTTAAAATAGCAACATTTCAACTATATGTTTCACAAATGTCAATTTTGAAGAAAATTTTCAACCTTAAATTTACAAAATAAATCCCTCTAAAAAAACTGAATAAAAGGCTTTCTAATTTATAGAAATTATATTATAAATTTACCGAAAATTTGTTGGTTTTTATATTTTAATGATATAAGTAGATTTAAATTTTTATCGAACATATATACTATGTTTATATGTATGAATCAAACATATATACCAAGTCTTTTTTTTTTTTTTTATGTATAGTTTGAATTATACAAGTCATATCATTAAGTATACATCCCTTTTATGAAATATAAACATAGAATGAAACAAGAATACATACCTCATATTATTAAATATATTCCACATTTATGAAATATAAATATGAAATGAAACAACAAATATACTACCGTATACTAATTAATATACCATAAATTTATAGAATATAAACACAAAATGTAACAAATATATAAAAACATACAAATACAAAAACATACTCTTTTAAAATTGAGGGAAAATGAGAATAATTTACTATGTGCCTAGTGCGATATTTTTGTAATTAAAATTCAAAAATTGGAAAAAGGAAAAAAATGGCTATATTTTATATAACTGTTGACTTTTCTCTTGACACTTTTCATTGATAAAAAAAAGTACTAGGACTTTGTTTTCTATAATAACTAAATAACCACGACAACTGGGTTTAGGTACTCCAAACCTACTCTTGTAAAATTATGAAAATTTAATTTTTTTCTTTATTATTAAAAAAGGCCCTAATAAAGTTTTTGTAGAGGGAAAAATTAACAATTATGAAAACGCTACAATCAGTCGAATAGTAATTTGAAATATGGCTGGGAGCTCAAATGACTTTAACCATTAATAAAATTTATATTTTTTAAGATTCATGACATTTTTTAAAATATAACTTCCAAATAGTCTATTCTCCCTTAAATTTATACCGGCCCAGCCCAGCCCTTACTTTATCCCGTCAGCGGCCCAAATCTGTCGGCCCAGCCCACTTTAATTTACTAAAGAGAAGAAAAAATGGGATAATTAGTTGGCTAACCAAACCAAGTAAATGACAAAATTTAAGTAGGCATTATATAAATGGTCAAATGACAATACCCTTCCTAACAAATCGAATAAAATTAAGGAAAAATTTTAAAAATAAAAAATAAGAAAAACTATTTATACAAAATAGCAAAATTTTTTACGCGAAGAGAAGTCTATTATGGTCTATCAGTTACAGAAATAATAGAAGTCTATCACTTGATGCGGATAGAAGTCTATTAATGTCTATTACTTTTTCTTTTTTTTTTTGCTATTTTTTATAAATAGTTTGACATTTTCTTATGAAAATTTCCCAAAAATTAAACCCTAAAATTAAGGAATAACTACACACAAATAACTAAAAAAACAAATTTAAATTCAAATACTAAATCAAATCGAGAAACAACATAACAAATTCATCATCTTCCCCATGAATGATGAAACTAATTTAGGCCTATTGAGTACTCATCTTCCCCATAATCCATTAAATTAAAATATATTTCCTTTGCAACAATCGAATCTTAGACATTAAATCGTTTAAAAAAGTCCATTTTACATTTAGAATTTATTTGGATTAATTTTCTAAGTACTATAAAAAGAGCATACGATTCTAGTTTAAAATTGTTCCAGTTAGAAACATTTAGATGTGTCAACTCTAATTAAATTCTCTTTTTTGTTTTATCTGGTTGAGAGTGGAGAAGAATGGGTGTGAGTAGTATAAAAACTTTGAGATCTAGAATACTTTTGTAATTGGGATAAGAGAGAGAACTAAATTTGACTATAATAATTTTTCATATAGTAGATTACTTTTTGGTAGATCATGGGTTTTCTCCAATTTTAAAGAGTTTTTCTTAATTCTTGTGTATTCCTAGTTTTGTTATATTCGATAGATTTTGACATTTTGCTATATATATATATATATATATATAGTTTTTATCTATTAAGAAAATTAATAATATTTTATTAATTGTATTGGAAATGTTTCATTGAAAGAATTAAATACTAAGTAATTGTTAAAAAAAATAGATTTGATTGAAATGATTTTTTTATAAAAAAAATTGTTAAAAAAATAAAACGAGGAATTTTTTTACGGAGAATCCTCGCCTTGTTCTCCATGGGAAAATTCATGGGGACGGAAAATGGATTAGGGGATGGGGTTGGGGAAGCCCCGTGGACAGCTATAAGTGTGTGACTTGACACTACATGGGTGCTCAATTTCTTTTATTATGTAGGCACTTGAAGTTTTTTTTTTTCTAAAAATACAAATTTACAGTTGATTCATTTTTTTCTTATCAACCAAAACTATTAACAAAATTGTTAAAAACTGAAAATAAAAAATCAAATCATTGGTTGTTTGGAGCAGTGACAAGTGTGGACATGTATTTCATCATATTTTATAAATTGAAATTGATAAGTGCATATTATTGCATATAGTTACCAAAATACAAAAAAGAAAAAAAAAACCCTAATTAATAGCATTTAAAGCCAATCAGCTCAACAAATGAGAGGAAATGTAATTTTAGACTATTGAGGAGTTGACTTCAGTACGACATGTCGACTCTTCAGTCTCTTTTTGTGGTGGAGATAGTTGGCCGTTGTTTGAAGGAGTGAGAAGCTCTTTGCTTTTTCCCCACAAAACACTGTAAAGACTCATTACCAGCAAGGATGCACCTATAATACTGTCAGCCCAATAACACAACTAATTACCATCAAAATATTACTTATATTACTAAATGAAAAAACAAAAGGTTCTTAATCACACATTAAATTATATGTTTACTTTCTAAACTTTTAAGTTTATCTATTAGGTCTCTGAATTTTTAACTTTGTTTCTATTAGGTCCTTGATCTTTTTGAAATATGCTAAATATAAAATTGAAAGTGTAAGATCTTATAAAACATAAAATTCAACCTTAAATTTATATATATATATTTTTTTTTTGAAAAAGATAAGAACCTATTAAACTCAAAATTAAAAATTTATAGAAATATTAAACATTTTTTTAAAGTTTAAAAATCTTTTAAACTAAGCAAAGTAAAAAAAAAAAAAAAAAAAAAAAAGAAAAAAAGAGAGAGTAATATAAATATAGATTATTTATTACCTTCCCAAATAAATTCCTTCGGAAAATAGTAATTGGGAACCGATTATTGTTGCGATTAAATTCAAGGGCGTCGTCATGGCTTGGAAAACTGGACCCTTCTCTCTGATTACCCAACATTGGGCATTATTTGCAATTCCAATTACCAAAATACCCTGCACCACGTGCCAACCTAATTAATCCACTAATTTAAATTTCATAAGATTCTCCAGAAAAACCATTAAATTAAAAAAGCCAATAATCTTTAAAAAGAAAAATCATATATAACTTTAAATTTGTATAATGTGTATAAATTTAGATACACGCTTGATTTTCTCTCCATACTATACCAGAGAAAGTGTAAGATTTTTTTTTTCTTTTTTTTTTTTTCTGAAAAGGGGGAAAGTATAAGTTAGATTAAAGTACTAAAGGAACAAAATCTAATAATTGAAATGAAAGAAAAGTAAGGAAAAAAGAAAGTGTATTTTAATTTGTTATACGAGAGCTTACACAATAGAGTACAGCAAAGAGTCTAATGTTCCAATCCAATTTCCACTCCAAAGGATCTCTTTCCATTGCAATGGCCACAACAAAACTCTGAACCATACTCATCACTGTTTGCATACACATGAATTCCATTGGGTGAGGGTACCCCTTCAAGAACCGAGCCTGCATCCATATATTTTTTAAACTTTATTTATCATCCTTTCTTACAAACTTTTTATCGAGTCTACATTCTATATCTATTAAACACAAAGTTTAACATTTAAAGAGTACTTATTATATATAAATTAAAAATTTAGAGACTTATTTGTGTTAAAGACCTATTTTAACACACAATCCTTAAAGTTTAGTGACTAAATTGATAATTTAACTTTATGCATTAGTTTAAAGGCTAAATTACAAAAAAAAAAAAAAAAAATTACTTATCTTTTGTTTAGAAAATTATAATATTATCTTTGACTTTTCATAAATAGTTAAAAACTTTTAACCATTAAAGTAGAAAACTATCAGAATTTTGAATGGAAAAAAATTAGGACTAGGAATGGTAGTGTAGTAATGTCGGAGTCTCAATCACTACTACGTGTTAAGTTTTAGCAAAATATTAGAAGAGTGGTTGTCCCACACATCGAAAAGGTTCAAGCACTATAAAATAAGCCTATAACTTTAGTTTCAAATCATCTTAATTTAGAAAATACTTGAAGCTTGAGTATGAAAAAAGATGTAAGTGGTACAAAAGCTTTGAGAAAGTTCACTCGTAATTGCGATCTGGGAGAGTTTGGAGTTTTCCCACGTAAATTTTTGTGTTTCTTTTAATTTTTCAACTATTTCCTACTTATTCCTACCGTAAAAGCCCGACTTTTACGATAAGTCAAGAACTATAATATTGAAAAAATTTAAAAAGGGAGAAGAGAAATTAAAAGGTATAATTTTACCTGAAGAACAAACCAAATGCCCCAGGAAACACTAGTGATGAGAAGGAAGAAACAACCAATCATCCATGTGTTTTGGGATTTAATAGAATGGTGAGATTGAGAATGAAGAAGGTGGAAAAGTTGGTGAGTGAAAAGTGGCTTCAAATAGGGTCCTTTGTAGAAAGCAAGAATGGCTGCACCACTCATGCATACCATTATCCCCAATACCTTTGCAATTCCTGCTGCTTTCTTTACTTTCACCTTCTCCATCCTATTATTACCCGATAACATGAACGTAGTTCAATTAGTTCACGTAAATATATTTATCATCGAACATATTATTAGTAGTTTTAATTTTTCTATTCACGTATTATATAAAAACTCTCAAGAATTTATGTTTGAATATTTTTTTTTATAGAATCATCTTATATCTTAATCTCTCTTTCTTTGACTTCTTAAAATACTAGTCTTACTTTTAAGTGTTACAATCTTAACTTTGAATTTGAAAAATTGTTGCAACAGTTACTCTATTTGATAATTTTTATCGTTTGAAAATTCGTTAAAGCAAAGTATATTTTCATATGCTTTAAATGAAATTATAAAAATATATGAATGGTAAAATAAAAATGAAAAGATTTCGAAGGAAAAAAAAAAACAATATTAATGATAAAAATTTGTGAGTCTTGCAAAAATTATTCAAAAGGTGTGTATTTTTTGTGTAACTAATCAAAAGGTGTGAAAATTCATTAATTGAGTTTACGAAGATTTTTTTACATTATTTTTTTTTGTTATGATTAATGATTGAATTAGCCTAAATTAAATAGAAAATAGAAATTACTACAGTTCAATTGATTAAAATTTGAAGGTGGTGAAATTAAATTTATTTTTTTTCTTTCTTCTGGTTTAAAAAAGGGGTTTCTTTAACTTTCTCGAGTAATAAAAGGTAAAAAAGATAGAAAAAGTAATTTTGAAAATTAAAAACACAATTACTTTAATTATTGTAAAGAACATTATTAAGTTTTTAGTATTAAAAAATGACCTTAGTAAGACTGCGAAGAAGAATGTTGTGACAGGAACGCAATTGAAGGCTGCAGCACCAAGAGTTGCTGACGTGTAATTAATGGCCACTCCATAAGCATCCAATGCAAGAGTGATCCTAATTAAACCCAATTTATAAATGCAAAAATTAATTCTCCACATTTATATATATTCCATTCTGCAGCATTTAATAATTTAAAAGTATAATAAGATTCAGAGAATAAAATAAATTATTTATAGTAAGCAATATTTACTTTTCTTTGTAATTGGTGGGTGATTTGACTAAGTTGTTATATCATACTTTTTGCATCATAAATACATTCCTTTTCAAATCATAGAGATTTCATTAATAATAATAATAATAAACATTGATTTTACACACCCTATCAATGAAATGACAAAAATCTGGCAAAGATGCTTGAAAGACAATGGCCTCTTCTCCCTCCTGAAATATATTTTTAAGAATAAATTTTTGTTAAAAAAAAAAGACGAAATTACATACAATAAAACAACGTATAAAATTATAACAACAGATGTCTTAAGAAGACGTACCCTTTTAAGAGGAGAGTGAGTGGGACTAAGATAACACTGCCAGCAGCTTGACGATAGAAGAGAAAGATGTAAGTGTTCATACCTGCGGCAAAGGCGGCTTTGGACATTAGGCTCATTCCGGCAAATGTAATTTGGATGAAAATTGCAACAATGTAAGGTTTGTTAGAACCCATTTTGTTTTGAAGGTGAAGAATGATAATTTGGTGTTGATTGTTGGCTGCCTTTAAATAGAGCAATCAAAGGCTGCTGAATGGAGAAAAAGGGAGTTGAATTGAATGTACAAATAATTTTTTTAAAAAAACATACACACAAACACAAAGTATTGCACTTTATCTTTATTTACAAATATGAGTTCAGATACATTAATATATAGATCATAATGCGATGTGTGACAGCAATGGTTGGCATTTAAAGTGCTTTATAATTTATTCTACAAAAAGGAATTTTAGAGAGATTTTTAGTTTGCCTTTTCTTTATTTCTTGCTGTATTGTTTAATTTTTATTATATATATATATATATATATATATATATATATGTCAATTAGCTTATTTCCTTTCACTTGTGTGCAATTCTTTTGGTTGGTTTTGTAGCTACCTGTTTTCTTCCCCTTTTACCCACTCTGCATAAGATATTTATGATTATTTTTTTTAAAAAAATTCAACTTTCATTTTGGGATTTAATTTGTTATAATTTTTATTTTGTATGATAGTGGATTATTAGTGGGTTTTTTTTTTATTTTTTTTACATGAACTCTATGAGACTAAACCCTAAAGGGTACACTAATGAACTATTTAATCATAATTAAGGATGGATCATCACTAGGTTATAAAGTGGAATAGGCTGACTTTCTTCCTTTGCCGTGTTCTAATTTATGTGTGTAAATAAGTAATACCAAATATTAACCAATTAATTCACACAAGGACTGCCTAGCTAGCGCAATTGGTTTGGAGATACATACAATTTCAACTAAGAGGTAAGATTTAAAATCTTTCATTTTTTTTTTATATCGAGCCTACAACATTAAGTAGATAGTCATTATGGATTGAACCCATGACCTCTTAGCCTTTTATCAAGATCATGTCTGCTATTTACTACTAAGTCAAACTCATAATGGTTGTCTGAAAATCATTGAAATTCTTAGCCAAACTCTTTTCCTAAAAACATTTTAAAGATTTTTTGGACAATAATTTGGTTTTTGAAAATTATGGTTAGTTTTTTACAATTTCTTTACTATGATTTGAAAATTCTTAACCAAATTTTAAAAATTAAACTAGTTTTGAAAAACTACTTTTTTTAAGTTTTCAAAATCCTTTTGGTTTTTGAAAATACTAAAAAGTAGATAACAAAAAAAAAATGATATATAGATGTATAATTTATAAGTTTAATTTTTAAAAACCTTTTACCAAAAACTTTGGAAACTAATTTATTTTTAGTTTTTGGTTTTTGAAAAATTGTGCTTGTTTTCTCATAATTTTTTATTAATGGTTTTCATATTTTCCATCTTAATATTTGAATTTTAAACCAATTTTTTTTTAAAAAAAAACCACTTTTTTGTTTTTAAATTTAGCTTTGATTTTAACAACGCTCCTAAAATTTAGATAACTATGGATAAAATTTATATTTATAAATTTAATTTTTTAAACTAAAAATAAAAAATCGAAGGAGAGAAAATGTATCTTGATAGACTCCGATTCATTAATACTCTTTTAACAATTAATATAGTATTTTATAATAAATGAGATATCTTCAAAAGAATTAAGGTTGTGTTTCTTCAAAGTTATGATTTGCTAAAATAGTAGACTTTTTAAAATGCATGACTACACTTTAAAAAAATAAATCTATTGTAAATATATATTATATTTGTTCAAATTATAAACTCACTCCATTTTCTTACTTTAAAATATGTATTACATACTATATTTAATTAATATTTATACAAAATTTATAACATAACTAGATTTATTTAATTAAATATTTAGTAGTTAACTACGACTATTTTTATTATTTATAATAAATAGGTTACCAAACACATTAACAACTTAAATCGAAATCCAATTAATTTTTAAATATATTACTGACCATATATTTTAAAATATGGATATTATAAAATATAACACTATGTCTTTTTAATTGAATATCCCTAATTCTAGAATTGATTTTTATCTTCATATTTCACTTTGGCAGTGACTTGTAATTTCAAGTTTTTACGTTATTCTATAGTCTCTCGCTTACAAACAACTAATAACTACAATTATAGTCTATTATGTCATTCTAAGTACAATTTAACTAATTAAATATGAGTGTTTTACTTTACTAGCTATATGATTTAGTCTGATATCTGGGATTTGTTTTCGTTGGTGTCTTTCGACATTTGATGTTTTCTGCAATATCTTTTGGTATTTGTGGCTAGAAATTAGAATGACCGCCTTTTTAACAACATTTAGAAGATTCTAAATCGTTTATGGAATGAGATTATCATTTATGCATCAGTTCGGTCCTCTAAGTTCTTTTCTTTTCTTGATTACTCGATTGCCTTCGGTTATTGCTCTAAATTGGCATGTTTTCTTATACTTTCTTTTGTTGGATGTTTCTCACATACTTACATGATAAAATTATATGGACCCTATGAAATGTAGCTTTAATATAGTGTAATTAATATATTCTTTTTCATAGGATACACATTAACTTTTGTCACTTTGCCTTGTTGTATTTTAGAGTATGATTGGTGCCATATCTTGATGATTTTCAAAGCTAGCTTTACAGAGTTTTTGTTTGGGAAAAGTAAGATACGAGATTTTGTAATAAAGATTGTGATGAGATATTTCCACTGGAACCATTAGGAATCAAAGTTAATGGCATAATGAAAATTATTGTTTTTAATAACGAAGAATAATAACTAGTTTTTACGATATAGTGAAGTCTACCAACATTTAAGTTAGGATGCACATCTAAAACTATATATTGGAGGAGAGCAAATTTAAAAACTTTACATATTTATGTGTAAAATCATTTTATCTTATTTTTAAAAATAGTTCGAATTGGTGTGAATCTTTTGAGTGATTAAGGGTTTTTTTTTTCTAAAAAAATCACATTATATAAATTAAGTTAAAATACCATTTTTGTCCTTATACTTTAAGTTTAATTTCATTTTAATTTATGTATTTTCAATGGCCTAATTTTAGTACTTGTAGTTTCCATTAATCGTAAGTTTGGTCTACATAATTTCATAAATTCTCAAATTTATTCTTTCAAATTAATTCTTCTATCAAAATTAGTTGAAATAATAATAATAATTTTCTATGTGAATATATTTTAGCAGTTTATCAAAGAAATGCCAGTAGGACTACCGTTTTTTTTTTTTTTTTTTTTTTTTTTTTGAAAAAAAGGAAATCACGATAAATTAACTATAAAGGATTAATTTTAAGATTTACTATATTTAAAATATAAGAACAAAAATGTAACAAAACCTAAATATAGGAGTAATTTAACTAATAAATTAATATAACATTGATATATGTAAAAAGTCTTGATTTTTGAACTTTTACTTTTATTTATTTATTTATTCTTTTTTGAAATAAGGTCAACTATTTTAAGTTAAAAGGAGTTTATTGATGGGAAAGCTAACCCACAATTCGTTCGAAACATGTTTTAAAATGGAATTCCAAGTCAATTTTAGCCATCAAAAAAGGCATATCTCAATAAACAGTTATTTCTAGCTTTCCCCTCCGAACTTCAATGAAATATCACCTTCATTATCGCTTTTAATATATATATATATATATATATATATATATTTTAAATCTATCAAACTAAAACTAAATTTTTTTATTTGGTTTATTTAATTAAATTATATATTTCATTATTAAAACACAATATTCTTATTATTTAGGTAGAAATTCAATTCAATGGTTAATAAAGACGCCACTTTTTTTCTCCAAGTTAAAATTTCAAATTCTCGCTCTCACAATCATTAACCTAAAAAAAGTTTAAGTTCTTGACATTTACTGCTTGTTTAATCAAATTAATTAGATGTAATTGAATTGATAATGTATGAGGACCTTTATTAGTTGGGTCCAATTATTAAAGCTTAATTGTTTTAAAGTTCACTTAAAGGATTCAAATCTTCTTATCTTATAAATTTTTATAGTATGAGTCATGTAATAATAAAAATACTTTAATTAGGTTGAATTTATGAGAGAGAGAGGATGATGGAGATTCTGATCTACTAAACTAAACTAAATAATCAAAAGTTAAAAAAGTTTATTTAATCAAACATTTGTTGACTAGAGATTGTATTGAGCAAATGCAAAGAGAGAATATAAATTAAAATTAAAACAAATTCAAAGTAGTTGGGCTAATAATACAATGAAGGGGAAGGGGGGCTCCCCCATACATTGGTATATACCTCATTTGTTGTCTTTTCCTTTTCAAATGATTCCTATACCTTTCCTCCTTTCCTATTTTTCTTTCATTTTTTTTAATGTTCAAATCCTATTTTGATACTTAACTTTCATCTTTATTTCATTTTCTATCCCTAACCCTTGTATAGATATTGTATTTTAGTCCTTAAATTAATTTTGATTAGTTGATTTTTACGGTGCTAAAAATAGAAGACTAAAGGACTCCGAGCCTGTTTAGATTGACTAGAGACATTTTTTTTATATAAAAAAAGTAATTTTTATTTATACATTTTTAACAAAAACTATTTAAAATAAACTTTGGAAGTGTTTCAAAAGCTATTTTGAGTGGTTGCCAGACAATTCATTTTTTTTCTTTCAAAATGACTTATTTTCAAAATTAAACACTTGAAAGGTTAAACCAAAAACACTTTTTTATTTGTTTCATTAATATTTTATGGCCTTAAATATTATTTTCATGTTAATATTAAAAAAACAAAAAAAAGAAATTAGGCCAATACATTTATGAAAAGGAATACTAGCTAAGTTTAATTACAATGTTCAAAGCATTGGAAAAAAAAAAAAAAGATACTGGCAAATATATAGCAATTAGGCTCAAAGTATTAGTAGATATATAGAACAATACAAAAGAATTTGTAGATATAACAAAATTTAGATTCAACTCTCGGAGTCTATCAACAATAAGTTTTGTTATATTTATAATTCTTTAAGAATGTTGTTCTACACTTAATTATTAATTTCAAAAATACTACCCATTACTATTAAAAAAAGAAGAAGGGAGAAATGAATGAAATGGGTTGCATCATGACTTTACAAGTCAATTCAATGTATAGCTTTCACTAATGGGATTGATCTGATGATGTTCCAAACTTATCCTCTTGTGTTTTCTTTGTAGTTGCTCAGATAGATTCAAAGCAAGAGCTAGTGAGTGTGTGGAATGTTAAGATCAAAAGGGGTTTCTGCTTCCCACTTGGCTTCATTATATTGTGCTTGAAATTGCCCTATACCTTTTGTCTGTTGAAAATGGAATTCATTGTTGGGGGATTGTATCCAATTCAAATAGAGATCGAACACACATTATTTGTCCAAAACCAACAACAAAACTTCACATAAACATTTTTTTTTATATTTGTGAGTGTTCGGATCGCTTACGCACACTTCAACTAATCTCAGGGGACTATCCACCTAACCCTACATTATTTTGTTGTCAAGGAAATCCGTAGAATATTAAACCTTAGGTGGCTACCATGGATTGAATCCATTACCCCTTAGCCTTTTAGCCTTTTTTTTATGTTCCCACTACCACTAGGTCAATCCATGATTGTTCACGTAGAAAAAATTGAATGCCCTCCATAATTGTTTGTCTTCCCACACTCCCTCCTCTCTATAGAGAGGCTAAAGTTTTGCCTTTTTTTTGTCCTTTTTACTATTCTTTTATTCTTTTAAGATTGTGATTACACAATACTTCAAAATGTTCATCACTTATATGATGAGGGTATCTAATACATTGGAATATAAAGATGAGTGTTCTGTATATATATAATCATTTCTAATGTTCGTTTTAATTTAATACTGTTATTGAAAATGACTTTATAATAATTAAACCTATGAGATTTGACAAGTTTTGCATCAATAGCCATATGTCCACTTTGATGCTTGAAGGCAATGGAAAGCGTACTTGTTAATTTAATTTAACAATAAAGTCTCACATGGCTAAAAAAAAAGCGGAGGGCGGAATCATGAATTATAAGTGAGGATCAACAACTTCTTATTTATTCATATAGATCGTGAGGTCCTTGATTTTTTTCAATGTGAGATCCTCAAGATGGTGTTTCTTTTAGGTTCACTATTTTTGATCGAATCCAATTTTTTTTATTGGACCGAATACTATTTACAAGTCTCGAAAAAAGTAGTTAAACTCTATTGGTTTGTTGAGAATGAAATCGTAAAGACTCACATCGACTGAAAAATGGAAAGATTATTTAAGTATATGAGGAGATGTTGGCCTTTTAGGTGCAAACAGAAGTGAACCATAGGGAGCTTATTAAGAAAAAAATAGATAATATCATATAGTAAAAATTATAGATAGGTCTAAATATAACTCCTGTCTTTCATTATGAAGAATCTTTCCGCACACCATAAAGGTTGTTTGAAATAACTTTCTAAATTTAATATATATATATATATATATATATATATATATATATATATTTATTGGGTTATAACAATAGGGCAAAAATTTTAGAGAGAACATTAGGAATGAAGCACAAAATTTTTAGATATGAAGAAAACAAATTAGAGAGGAATTGACAAAAAAAAAAATTTAGAGGGACAAGTATTTTAGAGATGAAATTTTAAAGTAAAAAGTGTGAGGCAAAAAAATAATGGAGAGAGAGAAAATTTTATTCAGATTACAATAATTTTGTCGAGAGAATAAGGCTAGAGAGAGTGGAAAAAAAAAGAAGAAGAGATAAATAATAAAAATTAAAAGAAGAGACAAAAAAGATAGAGAAAAAGAAGATCAATTTTTCCTATATTGAGTGAAATAAAATTTAGAGGGACAAGTATTTTTAGAGAGAAAATTTTTAAAGTAAAGTATTTTCTAGTTCATGTTTTAGGAAAGAAAAAATGAAAAAAAAAAAAAAAAACCTCATATAAAAAGGGGGATTTTTTAAAATAAAAAATAAAGGAAATTATTTACACAAAATAGCAAAATTTTTAGATAGTTATGATAGATGTTGATAGAATCTATCCGCATTTATCAGTGATAGAAATGATAGAAGTCTATCGCTGATAGATACTGATAGAAGTCTATCAATGTCTATCAGTATTTATTTTTTTGCTATTTTCTGTAAATAGTTTGACATTTTTTCTATTTGTGAAAATTTCTCTGTAAAAAACTATAACAAACATTTGTTTTCTTCTTCAAATTTAACAACATATTTACATAGGAGTGAAAATTTGAACCTCAATTTTTTTTTTTTTTTTAATTATGAAAGATATATATAAATTTTTAGTAATTGAATTATGTTTACGTCAGAATTCATATACATTTTTTATATATAAAAAAACTAAAATTAAGTCAAGCACTTAAGAAATATGTTGAAATCAAATGCGTCATTCACCAAATTACATATATTACTTAAAGATGATTAAAGCTAAAGAGGAACTTTCACTGTCCAAAAAAATAACAAGTTATATATATATTAATACCACCATGTGTTTAAGTACTTGATTTTAATATTTATATGCATGCACAACATCATTGTCTAAAACATGAACAACTTTTTCTTTCCCAAAAAAAAAAAACATGAACAACTTTGACCAAACAACTTTAATTTATTTTCTTGTGTCACTAACTAAAGCAAAGTTGGTATGGATTAATTAGCAACCTCGTAGAATATGACCTTCCCCATGTTCTTTTGCTGTCTTCCCCATGTTTTATGAATGTCTCTTACAAAATTATATTAAATTTACTTAGATATATTTACATTAAACTTACTTAAAAATATAAACCTTAAATTATTATTTGATGAATTAGTGATGTTTAATTTTCATGGACTACAAAACCACTTATTTAGACTAACAGATGTAAATCCATTAATTGTTTTCGAACACTTTTATGTTGTATAAATGTATTGTGGATGTTTTTCTGTGTCTATTATAATAATCTTGTAAGAATGGAAGAAGTATTAAAAATTTAATGATCAAAAAGTTTAAATCTTATTTTGTTTTAGTCCTTTTAGATGATTGAAAATGATAATTTATTGTATCTTACATATTGTAGAATGAATTTCATATAAAATGTCGGGAGTTTATTTATTCATTTTTTTCTCTTATTCACTCTATACCGCATGGCCGAATCAATTAATTCTCATAATAATTCAATAATGTATTGTGTATAAAGGTCTCAAAAAAATCATAATAAAATAAATATATAAATGTGAGGTTACTATAAATAGAAAAAATATCAAACTATTTATAAATATAAAAAAAAATTTACTCATTATCAGTCTATATTTATAAATAATTTTGTTCATTCTTCTATATTTAAAAATAGTCCTAAATAAATATATAAATGATGTTAATTAACTCGATTCAATATTGAAAGTATCTACAAATTTAACGTGAATTAGGTGTGCCTTCTAATTTACACACTTTTTAAGAAATATATTTTAAATTAAAGCACTTTTTTTTTTTAAGATCAATCAATCATCTTAGAATTAATTTTTTATCATAATCAAAACTTTAAAAGTTTTTTCTTAAAAGAAAAAAATAATTGATTATTTCAAAAGTACTAATTTTTGTTTTTATCTAACATAAACTTTTTTTTTTTTTTTTATACCTGTGAGTGTTTGGACCAGCTTACGTGTAGGCAAACTGTCAATTTACCCCTAAGATCATATCCACTACCACTAGGCCAATCCAGGATGGTTTTATCAACATAAACCCTAAATACAAAATTTAAGTTAACCTTCCAAAATCACTTAAAAATTAAAGCTAATCTAAACACACACTTAACTTAGCACAAATCTATATCACCTTCATGAAATTTAATTTGTTAAAAACAATATTCATAGAGTACATTTTTTAAACAAAAATAGTGGAAATGACTTAGTTTTTTTTTTTTTTTTTTTCATTTTCTTTTCTCTGTGCTAAAGGGAGTTTATAATAGGGGCAATAATTTGCAACTTTACACACATATCCTTGCTTTTGCTTAATCTGTGCTTAACCTGATGATCAAAGCAGCAACCCATTTAGGAGACACATTATTCATAATAACAATGCATGTTTTATACAATCTCAATTCAAATGAATTTTGTTCTTGATATTAGTATTAATTATAAAAAAATTTAAAAATATTCCTATGTTTTATAAAATTACACTACTGTTCGTGATCATAGACGTTTAGAATTAAAACACGAAAAATACTCTTATTTGGATTGTCACACCGTTTTAGATTCCAATATTCAAATAAAATTTTAGACAACATCGATATCAACAATAATTTTGAAACATTTATGAAATTAGATCAAAGATAATATTACAAGAATAAAGCTAGTTCAAAAAAAAAAAAAAAAATCTCCAACCACAACCATCAATGCCATCCCAACAAACTTCCCATAAACCCAAAAAGATTATTTGATTCAGATTGAGATTGAGATTGAGATTGGTTCCTATCAAATTGAGGAATATATAAGACATGATCTATCCCATCAAACTACTTATTGATTCCATAACTCCAACTTTTAATTAGCTTCACATTAGGGAGAGAATTTGGTTCATCTTTTAAAGCCTAAGCTATTTTTCCTTAAACTACTCAAATGATATGCTTTCAGTCATGTATTTGTTAGGCATGTTTTTAAAAAGTGCTTTTAATAATAATTTCATTTTATTGTCCTATATTCTAAAGTGATTATATATATTCTGCATTTCTACTCAGGGTACAAGTTTAATTTTCATTTCTTACCAACAATTGGAAAATTTTGAGTTGACCACTTTAAAGTCACTAGTTAAATAATTATTTCTTAAGATTTCTTCTAAAAAGTTTTTAAATCGACTAGAATTCTTAATAACTTTTTTTGTTATTTTTTTTTACCAAATATGTAGGTAAAAAACACTTCTAGTCATAAAAACTATTAAAAAAGTAAATAAAACCACACTCGAAAATATAAATCATACTCAAGTTTGCTCTCTCTAAAAATCAAGTTGCACTTTTATATATATATATATATTGCTCACATTAATTGAGTCCAAAAAATGTGAAGGGAAGGCATAGTAAAAAGGGAAATTGCACTTTTATATATATATATAAAAGGGAAGGCATACTCAAGTTTGCTCTCTCTAAAAATCAAGTTGCACTTTTATATATATATATATATATATATTGCTCACATTAATTGAGTCCAAAAAATGTGAAGGGAAGGCATAGTAAAAAGGGAAATTTTTCTAAATAGAAAAAATATCAAATTATTTATAGAAAATAGTAAAAAAAATACTAAAAATTTTGCTATTTTGTGTAAATAATATCTCTTATTTTTCTATTTTTAAAAATTTATCTACTAAAAAGGCAAGTGGGTGTAGGAAAATAAATTTTTGTAATTGGCAACTGGCTAGTTGTATTTTATTTATTTATTTATTTTTTTAAAGAATAGCTAGAGCACAATTATGAACATATATACTTTGCTTAATGGGTTGCAACAAGTAGACCAATAATTAATAGATGTTGTTATTAGCCACTTGTAATATTGATCACATCAAACTCTATGTGTATATATAGTTTCTACAAAACCATGACAACTAATATATATTAAATAAAATTATTAACAGTAATCTTTCAAACTTTAACATACATGCATTATTGTCATCGTAAATTAATAATTGACATTCAAGTTAAGCCATATATATACACATAAATATAAATACAGTAATTATGACTTTCTAATTAAAAAATTACAAGTTTTCATAATGTTGCTATTGCACTTGATATATAATTCAGTTGCAAAACATTTTTTTCCCTTAATTTATTGTAACAATATTCAATCAAATTATGTTATATCATATAATAATGAATGAAATCTTGTAAGAAATTAGATTTATTTTTTAAAAAAAAATCTTAATGAATTTAATTTAGCAAAAGTTAAAGGGAGAGAAAGCTGATTAATCAATCCAAAACCAATCTCATATGTGTAAAGGGGAAAAAGAAACTCTCAACTAATTATCAATTGTTCAGATTTAAATTATTCTCAAAGATTTGAAGAAAAAAAAAGTAGCCAAAATCACAAAAAGATTGCAGTACACAGATCTCACAACCCCAAGTTTATATATTTGATAAATATTTAAAAGTTTATAAATAATTCAGATAATGTTTTTTAAAAAAGAATTATAGAGTAGCTGGCAGCTATTTTGATCTTTTTTTTAAGAGAAAAACATGAAAAGAGAACAAAATCAAGAAACAAAAGAACATCCATTACGATAGATTTTTATTATATAAAACAATACAATTTACAACTTTATTTTTTTAAAAGAAAAATATTAAATTAAAACATAATTTATATTTTCTATGTATCATGACGAAATTCATGTCATTGTATAACTAGACAATTCTCAATTTAATATGCAAGTCAAAAAACTATTTCTTTTACCAAACATTCTACTCTACGAAAGATTAAGACTAAACATATTTTTTTAAAACAGAAAAGATAACTTTTAAAAAATGTTAGAAGGTTGAAAATGAACTGAATGAATACTTTAAGAACTAAAAAAATATAATTTAAGAAAAGAAATTTAAAAACAAAGAAAAGTAAGCCCACTTGAAACAGGAGCCACACAACCTAAAGAAAAAGGCAATTTAAATTAAGAAAGCAAAACAGCCCATTATTATCAGTACCGTACTTCTTTGGTTAGAAAAAGGAAATTAAAAAAAAATGAGATGGATGATTTTGACTTTTTAACATGTTTAAGAGAACACGTCATTTCTTTCGGAAAATACTTTGGTACATCTTAGGTTATATTTATTTGTGTGCATCTGGTATAATTATTGTCTAATCATAAATAGTACGTCGTTTAAGGCCCAAGACCCAAAACCCACATATGGGCCCAAACCCCAAGAAAAATTGGGGTTGACTAGGCGTCTGCAAGCCTTAAAAGGGAAAAGTCAAACCCTTGAGTTTCAGGTCGACTAAAGAAAAAATAACCTAGCTGTGCTTGTCCGTAGCATCTTGCAACCTCAAGGGCCATACCCATTCTGACACTATCGGTGTTACACGTTAAACCCAAGTAGGTGTCAAAAGAAGGACCTTAAAGTAGTCCCAATCTAAGGAGAAACTCTAACTCTCTTTGTACTAAACTTAGGCATCTGTATATACTCGGTTCAACACCATACAAGTATATTCAAACAAGTCAACTTTATCGATGAGACCAAATCAAATGAGAGTCTCGGAAGAGTACTCAAGATCCACGTGAGTTCCCACGCCAAACACCCTTTAAACACCATAGGTTCGCTCGAGATCTTTGTCATCCTCAAGTTATTTTGGTAATGTCTAACTTTTTCCAATTTTGGCGTGGCCATTATTGCATGTTAATATATGAAATTTATAATAGGCAAAAATTGGGTAAAAGTTAATTAAGATTGGCACTATAAGTAATGTTGAATTTTGTAAGGGGAGGATGAAAGGAGTGGTGAGGAATTAAAGTTAAGGGCAGTCTTCTAGAAGAGATGAGATAGTACTAGACATATATACAATATTTCCAAAGAATATTTATATGCAGAGAGCTCTCTCTTCATTGGTTCCTCTCAAGGGTAAAATGTGGAGGCTGATTGGAACTCTAATCATGGAGAGGAAGCCTAATTGGAAATTAAAAGGGTGTGGCCCAAGAAATATGAGTCATAAATATATGTTTGTAAAGTGTAATATAGATAGTTGGAGGTTTTTTTTAATGGTGTTTTTTTCTTTGACTTGATCATAAAGACTCCAATGTTAAGTGTGTTTGACTTGAAACAGTCATATATTATGTTATGAAATCAACAAAGAGAGATAACCAAAAAGTGTCAACGGTAAATAATCGACACAGAGAGTTATGTGGTTCACTAACAAGTGTTAGTTACATCCAGGGGCATAGGGAGAACAATTTCAATATTAGAGAGAATAGTCAAATTACTGAGCAAGTGCGCCTTTAGGATTAAGAGTTTATATAGCGCACTTCTCTAAACCCTAGGGTAAAAAATGTAAATAATACCTTCGTATTTGGTCGTTTGATGTCCCAAATAATAGATTTAAGGCATTTCAATATGTTGAGTGACTATGTGAGTGAGGATAAGATATACTTAGAAAAATTGTTGTTAATGTGAAATCCTCAAACAAATGAACAAAAAGCAAGGTGAGTCTCGAAGATATATAAGTATGTACATAATTGTGGATGAATATTCTCATATGCTAAACATGTGATTCTTAGTAAAGTTTATCAAGGATGCAACAAGGGATTGGTCGACATCGATTATCTCACAAATATATGTAAATTGTGATTGAGCTCTATCAAATAAGCAATGTGTGCTATCTCTAATATAATAGGAGTCAGTTCTAGATAAGAGATTACAGATAGATGCCTATTTAAAAAAAATACTCGGTGAGTCTTTGTTCAGAAAAAAAAAATAACAAATACAACTACAATCCAGCATTAATTAGGAAAAGAGAGAGTATATAAGCAGAAGAAAATATAATCATCTCCATTATTGAATAAAACCAAAAGCAAAATTAAAATGTAGGGGCCATAAAGTAAATACCATAATAAAAATATGAAAAGACAATGTTATCCTTAATCATACTTTTGCTAACTTCCCTTAAGTCAAGGTTGGTAGGATTATTCCTATTGAGTTAATATATACAATGTCACGAAACTTAAGGAGATTGGCTAAAACTTGGCAGCCTACAGCATTCAGGGGGCAGAGGGATCCTTACAAATAATTTTTCAGAATAAAGTTGAGAATTTATATATCGCACTTCTCTAAACTCTAGAATTGAAAACATAAATAACGTAAAAATGACAAATATGTAAATAACTTAAGTTTTAGAAGCATTGATCGAGCAGCGAGACTCTTATACTTAGTCGTTTAAAGTGTTAGATAACAAATTTAAGACATTTCAACAGTATCATATCTT
Source organism: Lagenaria siceraria (assembly GCA_002890555.2). Taxonomy (NCBI): domain Eukaryota; kingdom Viridiplantae; phylum Streptophyta; class Magnoliopsida; order Cucurbitales; family Cucurbitaceae; genus Lagenaria; species Lagenaria siceraria. The sequence continues at coordinate 8,784,352 of CM016485.1, read as the reverse complement.
TTATTAAATGATCATGACTTTACCTTTTTACTTTGCGTGGTGATCTCAAAAACAAAAAATAAAAAAAAAAAATATGACAAGAGCTCAAAATTAGTTAATTTGATGTATATGATCCCATAAACTACGTAAAGGCCCCATGAACATAATAGCATGAAGTTTTTAAATTGTATGAGCTATATATTTGAAAAGTAATTTGGCCACTAAATAAAAATACATTTAAATCAAATAATAATCAATGAAATTTTCATAAAATGTGAACATGAACATACTTTATCTAGAGCTTAGAGCGTAGAAGTTAAATCATCCATTTGTATCTGTTGAATTAAAGAAGAAAAAATCTTCATAAAATGTGTAGATTTTTTTTTCTCTTGAAACTTCACTCTCTTTTACTTGAATAATAAGTAGTTTTATATGGGCTTTGGACAGTAACATGGGCCGACCATTTGGACGTGGCGGCCTACTTTGATGGAAGTATATTGGACCACAAAGTTTCTGATTTGGAAAAAAATTTCAAACAAGATTTTTTTTTTTTTTTTCCGAAAAATTTGTGTGAAATGAATTCAACTTTATTTTTTATTCATAAGTTTTCATCACTTTTTCCCTATCTTTATCTTACTAAAATACCCTTTTACCATTAGTTATTATCATTTTTTACAATTAGTTTGGAAGTATTGAATGTTTTCATTTTAAATTTAGCAAGTTTGGGAAGCACCATACAAGGGTGAAGGTTTTTTTTTATTTAAATTTTCTGTTGGAAAATTTCAAACACATTATCTCCTTCTCAAACTTTACTTTTTGGTGGGAAAATCACAATCATGAATTTTTTTGTTAAAATTTTTTATTTTATTGTTTTTAAAATAAATAGAAACAATAAAATACAAAATTTCAGCACACGTGGTTTTTTTTTTCTTTTTTTAAAAAAATTGGTATAATTTTTTTTAAGATTTATTATTATTACCCATTATTTTCTTTTTAGATTTTGTTCTTAAACCACCAATCGCATACATGGATTTTTTCCCTTAAATTTTGGCAGCATTAATTGCATACATGAAAGTTATTTGATGGAAAAGTTTTTTTTTTCCTTTTCAGTATTTTTAGTATTACTTTTTAAATAGTAAATATTACAATATTGAAATGTTATTATAGTAATTTACATAGACATATTTAAAAAAAAAAAAAAAAAAAAAATCAATGCTATACTGACCATATTTGTTATTGGTGTACTCTCCATCAGAATTGGCCAACATTTATGTAAATTTCCACCAATCTCTACTAGAATTGATGGTATTGCATCAATTATTCACCATATGTGCAATCCCAGTTAGAATTGCATCAATATTCTAGCCAAGATGGACCAAAATTGTATAAATGTTTTCTAAATATATAATTAGATTATCTTAAATTTATATACGTTAATAGATTAGAGATAGCAGTCTAATGTATGTGTTGGGAATGACGTACAAATTTTTAAGATTTAATATGTAATCTCTTACGTAAAAAAGAATCTAATTATCCCAATAGAAAAAATTACAAGTTGGGAAGTGTGTATATATATTAAAGTTTTGTCGTTCAATCGAGCTTGGGGTTCAAATTCGGGTGACCACGCTTGTGAGTTAAATAAAATATCTTTTATTTCTTCACTCTCCAATTTTCATTAATTTTTTATATATTATTCTAGCTCGATTTTGGAGATTTAAATTCTAATAATTTTCAAACACGGATTTCTCTAGATTTGAAACAGTTTTTTGCTCTTCAAAGAAACCATGGCAATATTTCACAACTTTGCACACTCGAAAAAAGTATCTATCTTTTTTTTTTTTTTGTTCGTTTGTTATTTTGAGCAAATAATATTTGATTATAACCTCTCTTTAAAGAGCGCATGTTGAAGATGGGTATTGTGTTAACTTTGGAGAGTAACCAGCATAGACAATTTACACCGAAATCATGTCGAACTTGCTTTCAATTTTATTTGTCAAGTGTGGACAATACATGTATTTCATCAATTTTTTTACAATATGAAGGAGATCGAACCTATGATTTCGAAGTTGATAGTACATTTTTTATGCATTTCATCATATTACAGAAACTGATAATGGCACATTGTTGCACATCGTAACCAAAATACAATTTAAAAAAGGGGAACCAAAACCTAATTAATAGCATGAAAAGCTAATGAGCACCAAGAAATGTTATTTTAGACTAATGTGGAGTTGACTTCAGTACGATTTGTCGACTCTTCCGTCTCTTTTTGTTGTGGAGGTGGTTGGTCTTGGTTAGTTGGAGTAACGACAAGCTCTTTGTTTTTTCCCCATAAAACACTGTAAAGACTTGTTACCAACAAGCATGCACCTATAATACTGTCAATCCAATAACACAATGCATTACAATCAAAAAAAAAAAAAATCTAAAATTTTTTATTTTACGTCTAATAAACCGTTAAACTCGTTCAAAAATAAAAATAAATATATATGAACCTATTAACTCAAAATAAGGTTATGTAATATAAATATAGATTAATACCTTCCCAAGTAAATTCCTTCGGCCAAGAATAACTGAGAACCGATTATTGTTGCAACCAAGTTCAAAGGCATCATCATGGCTTGGAAAACTGGACCCTTCTCTTTGATTACCCAACATTGGGCATTATTTGCAATTCCAATTACCAAAACGCCCTGCGCCACGTCACAACCTAATTAATCCACTATTTATCTATTTATATAAATTTCTTTTTTCGTTCTACTAAAAAAAGATTGCATTTTGGTATTTTCATTGTAGATTAATTAAACTACTATTGTTACAAATTTTAAGTTTTTTTGTCATTTTGTGCTAGAAAAAAATTGAAAAACTAAAAAAAAAAAAAGATAAATTGCTTAAACGATCAAAATCTTTTGTCGCTTTGGGCCGCAGTTTTGGTTTTCGGTTGAGGTCAAGTTTGAAAAGAAAAAACCATAAAAACCGACCTAATTAAATTATATATATAATAATTCGAAGCATAGTTCAAATAACTTAGATGGCATAGCTGGCGCTAGATTCAAGTAATAACCTTTTGGATATGGGTTCGAATCATCGGAATGTAAAATTTTATTTTAGATTTTAGATAAGCTTGAGGGAATTATTCAAGAGAGGAGATTAAGCATAGTAATATAATTGAAATAAAGAGTAATATTTTTTATTATAGAGTGAGAGGGCTTACACAATAGAGTACAGCATAGAGTCGAACGTTCCAACCCAATTTCCACTCTAAAGGATCTCTTTCCATAATAATAGCTACGACAAAGCACTGAGCCACACTCATCACAGTTTGTGCACACATGAATTCTACTGGGTGAGGATATCCTTTCAAGAACCGAGCCTGCACCCACCCATATTTTTAATTTATATTAAATTTTGAAACATTTATGAAAGATATAAAATTTTGAAACACTTATGAAAGGTCAAAGATAATATTGTAAGTCAGTAAAGAACTGACCTGGAGGACAAACCAAATGCCCCAACCGATGGTAGCGACGAGGAGGAAGAAACAACCCAACATCCATGACTTTTGGGAAGTAGAAGAAACATCGGTTTGAGATTTCTCAATGTGAAAAAGTGGGTCAGAGATAAGTGGCTTTAAATATGGGCCTTTGTAAAAAGCAAGAATTGCTGCTCCTCCCATACATATCATCATCCCAGCCACCTTTGCAATCCCTGCTGCTTTCTTTATGTTCACCTTCTCCATTCTAGTATCAAAAACCCGAGCATAGTTCAATTAGTTAATATAAATACATTTTCAACTAAAATATTGTTGAGGTCTCTCGTTTCTTTTAAACTACTATTGTTGAGGTCTCTCGTTCCAACAATCTCTCGTTTCTTTTACCTATTGTTGAACTAAAAATTAATGTTAATAATTAAGGTATTGCTTTTGGTATTTTGGTAAGGGTAATGATTAAGTATAACAAGAAAATTTTCTATACTGCGATAGTATGAACAATTTTTCATACTATCTCTACTCATTGTGTATAACGTCAACGCACTTTTAAAAATAAGATAGAATATATACTGATATTAATGTAGGGTCTACAAATATTTTATTTATTATATATATTCATTCAAGAGTTATGGCTCATTATGATAACGGTATTGCTCAATGGGAATTGGGATGTTGTCTTTTAGAACTACGGGTGGGAACTGTGGAAAATTAATGATGCTTTTGGGAGGACGGATTGTTGTATTTTGTTGAATTAATTTTGATTTCGACAGTTGGTTTTTCATTTTTATTTATTTCATGTATTTTGTGACTTAGATTTCAAAAAAAAATCTAAAGCTAGTTATCTTTATCTTAATGTGCATTTTTTAGATTTAACTATTTATGTAATAATCGATTCTATTAATATTTATTCTATAATTCTTTTTTAATTCCGATGAGCTCTACTAATAAACAACTCTCGAGTCTAAACAATTTTAGTGGTTAATATTTGAAAAATTACCTTAGTAAAACCGCGAAGATGAATGTTGAAACAGGAAGGCAATTGAAGGCTGCTGCACCAAGAGTTGCTGACGTGTAATCAACTGCCGCTCCATAAGCATTCATTGCAAGAGTGATCCTAAACCCAATTTATGCAAATTAATTAATATAATGAAATTATTCATTTTTATATGTTCATCCTATCACATGAAAGTATAATAAAATTCACTGGATAAGCAATATTATTTTTTTAATAGGTGAGTCATTTGACTAAGGTTGGGTACATTATTATACTTTTTGCAACATAGATTAGATTTCTCTAATAATAATAATAGACATTAAAAAATACACACCCTATCAATGAAATGAGAAAAACATGACAGAGTTGCTTGAAAGATAATGGCCTCTTCTCCTTCCTGAAATATAGTATAAAAATATAACAAATAAGTTCGTATCAATTAAGTTATACTCGTATAGACTAATTAAAAGAACATTGTGGAAAGAAATGAGACGTACCCTTTTAAGAGGAAAGTGAGTGGGACTAAGATGACACTGCCAGCAGCTTGGCGATAGAAGAGGAAGATATAAGTGTTCATACCGGTGGCGAAGGCAGCCTTCGACATTAGACTCATTCCAGCGAAGGTAATTTGAATGAAAATTGCAACAATGTAAGGCTTTTTCGAACCCATTTTTGAAGAATATCTGAAGAATGATAATTTAATCTACACTTTTGGCTGTGCCTTTATATAAGAGCAAGAGGCTGCTGATAGGAGAATAAGGGAGCTGAATGAATACAAATAAATTTTTAAAAAAATAAAAAATAATAATAATAATAAACATACATTCAATAACACAAAGTATTGGACTATATTCTTTTTATTTACAAATGAGTCGTTCAGATACAATATATTTGGATAATAATGCGATTGGTGACAGCAATGGCTGGAATTTAAAGAACTTTATAATTTATTCTACAAAAAGGATTTGGTGCTGATTTTTATTTGCCTTTTTTTTTCTTCCTATATTGTTTAGTTTATATAAACCACTTATAGCTTCTTTCCCTTTCACCTGTGACATATTCTGCCTAAAATAAGGTGAAAAATGTTGACTTCTAATTCCTTTCCCATGTTCTAATTAATGTGTAATAATAAGTATTAAAACATCTTCTCTTTCCAAATTTCAACTAATTAATTAATTCACTTAGGTACTGTTATATATATATATATATATATATATATATATATATAGCTGGAATCTTTTAAATACTCGAAATTATAGATGTTCGGAATTATAGATATTCGACATCCTTAAATAATTATATTTATTTTGTAAGATTTTTTTTTTTTAAATGTCTAAAAATACTTGGATCATTGTGTTTGTTTTGTAGTAATATTTTTTTTTAAAAAAAATATGAGAATCTTAAGTTTACTTCCATGAATATTCTTATGACTATCCATTAATTTATAATAATTTAATATAATTTAAATTTATATAACATATTTGTTTTTATTAATTTGAATTTATTTTTAAATTAATATAATTTTATTATTTTATTTGTTAGTTTTTTCAACGAAATAATATATATTAATTTTAGATTTTTTATAAAATAAATATTAATTTGAATTTAAATTTGAATATCTTTCTTAAAAAAAATAAAAACAACTACAATATAACCAAAGAGAATGAAATACATAGTTTATTTTAATTATAAAATGAAAATAAAGAATATATATATGGAAAGAAAGGGTTAAAAAAGTAAAAAATGGTGTCCTTCATGTTTCAAGAGGGCATCCAAGAATCTTTAGATGCTCAAGCATCTTATATTACCGCAAAACAAATGTAATAATCTAAATGTCCACTTCATGAGAATCTTAAATTCCCACAAAACAATCCTTTAAGGATTGCCTACTTCATCTTTCTTAAGCAAAATATTGAAATTTTTAGACAAATTTTAAAAAGAAATTTTTTTTTTTTAACTCCGTGTAATAATCAATTGATATTTGAAAGTTAAGTTTATTTTTTTATAATTTCTTTACCACAGTTTTCATTTTGAATTCTTAGCTAAATTTTAAAAACAAAAGTAAGTTTTAAAAACTATATATATATATATATATATATATATATATATTTTACTTTTCAAAACTTGACTTGGTTTTTTAAAACACGTTTCTTGTTAAAGTGTTGATCTAATTTTAAATTTATCTTCACCCATCCACTTAAATTTTTGAGTCAATCAATGATTTAATATCAAATATCAAAAATCAAAAAAACTATTAATAGCTTGAATTTGAAAACATCTTTCAAAATAGTTTCTTCGTTAGAAACTCATAAGAAACTCGGAAATTTCTTTATGAAAAATCAGATAGAAAGATAAAGATAGCAATTTTGGTTCAACTTTAGAACTTTGTCTAACCTTACCCCTCCTTTGTAAACTACCTTAGCTTAGGTTAAAAAAAGAACTAATTTCACGAAAGAAAGAAAAAAAAGTTAAAAAGTTGATATTTGCTCACCAAAAATAAAATAATAATAATAATAATAATAATAATAATAATAATAATAACAATAATAATAATAATAATAATTGAAATATTCGTGAAAACAAACAATTCTTCAAAAGGACACACGTCACAAAACTAAAGTATAGAAGTAATAGTTCAAGCAATTTATTTTTTTACTCATTTTATTTGTCTCTTTCATTGGCAATTTTCTATATATTTGCTTACGTCTACATTTTCTTCATCGGAAAAATATAACTTTATAAGACGACTCCGATCCATATTATATATAATATTTTCACAATTAGTAGTATTTTATAATAAATGAGAATTCGTCAAAAGAAGTTTGTGTTGCTTCAAAATATGATTGGCCAAAGAGTACACCTTTTAAATGATCCATGATTACATTACACACTAAAAGAAAAAAAGAAAAAAAAAAGACTTTTGTAAATATATAATTCATATTATAAACTCACACCATTTTTTACATAAAAATATGTCTATAACATACTATATAATATTGAAATATAATAATTTATACAAAATTTATAACATAAAACAACTCCATAAATTCATTAATTATAACTGGATTATTCAACCAAATATTTAGTCAGTAACTACAACTACTTATATGTTATCAAACACGTACGTTATGAACAACTTCTAAATGTGCTACCAACTACATATTAATTAAAAACATTGATATCATGAAATACAATACTGACCTTTTTTTTTTAATTGAATCTCTTGTTTTGGAATCTTTGTTTTCAGCCTCTATTCTCACTAACTTCGGCAATGACCTGTAAATTTCAAGTTTATGCATTATTCTATGGTCTCCTATTTACAAACGACAAATAACCAAAATCATCATCCACTATGTCAGTTTGAGTATAGTTTAAAACTATAAAATATAATTTGTATGATTTGTTTTTTCTTCTATCGGCACTTGATTTTTTTCTACTATAATATATCTTTTGGCATTTGTGGATGGAATGACCGCCTTTTTTTACAACATTTCAAATATCCAAAGCCGACTATGAAAGGATATTATCCTTTTTGTATTAACTTGGTCGTTCTTTAATTAAGTTTTGTTTTTTTTTTTTTTTTATCCTCTCTTGTAATGCTCTAAATTTGATCACATGCATTTAACTTATAGTGATCAAAAGAAATATATATCGTAACAATTCGAAAATTAGGAACATATGGAATGATATATATATATATATATGTGGGATCATAAGATATAAACGAAAAATGTAAGAATTATAATATACCTGAACGAATGAAGTACATGAAATGGGAGAGGATGATGATGATGAAGAAGAAGAAGAAAGGTGGCGATTAGTAAATGAATATGGAAGGAAGGAGAAAGGGTTTTTAAAGAAGGAAATTATATGAAGAATAATTATTATTTGAGTAAAAGAGAAGAGAATGGTTTTTTGAAAAAATAGGGATGTGGGGAAGTACTTTTCCAAAGAGTTGGTTGCGTATTTTGACCGCCGTGTCTACTTTGCCGTCTGCTTTCGTCCGCTTGACTTGCTTAGCTTTAGCTTATTGCTGGCTGCAAATACGAATCAATTTTCAATGGCATAATTGAAATTATTACAACTTATGGTCAAACATATAGCTCTTACTTGTCTTGTCGGTGAATATATATAAAACTTAGATTTCATTAACCAACAATAACTATGGTTTAAACTTTCTAAAGTCAACAACAAATCTAAGATTATGTGTCTCTGTAATAGGAGGAGACTCGATTTAGCCTTCTTATCCAATTTTGCAACTATGGTGGTTTTAGATAAATCTTCTATATTTAAACCCTAAATTTTTATGATTAATGAATCAATTTACATACTCTATAATGTTTCATTTGAAAAAATTTAATTCGTGTGAAACTTATAATTGTACCAACTAAACTGCTAAAGTTTCGTAAATGAATCAATTTGGACTTTTATTCATGATTTCCTTTAAGAATTACCTATCCATTTACTTTAATTGTCTATTTTGTAAAATCAACATTTGAAAAAAGTCTAACAAACACACTTGAGAATTAATACTTGAATGATTTTTAAAAGTAATCGTAACAAATGGTCTAAATATATGAAATTGGTCTAACGAAATCTGGAAGAACATTGTATAAATTAATACACTTACAAAAATTTATGGTTTAAATTAATATAATTATTAATTTAGAATTTTAACTAACACAGCCTCCAAAACTTAGTATTATAAAGTAAAGTAGCAATATTTGGTAAATTGAAACTAGATTTTATTGTGGCATAGCTATAATGGTCAAATTAGATATTATTTTGATTATTTATAAAGTTGATAGTTTTTATAGTTTAAATTACAAATTATTATTTTGTCGTTTCTTTAACAACTTTGTACATTCATGTATAATATCGTTTTTTTTTTCTTTCATATTGGGACAAGTGTCCTATTTTTAAAATTTGTGTTCATATTTGAGACAAATACCTAATTACTTAAGCTATACTCGAATTTAGGTGATAATTTGTCCTACATTTTCTTTAACTGTGAACTTTTTTTGAGTTATTAGGCGCCTTTTTTGTTTTTAAAATCAGATTATATAGATTAATATAACTAATTAGTGTTCATTTTTGAACTTTTACTTTTAATTACTTTTATTTATGTTTATTTATTTATTTGTAAATGAAGTCTAACTATTTTATGTTCAAAGAGTTTTGAAGGGAAAGCTAACCCACGTTCCGTTCAAATGAAACAGGTTTCAAAATAGAATTTCAAGTCAATTTTGGCAACAAAATTTAACCAAAATGTTATTTTATCTGATTTTTCAAAATAACATTGTATAAGATAAGTAATTTTTCTTTTACTCCTGTCTTTCTTTTCCTAGATTTTTTTCTCTGTTTTTTTTTTGTCTTAATAAGAACAATGTTTCTTTTTCTGTATTTTGCTTCCGACATAGGTAACATTGACAACGAACGAAGTTATTTTTTCCTTCTCTGACAATGGGCATCAATCAGTAGCAATGAACGGAATTTTTCTAAATATAAAACAAACCAAGTGTAGAGGAAAAGAACGAGAAAGCGAGCTAGAACTAAAATAAGAGTGAGAAAAGAAAAAATTGATCCAAAAAAAGGTTTGAAAATGCAAGCAAAAGGTTAGTAAGCTTTGTTTTAAAAAGTTCGTCAAATTTTATCTTTTGAAAAACGTTTAGGTCATTCATACAAAAGTTCCAACAAAAAGACATCCCAATTAACATTTATTTTCTAGCTTAAATTGCAACATAGAATTACTCTAAGCTAAGCTCACTTAACTTCGGAATTCCTATAATTAAATCACTGAAAAGGGAGGTGCACCTTGATTGTAAAGATAGTAGCGCTATTAATGCTTTTAAGTTTTTCTTAACCATACTTTCATATCCTCATGATTTTTCTCATTCGGATGTGATCTCAGTTTATTCATGCTCTCCTCCTGAATTCAGGTGTGGTTACATATCACCTTTATTCTCACTTTTAATTATTTATTTAAATCTACCAAAATATAATTAGAATTTCATTTAGTTTATTTAATTAAATCATATATTTCATTAAAACACAAAATTCTTAATAATTTAATGTCCAACTTCTTAACAAAGTTATCATAAACATAACTCCATGGTTAAACTATTACTTTTATTTTCTTAAAGTCAAACTTCAAATTCTCACTCTCACAATTGTTAAATTAAATTATCAACATCTAATATTGAGCTGTAACTTAACTATTTAATCAAATTAATTAGATATATATACTTAGAATTGATGATATATATGTATATGAGACTATTATTAACTTGGATCATTATTAAAGCTTAATTATTTGTAAAGTTAAGTAAAGGATTTGAATCTTCTATATACATTTTATTTTATTGTGATATATAAATCTTCAAAAACATGCTTTAATTAGCTTCAATTTATGAGTGAGAGAGAGAGAATCATGAAGAGATTCTCATCTAGAAATTAAAGAAAACAAAATCAAAAGTTAATTAATTTTATGAGACAGTATTGTTGACTAGATTGTGGTTGAGCATATATATATATATATATATATATATATATATATATATATATATATATATATATGCAAAGAGAGAAGCATAAATTAAAGTTAAATCAAATTCAAAAATCAAAATAGATGGGCTAAGCAAATTGATAAGAAGGGGAATTTAAGGGGGCCTCCTTCCTTCATATACAAATCACATATGGCATATACCTGATTTCTTGTCTCTTTTATTTTTCAAATGATTCTCTTATACCTTAGAACTTTACATGCTTTCATCTCTCCTGCTTCAAATCCCACATGTAAATTATCATTATTCTTTCTATTATATTTTATAATTCCTTCATTTTTCAATATATATTTTTTTATATTTCATTTTATTTTTTAATTTTAAACCTTTTTTAGTATGTATAATTTATATATTGTTTAAATTTCAACTTTTGAATTCAGTTTTAGTATACTATAGAGAATTTTTCAATATATAAATTTTGTTCATTTACCTTTTTCGTTTTACGACCATGACATTTATAAAGTGATATAATTGAGTGAGAAATAATAATATTGCATGTCAAATTTGAGTAACATGTGAAAGATATAAGTAAATGTATTCTTGTTGTTAGTTTTGCAATGTTGTTTGTTTTGTAGACATTTGATTAATTCTATTTTTTATATTTTAATAATGCATGTTGTTTATTTTTTATATTATATAGGTTAAATTATACAAAATGTGTCTAAACTTTGTACATTGTGTCAAAAATACCTTTGAACTTTCAAAAGTTTCAAAAACACTCTTAAACTTTCAAAATGAGTTCAAAAATACCCGACTGTCAGTGTTTTGTGTCAAAAATACCTCTAAACTTTCAAAAGTTTCAAAAATACCCTTAAACTTTAAAAATAAAAAAAAAAGAAAAAATACTCTTACTGTTATATGAACGGAAACGGTTAATTTTATTTTACTTCTCTATTTTCTCTCTTTTTTCTTTCCTCTCTTCTTGAATACTCTCTTACTCCTTTTTTTTTTTGTTAACTGTTTGACATTTATTTATCTAAAAAATAAATAAATAAATAAAACTGCATACTTCAGTTAAGGTATATGGACTATAATAAGAATAAAGAAAATAAATGAAACACCAAGGAATTTGAGGATTTAAATATTTTAACAAAATTGTACTTAAGAAAACTTCTAAAAAAATTTATCACCATACTAAAGACAAGAACATTTTTAAACTTTTTTTTTTAATTTAGAGTTATTTTGAGGGTATTGTTGAACTTTTTTTTTTAAAGTTTAAGGTGTTTTAGAAACTTTTAAAAGTTCAAGAATATTTTTTATACAAAACTTTAACGGTTTTCATCCAAAACTAATGGTAAAGGTATTTTTTAAGTTTTTTTCTTTTAAGTTTAAGGGTATTTCTAAAACTTCATTAACATATCATATTTTTATTTCATTTTTTCACTTTTTATATAATATATTTTCTTATATTATCTAATTAAAATTAAAATTACTAAGGTTGAACTTAATTAATAAAAAATATTAAGTATTATATTATAATTAACATGACATTCATAAATATATTAATTGATTAATTTTAATTATAAATTATTTAATTTTTAAATATTTATAATTAAAATTATTATGGATTCTTAATTAATTATTTTTTATCAATATATTGAATGATATTTATTGTTTAATTAATTAATCTATTAACATTATATAAGAATTGTCATGCTTAATTTCATAAATTAAATACAAACATAATTTTTGTTCATAAAATTCTGATAACATTTTCAATGCACAACCAAACACAATCATGTTTGATTCTCAAACATCCTATTTTCAGGTATCTTTTATTTTGACGCATTTATAAAATTTTAAACCAAACTACTCGTAAGTAATTTTGGAATGTGATTTCGAGTCCAATCACTTGGGAGGTGATAACTAAAGTGAGTTTTGTTCCATGATGGTAAGTGATTTTACTTTTAAAAACGCTATTATTTTATATTAAAAAAAAATTCTCCTATTTCACTTTATTTTGTCCTAAAATTTTGACAAAATTTGCCTTTTTCTTTATACTTTTTTTTTACCATTTTTAACTTTATTTCTTTCTATAATTTTTACCATCTCCCTAATTTTCTCTCTCTAGAGTGTTCGCAACGATTTCTCTAATTTTTTTTTTTTTAAAAAAAAAGGCTCATTTTTTGTCACTTTTCCCCTCTTCAATGGTTCTTAACTATCTTTAATTTTTATCTCTCTAGATCTTTCTCTCTAATTTTTTACCAATTTCTCTAACTTTTTGCTCTAGAAATTTCTTGTCTGTCACTTTGAAGTATTTTTATCTCTTTTTAAATTAAAGTTATTCTCTATAAATTTTTGTCACTCTCAAAAACAATTTATATCTTTATAACTTTATTTTTCTATCTTCAAATTCGTGCAGTCTCTATTAAATTTCTCTCTCTAAATTTTTTATCCCTCTCTAAATTTCTCCTTAGTTTCTAACATTTTTTTCTCTTTTAAATTTTTTTCTAGCTCTCCATTTTTTCCCTAAATTTTATCTCTCTATATTATGTTTGTGTATTTACCCTCTAATTTTCTTTAATCTCAAATATAAATTTTTGTAGCAATTTAATGATTCTAAAATTACTTTTGAAAACAAACCTTAATCATTTAAATATTACTTTAAGTTGAAATAAAATATGAAACTAAATGTTAACATAATTTATAATACTTCTACAAAACTAATTTTAATTAAATAATTTATAGCCGAATACACTTATTCAAAAAAAAAAATCAATCTCTAATATGCCCTAAGTTATCGAAAATCACTTTTGAAAATGTAGAACCAGACATCAAAATGATAATATAAAAATCGATTTGGTTAAAAATACTATTTCTAAATTCACTCCTATATATGCCCTTAGTTTGTCTCATGACCTTAAATCTTTCTATTTCATAGTAAATTTCAAAAAAGGAAATCGAAAGAAATCCAGAAAAAGAAATTAGGGCAATATACATTATTCATGAAAAATGACAAAATGAATGAAGTGGGCTGCATTATTATGAGTATACAAGTAAATTCAATGTCTAGAGAATTGCCTTCATTCACTAATGGGATTGATATTATGATGTACCAAACTTATCCCTTTTTTTTTTTTTTTTTTAATTTCTTGTTTGTTCAGTTGCTTTTGCCTGATAAAAATGAAATGCATTATTGAGGTATTTTATCCATTCAAATAGAAACACATTATATATGTCAAAAACAAGAAGAAAATTAAAGCTCATACAGAGCGAGTTGAATGGCCTCCCTCCATAATTGTTTGTCTTCTCACACTCTTCTTAGCTACCTTTAGGAGAGAAAGTGAAGACCCCTACAAGACAAGCTTTGCCTCTTTTCATGATTTCTTTTTTCTTTTTCCCATTTTACTTTAAACTTTCCGTTTGACCCAAAGAATTTAGTTGATGGACGAAGAAAATTTTAATATTATATCATCTAACAATTCTGCTCATTTGTGGTCTTTAAACATGTAGAAGATCCAACAAGTGGGAATCAATATTAACTAGGGAGAAAATAACATTGAAGGGTCTAAACACAAGACCTTTTGGACCATTTAGTATGATACTATGCTAAATCATTGATTGACCCAAAAGTTTAAACTGATAGGTGAAGATAAATTTAATATTGTATATATCATCTAACATAACTATCAACTATAAAGATGAGTGTTGTGTAACCATGCCAAAGCGAGTTTAGCTCATCGGTAATTGGCATGACCTTCCATCTTAGAGGTGAGAGGTTTGATCCTCCATCTCCACAATTGTTGTAGAAGTGTGTTGTATAACCATTCTAATTAATATTAGTATTAGTCCAAAACTGTAGTTGAAGACTTTACAATAGTGTTTTTTTTTTAAGAGAAGACTTTATAATAGTTAAACCCATTAGATTTGAAAAGTGCTTTTGCATTAGTGGTCGTATAGGTTCATTTAGACACTTGAATTAAAGGCATGTTTGAGAGTGATTTTAAAATTGTTAGAATCATTTTTTTAATTTTTATAATCACTCAAAAACACACTTTAATCACTCAAAATTAATTTAATTTTCAATTTTACACTTTTAAATACAATTTCCATTCACCAGAATTAGTTTTGAAGGATTAAAAACATATTTTACGGTTATTTTGAAAATGACAAAAGTAATTTTATCCATTTTAAAATCACTCTCAAACATGCCTAAGACGATGGATAAAAAATCTCACACCAATTGGATTATAAATGAGGAAGAAGAATAACACATCTCATATATTGATATGAAATCTTCTTTTAGGTGAAAATAAAAGTAAACTTGTGAGAGGGTATACCTAAATTAAAGTTGACAATATCACATCTTTCTTAGAACTATGGAGAACTATAGAAAGGTATGTCGTCTCTAAATAGTGGTATTAATTAAAGGCATGTGTCCCAACTTTAACTGTATTAATAAAGCCTCAAAAAAAAAAAAAAAAAAAAAAAAAGTAGTCAACTCTATTGGTAAATTGGGAGTGCAATCGTAAAGTCCCACATTGACTAAAAAATTAAAAGATGGTAAGTAATAAGGACAACATCTTCATTGATATAGGACACTTTAGATTGAAATTAATCAAAAGAAAACTATGAAGACTTATGTCTTATGTGGATAATATCATATTCCTACCATCGTAGAAAAATATAGAGATCAAGGTGATATCTATTATTTGAAAAAAAGGACAAAAATATGAATTTACGAAATTTTAAAGGGCAAAAAATATAACTAAAACTCATCGTTCAAATATATCTTCACAGTTAGATTAGATCGTGAAGTTTGAAATCTAATTTTAAAGTTATCCTTTAAATATATTGACTTTTTATTCTCTTTTAAGGTTTAAAACTTTAATATATATATATATATATATAGTTTTAAAGTTTCTCTTAATTAGATATTTTCAAATGTTTACATATTTTTCATACGATATGTCTATTTAGAGTAAGTTTCAGAACTTTCATGAAAAAGAAAAGTTTAAGAAATGGTTTTTGGTGTGATAAAAAAAATCTTCTTTGTAATGATTAACGTGTGTTTCAAAACTAAGAAATATTAAGATTATGTTTAAAAGAGTTTGAAATTGTAGTTAAATTTAAAAAACAAAAATAAGTTTTTAAAACTATTTTTTTAATTTTCTAAAACTTGTTTTGATTTTTAAAAATATTGGTAAAAAATAGATAATAAAACAAAAAAAAATTAAAAGTTAAAAGGGATGTTGATAAATTTAATTTTTAAAAATTAAAAATTGAAAATTAAATGGTTACTATACCGTACTTAAATTACTAAAAAAAATCATACTATAATATATTTGCATGCACAAAATTATTGTCTAAAAACCTGAACAACTTTAATTTATTTTCTTGTGTCACCACTAAAGCAAAGTTGGTATGAATTAATTAACAACCACTTAGAATATGACCATCTCCATGCTTTTTGGTGTCTTTCCCCAAGCTGTTTTATAAATGTCTCAGAAAATACTTACTTAGGACAGACACATGTACATTAAAAACTTGCTTAAAATCATGAATCGATCCTAATTTATTATTTTATGAATGTATTGATGATGACTTTTCTATGAAAAAGGATGTTATAAATTAAAAGTTTAATTGAAGGTTTAAATCTTATTTTATTTTAATTCCTAGATTATGAAAAAGAAATTAGTACAATTGAGATAGAAATTGAACCTTCGATAGAATATATATTGTATTATGTTAATTAATCCAATTCAACTTTTAAAATTATATACAACGTGGGAGTTTGCTTTATACTCTAATTTAAACGTTTTTTAAGAAAATATATTTTTTATTAAAGCACTTCTTTTTTAAAGAAAATTAAAACACTTCTTATTAATGGTCGGCATAACTACAAAAGTGATAATTATAAAATGATTCTCTTGATCAATCATTTTATAATTACTTTTTAGATCATAATTAAAAACTTTAAAGTAATTCTTCTAGAAAAGGTATATATTATTTGAAAAGTACAGATTTTTATTTGTTA
This sequence comes from Lagenaria siceraria, assembly GCA_002890555.2. Lineage (NCBI taxonomy): Eukaryota > Viridiplantae > Streptophyta > Magnoliopsida > Cucurbitales > Cucurbitaceae > Lagenaria > Lagenaria siceraria. The sequence continues at coordinate 8,767,349 of CM016485.1, read as the reverse complement.
TCCAAAAAAATATAAAAAATACAAAACTATATTTAACTTTCAAAATCACTTAATTAGAATGTTGATCCCAAATGCACTCTCAATCAACTTTGTGACCTCCATGAAATTTGGTTAAAAACAATGTTCATAGAGTACATATTTATAATTTGGGTTTTTGTAGAAGCTTTTTTTTTTTTTTTTTTTTTGCACTATGCTAATTTAGGGAGTGTAAAATAATAGCCATCCAAAGTTCAAAAGTGAAATGATGAGTCCAATTATATTTGCAGCTTTAAAGATATTTTTGCTTTAGCTTGATCAAAACGCTGACTGATTCTCATTCTGATGATCCAACCAGCAACTAATTGAGGAGACACTTTATTCAAAATATCAATATTGCATGTTTAAATAAATAAATAGGTATGTTTTCAAATATAGAAAATTGATAAATAAATAAAAAAATTACTGTCTATTAGCGATAGATCGCGCTGATAGACAGTAAATTTTTCTATATTTGTAAATAGTTTGATATTTTTCTGTTTATAATAATTTCCTTACAATAAGCGTGTTTCAAAACTATCCTCAGCATAAAAGTTCTTTTGAGATTTTGAACGAAACCGAGACATGAAATTGTGCGGTGGTGAGAATAGTTGAGATGTGCATAACCTAGCCCGGACATTTACTGATGTCAAAAAAAAAAAAAAAAGACATGAAATTTTGTGGTGGTGATCTCTAAATAGAAATTTATGCTGTCAAATCTTTTGATGATCCAACTATCGTTCAAAATTCTAAAAGATTTATACTTTCGAAATTCTAAAGGATTTCTATTTTAGAAAGTTTTGAAATGTTTATGAAAAATCAAGAAAATATTATAATATTTGAAAGAATAAAGCTAATTTGAAGGTATTTTTTTCTATATTTTAGCTTTTAATATTTATTTCCCCTTTTTGAGTTTGTTGGTGTAATATCAACATTTGTTACACTCAATCTATCAATCAATCTTTGATATATGCACCAAAAAGAAATTGAACTAAAATCACAACCATCCATCCCCTTCCCTCCAAACTTCACAATAACCCAAAAAGATTATTTGATTTGAGATTGGATCCAATCATATTAGGCAAATTTAGAACATCTATCTCATCAACTATTTATTGATTCCCACAACTCCAACTTTAGCTCCTCGTTTAGGAAGAGCGGGTTTGGTTTATCATTTTAGTATAAAGTTGTACATTGAAGCATATTTCTATATCATTCACATCAATATTGATACCCAAAAGTGTGAATAAAAGCATAGTAAAAAGGCAAATGGGTGTGAGAGAATAGTTTGATCTCAATATTAGCAACTTAGGCTTGAGCACAATATATGATGAACATTGAACATATACTTTTCTTAATGGGTTGCAACAAGTTAGACCATGTTATTAGCCACTTGGGTGTATATATATATTCACGTTGAGCTAATTTGTACAAGTTGGCTAGATATATTATAAATATAGTAATATTTGTGATTTTTTTAAATATAAAAAATTACATATTTTCGTAATTGCTATGACACTTTATTGGAATGTCTTGAATTTGTTATATGGCGCTTCGGATGGAAAATTATAACTTTTCAAATTTTGTATTAGCTGATATTTCTCTCTAATAAAACTTGGTATCTTCCTCTGCCTGTGGACGTGGCCAACACGTTGTTAGTGAACCACATAAATCTCTAGGTCGATTTCTTTTTTGTTTACGTTTTATTGATATTTATTTGATTGTCTATTTCATAGCATGCTTGATTTCCTTCATTTAATGTAACAATATTTAATCAAATTTGTTGAGAGTTGCACCAGGCAAGGCCCCAAGCCCATAGGCGAGCTCAAGGCTAAGGAAAATTGGAAAGTGTAGCATGGAGAAATAAACGTCCCAAAAGAGAAAAGTCACAACATCATGTTTGGGCTAACCAGTCGAACCAATCGAACTATCCTAATTAGGAAATAATTGAACTGAGGTCGGCTCCGGTACTCTGCAACCTCAAAGGTCGCAATCACGTTGACATTGACCACAGGCGAGTGTCAGAGGAAGGGCATAATAAATAACTTCATTCAACAACCCTCGAGGAGAAAGAGTAAGTAATCTCTAAAAGAGAACTCTAACATTACTCTTTGTTCTTTGTTGAACTATATACTCTCTGTACTAACGGTTGAGTTTTTGGCAAAATATTAGAAGTGCAGTTGTCCCACATCGGTTAAATTGAAGAATGAGGGTGGACTCCAAGCCTATAAAAGGAGCCTATGCCTCTAGTTTCAATTTGTCCCAGTTAGAAACACTTTAAGCTTAGTTTGCTAACTCTAATTAAATTCCTTTTGTATTTTCTAGTTTGAGAGTGGGAAAAAGGTGTGAGTAGTATATAAGCTTTGAGAGAGTGCTATTGTAATTGGGATCGAATTATTCTGTGTGATTGTAACAATTTTTCACATAGTGGATTTTTTCTTGGTCCGTGGTTTTTCTCCAAGTTGGTAGTTTTCCACGTTAATTCTTGTGTTTCCATATTTATTGCTTTCTTTTAATTTCTCTGTTATTTTCTACTTATTCCTACCGTAAAAGTGGGAGCAACTCAATACCACAATCGAATGTGGTCAACTCGTGCGAGTAACTCTCACGTAAGTCGACTTAGAATGTAAACCAGATTGAAGAAGCAAACTAACAAACATACTAAGAAGGGCTCGAACGACGATGAAAAATGCATACGAGTTTCTCACGCCAATAAAATCAACAATTTCTTAGAAGATATCATTAATGATATCTTTTAAGAAAATAAATTTAAAAAATAAATAATAAAATAATAGAGGAAAAAAAAGAATTAGCCAAAGAAAAAGAAAATAAAAATCATTCCCACGTGAAGGGGAAAAAGAAACTCTCCACCAATTCTTAATTGTGGCGACCGACATCAGGAATAGATCAGATTCAAGCTGTTCCCAAAGATTCTAAAGAAAAAATATCCAAAATTACTTAGTTTGCAGTACACAGATCACAACCCCAAGTTTTTATATGGTTGATAAATTAAAGTAACATTTGATAATTATTTTATTTTTTAGTTTTAGTTTTTAAAAATTAAACTTATAACATTACACTAGTTTTCTTATTTTGTTAATTACTTTTCAAAAAATCAAGCTAAATTTTAAAAATTAATAATTTTCAAAAAAATTATTTTAAAAACAAATGACTGAGAATTCATGTATATTTCTTCAATAAAAATGAAAACCATAGTATATAATTTAAAATGTAAAGAAAAACGAATAGAAATTTTAAAAACAGAAAACTATATAAAACTGAGTAGCTGGCATCAATTTTTATTTTTTTTCCTAAGAAAAAAAACATCATATAAATTTTATATATTTTCCTCTTGTTTTTTTTATATAATTATTAGGACAACAAAACCTTCACATATTTTTGTAATGGTATGAATAATATTGTCTACTTTGAACATAAAACTTTCATATAATTTTTTTTGCTCTCGATTTTACTCAAAATGCTTCATAAATCGATAAAGATAATTATCCATAATTATATACTATGGATCTCTCTCTTCCCTAATATAATAAATGTGAGTTTTTTTTTTTTTTCTTTTTGCAATCTAAATAATCATCCTATATTAAACAAAATACCTCACTTTTAGCCTCCCCTAGAGCAATACCAAGAGTTAATTTTTGTTCTTATCATCAAGCTAAGGTCAACTGATGAAAACTTAGATAGTGCACAGCACACAACTATGTTTAAACCATAGCTCTAATACCAATTATTTGGACAACAGAATATTTACTTATCTTTACAATGTTATGATATTGTCCAAGTTTAGACATATATAAGTCCTAACGGTTTAATCAGAAAGTTATTTCATACCAATGGAGGTATAATTATTATATATATCATGAATCTTTTTTAATATTAAGTCATTCTAAACATCACTTTCATCTACTGATTTTTATGTGTTATTGTATACATTTTAGGATATGATCAAAATCAAAGCCAAATTTTAAAAATAAAAAAAAAATAGTTTTTAAAAATCTATTTTTAATATTTGGGTAAGAATTCATATATTTATCTATAACTATGATAAAAAGTAATAATAAATAAAAATAAAAATCTCAAAAACCAAAAATTAAAAATTAAAAACCAAAACAACGTTACCAAACCGAGTCGAAATAATTATTATTAAAGATGTAAAGAATTCTAAAAACTACATTCTCTTTTGTAAATAACATCGTATAGATTGGGGAGTAAGACCAAATGTGCATTATCTTTTAAAAATTTATATTAGTCACTTGATGATTTATTATATATAATAATAAAAAAAAACATAATTTATATTTTCTATGTACCATGTCAAAATTAAGAAAAGTTTTATGTAATTGGAGTTCTGTTCACATTACAAATTCGTCTTTATAAATATTTTGATTTTAAAAAACATGTCGACAAATTCATATATCATTGTAGTAACTAAACATTCACATTTAAATATGTAAGTCAAAAACAATTTCTTTTACCCTAAAATTTTCTAGAAAAATGAAGACTAAACGTACTTTTTTTAAATTAAAACAGGAAAGATAAGTTTTTAAAAATGTTGAAAGGTCGAAAATAGACTGGACTACTTTGAGAATTAAAAGTAGAATTGAAGAAGAAAATCATTAATTAATTAATTAATAAATACAAAGAAAAACAAAAAGAAAAAGTGCGACCATTTATGTTTTCGTTAGAAAAAGGAAATAATAAATGAGACTGTTGGTGTTGACTTTTTAGAATATGTTCAAAAAAGGAAATAAATATTGCTTGTTCTACAAACCATAGAGGTTCGCCCAATCTTTGTCACTCCCATGTTTTTTGGTAATGACATTTTTTTCAATTTTGCCGGCTAACACATTGCATGTAATATATGCAACTTGTAAGGGCAAAAAAAGAAAAACATTTTTAGTGTTCATATTGGCAATATAGTAATGTTGAATTTTTTTTTTGTAAAACAAGAATCAACAAAGTGGAGGGGAAGTAAAGTTGAGAGTAATTGTCTCAAGACGTATCATTTTCAAAGAATATTTATGTGTATAGTTTTCTTGAGAGCGTTTGGCGAATTAAGTTGGAAGTTCAGGTCGTGTGGATTTAGGAAAACCGTGTCTAGAGAGCAAGTTTAGGAAGTTTGAATTAAGAAGTATGTATTTGAAGGGTAAGTTTAGAAAGTATGAAAATGAAGTGCAAATTTAAAAATCTTGAATTTGTAAAATATTTTATTCTAGTTAAACAATGTTTAAGATTAGTTCGAAATTTTCATCATAACTTGAGAATTTTTAGAAATAAAAAATTAAGGAAAACTATTTACACAAAATATCAAAATTTTCAGATAGTTGTAATAGACGTTGATAGAAGTCTATTAGGGTCTATCAGTGATAGAAATTATACAAGTATATCACTTATAAAAGCTAATAGAAGTCTATTAATGTCTATTAGGTTTTTTTTTTTTTTTTTACTATTTTCTGTAAATAATTTGACATTTTTTCTATCTGTGAAAATTTCTCTTAATTATTTGTTTTATTTATTTTAATATAGTCAAGTTTAAGATAAAATATTTTTCATATTGTTCAAATATGACTAAATTTAAAAATAAAATATCTTCCTTAGATTTTCTTTGTTCTAAATTGACTAACTTAAATATTAATTGAAAAAATATATATTCTCTCCTCTCCACCATCCCTTTCCTCTATCTTTGCCTCAGCATATTAATTTTACCTTGAATAAGTAAGTTGTATATATTAAATTGTATATTATACATATTTTTTTTACCTTGAATAAGTCTAGTTTGTAAATTAAATAATATTATAGGAATAATTTAAAGAGAAATTATTATAAATAGAAAAAATATCAAACTATTTATAAATATATAAAATTTTGGAAAATTTTCACAGATAGAAAAAATGTAAAACTATTTACATAAAATAGCAAAAAAAAATACTGATAGATATTGATAGACTTCTATCAGCATCTATAAGTGATAGATTTCTATCATTTCTATCACTGATAAACTCTGGTAGACTTCTATCACAATTATCTAAAAAAATTATTATTTTTCGTAAATAGTTTCCCTTATTTTTCTATTTTTAAAAATTCTCCTAAAATTTTCACAATCTATTTAGTTTAGTAGTTAGTAATTCAAAATTAACTAAGTCTCAATTACTTTTTCAAAAAAAAAATAAATGAATATTTGTTTACATCAATTTTGAAATCGAGATTTAACTAAAGTTATATATTATTTTTTTAATTTGGTTTCTCTAGTTTGATATTTTAATTTTACTAACCATGCAAACAAACTGTATGTAATTTATTATTCATTTTATTTTTAGATAACAAAGTTAAAATTAAAGATACTCATTTAGAGAATCTAATGTAAATTAATATTTTTTGCATCGAGTAAAAAGTTTAAAAACTATATATTTTTCAATACGGTTAATTAGAAATTAAAAATCATTAATTTTACTTAGTTTTAAAATAAAATCTCATATACTTTTCTTACTTTTAACTAATTTAAAAATTAATTTTAATATTTTGTGATTTTTTTTTTCTTTTTTTTCCTGAAAAAAAGTAAGTTTTTAAGTTTTATGTATTTGGACCCTTTTGTGGGCAGGATCATGGGCCGACCATTTGGACGCAGCGGTCTAATTTGATGGAAGTTTATTGGAAAATTCCATATTGGCCCCATTTTTAACTAATATTTTTGGTTTTTCATAGGGTCAGGTCATGGTAAACAATGGACCAAAAACTTTTCTAATTTGGAAAATTTGTAAATATAAGTTTGTTTGTTTTTTTCCTAACCTTTGGAAGAGAATTTTATTTTTATCATATTTACCTTTTTTATAAATAATAATGCAATTCTGACTATGTGTATTAGCGATCTTCAAAAGATCGTTCAAATTCAAGACTACGCAAACACCATTTTTTTAATAATATATAGAGTGAAGGAATCGAATCCCTAACCTTGAGGTTGATAAGACATGTTCAATGGCAGTTGAGTTATGCCCATTTTGGTAGTACACGAACACATTTAATTAGAGGTGGTAGTCGATTCATTTTTCTCGATTTCAAGGTCAACCAAGAACCAAACCAAATTTATTGGTTTTATAAAATAGATAACCAAACTGATGTCCAATAAAGGACAAAACCAATTGTTTGGATTTTAATTGAATTGGTTCCATGTTGGGCTCAATTGATTCTTTTTGTTTTGAATTGGTCATTTTTATTTTTTTTCATATTAAAAATCTTTAGAACATAAATTATACACTAAATTGTAAATGTAAAATATTAAAATAGTGAAAGATATAATATATATATATATATATATATATATATATATATATATATATATATATTTATTTATTGTACATAAAATTTGAAAGTAATCTAAGAGGTAAAAATAAAGTACGACATTAAACAAAATTTTTGAAAGATGAAATCTTGAATTAAGAAAAAAGAGTGTTAACCTATAATTAACCAATGAATTAAAGCTATGTTTGAGAGTGATTTTGACAAAATCACTTTTGCTATTGTCAAAATCACCTCACTTCAAAATAGTTATCTTTAGGAAAACAAAACAAAATTGATTTTAAAAAAATAAAAATAAAAATCAATTTCAAGTGATTTTGAGAATATAAAAAAATGGGTGAATTTGGAATCTTATTGACCAGATATCATTAATATTGCATAGTATAAATATTAACTTTTTTTCAACAAAAGTTCAAATCACGATTTTTTTCCTCAATTTTTTTTTTCTCTAATAACAAATCGAACTAAAATAACTCATCACTAATGAAAAAAAGAAGGAAAAACTCCATAAAAGAGAAAAAAAAAAGTATGAAAAATATATGAATGACAAAATAAAAATAGTTGAAAGATTTAATGAAAAAATGGAATAAAGTTTAGTCAAGTAAATATCTCCAATTTACGAAAGTAAATATCTCCATGGAGTGATCATCAAAACGCGTTGCAATTCTCACCCCTCTTTCCTCTACTGTCAAACTATTAGAAGTGAAAATTATTTTATGTTTTTATTTTATATTATTCATTTCCTAGATTTTAGTAATAACAGAATTTCTTAAAATTATTTTCTATTATTATTTCATGTATTGCAATATTAATACCAACTTCCAAATTTCTAAAAGCATCTTCTACCATAATCATCATCCGTCTAAGTTCTCCTCTTATAGCCCCGTTTATAATAGAGATAAACATATTTGCACCATAATAAGTAAAAGAAATAATACAATATATCGTTTTCCAACACAATAAAATACTAATAATACATTGTCCATTAAAATTTAAGTGTATAAATAAAATATCATCGGCTCGGTTTAGTTTTAATTGGTTATTCAATTAAGAAAATCAAACTAAACGAATAATTTTTGTTTTCTTCGAATACAAATCAATATGTCTAATTTTACATTAAAAAATCAAACCAAACCAAAGGATCGGTTTGAATCTGTTAAAAAAAATTTCTTTTTTTTTTGCACTCCGGTCGTAATTGACCCATTAAGCTTGTATTAACAGCATACCAAACGTGTTTAAAGAGTATAGTTTAAAAAATTAATTTAAAAAAAAAGTGGTTATTATTGATGAGTAGAGTTTAGTTTAGTGTATCAATGAAATTTTCTCATGTATTATTGTCTAAATTATGAATATGACCTATACTAGAGATAAAAACCTAACATTTTGTTGAATATACTTAAATAAGGCACAAATTATCAACACGTGTATAACGTAACTAGTTAAATCATATATTATTACATCATATATTATTATATCCTTAGCCAAAATGTTAGATGTTCGTTTTTTTTATGTTGACTTTGATTGCACGTCTTTGATTTTGGCAATATAACTTTGACTTTAAGACTTCCATTTTATTTCTTTGTATTTTTCACTCAAGATATAAAAGTAAAATGCATTTCAACCAAACTTTACTACAAAGTATCTGTATCCTAACCTAATGATCTTGCTATTTAAGACTACAAAAATTACAAGACTTAATCTACAATTTTTGCTTAAAAACCATAAACCTTTTTTTTTTTTTTTTTTTTTTTTTTTGTAAAAAACAAAACAAAAACAAGTTCATTTATTACTCCCAACAAACAATCTCTGTAACTTTCAGTCATGTTCTCAAAGATTTTCGTAATTTTCTCTCAATTTTTTGTCAACATCAATGTTCTCAGCAACATATTCATAGCTTAAAACCTAAATATTTCCATCTGTATTACCAACTAACATCAATTTAGCCAAACCAAATAATTGTTAAATGTCAGCCAGCCATTTTACCAACTTGGTTAGGCTATAGGAATGAAGTGACGAATATGTGTCTACCTGGTGTTTTCTTTTTCCTAACTTCATTTTGTGTGTGTGTGTGTGTGTTTCGAGTCTATCAACTGTCTTGAGGAGAAAGCCTGCCGATAACGATGGACAAAAGATTCATTAGGTAGTGTTAATCACGCTCTAACCACAGGACAAGTGGTTCATCCACCGCAAATATAATTCTTCTCTCTTTGAAATTCAAGGGCATAGTTAAAGTCGTTCAACGGTTTGTAATTGACTACGCAGCTTTCTTAAACAATAGGTTGTTTACATACACAGGTAATACAAAAATGGAATATATTTGGTCCTGATTGAAGTTGAGAAAGAGTGAGAAACTTTGTTTATGTTAATAACTCGTTCTCTTCTTTCATTTATCAAAGTTGGTAGCTTTTTGGACTACTAATTATCATTCTTTGAAAGCAACTTATTAACAACATAATTAATAGTCAACAATGACGGCTTGGCCTGGTGTTTTCTTTTTCAGACATTTTATTTATTCCATTGTTCTTGATTAGTACTACTTACCTAGGGAAAAATTTTCACTGCACACACAGTAGATAGATACTTACTGATGATGCTGCAGAGGTTTTTGGCTTCGGGGTCGTTTTATTTTTCATGATGTTGCGGAGGTGATGGACACATCTTTGATTTTCAAGGGAGTTTTCTTACGTTTGCTCATGAGTGGACTCGACAAAGTTTTTCTAGAGTTTCTTTTCTCTTGGTGCGATAATTTTCCTTCTTGGTCGCTTTCTTGTTGCAAACATGATACTAAACATTTTGTAATTCATTCCGCCCTGTTTGACTGTGGATTTCTAAAAGTAAAGATGTCCCCCTAACTAGTACAGCAAACAAATTTCAATTCAAAAATAGAACATCACAAACTAGGGAATTATTTTAAGTCCAAACACTGATGAAAATATCTATAAAAGAAATGAATCCTTTGTCAAAGATCTTCAAGATCTTTGAATGAGCATCAAGTTTCTCATCCTCTACCCCACACCCTTGAAAAGTAAAAAGCTTTTTCCATGTAGAAAACCACCCTTCTTTATGTTAGGCCAAGCCCCATGTTCCAAAATATATATTATATTGAAGAAAAATAAAGAGAAACCACTTGCAAGCCAACAAACCAAACCCCATATCCACATTCACATTCTCCATGTGCTGGCCCCAACTTAAGTTCCTATAATAAATAATCTTTTCTAAGGTCAAAGATGACTAATGAACTACCTCTCTCCCCCGCCCCTTGAAATGATCCAAACCAGAAAAGCACAATTGACATAAAAGAGAGAGAGAAAGAGATGGCCTTCCCATTTGAGTTTTACATTATATAGACCAGGCAGCAGTGAGGTTTTAAGACTCAGGGATTCTAGATGAACAATATATCAGTATTACCATTGCTTATTAAGAGAAAATTTACGCGAAAAAGTAGTTTTTAATTCTCTTTAAACTTGATAGAGAAGTTAAGAATTTAATGATCAAAAGATGTAACAAATAGAAAGGATGGTAAACCGATTCGACGATAACGGAGAACCTAATTTAGAAGATGTTGCTTTACTGCATTGCCAAATATCACCAGTGTCTGCCTTGAGAACCACCACCACTGCCTTTGTTCTTTGAGAAGAAGGCATTCTTTGGCTTTGGGATCTCATGGATGTCCATGACTTGGATTGTTCTTTGCCTTTTAGCTTCAATAAAAGAAACAGACAAACAGTAATTAGTATGGTTTGTTTGTTCCAAAAAGAGTCAGCAAATGAAAGGGAAGGGAAGAAAGCTGTAGGCCAAACCATTTTCAGCTTCTTTATAATTCTCTTGAAGCCTTTTTCTAGCTGATGCAAGCTTTTGGGAATCAAAATTTGCTTCTTTCTGTTGTTCTTTCTGTCTCTGCAAATGGCCATCAATTCAATTGACATAATAAGAAAACCTTCCTAAAACAGCTATTTGTTGAGGACAAATTTGGCAGACTGTAAGTAAGACCATGCATATCATCTGGGACCTGAGAAAATTTAGACCTACCACTCAAATTTTGTCAAATTTCAACACAATTGATGCCAGTTTGAGTTAAGTTTGTTATGTTTTCGGAAGCATAAGAATCGAAAGTTTCAATTTTCTTCCTCCATTTTTGGCAACCAAACATAGAGTTAAAAGACTCTAATTTGGTTACCATACATTTTGAGGAGTTAAAGACGACATTGGAGCTGGTTGTGCTGGTTTAGGCGGAGCATCTCTTCTTGGAACGGATTTTCCCTTCGGTTCCGGTTCTGAGTTATTTCTATCCGACCCAGAACCTCCATCTAACACAAAGAAAAAGGGAAAGAAAATGAGAAACCAAATCAATCCATAGTAAATGATGACAAGTGTAACAAGTAGCTCTAATTCAATACTCACTGTGTGGATTTGGAGAGTATGCAAAATCAGGAACCTACACCACCACCACCACCACAACAACAACAACAAAAACATTAGAACCACAGCCGTAAAGAAACTGCGAAAAGGATGAACTTCTCGATCTTTTCGCATAAAGAAAATAACCATTAGAACCCATAAGATCAATAATTTCAGTTCACCTGATGATATCCATTTTGAGGAGCTTTTTGCTGGGGTGAGTCACCATCAGCTGTCAATAACAGTAGAAACCATTCTTAGCTAAATTTTTCAACAACAGAGTGACTAAGATTTAAACCTTCTGAAGGAATTGAATTATGAAGTTAAAACTGGTCTCTACCTAAGAGTGTAGCTGTTTGCTCCCCAGGCTGATTCAACCTGACCCATTCATCCACAATCTCCTTCCATTTTCTGATGAAAAACACAAATTGAATTGAACTGATTATTCACCAACTATCCTCTTCTGAAATTTACCAAGCATCATCCATTCATTCATATATGGAAAATTTTATGTACCTAACAAGATGTTTCACCAATCTACGAACATCATTAGATGAATGCTTCCTCAACCGATTCACATGCCTTCCAATATCAGTTTCCTAAAGAACAAAAATAATTAAGAAACAGAGAAGAAGAAGAAGAAGAAGAAGAATTAACATTCACAAAGAACAAGAAAAACCCCATAAACACTCACCTTAAGAGCTTGGAATGTTATATCCATGTCTGCTAAGTTTTGAAGCAATTCAACCAAAGCATCTTCAGGCTGAAACAAGCCAAAACAATCACAAATTGGTAAAGTTAAGAGAAAATTCCCTCAAAACAATCAAACAATTCTATACAATCAGAAACCTGGTGAGGAATTTCGAGCTGCTCCTTAATTTCCAAAACCTTCTTCTGTTCATCATCAAACAATCCTGCATATGGGTCTACTCCATCGTCGTCCCCCTCCACTACAACGAACTGCGGCGTCGAAGGGGAAGCTCCCTTCACCTCACCGGAGCTCTGTTTGATTTCACAGCCATTAGAACGGCCGTCATGGTTGCGATCCGTTTCACAGTTCCGGCATCGAGATGGCGGCGAAGTCAACGCGTAGAGCCTCTCAACGATTCCATCTCTCCGATTCTTCAATTGATTACCGTAATCCAATGAAGCGACCTCCATAGCTGTATCGATGAAAGTCCAAACATCGACACCGGCTGTATCTAATATGGTTCGGAAATCATCTAAATCCAACCGAACCATTTTTTTTTTTTTTAAGAAAAGGTGAGTCCGATTAGAAGAATCGGCGATTCCCGATGAACAATCTGAAAAAAGAAAAACGTTTGTAGTTCTCGTTTTCAGTAGTGGACTATGGAAACAGAAACGGATCTACGATGGAAGTTTATTATTCCACTTCCAGACTCTGACAAGAAACAAAAGAGAAGAGAAAAAAAACGCTAGAAATTGCAGAGAAACCCCAGTAGTGAAAAAGCAAAATCGTCATAATCCATTAGGAAATTTTTTGAAAGAAACAAAAAAGAAAAGAAACCCAAATGACACAGAATAGATCTGATTCGATCCTGAAGAAAAGTTTAACCGATCCTTTTCAGGAATCCAAACTCACAGTGGCCGTCGAAAGGAAGAAGAAGAAGAAGAAGACTCGTCAAAATTACAGAAACCCAAGTCACAGAAACAAAATTAAAAACACAAAAAACAACTGAAACAATAAATTAAAAACAACCCAAATCAAAAACTGCGGAATATTCCTTGAGGAAACGAAGAACAGCCGGAATTTCGTCCTCAAAGAATTACAGGAAAATTTTTGGAGGTGGGTCAATTTACATTAACTGAAACAAGACGAAGAAGAAGAAGAATGTCCCAAAATCAAAACCCAAGTCGATAAAAAAAAAAAAAAAAAAAAAAAAAAAAAAAAAAAAATCCTTTTGGAGTTTCTGGTTTAATTAATAGTCTAATCAAATCAATCGATCATCAACATCATCACAGAATCAATATTGAAATTGTAGAGCTCCACCATGAAAACGAAAAACCGAAGTTTCAAAACGAAACGACGGCCGGAAATTTGATCTGAGCAAAGAATTAGAGAATGAAAAAAGAGAGAATATTGAAGCGTGTTGGGTTGAAATTTGTTCCTATATCCAGATAGGATTTTTGCTTCCCTTCGCAGCTCTGACCCTATGAATTCTTTTCCCATTCGCATTAATTGGCGCGTGCTAAAATTAAAAAAATTAAATCCTCATTAATTAATGGCCCAAATCCATTTTTCCAATCTTCAAATCCAGGCCCATTTATTCTACTAATTCAGGAATTAGAAGCTTCTCACATTTTTCCCTTTTACCAAATTTGTTATTTTAATTTCTTTCCCCTTTCCTAAATCCTTTTTAATTATATATTATTGTATTTACTTACCATACATGGAGTATTTTTGTCGCTTTTTTATTTAAATAGATCGAATGACCTAAACTAACTCAATCTAAAGACGATAACGATTGAGTAGAATTTACAGTTTTTATTGTAGGCATGTACTTATATCTGACAACTGAAATAAATTACGGGTCAAAATTATGGCGCTATCTGATCTGATTTATAAATGAAAATTATTTGGATTTAGTTTGTACAATAATTTTGAGATGAATTATTTTAGTGTAACTATGAGATATAATTTTTTTTTAAAAAAAAAAGTAAGACTATTTTAAGAGAAGTAAAAATTTACTAAATATTAAATTGGGTTTTGTATGCAATTAAAAAAGTATATACAATAAGGATATTATGATGTCAAAATCTTCATTTATGTGTTAATCTTTACAATAGAAAAAAACTGAAAGTGCTACCAAGTTTTTTTATTTGAAGAAAAAAAAAAGTAGAAAAGAGGTCGTTGAAGTGCAACTTTTAATCATATTTCCAATCAAATAATTTGTTTTTCCTATCAAATAATTTGTTTTTCCTGTCAAGGTATGAGAGGACGTAAAAGAATAAGGCCTCATTTGAATTGACTTAAGAAAAAAATAGTTTTTAAAAAAATCATTTTTATTTAAATTCTTTTGATAAAAACAGTTTAAAATACACTACAAATCTATTTTGAGAAGTTACCAAACACACCAATTTTTTCTTGTTTTCATCCATGGAGAGTCTTTCTATTGCCCTAGCCGTTGATCTTCATCTTCTTGATATACAGTGAGTCTTTTTAAAAAAACATAGATCTGATTTTCCTTCTACTGCTTTCTATTATTCTTTATTGTCTTCTTTTATACCGTTCTGAGCATATTTCCGACGATTCCATTTCTTTCTCCGGTGAGTGCATGCCTGAGATTGAATATTGCATGAACATTGGGGAGCTACCAGTACTAGCGATTTAGCACTGAAGTTGCGTCGAATTTTGCTCTCAAGGTAGTGGATCTTCCACGACACAACAACCGTTGACATTTGGTTCTTACATTAACAATGCAAGAAACTTCACTATCATCACATTTACGGTCATCGATAATTGAAATTTAGTCATTAAAGTCATTATGCTTTGATTTAAAGGGAAGGGAACAAACAATGAAGAAATTGAAATAAGGTTTAGCATCTTTGGTGTGATGTAACCAAGACAAAATCTCTATAACCGTAGCCAAATTTTGAAAAAGAAAAAGGTTGACTTTTGGTTGGTATTCACTGCGGTGTTGGAAACATAACCAAAATGAAAACAAAAACAACTGTGAGATTAGGCATATAGAAGCTCTTTGAGTTTTTTATTTTTTATTTTTTTTAAAAAAAACTTTTTTTTAGTACAATAGGGCAAGAAAATTCGAACTATGGTCAATCACATATCTTTATGTCAATTGATCTATATTAATTTTGACATAAAATTAGAATAGTTTGATTATAATTGGTTGGTGAAGCTTCACGTTTAGATACATTATGATTAGAGAAATTGGGGCATTATATTAATTGAGATATACATATATAGACTAATTTAAATATTTTTTAATGGGTCAGGGTCAATATTGTATCTTCTCGACCAAAATATTAGGGCATGCTTTGGGCGTGATTATAATAAAGTTAAAACCACTTTTGACATTTTTTAAATCACTCTCAAACATTCTTTTAAGCATTCAAAATCAATTTTGATAATATAAAAAATTACAATTAAAAGTGTAAAATTTAATATTAAATTAATTTGAGGGACTAAAGGCGTATTTTGGGGTGATTTTGAACATGAAATGTGATTTTAATATTTTCAAAATCACTCTCACACACACTTGATAGACATTGATAGACTTTAATATTTTTGTGTATGCTCGTGTTGGCTATTTTGGTCCAATTTTAAAGCTTTAAAAAAGGAAATTTTTCACGTATACAAAAGATGTCAAACAATTTACAGAAAATAGCAATAACAACATTGATAGACATTGATAGACTTCTATCAGCTTCTATCATTTCTATCACCTATAGATCTTGATATACTTCTATCAGCGTCTATCACAACTATCTAAAAATTTTGCTATTTTGTGTAAATAGTTTTCTTTATTTTTCTATTTTTAAAAACTCCCCTTTAAAAAATATACACAATAACATTTTTATACTTTTGACATTTTTTTATACTTTTCTTCCATTTTTAAATAATAAACTTTTTGTCAATAATGGTGTAATTCCTAATGAGTACGTTTAAGCAATTAAAAAAAAATCGATTATTGTCTAGTAACTATTTTATTCTTAATTTATTTATTTTAAAAAAATTAAGCTCATAAACCTTGTGTATAAGTTTTACCATGTCAAACATTTTGTTTTGTTTTTTTCTCACGCTTGAGCAATAATTTGTTTACTATAGACATACAAAAAAATAATAATTAAAGAAAACTATGAAAGTTTGCTGAGAATCAAATCATAACAAAGAAAATGGTTAAAGTTAAAGAAAATAAAAGAGTAATTTTTAAAAATTAAAAACCAAAGATCATTATCAAAATGTTTATAAAAAGTTGTATATTTGAAATGAGTTGTTTTAATAAAAACCAAAAAAAGAAAAAGTATTTTGTGTTTGAAATTTAGCTTATAATTCAAATGAGTTTTTAACTTTTAAAAATGATGAAAAGTTTAATCTAATATTAAAAACAGAAAATATTAATACATATATAATATTAAAAACAGAAAATATTAACGGGCCGAACTTGGTAGTCCGGAGGTTCAAAAGGCCCATCGGCTTTTCCACGTGTTATATTCTTATAGGGTGAGAGGAGTACAGCAAAAAGGAGAAAATAAAACAAAAAATTTGGCCCATGCAGGTTTCGAACCTGCGACCTTCGCGTTATTAGCACGACGCTCTAACCAACTGAGCTAATAGGCCAATTGTTGATTGGTAAATACAGACTTTGTTATTTTACATAACTTTTTCTTTTTGTTTGAGGGATAAAACATAATGTTTATTAATTAGTACATTTTAGTTACATTTCCTTTAATTGATCAATAAAAATATTTTTGACAATAGGCCAATTATCTCTATCTAAACATATCATTTATGTTTTTTTTGTATTTTTTTTTATTTTACATATTTTTTTCTACATCATTGTAATGGGTACCAATTTTAAAAATAATAACCAAGTGTACAACAACATTTTTAAAAATTATAAATATAGCAAAATCTATTAGTGATACATAGTCTATCATAAATATACTTTGCTATTCTTTAAAAAATGTTAATATATATACTAATAATTTGAATCTGATTGCTATATTTGCAACGTCTCATTTATATATCTGCATATTATTTATTTTTAGGGCAAATATCAATTTATACTCAATAAACTTTGGGATATTTATTGAAACTCTAAATTAATAATTGTATCAATTTAAACTTTGAACTTCCGTGAGTGTTTCAATTTATACCCCTCATAATTTCAATTGACCAATATCATGTAAAATTTAAAATTTGAGTTAATTATGCTCTTGAATTTCATAAGTCAATCGATTTAAAAATCCTTTATTACAATAATTATTTTTGAAAATCATCCCTACAATAACTCTCAAACATATATAGACTTCTTCGAAAATCGATTTAACAAAAGGAACTATTAGAGTAAATATGCATAGACACTTTTTAAAGGAAATGTTGTAAAAAAATCTAAATAAATTTATTTTATAAATATTTATTAGTTTAATTTGTGCAACTATATAAGTTTCGCACAATGTTTTTTTCTAACGGAATTGGTCTAAAAATTATTTCTTTTAGGTCACTTTTCACTCTATTCAGTGTGTGTATATATATTTCCCGTCTTCCTAATTCCTTACAGGCAGTTGAATTTTCAGTACACTCCCGCCATCTTATAATGATTCTCACTGAAAGAAGCAAACTCTAAACCCAGAGAAGAAGAAACATGAGTGTCGCAGAACTACCGACGAAGGAGGGCAATGTTTTGAAAGGGCATGAAGGTGGAGTTCTTGCTGCAAGGTTCAATAGCGACGGCAATTACTGCCTCAGCTGTGGCAAGGATCGCACAATTCGCCTCTGGAATCCTCACCGTGGTATTCACATCAAGACCTACAAATCACATGGCCGTGAAGTCCGCGACGTCCATGTCACCTCGTAAGTCCTCTATCTTCTTCCCCCTTTCTGGGATTCCCCCATTTTTCCTCACATCTCAATTTTAGGGTTCTTTTGCACTGTAATGTAACTGATCTCTGTATATATATGCTCCTTTGTTTTCTTTAGAGACAACTCTAAGTTATGTTCATGCGGCGGTGATCGCCAAGTCTTCTATTGGGATGTTTCTACTGGCCGCGTTATTCGAAAATTTCGGGGCCATGATGGCGAGGTTGAAAATCTCGAGTTGGGTTCTTCGTAATTTTTATTTTCGTTTGCTGTAATCAAAGTGCATTATAATCGTCTTATAATTATCATCATTTTTCGGTTTAGGTGAATGCTGTGAAATTTAATGAGTATGCTTCTGTCGTAGTCTCAGCAGGCTATGATCAATCATTGCGTGCTTGGGACTGCAGATCTCATAGCACTGAGCCAATTCAGGTTTGAATTTGTTTACTTCTTACTTCACTCGTCAAAAAGTTTTGTTAGCTGTAGTCTAGCGGATTGTTTATCTGATTCGCTTGTTCTTCAGATCATTGATACATTTTCAGACAGTGTAATGTCTGTTTGCTTAACAAAAAGTGAAATTATTGGAGGAAGTGTTGATGGTACTGTTCGAACATTTGACATGCGAATTGGCAGGTAAGTTCAGTTCAGTTCAGCTTTTTCTACTTCTCCTACAAACCAGAATTCCAGCCAAATGATTTACTAAAATAAGATAGTTTATTCTTTTTGATTCCCTCACAAAGGATTCTTCTTTAATAATTTGTCTGTGTGCAGTGGGGAGATTTTAGTTTAATACATTGTTTCTTGTCCAAGAAATAAATTGGTTTTGAAAATAAGTTATTAAGCTATAGAAAAGATGAGAAGCCCCTTGCATTCGCTAATGAGAACTTTTCCTTTTAATTTTTTTCCCCTACAAATAGAGAAATATCAGATAACTTGGGGCAGCCTGTAAATTGTATCTCCATGTCCAACGATGCTAATTGCATATTAGCTAGTTGCTTAGATTCAACTCTCCGTCTATTGGACAGGTATGTTTAACTTTTGTAATAATTTAAAGGGTTCTTCACATGTGTTTTTTTAATTCTCAAAACTCCTAAACTGGTTTTTTTTCCGTATAAGGTCTTCTGGTGAGCTATTACAAGAATACAAGGGCCATACTTGTAAGGTTAGCATGATCTGAATCTTGGCAGTGCCATACTCCGTTTAATTTGGATTGTTTAACTATCAATTTTCTAACAATAATGCGTATGTCTTCATTTTTTTTTCCCTGTAATGTTGTACTCTATTTGTGCTCTTGTAGATCTTTAAAGTGTTTTTTTTATGTGTACTTTCATCATCTTCAAAAAAAAAAAAAAGAAGAAGAAGAAAGAAATAACAATAATTCAAATTGACACTTTCGATTACTTTTGAATCTTGGCTTTCATTCTTAATAAGTCAGCACATCTCTGCTATTTTCACTACAGTCTTACAAGCTGGATTGCTGCCTTACCAATACTGATGCACATGTAACTGGCGGATCTGAGGATGGATTCATTTATTTCTGGGATTTAGTAGATGCATCTATTGTCTCCAAGTTTCGAGCTCATTCCTCTGTTGTAAGTCTTTATTCCTTCACCTTCTCAATTTTATGTGATATAGTGTAGTGAATCTCTCTCTCTCTCTCAGAGTTATTTTTGGTGTTTATGATAAAGTGCTTAGAAGGAAAAAAAAAGTGCATATTCCTTGTATAGTTGTCATTCTAAACCTTTTAAATGAGCTACAATGTTCCGATAGGAATAACTTTATAGTGTAGTGAGGGTGATTTGACACCAAAAACAACTATTTTGCATAAATTATAGGTAGTTGATATTTACACCACATACATATGCAAATCTCACAAACTGTAACTCATGCATACTTGTGTCTAGCTCTAACTATGCTTGTTACCACCATCAACTAGATGAAGAATTGAGCTTTCATTGAGATAAAATGAAATAATACAAATGATTCAAATGGGCATATAAAAAGATAGCACTCCAAGAGAAGTCAAACAAATAGCTATACAAAAAAGGCCTCCTGTTCAAAATAATAAGAACTATCAAACAATTACAAAAATCATTGGGATGAGATGTGGTTGCTTGTTAGGTTTCATGTGCCTATCTGAAGAGTGCAAATTGTATGGTCAACTTTGTCTTGTTCACAAGGTCGTGTCTGTATAGAAACACCCTTACAATCTAGGGATGTGCTGACAATCTGTTGGGCACAACAAAATTGTCGTTGGGCCAAAATCACAAACACATTTTCTACTTGGTACCAAGATCTCCAATCAACCTGCCATCTATCTGCACATTCGAGAAGCTGGATAAAATTTACTTGAAGGCACCAATACAAGCACCTGACAAGATTGAAATCACTCGGCAGAAGACTTGACTTTGGATTGATTGAAGGCATCACCACGTAAATATTCTTTGTCTCTATGTAGCCAAGTGCATAGTGTGTTCGCTCAAAATATTATATTTGTAGGTCATAAAAAAGACCCCTACAAACATCCCGAGGAAGGGTTTAAATATCTCATTCATTAAGCTTTGAATGTGGAGGTGGGCATTGGTTAAGTCCAAAGGTATCTAGAATTTGTAATTTCCTTAATTTGTGCATGCAAAATGCTGTCTTGAAAACATTCACTAGCTCAACCCAGATTTACTGATATCTTAGACTCCAAAGCCAGCTTTGAGTAATGGTGGTTCTACTTAGTTCATCAAGCAGTCTTCTATGACTCTATGACGGAGATCAGAAGCTTGTCTGAAATGATTTTTTTTTTTTTTTTTTTTTTTTTGTTGAGAGCAAGGATTAAAATATCAATAGGGATGACAACGGGGCAGGGCGGGGCCGGGGATGCACTCCTCATCCCTGTCTCCGTGGGGATTTTTAATCCTCGTCTCCACCCCATTCCCCATTTTGGGGAGTTGGGGTCGGGGTCGGGGAATCCCCATTCAGGGATTTGGGACTTCGCAGGGAAAAATCCCGCCTTTTATTTTATTAATTTAATATTTTTATTATTTAAAATGAATTAAATTTTAGTATTTATATTAAAATTGTAGATATTTTAGGTAAGTAGTTAATATTATTATTATATATATTTGCTTAAATGAATAATTAAAAAAAAATTATTTTATTTCTTTTTTATTATAAATTTAATAAAAATTAAATTTATTGCATTAAAAAATGAAAATTAGAAAAAAAAAAAAGAGTTACCTAAAACAGTAGCTTATATATATATATATATAAATAAACAATTAAAAATTTATTTAGATTAATAATTAAGTTGTTTTTACTCTCAACCAAGTTATGGATATTGTTATTAGTATTTTTATTCATATTAGATTAAAAAGATGACATTTTTTTATGTTTTAGAAATATTAATAAAAGATGTTAAAGATATTCATAGAAATTTAATATCGATATCGAACCTTTCAATTTACGAATATATCGACGGATATTTTCATCTTTGGTTGAGAGTGCTATAATCTGTACGTAAATGACCAACTTTATTTTTCACTTTGACTACTTTGGATGAGTAGAATTGGCCTGGACATTGATCTCCTGCTCAGTTGAATGATTCTGTTGACACCTGTCCTACCAGGCATTTAATTGCAATCTTCTACACCCGCGAGTAATGTTGATGGGCCTAATTTCAACGGGGTGGTGTCCCTTCATTTTTTTTTCCCCCTAATCAGTTGAGTTATTAGTGGAGTCTAAGGTCATTGCTTGGCTTGGTGACACTGTGGAAGACCTCGTGCTAACACACTTAGGAGGTGTTTGGGCCAAAGAGTTGGAAAGTAGGAAGTGATGAACTCTACTCCTTATTTGGTCCAAGGGGTTTGTGAGCCCACGACTAAAAAATATCAATTTTATTCATTATTAATTTCTTACCTTGTGAGCCCCAGGAGTTCACAACTCCTCAAACTTCACAACTCTTTGGAGTTCACAACTCCACTCCTTATCCTAAACATCCCCTTAAGAAGTTCTTCAGATTGTTACCCAATAAAGACAGTTTTGTTAGGTCAACTCTTGTAATGGTTAAGTGACATGACCTTTCGGTTTCACTAATGGTTCCATCAAAGAGCAAAGCATAACCTTTTAGATGGGTCAAGAATCCAATTCCAGGAATCATTCACACCCAGTCAAAGAAATGGATGTTAGAAGATGGGAAAGAGGGGCCCACTCAACAATTTCATCGTCTTTAAGATTCCCTTCAAGCCCCGTCTCCCAAACTTTGTTTTCAGCATTCCGAACATTAGCCACAGTAGCATTAGATCGATTGGAGAGTCTATACAGCTTCTAGGATACAAGGTGGGAAATTCTGCATCACTGACCCAAACATCATGAAAAAAAGAAGTGTGAATATGATTGCCCAAACATCTGCTAATGTAGGTTGTAACTATACCATAGCATTGAAATGGATCTCCATGGAGCTTTTGCAGATTCTAAATTGGAAGATATTGCCAATGTTGGATAGCTGCTATTGAGTACTTTGCGTTAAGGATATTCCATCTAAGAGCACCATCTTCACAGAGGAATCTCCATATCCATTTAGATAAAAGAGCGTCATTTCGATACTTGAGATTGCCAATAAAATAACTAACCCACCCAATTGAAGAGGAAGTTGAATTTTTGCCTAATTCACATTGTGCGGCATCTTCCCAAAGAAAATTCCTAATGATCTTTTCAATTGTTTTTGCAATCTTGGTAGACATTTTGAATAAGGATAAATAATACATAGACATATTAGAAAGGGTAGATTGGATGATTGTTTGCCTACCCTCCTTTGGATATGAAAGAAAACTTCCAATTACGAAATCTATGTTGGATTTTCTCCACAATTGATGTCCTGAGTCCTGAATAAGATTGGCTCAGTTTTTAGTTAAAAATGAAGGGCAGTCAATGGGTCGGTATTTCTCTCGGAAGTTTGAACCATGGGATGAAAAGCTGCAGGGAAAGTGAAAGTCCCCCCCGCATGGAGGGTGGTTTTAAATGTCGCGGTTTCCTTTGAGTCAATAGAGTAATATTGAGTCAAACCATTGTGTTCTTCATGACATTTTCATTAATTCTTTGTATTCTTCATTTTCAATGTTATGTTAAAAATAATTACAAATAAATTAATGTCATACACATCCCTGATCCCACACTAACTAAAGTATAGTTGCACTAAAACTAAATTAGCTTTGATTGTAGAAAGATTTTCATTAAGTTCAATTGTTTTGCTAAAATGATTCCCAAAAAAAAATGTTTTACTAGTTTATTTTCTTTATAATTAAATATGTAATTTATAACGGAAAACTAAGTTAATATGGAATTAATTGGCATAGAAAATAAACTAAACTTGGAGTGGACTGTAGTACATTCAGGGTATTATCTTTGTTCCCAAGAAATATATATATTTATGAGATTGTATGTATTCATAATAATGAGATTGTATGTATTCATAATACATTGTAGTGCGGAAAGTTCTTTTATTTTAAAATAATATATATCTATAAAGCATCGTTGTCTAAATACTCATGTTCAACAGTACAAGTACGACAAGATGGACATTAAGGCGATGGTGATGGTTCTAATATATAAATGTTTACAGATACTTCTTTCCTTTTCACAGGTGACAAGTGTGAGTTACCACCCGAAAGATAAATGTATGATAACTGCCTCGGTAGATGGGATGATTCGGGTTTGGAAGACATGAGAGCCAAGAGGAGGAAGAACATGAATTTCCTCAGCTTAATAATGCACATTATGCTCTGAGGTATTTAATTCTTCACTTCTTGATACAGTTTATTGCAGTTATTCCAATCTTGAATTATTAGAGTTTGAAACTTGTGGCTTTTAAGAATCATGATAATGCTGGTGGTGTTTAATTTATCAGTCAATATCAAATTGACATAGACTGGTTGATCCTGGTCCAACAATAAGAATCCTTGCCAGTACAATAATTCATAATTTTGGGTCTTTAACTTAATGAAGTTACTTGATAAAGTTGAACAACTTGATTGAAAAAGTTGTTTTTTTAATTGCTTTGGGTCTCAAACTTGAATTTTGTTTACCGTACAAGTCTTAGCTGTACAAGATCAGCTAGGCTTTGATATCAAGATATTTTAAATGTGTTTAAAGGCTAGATTTATAACAACTTCAACCCCCTAATTTATTGTTCCACCCTTTACCGACACAGTCCCGTCGTGTGCACTGCATTGTATAGAGTTTTCCCCTGGTGAATCACAAATCATTTCAAACCATTTGGTGTTGAAAGTTCAACCTCAAAGCTGATAATTTCAAGTGAATTAGTTGAATCTCTGTTTTCCATTCTCTAAAATTTCATGTGTAGATTTCTTGATTTAAAACAAAGGAAAGTTATAGCTTTGGCATTTACATTGATCTCTTATATGCTTTGTTTCAGGTTCTGCAGAATGCCAAACATAATATCTGAATGGTTTTTGACTGATCTAAAGCCTCTCTAACTTTGTCCTTGAGTTTCAACTAAGATCATAAAGTTGTTTGTTGACTATTCCAATTCCAAACTCGATTATGAAACCGTAATTTGTAAATTAAACGACGTTGTATGACGTTAATTCGATGTTCATTCATTGACCCTTAGAATTGAAGTTTTTATTCATTTTTATCAGTCTCTGAATCAACAATCAGATCATCTGGTAAAGAATTGAGAAAGAGGCAATAAGCTATGGTAAGACAATTTGTTTCTCCTCAAAATCAAAGAGAGTGCAGAAACATATTGATTACAAAGGCAAAACAAGGTTGATACCTTAAATTTGGTGTACCAAATTTACAAGAATGAAGTGGCAATTGGCTTACACTGACAAAAGTAAATGAAGATTGTCTAGAACACAAGTCAGTAGTTGGACCTGCCTTCCAAATTCAATAAATTTCCATCATAATTTCACTTTGAAATTTCCTTCTTCATTTGACATCATTTCTTATGTCTTCTTCTGGCTTTCAAGTTTCCACCAACTCATCATTATTGAGTATACTCTCTCTTACTTAACTTCATCTTCATGTGTTTTGGACTTTTTTTTAACTCTATAGCTTAAGGTGGTAGTTATACTCACTCTACCTCATATTTATCCATTGGAAATGAGAACTAGAGAGAATTAGAAATGAAAAAAATTATAATGTTCAAACAAAATCTTAGTTGAATTACAATTTAGTGTTGGAAGTTTGTGTATATTGGTCCTAAACTTTCAAGAGTGTCTAGTAAGTCTTTGAACTTTCAATTTTATGTTCCACTTAATTGTTATAAAGGATTTGATATGTCTTTAAAATTTCAATTTTGTATCTAATGAATTTTTAAATTTTCAATTTCCGTTTAATAGCTCATTTACTTATTTCGATATGTTTTTAAGACCCAATGCTCTACTAAGCACAAAATCGAAAGTTTTAGGTTCTATTAGACATAAAATTGAGGGAAGGCATCAATTTTAACCCTAAACGTACATAAAATATCACGAGTCAACCCGCCTAATCTTTGGTAGGAGAACGTCATAGATTGAACATAGGGACAATTGCAAATATAACAATCAGGCCTAAAGTATTAGCAAATATAGCACAATGCAAAAAAATTTACAGATATAGCAAAATTTAGGTCAGCTCTCGGAGTCTAATAAAATTATTATACTATATCACTAATAAGAGTCTATCACTCATAAAATTATTATACTATATCACTAATAAATTTATTATACTATGTCACTAATAAGAGTATATCACTAATAAATTTTACTATATTTTCAATTCTTTAAAAATATTGCTATACACTTAATTATTAGCCTTAAAAGTGTTACTCACTGTAGTTATTCTTGAACATGTTAGTCCTTTATTAAATTCATGTTCCTTTTTAACTATTATACCAATTCATGACGAAAAATATTGATTGTTTTTTTGTTTTAAAATTCAAGTCAATCGAAAAATAATGCTCAAATGTACCAAACAAAACTGGTTTGGTCGATTCATTGGGTTCTTTTAAAAGTTTACTCTAATTACAGCATAAATTTAGCATATAAATTAAGGAATTTATAAAGAAAAATACAAACAAAAAACGGAGAGGGAGGGAATACAGAAACAATTTTTGCGATGAATTTGAAAATCAGTGTATTTTAAATGTAAAGTTTAATCGTACATAAATGTGACATGTAAGGCTTATGCACGGAAGTCAAGGAGAATATGAGCTCATCTATAAAATAACTTTTTGTTTTTAGTATAACAATTTTATGAAAATAAATTATTATTTATTTAGAATTTTGATATTTTATTTTTAATTTACTTCACTTCAGAATAATCATTTCTACGAGCTAGAAAAATATTCTTCCTTTCACAGGTCATATATTAAAAAATATTTATTTCGCCACATAAGAACTTTTGTGTAAGATAATTATTTGATTTTTATGTTTTAGAAAATTAAGCTTATAAATTGTATTTTTACCTTTTTTTTTTTTTAATATTGTGTTTATTTTTTAATAGTTTTTTCAAAATTTAAATCAAATTTTAAAAACTAAAAAATATATAAGTCTCGTTTGATAATGATTTCATTTTTAATTTTATGTTTTTTGAAATTTATGTTTGTTTCCTACTAATTTTTGAATTATGATTTTTACCTTTGTTAAATAAAAAATTAAATTCATGGTCGAGTTATAAAAACAGAAGTAAATTTTTTAAAACTACTTTTATTCTAGTTTTTAAACCATAACTTGGTTTTTTAAAATATTAATAGAAAGTAGATAATAAAATATAAAAACTTATGAGTGAAAATAATGTTTATAAACTTAATTTTTAAAAACCAAAATCTAAAAAGCAAGGCCTCGTATGATAACTATTTAAGGTTCATTTGATAACCATATGGTTTTTGCAAATTAAGCTTATAAAGTATAAACACTATTTTCTATCTATTGATTTTTTTTGTTTTGTTGTCTACTTTTTAAGAGTGTTTTGGAAATCTAAGCTAGTTTTTTTTTGAACTATTTAGTTTTTGCAAATTAAGCTTATAAACGCTATTTTCTACTTATTAATCTCTTTGTTTTGTTATACTTTTTTAATAGTGTTTAAAAATTCAAGCCAAACTTTTTTAAAACTTAAAAAAAGAGAAGAACTTATTTTTGTTTTTAGATTTTAGCCAAAAATTCAAGTATGTGAAACGATGAAAATCATGATAAAAAAAATTTAAAAAGAGAAGCATGATTTTCAAATACCAAAAACCATTTCGGGGGTCACATTTAGATATTATCCAAAGAAAATCCTTTGTATTTTAAAAAATAAGTTTAAAGTCCTTCTTAATTTGTGAGTTTTTAATCTAATTCTATATTTTAATTATTTTTTTTATAACATATGGAGTAGAAAAATCAAATATCTAACCTCAAAATTGATGGTACAAACTATCATGTTAATTGAATTATATTCAATTTAAGTGATATATAGTGCAAACATTATTATTATTATTATTATATATATAACGAAAAATTGATGTTTGATTTTCATAACATTTATTTTAATATTTTAATATTTTAATATTAAAAGCATGGTTGTCATTCTTGTTATTATTTTATACCAAATATCTACGTATAATTAAAGTCATGTAGTATATTTGTTAACAACAAACTAAAATGATATTTTTGAAGAAAAAATTCCAAGTCTCATATTAAAATTATTATAAGCTCAATAAGCATAGATAAAACAAAAGATGTGAGAAAATGAGTAAGATATCAAAAAAATATAAATATAAATATAAATAAAAGAAAAGAGATTATATTGTAATTGTAGAGAGAGAAAGGAAGTTTGGTGAGTTGCTAGGCTGGATTCCTCAATCTAACACATGGGGCTGCCTCTGTTGTCTCCCATACTTTCAATAACCCCCAAACCCTAATTTCTCTCTCTACAATCTCTCTCTCTCTAAAATTCCAATGGTTTTCAATTTCACTTTCCACCCAAGCAAAACACCAAAACAAAACAACTCTGCCCTCACAGCTGTCTTTCAATGAAACACAAAACACTCTTTCTTTTCAAGATTCCACGTTGGACAAATCAAGAGACCTCGTAAATTTTTTAAAGATAAATAGATTACTCATCTTCGTAAATGGTTAGTTAGTTTTAAGATAAAACTACTAATTCATCCATTCATTTCTCGGGTTGCGATAGCATAACAATATAACTGACAATTTTGCATCGAAAGATCTTAAATTTCTATTATCCGATTATTAGAAAACCTGCAGATTCTGTTTTGTTCTTGTAAGGTGGGACTATGCTTCTTTACGTCCTTGAACTTAGATAAATGTTGTAATCTCAACTTTAAACTTTAAAAAGTGTTATAAGTTTAGCTTGCTAATAAGTACTCACTCCAAATATTACATTTAAAAAATATTTGTTTTTGTGTTCAGTTAATTATAAACAACTCAGATGAGTATAGTTTAATATGTATAGCTTGTAGTATCAATTTTAAAGTCAAAGGTTCGATTTTTCACTACACATATTGTCAAAATAATAATAATAATAATAATAATAATAATAATAATAATAATAATAATAATACAGTTGTATGATATGACATCGGTAGAATTTTAGAGAAAAAAAAATTCTAAAGCTAAATTCTTTATTGACATTTATGAGTTTGACAAAGTTATTCAATGATTAATTTGTGCATTGGTCAAATTTATTTTTGTGTAAAGAGTTATTTATTGGAATTAATGAGTTTATGAATATGTTTACACATTTTTTTGTATAAAAAAATAGTGGGTGAATATCAAATACTCATTTAAGTTTAAGGTCAAATTTGTTGGAATTGATACGACTTGACAAGTTATGAGTTAAAATTGATTTTTTTTCTTAAGATCAGCAAATGAAAACGAGAGATGGCCCTATTTGTGTAATCATTTGGTTTTATGTTTTTAAAAATTAAGCTCACTTTCTCTCAATCTCTTACCATGATTTTCATATTTATTAAGTAAAAGAGTTTATTTATTAGTTAAATTCAAAAAATAAAAACAAGTTTTTAAAAACTACTCATTTTCTTTGTTTTAAATAATTGTACTACTTTTAAAAGCATGGTAGAAAGTATAGCAATGCAAAAAATTTAGGATGTCTATAGATTTCATTTAATTTTCAAAAACTAAAAACCAACAACCAAATGGTTAGGCCCCGTTTAGTAAATTACCATTTGGTTTTTAAAATTAAGTATATTTTCTCTCAATTTTTTTTGTAATGATTTGCATTTTCATTAGTAAAAGAGTTAAATTCTTAGCTTAACTTCTATTAAAAAAAATAAGTTTTTAACAATTATATTTCTTAGTTTTTAAAATTTCGCTTGATGTTTTAAAACATTTATAAAAAGTAGATAAAATAGCAAAAAGTTAGAAGTGGAAAGAGTGTTTGTATATAGATTTAATTTTCAAAAACTAAGGTCCGGTTTGGTAATCATTTTATTTTTTGTTTTTAGTTTTTAAAAATTAAGTCTATTTTTTCTCAATTTCTTGCAATAGTTTGCATATTTCTTAATTACGATAGTTGAATTCTTAACCAAATTCTAAAAACTATTTTTTTTTTTAGTTTTCAAATTTTAGTTTGGTTTTTGAATATATTGGTAAAAAATAGATAACAAAGCGTGAACTTTAGAAGTAAAATGAGTGTTTATAAGCTTAGTTTTTAAAAACAAAATTATTACCAAACGAGACCTAATTAATTATCAAACGAGACTTGCGTTGCGTTTGGATTGACTTACTTATATATTTAAACAAGTGTTTATAAAGGGAAATATTCAAATATAGAAAAAATGTCAAACTATTTACCGAAAGTAGCAAAAGAAACACTGATAGACATTGATAGACTTCAATCAGCATCTATTAGTGATAGACCTCTATCATTTCTATTACTGATAGACCTTAATAGACTTCTATCGCCGTCTATCACAACTAACTAAAAACTTTGCAATTTTATGTAAGTAGTTTCACTTATTTTTCTATTTTAAAAAATTATCAATTTATAAATGAAAAAAAAAATATTTATAAATACTTAAAAATCAATTAAAAAAAAAAAAAAAGAAAAGAAAGAACCTTAACCTATTTTATCTAAGACTCCAAGCTATATTCCGATTCGTGTTAGACTGAATACTCTTCTCACTATTTTTTTTTTTTTTTAAAAAATAATATATATATATATATATATCAAATCAAACGGTAACAGAGCCCTACTGCAATCTCTGGTTCTAACCCAAAAGGCCAAAACCCATCGTTTTGTCGGACCCCACCCACGTGGCATTCTCCAATTCGTAACCATGTCCCCCAGTCTAGTCCATCGTGGCTAAATCAATAAATTAATTAATACAATTTTCAAAGTATCATTATCATTCTGATTATTATTATTTCTGTTCTAAATTCTAATGGTGGCCCCGCTTTAAAGCACTTTTCATGAGTGGCATTCGGTGATTGGTTAAAAAACTGAATTAACCTTCCCATTGTACTCCATTTCTCCTTTTTAACCTTCCCCTTTTTCTTTTAATAGATTAGAGTTTCATTGCAAATTTATAATTAAATCATGGGGGAAAATCTCCTTTAAAAAAAAAAAAAAAACCCCACTTTATATATTGTACCTTGTCAATTATTGGCTTTATATATTTATATATTACTTAAATTGTATTCCAAAATGTACAATTTTTGTTGGTTTAATTACTACATGTTTGCTAACTAGTCATTTGTTTTAGTTTGGTCTACTTTTTTGTGCTCGGTTAAAGATTTACTTTTTACCTTATAGGTTGTCTACTCATGTTGGATCCATTATTTATAGTAAATAAATTAAGATGATTTATTAATTCATCTACCCCTTACTATTTTTGCACTCGTAAGTTTTCTACAATAAGTTTTTGTAGACTTTGTGTTTTCTAATCATGATTTTACTTTATTCTTATTTAGTAGCGACGACCATTGTATAGTTTATCTCGTAGATGACTTATTCTTAAGTGTAAATGACTTGTGTTTATAGGCATGTCATATAATTATAACTTTGAAAAGAAGTTTTGAAATTTGTTCCATTTCCAAAACATACTTTTCATTTGAAGAATTTCATATGATTAATTGACCATCAATATATCTTGTAAACCAAAGTTACATGATATAAACTAAAATATTGTTGATAAGAACAATGGACCTCCACATATCTTTACAAATGGTATATGATATTGTTTGTGTAAATAATAAACTCTCCTAAGTTTTGTTTTTGAAACAACCTAAAAGTCAAACTAATAGAGATAATTGTTGTACTTATATATCATGGATCTCTCTCTCGTCTCTCGTCAATATAGGATTTTGTTTGTAGCTAACAATTGGTAGCTAAAATAACTAAAAGAATAATGATAAAAGAAACTATCCCAACTATGTTTGATAACAATGATATGCATAACCCCTAATAACTAATTGATAAACAATCTCAATAAAGTTAAACCGTTTTGACTAAAAAAATGATCAAATATCAAGAAAGAATGAGAACTTATTCCTAACTTCAAAATATCTAACTCTCCATAGTCTAATTGATCAAACTAGATTGCATTCTAAAACAATAATACATAGGAAGCATAAAAGCTTGAGATATAAACTTTATGAGAAATTCATTCGGATTCTAACTTCTATCTTTTTTAAAGACCAAATTACAACCATATTTATACTAAATTAAAAGTCACTTTGAAACGACAGGTACAATCCTTCATCTAGATTTAGCCAAAACTCTTCAACTCCATACGTGAACCTTCATAAATGTAAATTCATGAAAATAAATTGGTACATAATGCATTAAGAATGTGGATGAATCTGGATTTTCAGATTTATTGTGTCTTTTGAATGACTTTGAAACTTGAAAGATCGCAACTTTTTGTAATATATAATAAAGTCCAAACGACTATTACAAATAAGAAAGTTGATGTATAAATTACAATGAGTTGTATACATTTAGAAATAAAAAATAATATTAAAAAAAAAAGGGAAATAAAAGAATGAACATTGATTTCGAAGTAACTGAATGTTGAAGAAAAGTGAAAAAAGAAAAAAAGAAAAAAAAGGTGCAAATTCACATGGATTGTTGTTGTATAATGTATAGTGTGGACGAGGGTTTGCTTCCTTTGGGGTCACGTCCTCCCAAAAAAGCAAGCAAAATTGAGATCCCCATTTCATTTGGAAGGTGAACTCTTTTACCTTCCTTACACGTGTGAAACCTTAAATCATTTTTTTTCTATTCCCCAATTACCCTTTGCCACGTCTCCATTACCCTTTTCTCTCTATTAACTACTCCTTTCTTTTTTAATATCTAATTTAATGCTTTTTTTTTTTTAGTTAGAAAGGCTGAGAAATTCGAATTGTACTTTATAATCAAGGAATTTATACTTCAATTATAGTTTTTTTTATATATATCTGTAAGTGTTCAGACCAGCTTACGCGTACCTCGACTAATCTCATGAGACAACCTGTTAACCCTACAACATTTGAGTGTCGATTGAACCCATGACCTCTTAACTATTTATTTAGATTTTGTCTCATTTTTTACCATTAGGTCAACCCATGACGGTTATGCTCAAACAAAATTGATATCAATCTCAATACACCATCACTTAAATTACAAGTTTATATGCCAAAAAGTAAGCATAGATTAACTAGCATACGAATGTGCTAGCGACCAAAAAACCTGTGTGGTTTGAATCTCTCTGCCCCTATTGCATTTAAAAAAAAAAGTTTACAAGTTTATGTCAATTCAAGTTTAGTATGGTGAATAATGCATTAATTCCTATAAATGTTAATCCATTTAAAAAAAAAAAAAACTATGTTGCATTTGCATTATAACATAAACATTGCTCAATTGATTATCATACTATAAATTATAAAAATTGACCACTTTTTGGCAATTATGTTTTTTATGTAATTTTTTTTATCACAATCTCAACATGACACTATATACTTGAAAACTTTCTTGAAATGTAGTCATAGATTTGTGTTAATTGTTGTAACAAAAACTAAAATAATCACTTTCCTAAATAACATAATTCAAAATAGACGGTTGAAAAGCAAAACTAAAGAAGGAAGATCAAACTACATGGATTGAAACAAATATTTTAAAAGCAACCTAATCAAAACTGAGTTTGATTGTTGGGTTATTTTCTATCCACTGAAAAGTAAACTAAAAAGTAACAATTTTTTATTACCAACTCTATTGTTAAAATTAAATTAAATTGATAGTATAGTCTCTAAATTTTTTAGCTTACACATGTAAGATTCCTAATTTTTTTCAAAAAAATATCTAATGGATCTCTAAAATTTGTGTCTAGCAAGTATCTAATGTGAAAAAAATGTCTAATAAACATCAAAACTTTTAATTTTATGTACAATAAGTTCAAATTTTTATTTTGATACAAAATCGAATCATACAAAGTTGAATTAATAAATAAACATAAAGCTGAAAATAATGAAGGTAGGGATTACCTTTAAAATTCATAATCAAGATATAAACATAAAACTCAAAACATTGGGAAGGGTAGCAGCACAATTTTAGAAAAAGTGAAGGGTCAAAATGAGAATATAAAAAAGTAACATTGATACAGTAATGATTCAGGTTACAATAGGAGCCCATAACTTTACATAAAAAAGGAAAACTTTTCAATGTAAATTGTTTTAAAATATAGTAATAATAATAAATAAATAAATAAATAGCAAAAAGCTACGTTCTTTCTAATTAATTGTACGTTTCGTTCATTTGATCCACCGACAGCGGTTGGTACCACGTGGCATTTCAGCAATTTAATAATAGTAAATCGTTGCGTTAATTTTATTTGCGAAAAAAAAAAAAAAAAAAAAAAAATTGCTCGGAGGGAAACAAAAAAAAAAAATTTATTAAATTCCACAACCGGTTTCTCTTCTTTCTAAACAAAACAGGAACAGTTTAGTTTTCCTTTTTATTTTTTATTTTTTTGGTAATAAATAATAATAATAATAATAATAAATCGTGGTGGGCCTACGTGATATCGTAATCTGACATCCATCTCTGTCATATTTGGTCGACTCCGTGACTTCCCCTCGTCTTTCGGTCAATTCTATTTATTAACTATTTTTTTTTCCATTTCATTTTATTTTATACATAAAAAAAACGTTTTTCTACGGCTACGTAAATTTCCGCGCTACGATTCTCTCTTACGGGTAATTTGTTTATTATATAAAATAATGAAACAAAGTTTCTCATGTTTTAACCTGGATTTTAGGATATATAATAAAATATGGAAATGGAATTACAAACTTAATCAACTTAACTCAAACTTGTACGGTTTGAATTTAATTATTAACAGATAAATAAATAAAAGTTTATAGCTTAATTTAATTTAGGCGTATTTAAAATTAATTTAAGTTCAATGCAAATATATATATATATATATATATATATATATATATATATATATATTATATATATATTCTTTTCTTTTCTTTCATAATTATTTGTATTATTATTTGATCTCTAAAAACTCTAAAAAAAAATACATTTTCATATCCTTAGTAAAGTTTTCAAAATATAAATAGTGTTGAGGTGCAAGCCAATATATTTTATAGTTGAGTTTGATTTATTGTTATTATTATTATTTTGAGCAAAGATTGGTTCATTATTTATGAATAATTTATTGGTGGAAAAGACTTATAATCAAACAATTTAATTAGTTTTAAAGTGTCTCGATCTAATTCAAAACAAACCATATATTGACTCCTTTTTTTTGGGTTAAATTATTCAAAATATCGTTGATTTTTTTTCATATATCTTTTAATCGTGTTTCTAGAATTTGAATTGTTTCACTTTCACTTTTTAAATTTGATATTTTGTTAATAATGAGTAGAATCAATTTTTTTTCTTCATTAAAATTAGATATAGATTGACACGACTACTAATATATAAAAATTGAAAGACATACGTGATATTATTTACGACATCACTCACATAAATAGATGTGATAGTTGATGTGCAAAAACTAATTATGTAAATCGTTTTAATGATCTCTTTCGAGATTAAATAGAAGGTAAAAATAGTTTTAATAATCTTATATATAGTTGTAAATAATATCGTATATGCCTTCTATGTTTAAATATTGTTTGGACTAACAAATTTCAAAGTTTAGTTGTAAGAATGAAACTTCTCTTTTAAAAAAACGTAAGAATGAAACTTTGTAAATTATAGAGATAGAATTGAAACACACTTCAAAATTCATATATATATATATATATATATATATATATATATATATATATATATATATATATATATATATATATATATACATAATTTAAATCTCCATACTAATTTCAACGAGTAATTAATATCAACATAACTATACATTTAAAATACGTACATATTTTTATGAGATTGAAAATTTAAATTTGTACATTTCAAGATTTACAAGTTGGTGTCAATTAAGTGATGACGAGGACTGATAGATTTTATGTTGCATTAATTTGAACCTGTCAATTGGTTCAATTGTGACTCTATAATGCAATCTAAACTTCTAATTTTATTAATTTAAATAAGAAATTAAAAGTAAATCGATAAACTATTCACAAAACCAATTAATAGTTCACAGAAAATTTTATAAATAAAATATAGAAATATTAACTAGAATACTTAGAGCATGTTTGAGAGTTATTTTAAAATGGTTAAAATCACTCGAAATTAATTTATTTTTCAATTCTATACTTTTAAATGTAATTTTCAATCATCAAAATTAGTTTTAAAGAATTAAATACATATTTCACGATAAATTTAAAAATTGAAAAGTGATTTTAACCATTTTTAAATCAATCCAAAACATACCCTTAATCTAAGTTCAAAAAGTAATTTATATAAGCTAACTTTCGTGTAGTTCAACTTATTGATGCATTACAACTTTATTTTTTGTTCACATACTATTAACTTTAAAAATAAAATGGAAAAAAAAAATTGAACTCGATAATTGAAAATAAAAATTAACCAAAAACGATAGTAGAAATAAAGGGAATTTTTAAAAATAGAAAAATAAGGGAAACTATTTATACAAAATAGCAAGATTTTAGATAGTTGTGATAGATGCCGATAGAAGTTTATCAGGGTCTATCAGTGATAAAAATGATAGAAGTTTATCACGGATAGATATTTATAAAAGTCTATCAATGTCCATCAGTATTTTTTTTCTTTTGCTATTATCTGTAAATAGTTTGATATTTTTCTTATATGGAAAATTTTCTTTATAAATAATGCAATATAAAAAGATGTATAATCATGATATTAAGTTTAAACACGAATAAATAAACAATTTGTAAAATAAAGAAAATAAAATCGCCAATATATCAAACAGTGTCTATTGTTTATTTATAAATATATATCGATTAGGTAAAATAAAAATAACAATAGCAATAAAAACATAGAAATGTCTAAATATACGTGCACAAAATTTTAATATGTTGTCACAAGCCCACTATTTTTTTATGTGTGACGCATGTGCAAATATGACAACATATATGATTTTGCCATTTATTATAATTTGTTTTCAAGTTTTTTTAATATATATATTTTCATCTGTATTTTTAATGCAAAATATCCTCTCTCTCTCCCTCCCTTGAAATATTTAATGCAAAACATTGACGAATCAACTTCCCAAATCATCCATTTATTAAAAAACAAAACGGAAAATGTTTGAAAAATGTTACAATTTTTTAAAATTTTAAAATTTGTAGAAAACTTTTCACAGATAAAAAAAAATCAAATTATTTATAAAAAATAGTAAAAAAATAAAAATAAAAAATACTAATAGACATTGATAGGCTTCTATGAGCGTTTATAAGTGATAGACTTTTATCATTTCTATCCGCGTCTATCACAACAATCCAAAAATTTTATTATTTTATGTAAATTTTTTTTTTTTTATTTTTCTATTTTTAAAAATTTTCCAATTTTTTAGTCCCTTTATTGGCTGTCTCACCCCTATCTCATAAGGTTTGAGTTGTTGGATTCTCATTTCTATAATTATTGTATTTTTTCATTGTATTTATATACTTTAATTTGTTATGCATGCCAAAATTTAATAATTTATATTAATTAAATTCGTATTGATATGACAAGGTCAAATAACAATCTTCTATTTTCTCTTTTTAATAAAATATTAAATTTTTAAAAAGTGTAGTGACAAGATAATCTCAGAGAAAAATACACATATGGAGTCAAAATGGAATATTTTGAATTTTAAAACTAAAGAGAAATCTTATGGTATATAAAAATTTGAGGTACGATATTAAAATCTTTTGGGTCAAAGGAGTTATTGATGGGGATAATAATGGATGATTAAGAAAGGGTAATAGAAATTAAGTGGAAGAAGTTATTTCTTTCGAGACCAAACCTATGTACACTCAAACTTCAATTTACTCAATAACAAAGTGCCCTAATTAATCATTAAACTTATGACTATTCTCCTTAATTAAGGTGTTCCTTCACATAAGTTAGCAATTGATAAATTAATTGTTATTCTCTCCCATTTATTTTTACTATAATTCTAAAATATAGGCCATAATCTACTATAATTAATACTATCGATCTTAGAGTTAGAGATCTATAATAGATATATATATTGAAATTATTGTACATCAAATAAAATCAAAATTATTGATTTTTCACAAAGCTTATAAGAGTGAAAACTATCCCCATAAACCTACACGGGTTCTTTCAACATGTTTTGTCCTCATTTAGATGTTTTTTTAGAAAGTTTCTCACGAGGTCGCCCAACATAGAACTACTCAAAGCTAAACACGCTTAACTATGGAGTTTTTATGATTGAGTCACTGAAAAAAATGTGCACCTTGTTAGTACAGGTAGTAATTATTAAAGTCTTTTAAGCCTTTTTTAATCATGTTTTCATATTCTTAGGATACCTCTAATTCATATGTGATATCAGTTTATTCATGTACCCTTCCTATATCGGGTGTTCTATTTTCATAAGACAAAATGTCTAGTGTTTTTTTCACCAAGTCTAAATTATTTTAAGCACCGATAAAATATTTAGAAGCATCCCTTGTTTCAATACCTAAAAAAACCAGATTTCGTAAACACGGTAGGGAAGAAATGTGTTCTTCTCCGAAAAACATGGCATTGCACTTTTAACTTTCAACCTAGAAGAAAATTGTAGTATTGATGTTGAAATGGTCTAGCTACATTTAAGTTGATTTTTTTCTTCTTATTTTTAATAAAATAAAGTTGTGGCAGTGGGAACATAAAAAAAAAAAAAAAAAAAAATCAAGGGGTTGTGGATTCAATCCATGATGCCCACATACTTAGGATTTAATATCTTACGTGAAAATTGACATCCAAATATTACAGGTTGTACTACGAGACTAGTTGAGACGCGCGTATGCTGGCGTGGACACTTACAAATATATAAAAAAAGTTGTGTTTAATTTATCAGGTAAAATCATTATACTTACATTGTAAAAAACGTGATTTACATATTCCAATCATTGCATGTGTAAGAATCAGACATGAAAATCGATAAAAGAACAACAAAAAGGAGTTCGGAAATTAATTTTGAGCTTTTGAGTATATATATGTTCAATCGAAATTTGAGAAACAATTGTTAAAAATTAAAAGAAAAAACGACAATTTTCATAAAACCAAAAAGGTAGCTTGAGCAAAGTCCATTGATTCATGAAATATATTTATTTACTTTTTTTCTATCTTTTTGTCTTTCCTTACAATAAATGAGAGCAATGAATTTTGAACCAAATTTTGATTTTTAATAATTAAATACATATTTTGAAAGTAATTTTCAACTCCATAAAAGTAGTTTTATCGGCTCCTAAATCACTCTTAAACATATATTTAATACATTACTTAATAGCGTATTTATCTTAATAGAAGCCTATCATGATCTATCACGGATAGATAGTGAAATTTTGAAACAATTACAAATATAACAATCAAATTCAAAGTATTAGACTTTTATGGTCTAGATGGTCCATCACTGATAGACCATAAGAGCCTATCAGCGATAGATGTCTATCACGAATTGACTATGCTATATTTGCAATTTTTTTAAAATGTTGTTATACACTTGGTTATTATCACTAAAATTGTTACTCATTATCATTATAATTATCTTGAAATTTTTATATATTTGTAAATAATTTTGATATTTTTTTATTTATAATATTTTTTAAAACAATTATAAAATTTAAACCAAACAAAAGAAAAATTGAAATATACATAAAGAAAGTAATAAAGAAGCAAAAGTGAAAACCGGGGATTGGAACATGGAAGGAAGAGCTAAAAGGAAACTTGCAAGGTAAGAAGAGAAGCGTATAGTCAAACTAATTATTTATTAGTCAACTCCGTCTTCTTCGTAACGTTCCCCATTTTTAACCCTAACCCTAACCCTAATCTCCATTTCTAATCCAAACAAGAAATTACTACGACCACCAACAACACACCAAATTGAAATTAAACATTTACACTCAAAAACCCAAAAAGGTTAAAAACGCGTTTGCCAGCAAGCACCAATACTACTACTCTAAAGATGCTAGAGATAGCGATCAAAGCAAAAAGACATAATCTTCGCCGCGTGAGCAGATCCTACTTCCTTCATTCCTTTTTCTCTCTCTAACTAATCTCCCTTCTTAATTCTTAATCCAATTTCATTTGGGTTTTTCCTGAAATTCTTCCCTCTCAGATTCCCTCTCTGTTTCTTCACTCACTCAACGCAACTGTGGAATCTGGAAAGTTCAATCCCATCTTTCGTACTGGATACAACCCACTACCACAAATAAAGTAATAAAGACCAAACCCGAACCAAATCCTTTTCTCTTCCTCTGATTCTATTCGTTAATTTAAAACACTCTGTTTTTGTTGTGGGTTTTTCGTTTTTTTTTTTTAATAAATTTTTTTCCCCTTCTCTCTTCTTCCCTTTCGCCACCAACTCCGGTGGTGGGCACTGCCCAGCGCCACCACCACACTTCTGGGCCCACCTTTCTTTTCACTCACACATACGAACCCCTTTATCCCTTTCTCTCTCTCTGTCTGTCCATCTCTTATTATCTCCTTCTCTTCTACGCCTTCTCATTTCCACACAAAAATACAATCTCCCCTCTCTCTCTCTTTCTCTTTCTCTTCCTTTTTCTTGTTTATCCCTTTGGCACTGGCGTGGATTAAGACGGGGGCCAGCTAGTTTTGCTAAGGGGACTCACTTTACCGTGTGCGAGGAATCCTCGAAGATATGCGTTTCTAGTCGATTTTCCAATGGTGGGCACTGAAGATTGAAGTTTTTTGAAGGAAAAGATGGGATTTTTTTGGGGTGATTTGTGAGGAGCGGACTCATTTACTTCGAGATCGGCTTCTAATTGGGATTCCCCTCTTTCTACAATCTGGGTTTTGTTTCAGTTCAGGAGCTGAAAAATTGCTGTGCTTTTGTGAACGATGGACACCGCTGGTAGACTCATTGCCGGGTCTCACAATAGAAATGAGTTTGTTCTGATCAATGCAGATGAGACTGCTCGGGTAAGATTAAGACTCCTTGACGCTTCGATAATGCGACGCATTGGCTCGTTTGAGGAATTTTCCGACTTATCTGTGTTTGTTTTTCGTTTTAACTTGGGGTTTCTTGGAAATGGACAATTTGGGGCTTCGATTCTTCATTCTTGCAGGGAATTTCTTTTGTAGGTCTTTGCTTCAACCGACGAAAAGATACTGTTTTCTGTCATCCCTTTTCTTTTTCCCCCGTTATTTTTCCACTCATAGGAAAGCTAAAGATAAAGAAAGCAAAATACCAAGTCTTTCCGGGAAGTGCATGTCGAGCTGCTTCGGTATTTTTGGTCTGGGGAGGAGTTGATTGAATTGAAGAAATTTAGTTTCTGTTCTTAGTTCATCTTGCATTTTGATACTTCAA
Organism: Lagenaria siceraria; assembly: GCA_002890555.2. Taxonomy (NCBI): domain Eukaryota; kingdom Viridiplantae; phylum Streptophyta; class Magnoliopsida; order Cucurbitales; family Cucurbitaceae; genus Lagenaria; species Lagenaria siceraria. Next base: position 8,726,136 of record CM016485.1, on the reverse strand, counting down.
TTTTTTTTTCAGATGCTTTCTGGAAATCTATTGAGCTTTCTGCTTTGTGTTATAAATTCTCATCTTTTTACATGTTCGGATAGTCTTTTAGATCTACCCTGAATAGGGCTCGAACAAAATCTTGCTTCTCAGCTAAATTTTGGCTGCACTATTTTTGTTTTGTTTGTTTAAGAATCAGAAGTAATTTGATTTTAAGATGATCAGTGCTGGACTCATTTTAGCCGCCACTTTTAGTTTAGGTCCTTATTCTACCGTTTCCATTTTTGTTTGGTGTTTCCAGATCAAGTCCGTGAAAGAATTGAGTGGGCAAACATGTCAGATTTGTGGAGATGAGGTAGAGTTAACTGCTGAGGGAGAGCTCTTTGTTGCCTGTAATGAATGCGCTTTCCCAGTTTGTAGACCTTGCTATGAGTATGAGAGAAGAGAGGGAAATCAAGCTTGTCCGCAGTGTAAAACCAGATACAAGCGCATTAAAGGTAGGGTTTTTAGTATCGTTCTTCTATTATTATGGCCTTTTCGGGTGCCATATTTAACTGGTGGAAATTGCAGGCAGTCCTAGGGTTGAAGGTGATGAGGATGAAGATGATATTGATGATTTGGACAACGAGTTCGACTATGGAAACTTTGATGCTTTTGGCCCTCATCATGCCGCAGAGGGAACGTACTCGCACCTTAGCACTGGCCGTGGTTCCCACCCTAATGCCTCTCATATCCCTGGACAATCGGAGCATGAACCTTCTCCCCTTGGTTCTGAGATTCCTCTCCTGACGTATGGCGAGGAGGTAAATGGAGTTCTTCGACAGTCTCTTGTTCTCTTGGTTATGCTAATTGTTGATATTCAAAATCAAACCCATGTAATGATGCCTTTTCTTGTGCCAGGATTATGAAATTTCTTCTGATCAACATGCTCTTGTACCCCATTTTATGGGTAACGGAAATAGAGTCTATCCAATGCCTTCTCCTGATCGATCAAGTCCTTGTAAGTTATTGAGGCATTGAGATGCTTATTTTTAATACGCATGGTTATATACATTATGGTTGACATCTTGATTGCCATCCCATAGCTCAATGTAGACCAATGGTTCCCCACAAAGATTTTGCATTATATGGTTATGGGAGTGTGGCATGGAAGGACAGAATGGAGGATTGGAAGAAGAAGCAAAATGATAAACTTCAAGTGGTGAAACACCCAGGGGTTGGTGATGATGGAAATGATATCGACGATCCTGATTTGCCCATGTAAGCCACTGTTATGGGCTTATTTACATGCATTTTTGTTACACTAAGTTTGAACTTTTGTGGTCTGTCTGTTGTTGAACTCAACATTTTAGCATTCACGTGGACAAAATGGCATGCAATTTAACTTATTTCATGGCTTCTTTCACTCTTCCTGTATCTCTATTTCGTATTTTCTTCTTTGAGCCATGTAATAACTAACCATCAATCTGTGTATACCATTCAACAGGATGGATGAAGCTAGGCAACCTCTATCAAGGAAATTGCCCATCTCTTCAAGCAGGATAAATCCGTACAGATTAATCATCTTGCTTCGTCTTGTTATTCTAGGCCTATTTTTTCATTACCGAATTCTTCATCCAGTTAAAGATGCCTATGGCCTGTGGTTGACTTCAGTAATATGTGAAATATGGTTTGCTGCATCGTGGATTCTCGATCAGTTTCCGAAATGGTATCCAATTGAAAGGGAAACTTATCTTGATCGGCTTTCACTGAGGTGATGTGGACAGAATTTTCTTAATCCCTGATTTGGCAGTTTGGAGATTTTCCATCTACTTTGGGCAGCTTTCCCTGATTATTTGGATTTCACATTTTCAGGTATGAAAAAGAAGGGAAACCTTCTGAATTAGCCAGTGTGGACATATTTGTTAGTACTGTTGATCCAATGAAAGAACCTCCATTGATCACTGCAAATACAGTACTCTCCATCCTTGCAGTCGACTATCCAGTCGATAAAGTTGCATGCTATGTCTCAGATGATGGTGCAGCCATGTTAACATTTGAAGCACTCTCTGAGACATCTGAATTTGCAAGGAAATGGGTTCCTTTCTGTAAGAAATTCAATATCGAGCCCCGTGCCCCAGAATTTTATTTCTCTCAGAAGATTGATTATTTGAAGAACAAGGTCCACCCAGCATTTGTCAGGGAAAGGCGAGCAATGAAGGTAAAACAATTGCTGTTCTGTTCTCTTTCAGTTGATGGAAATTATATAACCTCATTTACAGCAGTGGTTGAAGTTAGGATGCTGATCTTATATCCTATGGTTTTCTGCAACAATATTACTGACGTTCTGTTCATTTACTTTGCTTTCAACAGAGAGAATATGAAGAATTTAAGGTTAGGGTAAATGCTTTGGTCTCCATGGCTCAAAAGGTTCCCGAGGATGGCTGGACAATGCAAGATGGTACTCCATGGCCTGGGAACAATGTTCGAGACCACCCTGGCATGATTCAGGTAATATACATGTCTTGAAATTTGTCAACATTTTGTTAATAAGAATGGCTTGCCTGTTTTTGAAGCTCTGAAACCTACATATGAATGAAGTCCTTTGTTGATTGTAATTGTGTGAAACAACTCATTTCTGCATTTACATATGCATGATTGATTGGTCATGTAATGTTTGTACAAGCTAAAGGTACTTTGCGTTTTTGCCTTCACAGGTCTTCCTTGGCCAAAATGGAGTTTGTGATGTTGAAGGAAATGAGCTACCACGTTTGGTTTATGTTTCCCGTGAAAAGCGGCCAGGGTTCGAACATCACAAAAAGGCTGGTGCCATGAATGCACTGGTATGTATTAAGCTAGAGTCTTCATCCCCTGATTTTTTAGATGCTCAGCACTTGGATAGTGCTCTTATGTTATTTCTTCTGTACCCATGTTATTACATTTGCTGCCCTTAAACTTTCTCTTATTTCCATTTTTCTCTTTGAAGGTTCGGGTCTCGGCAGTTCTCTCAAATGCTCCTTATCTTCTCAATGTTGACTGTGATCACTACATTAACAATAGCAAGGCACTTAGAGAAGCTATGTGTTTCATGATGGATCCTACATCCGGCAAGAAAGTTTGTTATGTGCAGTTTCCTCAAAGATTTGATGGGATCGATCGGCATGATAGATATTCAAACCGGAACGTTGTATTCTTTGATGTATGTATATGCTTCATTGGTCGGATGGTGTACTTCAAATTTTTTTTTTATACCTATGCCTAGTTGAAAGCCTAATGTAAAAAATTTAATGCAGATTAACATGAAAGGATTAGATGGACTACAAGGACCGATATATGTTGGTACGGGATGTGTTTTCCGGAGGGTTGCCCTGTATGGATATGATGCTCCTTCCAAGAAGAAACCCCCAAGCAAAACATGCAACTGTTTGCCAAAATGGTGCTGTCTGTGTTGTGGGTCTAGGAGCAAGAAAGGAAAGGCCAAGAATCCGAAAAAGAAGAAGACAAAGCACAGAGAAGCATCAAAGCAGATCCATGCACTTGAGAATATCGAGGAGGGAATCGAAGGTAACAAATCAATTTGGAATGATATGTTGTATAATTTTTGTGATTTAAGGAGATTTGGAGAAATCCAACATGACTTGCCATATGTTTATTGCAGACCTAAGTATAGAGAAATTGAATGCGTCTGAAATAAAATTAGCGAAAAAATTTGGGCAATCTCCAGTGTTTGTTGCCTCAACCCTGTTGGAAAATGGAGGAGTTCCCCATGAGGTGAGTGCTGCATCTCTTCTGAGAGAAGCCATTCAAGTCATCAGTTGTGGTTATGAAGATAAAACAGAATGGGGGAAAGAGGTTAGTAATAACTGAAAATGTTAACTTTTTCTAAAGCAATACAATTTTGATTTTGCGTTCTTTGAGATATCGTCTCTGAAATCTTTCAACATGATTGATTTCAGGTTGGCTGGATTTATGGTTCTGTGACTGAAGATATCTTGACTGGATTTAAAATGCACTGTCATGGATGGCGGTCTGTGTACTGCATTCCCAAGAGACCCGCGTTTAAAGGGTCGGCTCCAATCAATCTCTCAGATCGTCTTCACCAAGTTCTGCGGTGGGCTCTAGGGTCTGTTGAGATATTCTTGAGCAGACACTGTCCTATCTGGTATGGCTATGGAGGCGGGTTGAAATGGTTGGAACGATTTTCGTACATAAACTCTGTGGTCTATCCGTTGACCTCGATCCCATTGCTTGTTTACTGTAGTCTGCCCGCTATCTGTCTTCTCACTGGAAAATTTATTGTTCCTGAGGTAATCTCTTTCTCCTCTACTTTGGTTTGTTTGAATATACTTTTTGAACTAAAAATTACCGTGCGTAACGAAACGAGTCTGTATGATTAACCATAAATTATTTCATGTGTTGAAGGAAATGATCCTTATAATGACTTCTGTTTTGGTTACTCATTTCATTAATTAGCATTATCAAGAATTTGTTTTCTTTAGTTTGGGATCTTTGACTTGTATTTGAGTATAAAATTGTTCCATTTACTGTTTAACTTGGCTTGGGCTATCAAGTATCAACCGTTGCCCCCTTCTAATCACCATCATATTTGTGAACATTTGCAGATTAGCAACTATGCTAGTCTTATTTTCATGGCACTCTTCATTTCAATCGCTGCAACCGGTATCCTTGAGATGCAGTGGGGTGGTGTTGGGATTGACGACTGGTGGAGAAATGAACAGTTCTGGGTTATTGGAGGCGTTTCGTCGCATCTTTTTGCTCTCTTCCAAGGTCTTCTCAAGGTTTTAGCTGGTGTTAGTACCAACTTCACAGTTACATCCAAAGCAGCTGATGATGGTGAATTTTCTGAGCTCTATATCTTCAAGTGGACATCATTGTTAATACCTCCCACGACCTTGTTGATCATAAACATCGTCGGTGTGATCGTCGGGATCTCAGATGCAATCAATAATGGGTATGATTCCTGGGGTCCTCTTTTCGGAAGGCTGTTTTTCGCTCTGTGGGTGATTATTCACCTCTACCCTTTCTTGAAGGGATTGTTAGGGAAACAAGATCGGTTACCAACGATCATTGTTGTTTGGTCAATTCTTTTAGCCTCAATCTTAACATTACTCTGGGTAAGGATCAACCCATTTGTATCCAAAGATGGTCCTGTTTTAGAAGTTTGCGGGTTGAATTGCGATTAGGAATCAGGTTGGTTGGGACAAGACCGGACGATTATGGTTTTTGCAGGAAATTTGACTAATTTTTGTGGGAAGAAAGTTAATGCAGTATGATGTAGATAGAGGGGTTGGGTTGGTTGGAGGTGAGTAATTGTTCTTTGTTCTATAGATTTCTTTGATTCTTTTATTAAAATTACTCTGGTCTCTGGGTGCTTAATTAGCCTTTACTAAATTGTTCCTTATTTTTGTCCCATGGAAAACATCAACTTACATAATTTATTCCCTTATAAAAAAAACTCTGGGGGGATATGTAAAATTTGTCTCAAAACTCTCTCATTCTTCATCTGTTCCTCTTCAGTGTTGAATTGAATGCCACTCTATTGACTTTCCATTTGAATTTCAACTTTGAATCCCATTGTCTTTCACCTGAAAACTATGGATCATCAACTGTTCCTTGTGTTTTCCTCGACATCGATCGGAAGATTTTTTATCCTCGCATCCGTGTTAAATATTGTCTGAGATGAAAGTTCTATGTTTCTTTTGTCATAAGTTTGGTGAAAAAAGGAATTTACATGACATGTTTTGATGAGTGTGAAAGTGAAGAAACTTTCTAAAGTTAAATTATTAGCATTAGGACTATATGACATTCTTCTAAGATGACAGTCCATTCGCATATGACTCAAATCAAATGAGAAAATAGCAAAAGAAAATAACCTTTGAGCATTCAAACTATACAAACTTTGGGTTGGTTGAATTGGAGGGCAACTTTCTCTAACTGTTAGTGGTTTTTCTTCACTAAAAGTCTATGATCAATGTAGTAGTCAGTTCCAAAGTATTAACAGATTGCTAAATAGAGCGCCTACTTTGCATAGATTAGGCATCCAGGCCTTCTAACCTATTTTAGTCGAAGGACGTGCTATTTGTTTACATCCATTAGTTTGTAAGGGATTCAATGCAGACTTTGATGAGGATCAAATGGCTGTTCATGTACCTTTATTTCTGGAGGCTCAAGCAGAGGCGCGTTTACTTATGTTTTCTTATATGAATCTCTTGTCTTCAGCTATTGGGGAATGATACAACGTTGGTGTTTATTAACGATAGAGTTTATCACTAAAAGATCTTACTATATTTGCAATTCTTTAAATATGTTGTTATACACTTAATTATTAACTCTAAAAGAGTTACCTATCGCAATTATCTTATACCCAAGTATAGGCATATAGATGTACAAATTAATTGGGGATGCAAGTTTAAACTACCTCAGAAACTTTGAATTTATTGAATTGTACCAAATTTTTTATAGAAATATTGAATTTTACCAATTGAACTATTCTTAATGGGTTATTCAATAAGCTAGATCCATGTTTCCATTAGACGCATGAATATTTTGATACGAACATTAAGATATTTTTTTTAAAAAAAGAACAATTAAATTTTTAATCCACGAGTTTTCACTTGTCAACATGTTGACATATCTATTGTTTTTTTTTTTGTTTGTCTATAGTTTGACATTAACATAAGAAGAGAATCAACATTTTTCATTATATCATAAAGAAAGTAACACAAAAAAAAAAAAAAACCACTAACGTGAATCTAATAGACTAATACTAAAAGAAAGAAATTTAAACTTATTATGCTTATTCGATAATTTAAATACATTATCATAATTTTTAATATTAAAACTTTCACAAAATATCTATTGACATCGATATTTTATCAATATTTCTGCCAAATTTTTTGTAAAATTAAAATCTCCTACATTTGAAAACTTTCTGGTTAGGGGAAGAGTAAAAGAGGTTATAGAGAAAATAACAAAATTAATTTTTAATGGTATTTTAACATAATTATTATTACAAAACCAATAAAAAAAACCTAGTCAATTATTTATTTATTGTATTAACGCTACAAACCAATTAGATCTCTCTAAAAATATTTAAAATTCGAATTGTATTTTTTATTTGTTATTATTTTTTTTTAAGAGAACGATTTACTTAAATTTCTTTTTCAATTTACTAAAATTCGTGGGACGCAAACAAAGCTTCCAACCTTTAGAGACAAAATCAACCATATAGATAGACTTTTAAGCATGAATTTAAATAAAATAAACATAAGAGTGAAAATAAAAGAAAAAAAAATGCAATTTAAGAAAATGAATAGTAATTTCTATTAGAGGAATATTCTAAAAACAAATTATAATATAAAAACAAGAAAAAAAGTAACCATTTTCCTCCCGCAAAAGCAATTAGTCTTTTACACGCATAATTATCATCTAGCGAAGCCTAACCCCCCAAAAAAGGTCAAAAGTCAAAAGTCATCATCTTTCTATTCTATTCTTCCAAATTAATCCTCAATATATACCAAAAACATCATACACACAACTTTGACATTTTCCACTTACCTTCTCCCATCATATTTTCATTCGTATTTTTACATTAAACGAGTTTGATATTAACATAAGTGATGAATAGAAATTTCTATCATATCGTAAGAGGTTTATAGAACATTTAAAAAAATAATCAACAAAATATCAGTAATATGAAGATGATATAAGTAAGATTAAAATATCATTTTTGTTCCCATACTATGAAAGTTAGTTAAAAAAAATGCAATAACTTGAAATTTAGAGGTTAAATGAATAATAAATTCAAAACTCAAAGATAAAAAGTATAATGTTTTGAAACTTATAACCAAAAGAGTATTTTTGTCGTATTTTAATAAAATAACATTCTTATTTTTAATTTTAATTTTTAAAGTTAAAAATAAATAGAATAAAGAGACTCAAATTCATTTAACCTCTGAGTGATAGTATATACTTTAATGAATTGTGCTATGTTTTTTATAAATGAAATTTTTATTTTTCAATTTAGAAAAAATATATTAAGAGTGGTTTCAAAGCTACATTGAAATTGTTGGTTTATTTTTAAAAAGTTTATATCTTCTACTTTGATGCTAAAAGAATCACATAATTTGTGAAAAACATGATTGATTTTAAATAATAGTCATAAAATATTGAAAAGGTAGTCTATATATATATATATATATATGAAAGCTCAAGATTATTTTTCAAAAAAAGATTAAAAAAAAGTCAGTCACATTTATTTATTTATTAGGAAACGTAAATTCACTCGTAACATAATTGTCAAAAATATAAATAAAGCTTATGTAATAAAAAAAACATTTGTTCAAAAAAATAGCAATAATTAGATACGTTAGATCTTGGAATGACATAGGTCAACAAAGTCAATAATGCATTATTTAAAATTGTAAGAATCCAACGGCTTAGATGATTCCACTGAAAATAAAAATATCATCACAATTTTAATTTCACGAATATATGGATAAAGTATTGAAAAATATTTTTATAAGTCAAATAATTAAATTGTTATCCTCGAACTAAATTATAGATATCGTTATAGTATTTATACTTACATGGAATTAAATTAAAATGATGATATTTTTTCTTTGAAATTAAAATTAGAGATATCGATTCATTTCTAATAGGTCCAACACCTATTTCATATCTCTCCTTCCATTACAAATGGGAAAAAATATGAAAAAAAATATTTTTTAAAAGAAAAATATTTGGGTGCATTCTAAATTACACATATCTTTGTGCCGTTCGTGTTCAATCACAAATTGTCATATGTCAAATTTGTATTTTTTTTAAAGAAATAATTTTAAAAATATTTTTTCTCCATTGTGATCGGAGGGAATGCATAAAAATGGACGCAACCTAAGTATTGCTCTTGAAAACAAAAAAAGTTGTCATATGACGACTTGAGTGGACTACACAAAAATAGGTGCAACTCGAAATACACTAAAATATATATTTTTTTTTATATCAATGTCGAATTCCATAATTGACAGATATATCGATATCACGTGACAACTTATGATTAAACACACTTGGATGAATTACACAAAGATAAGTACAACTTAAAATACGCTTAAATATTTTTCATTTAATATCAACGTGGAACCTTCTAATGAACAAATATATCATATCAATGTACCTGCCAAAAATGTTTTAATTGTTAGACCCCACAAACAAATTGTTTATAATAGAACCGGATGTAGCAAATCACTCCGAACAACTTTATATAACCAACAAAAAAAAAAAAAAAAAAGGAAAATAATAATAATAATAATTTCCAGCCATCTTCTTGGCACTAACGTCGCAATTTCTTTCTTCTGTAACCAGTTTGTCTCTCCTCTTTTTGTTGCTTCTCTCTCTCTCTAAAAGCAACTTCAACAATACGCGCTCTTTCGCAAAACCAATAAAAACCCATTAGAAATCACACACTCAGATTCAACACAAAACTAAAAAGACCCGAACTTGTTCACTACACTCCATTCTCTCTCTTTTTTCTCTCTCTAAACCTTTTTTTTTAGTTTTAATGGAAGAAGAATCGTCGAGTTCGCGTAATTCGGAGGAGATATTGGGTGCGGCGCAGCAGTTGATGCAGCTGAGCAATGACGACGATAATAGCAGCAATGTCGCCGTCGTTTTCGCTGCGAAGGAGAACCAGAAGAGAAAAAAGGATCACGGCGGTGATGGCGGCGGCGGCGGAGAGGAGGAGGTTGATCAAAAGAGATGCCAAATTGAGTCATCAATTTGGTTGAAAATAGAAGAGATTTTTGGGAAAGATGATGAAGAAGATTGTTGTGATGATCATTATTATTCTATTTCTCGTCCTAAGAAGAGACGATTTCGGTCCATTCAAAGCATATATATGACGACTAAACCCATCAATATTAATGGTAGATTCTCCGCCAAGACCGTCGTCGGGAATTGAACGCAGTCACGGTAGCGATGACGATAGATCAACTGGCACGAGCATAATTCTATATCACTACTCTTTAGAAGGTTATGTTTCGAATTTTCTAAAACTAATTGAATTATGTGGCGGTGACGGTAGCGATGATGATGGATTAACTCGCATGAGCATAATTCTATATCTCTACTCTTCAAAAGGGTTATGTTTCAAATTTTCTAACTAATTGAATTAATGTTCCGATTGAATTAAAAAAAAAAATTTGTTCTTAATTTTGAATATGAAGTTTGGAAATAAATAGTAAGAATTGTACATTTTGCCTTCCTGCTACTTTCTATGCAATGCCATTGGAAGTAGAAAAGAGATGTAAGTTATAGTGTGAAATGAATATTTATGCTTTTAATTTCGATTATCTTTTATCTTTGCGTTTCTTCCCCTATTCCATTTTAATTAATTAGGAGTTGCATGAAATTTGAAAATCTAATTGGATGCTAGGAGTTAATTTTTTTTAATCATTTTACAAAATGATATAACTTTTCTTTTAAATGATTGTTGATAACCCCTCGGAAGTGGGATCATCATTTTTATTAAAAATTATGTGTTTTATTGGAAAATTATTATAAATTTAAAAAAATATCAAACTATTTATAGATATAGAAAAATTTCACTATCTATTAGCGATAAACTATTCTATCACTATCTATCGTTTAGTGATAGAAAATTTTCTATATTTGTAAATATTTTGACTAATTTTTTATATATTTGAGAATAACAAATTTTTATATGTTTTATCGTAAAATTTTTATATTCGTAATTAATATTTTAAATATGCTTAATAAATATGAAAAGAAAATTCAAAACAGTAAGGACTAAAGACATTAACGAGACATAAAAAATTCACATCTAAACAAGTAAAAAGTATTGATTAGTAGAGTACCATATGAAAGTTTACACCTAAAAAACCACATGAAGTTTTCAGGAACAACATCTCTGTCAATGACAATTTTTTTTTCTTTAGAACATTTAATTTTCTGTCTCGTACTTTTTATAGCAATGAACATTTCTTTATTTTTTTTCTTTTATTTAAAATTTTGGTAACTTTCAAATATAACATGGTCACCTTCTACCATACAACGTAATTAAGCTTATCGAAGTATCCATTTACTCTTCAAGAATATTGCATTCTTTGACAGATCTTTTTTCTATATTCAATGACATCACAAAGGCAATCTAAAAAATATTGTTATTTGATTAATACCGTTCTTTGATTTACCCTTTCTATTTTATTTGGTAGATTATGCATTTATTTATGTTTATTTTATTTTCTTTCATCTTTCTCGTTTTCCTTTTAAGTTAACTTACAAATTTGATTTCTATAATTTGAAAAAAAGTTAAAATTTAGTCTTTATAGTTTAATAAAACTCATCAATCGTCCTTATATTCAATAAAATTTTCATAAATAATTTCTATTTGTGAGGGATTTTAAATTATTAGACTAAATTTCAATTAACACTTTGTCCAAACATAGGAATCAAATTTACAATTTAACCTCTAACTTAACATTAAAAAGGAAAAAATTGAAGTAATTTTAGATTTTACTGCTAATTTAGTCTTCTTATTTTCCAAATTCAATTTTAGACCGTGTGAATAATTGGAGAGCTAGAAGCACCGTGTCATGGGCTAGAATCCTTTTATACTAGTCTACGCTTTCCTTGAGAGTAGGGAAAGGTTGTTATGTGTAAACTAGTATAAAAGGGGATGTAGTTTCATTTTAAAATCAATCACACTTCACTCACTTTAGTATTGTAATAACTTTATTTAGAGTAATAAAGAAAAGCAAGGGAGTTTCCCTTGGCCAAAACGCGAGTTTGCGTTTGTGCTTGTTGGCGATTTTTCAAAACAATTGTCCGTGACGATTACTGGGACGAGTAGGCTGACTAAGGGTGGTGAATCTCTTTAGCCGCACGAGGTGTAAGATAAAAATTTTGATTTCAATTTTTAACCCCGTGACACACCGGCACTAGGGTTAATGGTGTGGATTATTACATCATCACTAGAGTTAAAAAGGTAAATGCATGTCAAAGTTGTTAAAAAAAAATGTATAGCATATTTGGGAGTGATTCTGAAATTGTTAAAATCACTTTTGTTATTTTTAAAATCACTCTCAAACATACTTTTAATATTCAAAATCAATTTTGCTGTTATGAAAATTATATTTTAAAATGTAAAATTAAATATTAAATTAATTTTGAGTGATTAAATGTGTATTTAAGGGTGATTAAGAACATTAATATATTTATATACATATCAATATAGTTCAATATTTCATCTCACTTGTGGGCTTGAAAAATTGTAGAAGGTCCAATATGTGAAAATCAATAAATTGAGGAGATAATAATACTGTAAGATTCAACCAAACTTCGTGCTTTGACGTCGAGTTAAATCATCAATCCAAAAGTTTAAGCTAATAGGTAAAATAAATTTAATTATATCAATATTTCGACAAGAGTGAGTCACTAACTTGATCATAACTTAGTAGATAATATATTTCAAAGATTTGATAATTCAATTTCGTTGTAAATAAATAAATAAATTTGTTTTAAAAAAAAAACTCGTGAGCCACGAACAACATTTCTAGAAATTTCTAGAAATCTTTTAAAAATTGGAATGTAAGTGATCTACGTGTTATATCTTGGAGTATTACTTTAAACAGGAGAAAAAAGCAAAACAAAACAAATAATATATATATATATATATATATATATATATATATATATATATATATATATGAAATTCCAACATTATTCACGGGTTAATATATTATATATATGTTCTTAATTATACTGTTGATAACTCGTTTATTTGAAAAGTTCATAATATAAAATTTTGTTATACAAACGTTTAGCAAAACAATTACATCATTCTCAATCAACAGTTGATTAGATCTTCTTGACACATTCTAAATTTAATTAAAACTTTTTGTATTTTGTCTTATAATTATAACAGTTGGATATAGATTTCTATATTCACGTGTAATAAAACTCTCATATTACGAGTCAACTTCTTTATAATATAATGATTGTATATCATAATATAATACGAGTAAAATAGTTATACTATAACTCAACTAGGTTAAGACGTATATGCTAATTCCGTGTTTATAAATATTTTCAAACAGTATTCTGATTTTTAAGAGCAAAAGTTGAGTGAAAAGAAGTTGGAAGGCTGTAATTGTTGACCTTTTTGTTTACTCCAAATGTTGTATTTTGTTGTTTTCTTTAAAAGGATTAAAGGTGAATGATAAAATTAATTAAGCATGGTGGTCATGTGTTTCATAAATAATTTCACTGTTGAGTAATAGTGCAATTAAAAGTATAGGCCTTTAAATGCTCTTTGTAGACTTAGAGACACAAATCATTTTCATTTTTCACATAACAAAAACAGATGCCCATCATTTACACATTGTCCACATGTTTTTGGATAAGAATTTTTTTTTATTTTTTTTTGTTCTTTTTGGATAAAAGTTTTATCTCCGTTTGAAATGAATTAGATGAAATGTAATTGGCCTTGTTATCATGCATTAATTAATTTCATTTCAAAATGTTATCATGCATTAATTAATTTCATTTCAAAATTTCACCCCATTTTACATATTTAAAATTTGACCTTATCTATGAAGGGTGACAACGAGTGATTTTTATCATAATCTTCTTGTTTGAGTGAAAAAAAAATCAAATCTTTTTTACGTCGGTTGAATTATACTCATTTTAGTCATCTATGCAATTTACTATGTCAACTTCGCTATTTTTACTTTCAAAAGTTTATACATTTTTATATTATAAGTTCATATTTCATTTTAGCCTAATGATGTGAAGTCTTGTTTCTTTTTAATAACATTAAAATTGAAAATCTAAGGTTAATATTAAATATTATTTTCAAAAGCTACACAAAGATTCATATGATAAATCTGGCCTTAGCATCCAATTCTATAGAAGAATGCAAACCAAATCCTATAATAAACAATCCTATTATTCATATATATATATATATATATATATATAAGAAGAGCAAATATTGCATTAAATATTGATGAAAAAATCTAGATCAGTAGATTAGCATGCAAATTCATTTAAGAATGAAAGAATGTACTGCTGCTGCTACACTACTTCTCCTATTGAAAAGAGAATATAAAAAAAAAAAAAAAAAAAAAAAATTTAATTTACAGCCATTTGCCTCAGATGTACTTGAAGTTAATAAGGATCGCTATGGAAATCTTCCTATCTCAACAAACTACAGAAACTAAAACTCCTACCTCCATGGCAGCAATTTACGCACTTGAAAAGGAAAAAAAAAAAAAAAAAGAAAGAGAAACAAAAAAAGAGACAGAACTATAAAATATCGAGGCCATCGGCAAAATGCAACCACATTGGATCACGTTTGCCTCTCAAGCAGCAGCTGCTTGCACCGGACCATCAGATCGATAATAACCACCACGACCACGAGCCCGCCCCCTGCCACGACCACGCCCTGCAAAACCTTCAGATAACATATAGTCAACAGAATGTGCATTTCAACAGAACCAATTTTAACAACAGAAATAAATGAAGGGGGTGCACGGGTTTGAAACAATGGTAATAGAGTTCGATAACAATGAAGATATACCAACTGCGATATTCTACTTAAGCTTTTGAATTACTGCTTGACATGAAAATGAGCTTGGGTTTATATTTAATCATTTTAATCTATTATGAACATATATAGCCTCAAACCAGAACCGCATTTTTTTTAGTTAGAAGGTGAAAACTTTATCATCTACCATTGTCCCCCTACCCTTCTGCTTTTCTTTCCTAGAAGTGTCTACTCTGCAAATTATGCCTTTTTTTCTCACACTGAAGTTTTACATCCTTCTATAAGCAAAAGAACAAGACTAAGAAAACCAAGAGAAACACAAGTACTTTCTTTTTGGGTTTAATTATATAAAAAATTCCTTAACTTACCCCGACCCGGTACTGGTGGTGCCATAGGTTCACCATAATCATAATACCCCCCTGATTGGCGACCATAGCCACGTCCCCTTCCACGAAATGCACGACCTCTTCCACGTCCTCGACCTCTAAGTCCAAAACCTCGCCCTCCATCCCAACCATCTCCCTGATACTCAGTTGGACCGTTGTAGTTCCCTGCACAAAAATAGTTCAATAAAAAGTTGGCGCAGGTTGTAAATTTCAATGTAAGATCATGAAAAGATAAATCTCACATTAACCAGAAAAAATGCATCAGGTACATTTAAAAGGTCATAGTCCCTATTTATAATTTGATATTTTGTATGACTGAGGTGCTTTCATGTAAGCACATATTAACGCAATCTAAGAGAATAAAGAGAATATTATTACCTCTACCCCTGCCTCTTCCTCTACCACGTCCCCTACCTCGTATTCTAGGTGATCCCTCTAAAGCAAAGTAAATTGGTGCAAATTAATTAAAATCAGCTCATTATTAAAAGTAAATGAATTAAAATATAAAAACCATTTTATATAATTCACCTCCTTCATCTTCAAATTCATTCCATGGTTTCACTTGGTCAACAGGAAGAGGTGATTGGTATCTACATAGAAGTAAAACAAATGAGAATGGAAATCAAGAAGCAAATCCATTTAAATATTAAGAGTACATGAAGCTAGAAAAATGAATCTTAACAAAAAAAAAATCCAAAACTGAACAAATACGCCAACCTACTTCACAGTTCAAATCGTTGATTAATGGAAAATTACACACCATAACCCATTATATTAAAAGGTCACAAGTATATGTGATTCCAAACGTGCTGTGATTACCATTTAATGTTAATCACAGCAGGTTTAGAATAAAACTAAATGTACCAAATTTCATACAAGTTAATAGTAATATACAATCCTAAAGGG
Source organism: Lagenaria siceraria (assembly GCA_002890555.2). Classification (NCBI taxonomy): domain Eukaryota; kingdom Viridiplantae; phylum Streptophyta; class Magnoliopsida; order Cucurbitales; family Cucurbitaceae; genus Lagenaria; species Lagenaria siceraria. The sequence goes on along the minus strand of CM016485.1, from coordinate 8,710,302 downwards.
AATATTTCTTGTAACTAAAATTTGACAAATATTTACCCTGTCGAAGATGTATCTAGCTCCTTCTTGGACAAGGTAATTGACACCATTGAAACATGTCTTGTAGTCTCGAGACTGCGAACAAGTAGGGAAAATGAGCTTCCCATACTACAAAGCTAATAATGGTAAATTTTCAGAAGCATATGGGAGACTAGGAATTCATACGGAAGAAGGCCTTCTTCGAGTGGCTCCCACATATCAGTTATATCAGTGGATCCAATTGCTGTGTTCTGATGGAGACCAACAATCCTTCTCTGAACAGAGAAAAGATAGATAATACAGAGGATATCGAAAGAACACCAAAAAAACAAGCATAGTGAAGAGAATAACCCCACCTTAATTAGCTCAGCTATCATTACAGTCTTATTGATAGCTCTGCCCATTCCCTTGACAACAATCTCATTTGACCCTTTCTCCTATCAAAGACACCAGAAATCATAATCAATAAAATCTCAAAAGATTTTTGCAAGACTCAACATACAAGAAAAGGTCTTGATGCAGACCACAAAACGTAGGCAAACGATAGAGAAGAAGCTATAACAACAATTTTATTTTAGGATGGAGAAAATTATCAAGTTTAATACGGACAAACAATTATAGAGTGTCTGTAGGTGAAAGAGGAACATGCACTAGGAGGAAATAAGAGTTAGAAATTACCAAAAATGAGAACAAAACTAAAAAGAGCAAATATGTAGCAACCCCTATTTAATAATGATATAAAAAGCAAGTTTTCCCAGATCTTTTCATGGCAAAAGGAAAGCACTAACAAATAAAGTAACAGCATGAAACAGAAGTTAGGCATTTAAATACTGTATCTAAAGAATTGGCCTCAAATCAGGCATTTCAAGTATTAAAAGCACAAGCACTACGAAATTAAGAAGTACCCATTGAAGGTTATCCCGTTTTCATTCACACAACTTATAGTTACACATAACTCTACATCAGCGACATAAAAATAAACACAATGAGAAGAAATCAACCTGGAGAAGAGTTGTGGCATAAGTAATGTAGTTTCTCATCCTTCCTTGAGTAGTAATGCGAATCTCATTCTCGTTTATAGGAGTATTCTCCGATTTGGGCTTCTCCACTCTCTGATACCTATCCATCTGACACCAGAAAGAACAAGAAGACAGAATTTAGTTAAAACCCAAGATCAGAAACATTACGAACAAAGAAGAACCCAAGAGAAAGAAACGAATCAAAGGGTAAAAAATATAAACAGCCCTAAAATTGGGGTGTTGTTTGTTACCGTGAGTGAGATGAGTAGTAGAAGAAGAAAGAAAGAAGTGAATCTGGAGAAGCTTGCAAAGAGATAGAAGAATCTACACCACTCCCTCTGTGTGTGCGTGAATGTGAGTGAAACCTGTTTGATTGGGTATTGGGTGGTTTGAAAAATTAAGCCCCTTCCGAAGGCCCCGTGGGTTTGGTGAAAGAAGGAAGAATATATAGAAAGAGAAGGAGAAGAAAAAGGGTGGCCGAGTTTGAACCAGTGAGAGTAGGGCTTTGAGGCCCCGGTCTTATCGCCGCCGTGACCGCATGTAAATCCTCCTGGATCAATGCCACCCACCAATCCCCGTCCGCCATCTTCACACTAATCACAGTCTCTCTCTTCGGCCCAATTTACATCCCCTCTTCGGCCCATTTGGCCCATACACTCTTTTGAACTTGGAATGTTTAAAAAACGCAAGTGCTCATAAAGGAATTCTCTCTTTTTTGTTGTAGATTCATCTCCGAGCATAGCTGAAGAAAGATATTATCATCTCAAAAATTAATATTTTTTAATATAGTTTGCAAAAGATATATATATATATATTAGATAAGATAAAATATGTCCACAAAATATATGATTTCTTTTATTATTATTACAAGGATAATAATTCTTATAACACATGCTATTCACTCATCCAACTTCATATTCATAGTTCAAATATTATATTGAATCCTACACTATGATATTTAAAAAATGGACTTTTGAAATTGATATTTCTGTTTATTTTTCTATAAATAATTTAGAGAAAAAAGATATTTTATTTAATGAGAAATCAAATACCAACAAACGACAAATAATAAAGGAAAAAAAAATTAGATGTAGGACAAGCTGCGCTCAATAAAAAATTGCCATGGAAAAAAATTTTCATGATGTGGTAAAGAAGTAGAGAGCATAAGGGTTAGTTGAACTCTAACTGCACCTAATCATTGCTCAATAATAAATAAGAAAAGATATCCATAATAAATTATGTTGTTTGATAGGTAATCCCGAAGGTTATCTCAAGTTTTTAAGATGTATGATTTTGTTGGCTGCTTTCTATACTACAGATGAAATACCATCAAATCAGAAAAAGAAATATGTTACTGTTTTGATTAGAAAGAATCTAGGCTAAAAACAAATTTGAGAGTGATTTTTATCCTTCAACGTCACTTTAGAGTATATGAAAATTTTGATCAAATCAGATGTTTAATTGATTAAGACAAATTTTAAACCCCTATATTTCAAACCATTTCAAAATCACTTCCGTACCTTGAACTGTACGTGTGAAGCGTGTGAGGCATATTGAACAAACTTCAGCTTCTCCAACTTTCCTGAGCCCTACACTCAATATTCTCAAACTTTAAGTCATCAAGCTAGCACCCTAGACAGCGCTATGGGTTAAAAAGTTGTGAAAATAGAAAAAATTAACACAAAATGCAAGGCTTCACAATGATTGCTGGTAGAAATGAATCTGTAAAGGCAAGAGAACCCAACTCAACTTCTACAAAATGCATTGCAAGACAAGTTCATAGAAAGCAGCTCCACAAGTCAACACTAAATGCATCCAAGCCAACAAAAAGTATTCGCTTGACACTAATGTTATAGAGCAGAAATTAAGAATTGGTACCAATATCCCACCATAAAGAACAGGACGTTTTACTTTTCTATTCAGACAATTGACTCAATTTTAACCAGTACTTCTATAAGCACCTAATACAGAAAGGAGAGACATTAGACATTGACGTGACGGGACGGGATCATCCCGAGAAAATTTAGAGCAGGGATTGGCTAGAGGAATCTTCTGATTACCACGAACAGCATTCAAGCTCCTATAAACTTGGCTTCGTACACCTGTGGTTGCTGCAAGACAGAACAAGATGATATTGAGAAGCTGAAACTGAGAACACGAACACAAAGAAATGAGTTTCAATAGAAATAAATCAAGCTCCCAGGCACAATTTCTTCTTCCTTAACCAGTCTAAAAGAAAAATTTTTTATTAACAAGTTATTGGAGCTATTGAGTTTAATAACAAACCATGAACAAGACTGATATCTGTCTGCCTGCAAACCATCTCAGGTGCATTGCACGTTGAGCATTTACAGCTGCTTCCACAGTATCATATTGCAGATACACACAACCGGCACTATTTCTGCACAATAGAAAATAATAAAAGAAGAAAGACGATGAAATGAAAACTTCTTCATTAAACAAACATCTACAATCACATAATAATGCAAACTTCGAAAGTTTCATTCTTGGACATACGGTGGAGAGTACATCACTTACGTTACCTATAACAGAATAGAAAAAAGATATGCCACAGAAGCTTCGCCATCAAAAGAAACACAAAAGAGATGTGACATAAATGAGGCCCATTTGATAACCATTTTGTTTTTAGTTCTCAGTTTTTGAAATTGATGTTTCCAATTTAATTACCATAGTTTTCACTCTTCTTAATACGTCAAAATCTAAAAACAAAAACAATCTTTAAAAAAACTACCTTTTTAGTTTTCAAACATTAGTAAAATGTGGACAGTATAAATACAGAAATTTAGAGGTAAAAGTAGAGGTGAAGGTAGAGTTCAAAAGCTTAATTTTCAGAAACCAAAAACCAAATGATTATCAAACGACGCCTTAATATCTAATTTACAATATGTAGCAAATGCATGAAGTATGAGAGCAATTCCTTACACTATCCTCCCTACCTTTACTTTCCCTCTCTTTTCTCCATTACTTCAAGTACCATCACATAAAAAGACGAACCTAACAATAATTGCATTATTTAACTTCCCAAACTTAATGAACTTCTGGATATGTTGACAGTACTATGCAACCTTGCTAATGAATTAAGAGTGAAGCTGCATTAAAGCCTTGGTAGAAGTAGGTGGAAAACTGAACTATGAGTACAACACATCTCAGACTTGTAGCATGTTTACACTGACAAAATCAAGTACATTTCCCGAACCATCATAAGTTAACCATGTAAAAGTCCAAGTACCATTCAAATGGTTCAACCATAACTACAACTGTCCAAGCAGAATGTAAACTTTACAAAAACAGCATATCTACAAGACACAGTCAAAGCTTCTAAGGACTACAAATCCGTCACATTCACAATCATATAAAGGCACTACGCCTTCATTGGATGCTGAGAACCTTCCAATGTTTTTTGTCATCAGAAATTAAAAGAGTTAACAGATTATCATCATTATCTTTAATAGAAATTGCGTCCTAATTCAAATCTCAGAAGAATAGACGAACAAGAGCTTGACTATTCAAAAAGGGTGAAAGATCAATCTCAAGGGCAGCATAAAACAAAACAAAATCCCAACCAAATCAAACACACACCCCCCCCCCCCCCCCCCCCCCCCAAAAAAAAAAAAACACAAAAAAAAAGATTAAACGGACCCAAAAAGTAGATTTCAAGAAAGACTCTTATCATTTACTTAATTTTGTTAAATAATTAATTTTCCAGTATATACTCAATGGAAAATGTTGTCAGTCAAGTATAGCTATAAATTTGTAATAATTCAGGGCTAATGTCAGCATAAGATAGCCCTTTCCATAACCATCCTAAAATTAAATAGGGAAAACAAGATTCTCCCATCCATGGAAGCATTAGTAATATTTTTCCATCCCTATTCCGGAAGTATCTGCAAATGAGGATCAAAGATCCAAGTCAATGCCCTAACACGGAACAAAACAAATTCAAGAAAGATGTGAACAGGGGACATCCTGTTTGAACCATTGTAGCCATAAATATGAGTGACTTAAAAAGAAATCAGAAATACAAGTTTGAACCAGGGAAAAAAAAGGTTTCACGTGATAATATGACCTGAAATAGTTAAAATGATTATGGGGACAAGAAAAATACTCACTTATCCACATATATATGCTTAACGTGACCGTATTTAGAACACTCCTCTTCAACATCTTCTTTGATTTCCATGTCAAAGTCTGGAGCTGTCTGCAAGATGATTCATCTAATAAATAATCCAGCTTGAAAGATGAAACCAGAAATTACAAGTATTCAGTACCTCCGTTGATGGATCAAACATGTTTTTCAGCAGTAAACATTCACTAGGACTTCCAACAGATTGTAAAACGGGTGGAGTAAAATTCGCTGGAAGTACTGGTGCAGCAACTGCAGCTTGACCATTTAGAGGCAAGCTGGTAGATCTCTGATTGGGGGCTGACCCATTCAACACTGGAGCTCCAAGAGATCCTGCAATACTGAAACCATGAAGCAATAACCATGAAGCAGTTAACTTGCATTGATCCAATCTTTCTTTCTTACAGAATACAAGTACGTCCATTGAAGAAGATATAAGCACACTAACTACTAAAGAGGGAAAATAAGACATCCCGCTACTTAATCACACCAAAAGGGAGACAAACCTAGTAGCAATGCCAGTGCGGTCAAGCTTCTGCATAAGCAGAGCTCTCGATTGAGCATTCAATGCCTGCAATTAGACGTTACAATTAGCAAACAATTTTTTCTGACAATAAATAAATATGTTATTGAATGTAATGAAATGTACAAATGCTACAGCCAAGGAGTAACCATAAAGCACTCCAGTTGGAAGAGATTACAGAGAAACAGTTTCAGTCAGCACGGTTCAATGGTCATCAAATAAATGATATGATTATGACACGTGATCATAATCTGATAACAATAGTCTCATTTTCATTTCTTACTTTCTTCTTTTTCCTTTAAGCATTTGAGAAGAATAGAAAATCTTAAGCAAGGTGTCAAACATTGGAAATCAACGTGTCTAAAAAACTCAGGGTGTCAACCGCCAGGAAAGAATCATTCTCCCTTAATGATGCCAATATGTCAACAATTGACAATAGCATGTTCTCTCCATATGTCGCCATCCAATTCAAGAAAAATTCAGATAACAATCAATATATCGTTAATATATCCACAACTTGGAGTGCCGTTTCAATATATCACCCAATTAATTCCTTCACATGTGAATAGTTTCAATTATATCCAAGCTTTTTAGTATGTATAACATCATCCACCTTTCTAGCTTCCATGGGCAGCCTATGACGAAATAAGAATCCCTGAGAGTGTAAGAATTCTACAGGAATCTAATATTTTTCAATGTGCATTCTAGTGAATGTTGTTCAACACCATTCAATCAACATTTGATACACTCACACACCCTACAAATAAATTTATTCAAAGGCTCAATGCTTGGCCCACTCTGGACTCACTACATATAGTCTCAAAATTATGACCTATGGGCCCATCTTGTTCCTTTTTTTCTGTTTAACATATTGTATACCTTCATTTCTCGACTTGGGTTCCTGATATTACTATTTCAAAAAGTATACATACATAAAAGCCATCTACATGAGAAGGTTCTAATCAATTGGCCATGTGTATCTACTATCTACCATCACGGAGATATCAAACAAAGATAGACCTTCAATCAAACAAATCAAAGCATAACATACTTCACACCGTTTCTTCTAGTGCTTTTATCCTCTGACGTTTAAACAATGATCACCTAACTACACCCAACTCAATTATAGTATGATAGGAAGGTGGAGAGGATCCAAGGACAGGCAATTTCAATGTTGCTATGAGCACACTCATGGTAGGGCTCGCACAAGAGAAACTCACCTAGTCTCACCCATAAAATAATTGAAGGCAAAAATATGTCTTGAAAGTTTATGTCACTATAACAAGAAGGATATACTTACACACGAGATGATCATTTATGAAACAGCCACATTAAATTATTGCAATCATCAACTATAGTAAAAACCAAATTCTTGTGCTAATCTAAAACATTTGATGCAGAACTTAATTAATTAAGTCATCAATAAAAGGTAGCTCAACTCAAGCCTTAGCAGAAGGAGACTGAAAAGGAATCATGCTAAAAGAATTATAAAAAGATGTTTATTTAATCGTAAAAGAAAAATGTACACCAACCAGGCCGCCCCCTTCATCATCATCAAGGTCGTTTGATTTTGCAACACTCTCTTGTGCTCCAATGTGATCTGTTACAGATGAAACCTACACAAACAGTATTATTTAGAACACACAAAACCCAGGATTTCACCATTCTTCATCGGCACTAATAACAAACAAATATATCAGTACTGAACACAAGTCAAATCTGAAAGGTTCTAGAGACTACCTTGATGGTTCGGCCAGCAATTTCTAGTTTCCCGTTCAAGCTTTGAGCTGCCTTTGCATGCTCTAGATGAGCAAACTGGAAACAACTCAAAAAATTAAGACAGACCTTTATGAATCTATAGACTAAGATACATTACATCAAAAACTTGCAAAAATTGATAATAAATGATTACCCACTTGAACAAATCCAAAACCCTTACAGTGACCTGACTCAAGGTCAAGAGGTAGTTGCACAAGCTCCACAGGACCAAATGCTTCAAAAATCTAATCAGAAAAGAAGTGATGGTCTGTTAGACCTCCAATCCAGAAGATTTATTCAAGGAATGGCAAAACTGAATGTAGCTGTTTCCTGTTTCTAACATTTAGAAGTATCAGTCTTAGGTTTCCTTGTTTGAATATTTTGAAAAGAAGTTATAAGTTAGAATTCACTTGGTCAGTTAAGTTAGTTCTGAGTCTTCGCTTACATGAAGTGTATGCTGTGTTTTGTGAAGACTAGGATACATGTGTATTTTGTGTGTTAACTAACAGTAGTGTGGAGAGATGGATGACCCTCTCAAATTAGTCCTTGGCAAGTTAGGTTGTAATTTCCTGTGAAAGCTATCTAAAAGAAAGGGAATAACTATCGTAGTTAAAGGTTATTGTGCTATGATTATTTAAAAGCCATAGAAAACAACTCTAAATCCTCTGTCAGGGCCTATTATTCATAGACTGTGATTCAACAGTAGGAAAGCCATATTCACTGCGTATACTTGAAGAAATGATATTGGTGCATAAATTTGTTTCTCGTTCAATGACAGTCTATAGTTGTCACTTGTTTAGAAAATAACTGCATATGAGAGGAAATCAAATATGAATGTCTCTTATTTCCATAGATTAATTGGTTTTAGTACCTCTCGAAGGTGAGTCTCTGTCATGTTAAAATGTAGATTTCCAACATATAGTTTCCTGTCTACTGCTCCATATGGACCTGCACCAGAGGCCCCTGACGTATTTGATTGAACAAGATTCTTTTCAGCTTCCGAAGGTTTAACCATTACAGGTTGCCCAAGAAGAAGTTGACCAGAGAGAGCAATAGCCATAGGCACAGACATCGCATCATAAAATTCAACATACCTGCAGTTTAATCAATGTCTCAAAGTAAACTTATTAGAACATGAGACAGCAAAAACAAGAAACAAAATTTACAAAGCATAAGAAAATAAATGCGCAGGGACCTCTAATTTCTTCTGACTGATTTAATAGTCAGGTCAGTTCATCAAATGAAGAGGCAACACAAAACCAAATAGCAGATGACCAGCTTAGACTAGAGGAGGAGGGGATCATATGGTGACTATTCATCACCCTTTCTAATTTTTTCAATGAGCATATTTGCATTATACAAATTAATCCCCAAAATCCATTATTAAAAATTGGACAACATGAAACAGAAGACCAACTTTCTCAAAAAAAATTATTTATTTTGATAATAGACTGAAATAACAACCCCAAGGTAGAGCCTCCTTTCTGTATACTTTCCAGGCAAAAGAAACAATGAGTAGATGATACCCAACCAAGCATATTCACTTTAATGAAGTGTAACAAAGAAATCTCTGAAAGTTAATTCGAAGCAAGAAAATTTCATAATAGAAAGAAATGAATCTAAAACCAAGACCAGAGATAACAGAGTCATAGGAGTTAGGACTGTTTCTTATCTGCACAAAAACATAGAGGAGCAAAATTAGGAGTACGATGGGGAAAACAACAAAGGAAACCTCAGGTTTATGTTATCTACCTTGAACAAGCAGCATGAATTGATTAAACATGACTGCATTGTATTCCCACCATCCCTCATCATTATCGCATTGCTAGTTCATTTAAAAATACAGTTAAATTTGATACTTGAAAACTACTATGTTAATTTAATAAGCATATTAACAAGATCACAAGCATACAATATAAAAATTGCTCATCCCAAGACCACATACCCAACTCCTTTTGACCGTCTAGAATTCCTGTCCATGATCAGCCGGACATCTCTCACCTGAAAATAGAAAGAACAATGAGAACGGGTTATGATAGGAAGCCAGCAAAAAAGAAAAGCAATAAAGGTTTTCGTTCTTTACACTCGAGGCAAAGCACCATTCAGCCATCAATGAGATGACGACAGAACTCATATACATTTTCACTCACCCCATATAAACAGAATGTTGAGATAGAAGAAATTGATTATAGTTTCGAAACTGAAGGCAGAGGAACAGTAACTGCAATACGAAGCAAATCTATCTCAATATCTATGCAATCATAACGTTTCTAGCATTAACATTGCAACAAAAATGTTTATATTCTAATACATGCTACAGTGGTGAACAAGTACAAGGGGCATAACACGGATGAATGTAAGACTGCTAACACCTTTAATTGTTAACTTTTAACAAAAGAAAAAACGAACACTCAAATGTTTCACTTGAGTAATAAGTTTCAAATACCTTTCCCGCTTTTGAAAAGAATTCATAAACATCTCTCTCCGTGGCCTTCAAAGGCATCTGTACAAATATATAGGATAACAAAAATGATAAGCAAAATATAAACCGAACATGAAACGTAAGGAAAATAAGGGAAGCCATTAACCTGATAAGCAAATACAGTTCTTTGATCTCTCTCTGGATCCGCTTCAGGCTCCGCCATGTCTTTCTTTTCCTTCATTCTCCTGCCATTCGCACACCCAAAATATCAAAGGAAAATACAGTAATTTAAATTAAAACAAATGTTTAAAGAATTTAGAATGACTCAAATTTCTTCTTTCCACTCTATATTACTAGGGGATAGTGATTGAATAAATTTGAACCTTTTTCTCAGTAAGACCTTCAGCGCAATACATCAGCAATTTAGCCAATGCATTGCACTAAGAAGAGAGCATGAATAATAAAAATATAAAAAACAACTAAGAGAACAAGTCCAAACTTTTATAATTAGGGTTTGGTGCCTTCATTCTTGAAAATCCCAAGCAAATTAAAAATAAATTTAAATACATTAATAAATGATGGGATTCTAGGATTTCCACACCATGGTGTTGGTTTTCATGGGCTGTTTATCAACTTTCTACCCTTTTTGTTGCAAAATACCAATTCAGTAGCTTTCTAGAAAACTTTTGCACTTGTCAATGAAACCCTATTGTTCTTTCTATTAAAACAAGTAAAAAATAAACAAATAAATAAAATCTACTGCCATTACTGGGTTTGAAAGAGGTCCTAATATCCATGGAATATCTGGTTTATCAATGATACCAACCCAATGGCCTGAGAATTAGTCTAATATTTACACATCTCACTATCCAAAGCATAAATGGATTCTAATCAAAGTTTCTAACTCGATAGTACAAAACCATATTGTTTAATAGAACGACTTTTTTTATGAGACAAATTTCATACAACGAATTCATATTTAAAGACGATATCAGTGAGTAGTAACCATAAAGATATTTAACAAAAACTTCTTATGCCTTGAACACTTTATCTCAACTGTTGAGGTGGGCTGGTGTGTATAGCCATGAAGATCGTCGCATGGATTCCAAGAGGTTTAGGAGTTTTAGAACTCAAGGACACAGTTGTACAACCTATAGAACATATCCGGTTCAAGTAAGGTCGTCCAGGAGGCTTAGGAGTTCAAAGCAAAAGATTACCAATTGAGTATGGCTTATTCCATATTAAGTTATTTATGGTTGTGTGCTTGCTTGAAGCATTAGTGTGCTTGAAGAGATTTTGGTTGGAAAGTTAATGGCTTGTTTCACAAGGGAGTTTTCTATCCAGTTTTGGGCAGTTATCCAGTTGATCTCCATTTAGCTTGTAGCTTGGAGCAGTATTTGGGGCTTGGTGGAAGCAGTTTTTGTTGTTTTGGCTCGCTGGCTTATAAAGTTGTTCTCTCAGAGTTGCCAGGTATTTCCCTCAAGTTCTTAAATGTTTTGTTTATCATTTGGCTCCTGTAATATTTGAGATCTTTTCTTTATTTTATTTGCTTGGATGGTTGTTTTCAATCCAATGGGGAGTCTCTATCCTTTAACATTTTCCATGAGAAGTTTCTTTCTTGATCAAAAACACCGCCCTATAATTTTCAAGAATAACAACAAGAAACAAGCGGACAATAAACGTATACAAGCAACTCCCAACAGTCAACTGTAAGCTTTCAAGATCACAGTTCAACAAAGAGCGTACAAATGAACAATTACCTGTTTTCTCTGACATCAACTTCACGTTCTCGCTCCCGAACAGACCGACTCCTGCTTCGCCTCGATCTCTCCTCTTCCCTCTCCCGCTCCCTCTTCTCCCTTTCTCTCCTTTCTCTTTCTTTCTCCTTCTCCCTTTCCCTCTCCTTGTCCCTTCTATCCTTGTCTCTCTCTCTGTCCTTCTCCTTATGCCTCTCTCTATCTTTCTCCTTATCCCTTCTATCCTTGTCTCTCTCCCTCTCCTTCTCCTTATGTCTATCCCTATCTCTCTCCTCTCTATCCCTGTCTCTATCCCTTTCCTTCTCACTGCTGCCCCTCTCTCTCGTACGGTTCTTTTCTCTATCCCTCTCTTTTCCCCCATCTGTTTCTTCCTCTCTGTCTCTTCGATGCCGATCCCTCCCTCGGCCCGAGTGATCCCTATCCTCCTTCCCATTTTCATGCTCGCTTCTCGACCGCTTGACCTTCAGCTCCTCATCCTCACGACCACCAGACCCAGCTTCCTCGTCTACCTCTCTCTTTCTGCTGCTTTTCTCGTTCCTCTCACTCTCGCTCTTCTTTGGCTTCTTCGTCTCCCTGTCATCCTGATCCTCCACAGCTTTCTCCAAGTAATCGTACTCGTCGAAGTCCATCGAATCTTCAGAAATTGAGACGCTCGAGAGTAGCCCCGTAAAAAGAAACCTTGAGATCTCGCCGGAATTCGTGTTCGAACAAATTCAGCAAAGCTAGCCTGGGGACGAAATTTCGATAAATTGGAAATTCTAGGGTTTTTTGAAGGGGTTTCTGGGAGAGGAGCTATTGGTTGGCTTGGAGTTTCTCAATAATCCGCGAGTCAAGAGTTGGAGTTATTTTTTATATGGATGAAAACAGATCAGATTCCATACGATTCACTTTCATTGTTCCCAAATACCATTGCTAATAAATATTAATAATGTGAAAATCAACCTGATTAAGAGATTTAAAGTATAATTAATTAATAAATATATTATCCACTTAAAAATTAGAGATTTGATTCTGAAATATTGTATTAAACTTCATTTTTTAAATTTTTTTAGTTGAATAATAATTGGTATGCAGTCCTTCATTTTAAGTCAAAGGTTCAATTCTCGTTTGTGCAATATTATACTAAAAAAACAAATATTTTGACCTAAAGTTAATAGTATATAGACTGAAATGAACATGAGTTGGAACTTTAAAGGCATCATTCCGTTTTTTGTTTGACACTTTTTAAAATTACGCTTATCTTCTCTATCGATTCCTCACCACGATTTAACTTTTTGTTAAGTACAATATTTAAATTTTTACCTAAATTTAAAAAAAAAAATTACTTTTTTTAATTTTCAAAATGTAGCTTACGTTTTTAAACATATGTAAAAAGTAGGCAATAAAGAAAGAAAATTATGAATGAAAATGATGTTTATAAGCTTACTAACTCGGACTTAAAGTATTGGAATGAAAACGAATTGTGATAGAAAATATTGATAGGACCAAAATGACATTTAAACAAAAGATACACATTTTTCCTCCTTTGTTAATCTTATGAATTAACCTTGCTATGGGAGGTTGAAAATTGTATTATTATTATTATCAAGTTTCAATATATATCACAGAGAAATTTATGTTCATCTCCAACTTTTAATTTTACCAAGTTGTGCCTTAAAATTTAGATAGACATTGCAAAATTTACCTACAGATAAGTGTTTAATCTATAAAAATAAAACTGTAATACTACCACGTGCATTGAATGAATGTAAGCACGTGTAGGATACAGTAGTATTAAATGGAACTTTATAATAAATTGACATTAGTAATAAATTGAGTTTGTTGATTGAGTCATTGATCAATTTTAAGTTTGTACAAAATCAATTTTATTGAAATTATGCCATGTTTACTATTTCGTAATCAAATTTGTTGCAATCATAATAGATTTTTTTTTTATTATTCATAATCCACATAATATGTTAACTAGATTTTTTTATATTACACTCTATTGATTACTCTAAGCCTTAGTAGGAAACTGATTTTGAGAGTAAAAGGTGCATTTTTTTCTTTAGTCTAAAGTCCAAACCACCAATAGAATGAAATTGAGATTTGAACATTTTGTCTGTTTATTCCATGAATTATGAAGTTAGAATCTACCTCCATCTCGTCGAAGTAAAAAAGAAATGGCTGTTTTACCATTCATTTTTAAAAGCAAACCAAAATTTTGATTAGTACTTTATAGGAGGCAATTGACAATTTTTTTCAATGCTTATTTTTTTTCAACTTAATTTGAAAAGTTATATTCTCATTTCCCAGACTTAATTTAATAAAAAGTAAAATAATTCACAAGTTCAAACCCATATCATACTACAAAGAAAAACTGGTCTAAAACTATAGATTAGGCCATAGGATTTTCTTTAAATTAAAAATTAAAGGAACGAGAAAAACATTGTTCATGGAACAATACAATTTCTGAATTATTTCTCATTTCATCATAATTTTAGTAAAAGAACAGGACTGGAATAGACCCATTTTTCTTTTTCTTTTTATTTTTCTTAATAAAGGTTGAGGGTCAGTCAAAATATAGTTATTGGGGTGCAATTTGTGGCATCAACCTATTTTTCAAATTTCTTCCTTAACAGAATATGAGAGATTACCTGTTGATTTAAAAATTAAGAAGCGGGTTATCAAACCGAGTAACCAGCATCAAATTTGGATACAAACTTTTCACTAAACAGAGTCCGTGGATGGTAACAAAATACACCAATATTCTCCAGTTTTTTACCTTCTATTTATCCATGGGCAATCAAATCCCATTCAACCTACTTCGTCTAAGAAAGAGTAACCAACACCATAACCAGAGAGATATTCGTGTCTTTCTATCAAAAGATTTCTATCATTACTACAATAATACTACAAACACATCGAATAAAGGTAGTAATAACTAACAAGAACCACCATTTTTAACTCGCACTTGAATTCAAAAATTCAAGATGGCAAAATGGTTCACCTCGCAAACAAGCCTAACTTTGTCAAGTACAGCCAATGACCCTGTCATATATAAGGTTACTATTACTACTACAACTTCCACGCTATTTATAGGACAATAAACTGCTCATATTAAACCAGGGATATCTCCTCTGCATGTCACTACTTTATTCTGTTCAAAGCTATTCTATCAGCTTGTCTATCAACTCTCTCCAAAGGAGTAATAATTTGTGGCATCGTCATACCGCCAGAAACAATAATCTCTGCACAATTCCCAGTAATATGAGATGAATAAGATGAGTGGAATGAAGTTTTGAATCAGTTTTAAGCCTAAGTGATAGAAGCAAAATCCAAGTTATCTGTTGCATTAGATTGGTGTTTGGTTGGAAAATATGGCACAATTTATCTGAAGGTTAAATAAACAAGAAGTTCAATGCATCAACCTAAACTAATTTGAGGTCAACCTTTTCTAGTGCAGTGTTTTATTTTAAACGATGAAAGCAATAAAGAGAGATGGCATACCTATTCCTTCCCGAATAGATAGGTTTGGTCTTATGATGTCCTTAGAATTAACAAGAAATATATCCCCAATGTATAGGTGATTTGTTGGCACAAAAACGCTACATAGCTCTTCATCTTCGCTCTCTCTCTGCAAGGAAAATCAATAATTATAAGATAACCAAAAACAGGCAAACATCCGTAAAGTAAAATTCCAAAAGTTGTGGAAGAGAGCATTCAGCCAATGTTCAGTATGAATAAAGTATAACCACCAAAGATGGAACTTTCCCTCACAATTCCTTTGGTAGCATATTCCCAAGTGACTCAAGTTTTCTTCTCGAAACCCACTTGGATCTGTTACATTGCTAAAGAGATGGACTGAAAAAAGTACTACACACCAGGTTAAACTCTTCAAAGAGAGTTCTGGAGATTTTGAGCAAAGAAGCAATTCAGAAAATACGGTCCTGAGCCTCTGTTTCAGTATTGCATAAGCATATAAGTTCGGAGAGGGATTTAGGCTGGGTTGTCCATTTGGATTAACAGCAGTGTTTAAGTCGTCCTAGTACCGAATTCCAGTAGAAGAATATGGTTCCATTTCGTGTTTCAACAGCCCAAATATGCCTCTAAGTCACTCTCATGACCTCATTTTATTAGTGAGGAATGAGGATTGAAAATGAGCCACAATAATAATTACCAGAACTAACCAAATACCTAAATTAAGCAATTTGACCAGTTGTTCAACTGTTGAGACTCACCATGTCCAGAAGATTGGTCAAATCATTCATCATGAACAAGCTGCATAAAGTCGGATTCTGATAAGCCCTGATTTATTTATCTAGGATTTATGGCAGTAGCCAAGGGAGATCCGAGAGCTCCCCTCTCTCCAAGAACTTTCAAGTATGAGTCCTAACACAACACAAAAAGTATGCCCAACCCCTCTCTGTGGATTTTGGAATGCCCTTAAAAGGCTATATACCTGAACAAAAATCACTCAGCCAACATTCTAACTAACCGAAGCATATGGGTGCCAAAATCACTACCAGGATACACCCAAAAGATTACAACATACGACTATAGACCCCAGTGATTCAGGGTCTACTAGATTCAAATGCCCACTCCTCATCCCACGTTTCAGCAACATTTCATCCTTTTGGTACTAATTTGGTCTTGTTAAAATAAGTATTTGTGGTCTGCCTCCCACCCAACTATAAATACCAAACCTAGTAAAACAGTGTTCCTCCCATTACAACCTTTATAGATAGAACTAGGAAGGTTGGTACAAAATTTTCTGCTCAAATTCACATCTCCCAAGAAAATTTATTCTTGTCCTCTCATGATTTCACCTGTGATCCAACCCAAGTCATCCTGCGCAAGTTTACTCAAATGACAGAGTTCTGAAGAGAATCATTTTCAAACGGAAATCTCAGAGTCTACCAAGAGTAACCGTAGCAATTAGCTTCTTCTCTGATTTTACGAAGTCCTAAACCTCCTGCAACTTTGTGATCGCTCACTCTCTTCCAATTTTGCAAGTGATTCACCTTTTTCAATGAGCCAGCGTTCATTAAAAAATTAATAATAAATAAAGAAAAAAGTATCCCCCCTTCCAATTAAAATGAGTCAAGTCCGACATTCCACAGAGAGAATTTGTGCATTCTATTACATGGTTAGTTTTTACAGAAGAAATGAAGTGTATCAGAGGTTATGTACTAAGCAAATATAGAGTCTAGTGCATAAAGGATTATTACCTGGAGGGTAACAGTTGAAGTAATAAAGCCAAATGCATATTCACCAACACGCGGATGGCGAATAATTGCAACTTCTTTGAAAGCCGTAGTATTTTGATCTGCATAGGAAGGAGACCTAATAAATCAACTCATATTTATTTATTATTATTATTTTCGTGACAATATCAACGCATATTTGAATTTGAGATGATCATACATAAGAAATTACTCATGAGACCACAAATTGCCATTCAACATTAGATTGTAACCAGAATATGAGTGCTTATACAAAATTACCAGGAGAAATTGCTGCACTGATTTGTTTGGAGGCAGAATATAGATGCCTGACAAAGGGCATTCGCTGGATGAACCATTCTCCAAGCCAGAAGAGTGTAGCACCCAACCATGATGAGACAAATATACCAACGAAGAATACAAAGAGTAAAGATGTTATGAACCCAAGTCCTGCATCAGAAACCTGCCTTATGAGACGTTTTCAGAAAATGAAGAACCTAATATGCAAGGCAACAATGTCATGAATAGCAGACTCCACATAGAAATTTGCGTTTAACTTAAACGTCTATAAATTTCCCGTAAGTTGATTATAGGTGTCATTCTTCAGCTAGGACAGACATTATCCATATAATAATTTATATTATTATATGAAAGCATTGGGTGGTACATATAGTATATTTAACATTATGACATGATTAAATCAGATCATACTTGTTAATTAAATCATTTTAGACCCAACAAAAGTAGAATATTCAAGTTAAGGAAGAAATGGAACATGAGTAAAATCCAGAATATTTTCCTATCATTGTAAACACTGGAGTACATTTTAGATGGACTGGGTCCATAATCTAAAGTTGAAATATGGAACCACCCTTACTACTACCTCCTTTCTAGAAATTTACCCACCATTAAAATAAAAAAGAGCTGCATGATAATCAGCCAAACAAAGAAATTCATTATGAAAACCCTGTTGAGAAAGTGTAACCAAACACACAAGTCTTTTGAAGTATTTAAATGAAAATGACTTTTCGAAAAACTTTTTTTTTTCTTTTAATGAAATCAACCACTTCCATTAAGAAAAAATGAAAGAATACACGGGTATACACAGGAAAAATAAAATAAAATAAATAAAACCCTCTAGAAGAAGGAACTCCAACTATGACTCAGTCAAGCTAAGACTAGTTTTTTGGAAGCTAGCAAATACCAGAAATATCCATATCCCCAGTAGACATGGTGAGCACCATACCCTCATAGTTTTCTTTTACAGCTCCTATACATGCGTAGACATAAGAATACAGTAACCTATTGCTCGGAGTTGTAACCCAAGCAGAGCAGGAAATGTACAGGAGAAAGATAGAAGTAGGGAAAATGGTTCTGCAATTATCAAATTGAATTTCTTGAGGGTGTATGTATTTCTAGAATTTTTGAAATGATTAATTCCTCTTGTTGACACCCAAGTCTCTGGGAGAGTTTTACCAAAGTGGTGCAGCAGCAGAAGAAGAAATAACTTACAACTCCATTTTTGTTTGGATGAAAATAACCTATAACTCCACTGATGGTAGAGGTTCATCAAATTAGAAGAAATATTCTAAAACTCTATTGAGCGATAGGGAATGAATGCTCAAGCATCCTTATGCTTCAAGCACAACTGTCGACTACATATGCAAGTGAGGGGCATCTTCTAAACCATAATCTTAGTTGTTCACTTCTCTTCAGAATGCAACAACATTCTCCCATGATTTGCACCAAGGCCAACATGAAGTTTTCAATTATTTATGCCCATATGCATTTTATACATGGATGCATCAAAGAATTTTAGAAGTTAAGCCTTACCAAATATGTCAACTCCAAGCCTCTCATATAGTGGACTGAAGAACCCATCAACAAATTGAATGAACCACCAAGTAACAAAAAAGGTAACAGCAACAGGGAAAAGAACCACGCTGCAAGATGAACAATTGAACAAAATGTCAGAAATTATGAGAGAACAAGAGCCACAATACAAAGAAATGGAATACAGTGCCCAGCCAAATTACCATCCAGTCATAAACTTCTTTGACACCCAACTTTGGAGAACATAACAGCATGCCTACAGGAAAGATAGAATTAAAGTCAGAATTAAATGAAAGAGGAGAAGAAAACCTGGGTATTCACACAACAATAAAACACATCATGTTTCCTACATATTCACCAAACAAGTACATCTCTAAACCCTATGCTACGACTTCAGGTCTTCAACTATGAGATATCCATTGAGAGTCTAGACTTTCGTCATAAAATCCTTGATGTGCTTTTTCCATATTTCCCATTTATGAACGTTGTATGAAACTGCTTACAGATGCAGAATAGCTGGTAAAATACTAGATAAGGGAGTGACTGAATCTTCGGCCTAAAAGAAGGTATTTTGGATGGGATAGTACTTCAAATATCTAAAACCTTGAGCCAAATATGAACAAACTTGGTGAAAAATCATCCTAACTAGTTGCCCAAATGATGCCATTAGAGTCCAAACCAGTCAATATTTTGTCTTTCATTCCGAAGGAGATTTATCCTCCAGATTGTAGAATGAACAATCCTCGACACTTTTAGGCCTTTGACAAAAGTTCTCGGCAATAAACTAGCCCATTTCTTCTCCGGTTACATCGTCAAGTTTGTAGACTCGGCATAGTAACATACCAGTTTTTATATTTTGACCTAGCAAAATGCTGTCAGAATCCAAAACCAGTCAAAATTCACTCACACCACGATTGCCATGGCCAGCCATTGTTCTACTAATTATTGCCTGGTGCTGTCTTTTCTTAGTTCTTATGCTAGATTATACAATTAATAGTCTGCTTTATAACACAACCCAAATATATTTAATAATAAGTTTACCTTTTAGCTCAATTTTCAAGATCGCAAAGGATATAGCCCGACTATCGTTATAATGAAAAACAACTCTTCAACCTAGTTGAGTCCAAATTTTTTTTGGGTGCCACAGTCGTGAATACTTCTGCATTTTCCTTGCTGACTTCCCGTCATGCATTATATTATCACAAGTATTGACACGATCTTTTCCGATTATCGGATAAGCAACGATCCCTAAAACCCGACTCGCGTCATTATAAGTATAACCAAAGTCGATTTAGATCGTTCCAGACAGTAGACTTAAGTCAAAATTTCAATCGGAACTGGATCACCACCGGATCGAGTCTCAATAACTTAATATCCCTTTGACCATTGCAGGGCAAAAATTATAAGAAAATCGTCAACAGAAAAAGGGACGCCTCCAAGTACCGGGATCCAATAAATCCGGCCAAATGGATCGGAGCAAATTTCGGTGCAAATAATGTAACACTAAACAACAGAAAACAAAAATAAACGGCAGAGATTGAAGAGGATGAAGAAGATCCAGACCTTACGAGTGGACGAGTTAGGAGAACTGGGAGGAGATTTAACAGGATCCTCGGGATCCTGACCGCCATTATCAACTTGACTTAGAGGAACCGAGGTCGATTCCTTTTCTTCCGCCATAACTTTCTTAAAATCAGTTAGAATCTACTCGTATCTCCGACGAATCAGACCCCAAACATCACAAACACCCAGATACCAATCTGACTTCACAGTAACCACGGCAAGGGTCGTCGCCGCTTGATAAAGAAGGAAGGAAACTGGCGAGCAGTTGCACTAAGAAAAGGACATTAGCACCAAAATGGGGTTAGTTGAAACCGCAAGCAAATGCCAGGCGAGTAACCACGTGATTAGGGAGGGGATTTGGACAAGATGAAGTGGAGGTGACTACAGAGAAAAACCTTATCCTCGTAATAATCGCTTGCTGTTAATGGCGTCTCGATTACTCCAAAATTCTCTGCCTGCCTTCACTGTACGCTTACACATATGGATATAGTCAGAGAATCCATGATGAAGATCAGTGCCGGATAATTCCATCTTCTTCAGCTCATAGATAACCCTTCTAATTTTAATTTTAATTTAGTCTAAATTTCTTTTCGGGTCCGATTTATTTACTTTTAGGCATTTCAATATATCCGTGTCTAGGATGTTCAAGTAAAATAAGAAAATAAAACGGCATGGGAGAAAAATGAAAATTATAAATAATTATAGTTAACCTAATGTTTCGGGTCGAGTTTGAGTATTGTTGATACGCTATCGTACCCCTCTGTTGTTTAGAAAGTATTGTGATTGTTTTAGGAACACAATAGATAAGTCTAAAATTAGTGGGTTTTTGTTAGCGTTTCGTGTACTGATGTGAAGTTATTTCGAAAATTTTATTTATTTTTATATGGTTTGATTTTCTTGCTACTATAAATGAATTTAGTTGTCTTTAAAAATTATAAAAAAAAAAAACAACAATTAATTTAGTTGTCTTTTGTGGCGTCAATATTTATTATATATGAAATTTTATTTTAGTTTGAAAGCTTATTTTTTATTATCATTTGATTGAAGTGTTTTAATAGTTGTTATGAGCATTTTTTTTAGTACAGTAGTTAAATAGGATATTTGAAGTACATATTTGTTTTAATAAATATCTCATCAAAAAAATAATAATCATGTTATCGTCCATTTGATTGGAACATCCTAGTAGTTTTTACAGAACTGAATGCTCAATTCGAACTCTTTAAAAAGACAATTGGTAAATTATTTGAAAAAATATTTTTTTTTGCTCTTTTTAAATATATAAAAATGAACCAAAATATTTACAAATATAGACAAATTTTACCACCTATCACTAATAGATCACGATAAAATTTATTTGCTTGAGCGATAGAAAGCGATATAATTCTATCGCGGTCTATCACTGATACACAGTGAAATTTTTCTATATTTGTAAATAGTTTGATATTTTTTCTGTTTATAGTACTTTCCTTTTAATATAGTGTGTGACGCAGTAAGCTCAAAAGTATCGCGAATATAAATTGTTAAAAAAATAAATATATCATATTTTTTAAATTAGCTTAGAATGCATATATATATATATATATATATTATAATTATTTTATTTTTTATTTTGATAAAATAAAGTATTCTCATCAAACCAAAATCAAATGTCCTAGCCCCCACAATTTGGGAGAACCAATCATGAAAATTTTTTATCCGTACAACAAAAAACATACAATTAAAGGCATGGGCAGCCATATTATGAACCACTCGATTGCAGTGTCTAAGGGTAAAACTAAGGCTCGTAATTTGTAGCTCAATCGTCATATTATAAATTTCAGCATGACCCCAGTAGAGATAGCAAAACTCAAATAGTGAAATTTATTGACTACAACCTCAACGTCAATTTCAATATATACCTCTAACAGCGCACATGCATCCCTGCCTCCGCCTCCAAACACCCTAAATGAAACACGACATGGGCAATGATCACTTATCCATAATCATCTCTAACTATCGCCCATGCCCAATACCCCATAATCAGGATCAACTTTAGTCTATCAACTGGCAGCGCCACTCGCGTATTTCTCCCAGTCGGAAATACCCAAACAACGCATAATTTCTCCCTCGTAGGAAAACCCATCCTCGCCCAAGCTTGCCTTCTTCCCAAAGTTGAACGAAGTTTCATAACTTGGTCTCGCTGAAAGTTTCATTTTTAATCATGTTCAAATTGAACTAAATCAAATAAAAATTTCACTGAGTTTCGTCCAGACGGATAAGAAAATAGTTGCAAGTTGATTTTAAGGAAACCCTAACTCGTGTAGGTCTAAACCCCCCATCATAAAGTCTTGTCCCATAAATAAAACTCTTGAAATTTGCAGCATTTTTTTTTTTTTTTTTTTTTTTTTTTAATTGTGCTCAATTTTATTAGAAAGATTGTTGTTCCCATCCTCCCAAAGTTTATATGTAGTTTTTCAAGCTCTTGCTTCGAACTAACAAGTGTACGAGCTTTATTCATCTCAAATGGACTGAACCAAGCTAGATTAATGATAAAATTGGACAGATTTCAATTATTCGTTATTTTCATATTTCTTGTACTTTTCGTTCCATATGAGTTTAAGTTTGTGTTTTTCAGCTAATGTTTTTACTTGTACTTGCATCCAAACAATTATTGTAAAATTTTTCCAGTTCTAATTGATATGAGTTTTTTTTTTTAATCCATATCTCTTGCCTTCTTTATTGTCCATTTTGAGCTAAAAAATTTATTGAGATTCAATTACCCTAATAATATAATAAAAGTTGCATATGTGTTCCATTACTTTTGCTCGACACTTGGTAGTTATTTGTTTTATTAATTTTATTGCTTACTGATAGCTCAACTCTATTAACTAAGTTAGCTTACATGTTGAGTCTAAAATCAAAAGATTGTCATAAAAGCAACATACAAGGAAATGTTTAGACATAACTAGAGGCAAGTGTTAGAGGAATGACTTATAAATAGCTCCGTTCAATGACTCTCAATATAAAAAATAATAAGTAATCACCATATGAGAGCTCTGACCTTACTACATTGTGTGTTTAGCTGAACTACACACTCCTTGTACTACCTTGGGTATTGGAGTGTGGTAGGCTCGGTACCACACCGGTGCGATGATCTATTATGCAAGTTAACCTATAACAACTCGAAACTGAATCGAGTCAAAGGTCAAGTCCACAGGGAGCATGCAATGATATCAAAAGTATACGACATACGAGCGTCAACCGTGTGGAATTTGAAGTGTTGTATTGGTAATATTGATCAACTCTAAATAATGATGTCAGATTCTTCAATCTACACATATATATTAGGCCTCATTGGGTAACAATTCAATTTTTATTTTTGAGTGTTTGAAAATTAATTCCTATTGCATTGTTATCCACTTGTTATCAACATTTAAAAATAAGTAGCCTTTAAAAACTTGTATTTTGGATTTTGAATAAGAATTAAACCTTTCACTTAATAAATATAGGACTATTTTGAAATATAGCAACATGAACCAACTTATTTACAAATATAGTAAAATATCACTATCTATCAGTGATAGACACTTATAGACATCTGTCAGTAATAGATGATAGTAATCTATCAGTGTTTATCACTGATAGAGATAGTGACATTTTACTATATTTAAAAATATTTACAATAATTTTATTATTTAAAACAATTATACATAAATATACAAACCACAGTAAAAATTGAGAAGAAATAAATGATAACTATACTAAACAAAAGTAGACGACTGGAATTAGAATTATTAATATTTTTTTAAACTCTATTTTACACGTACTAATTAATCAATGCCGCCAGGGGCTACATGAATATAGAACAGGCAGGTCAATAATAAACATAGCTATAATAATAATATAATTATTATTTTATTTAAACCGTACCCAGAAAGCCATGACTTTTGGTTTGCTTTGTTTTGGATGACAATATTAATCACGTGTCTTCCGTGTGACCGTATTGAAATAAAATAAAAACAGTTGAGAGGTCAATTTAAGAGGATGCAAAAATAAAGGGGTGGATCTAGAAAGCGTAAAAAGGGGGAAGTGGTGGGCCACCACCTGTGCCCAAAATACAAAACCCCCGCCAAATTCCAAGTGCGCGCTAATTAAAACTTTGGCGCCGGCTTCTCTCGCACGTCGCCCACAAACAAAGCTTCCCCAACAATCTTCTCCCTTTCCACACGGCTTCCATTGCAAGTTTGTCATTTTTAAATATGTTATTCTTTTTCTAAATATAATAAATTTCAATACACAACGTATTAGAAAATTAATAAAAATGAAAAAAATTATTTACATAAAATAGTAAAAATTTTAGATAGTTATGATAGACGCTGATAAAAGTCTATTAGAATCTATAATTTATATAAATTATAGAAGTCTATTACTGATAGATGTTGATAGGAGTTTATCAATTTGCATAAATATTTTTTTATTTTATGTAAGTAGTTTGATATTTATTCTATCGATGAAAATTTTTCTAAT
This sequence comes from Lagenaria siceraria, assembly GCA_002890555.2. NCBI lineage: Eukaryota > Viridiplantae > Streptophyta > Magnoliopsida > Cucurbitales > Cucurbitaceae > Lagenaria > Lagenaria siceraria. The sequence goes on along the minus strand of CM016485.1, from coordinate 8,685,558 downwards.
CCATAATTTAACAAATTTTATTACATTGATTTTAGATGTGACAAAATAGACCGAAGACAATAAAAATATTAGAGATAATAGGTGTAGGATGAAACTCTTTAACCAATCAAATCTAATTTTAAATTATCCCAGATAAATGAAGAAAACTAATTATAAAAGGAAAGATAATTATTTAAATAACATTATTATGATAATTTTATATGGAGTAACGTGAAATTTATTTTAAACTTTAGTACACTCATCCCTAACTTACACATTTTTTTCTTAAATTATGCATGTTTAAAAAATATAATTATTTTTCTTTTAACGTGACATTAATTATTTATTTTTATTCTTAGAAAACTAATTGTCAAAGTACTTAAAAAAACTATATCAAAACATTTTTATTTTAAAGCAGTCATCAAAATCCCCCAAAATTCTCAATTTTAAAAGCAATAAACTTTATCTCTTTTGGAAATAATGTTATTAGTATATAAATAGCATTTATGTTTTTTTTTTGTTTTAGGGAAAATTATAAATGGCGTCTGTTTAATAACTTTACAAATACAGTAATTGGCAAATTTATGGCCTTCTTTTAAAAATAAAAATAAAAATTACTAATATGCAAAATGTTTTGTCAATACTAATTACATAAATAATCAAACTATCGCAATATATGGTTTAAAATGTCGATGTTGACAAAGGTATCGAATTTTTAATTTTACACAAATTTTGATGAAAATATTAATAAAAAGTTGATTTCGACGAATATCTATAGAAAATTTATAAAAAGGAAAAAAAAAAAAAACAAACTTGAATTATAAATAAACTTGTTATGATTTTTAAATAAATTTACATGTCTATTATTTATATTACATTTACAATAGTGATATTTTATTACTTATTTTTTATGTTTCGTGAATTTTTCTATAATATAGTGGAAATATCGATTCACCCTTCATGCCGATATTAAATCTATGAAAATATCAACATGTCGACGAAATTTGAATACTAGATGATATCGTAACATTACTCCAGTTCAATAGTTTTTAAGAATTATTAAATTGATTTTATTAGTTTTAAATTTACTCAAATTAATTATAATACTGTTTTTAAATATAAAAAATGAGCTAAAATATTTATAAATATAGAATTTTTTTATTGTCTATCAGCGATAAATCACGATAGACTTTTATAACTAAGCGGTAGAAGTTTATTGCTGATTGACAGTAAAAATTTGTTATATTTGTAAATAGTTTGATATTTTTTCCATTTATAATAATTTTTTTTTATAATAATTTGGATTTTTTTTCCTTTCAATGGGAAAGAGCAGCGCGCGCTTCATTTTTAGGGCCTTTAATTTTTTTTTTTTTTTTTTTTTTGATTTTTTTGAATTTTAAAATGGATTTCGGAATTAATAATAATAAAAGAAAACAAAATTCGAATTTTTTCTTTTGAAAGAAACAAAATTCTAATATATCTATTATCTATCTAACCCTAAACATTTATCTTTAAAAAAAAAAAAATCTAACCCTAAGGACGAAGCGCGCGCTACTCTCTCCCACTGTTTTGCGTGGGAAAAAAAAGTTTGAACTTTCTGAAATTCCCACTTCAAAATTCGTAAATTTCCCTCTTCCTCTTGAGTTCCCGGTTCCTCTTCCTATATAATCCGAATTTCTCTCAACACTTTCTCTGCACACGACCTGTTCGACGAAATTCCTTGGCCTGATTATTCTTGCAAAAATGTATGTGGTGAAAAGAGATGGGCGTCAAGAAGCGGTGCATTTCGACAAGATCACTGCCCGTTTGAAGAAACTCAGTTATGGCCTCAGCACCGATCACTGTGACCCGGTTCTGGTGTCCCAAAAAGTCTGTGCTGGCGTTTACAAGGGCGTTACCACTAGCCAGCTTGATGAATTGGCCGCCGAAACCGCCGCTGCTATGACCGCAAATCATCCTGACTATGCTTCCGTGAGCTCTCACTCTTATCTCCGTCTATTTCGCAATCTTGGGTCTTCCAATTTTGCATTGCCTATCATTTTCTTCCGTTCTTTTTATTCCCATCTGGGATGTGCTTCTATTTTCCAGTTCGAGTCACATTCATGTTTGCTTTTCACGGATGTTCTTTAGGGGTCTCGATATCTGGGTCACAAATGATCTGTAGTTGTAGATCCATACTTTTCACATAACTGGGACAATATATATATATAAGTAACTCATAGTTGGGGAAGGGAATTCTTGTTGTTTGGCTAACTTTTGCCTTGTTTGTTTAACCCAGTTGGCTGCAAGAATTGCTGTTTCAAATCTGCACAAGAACACTAAAAAGTTATTCTCAGATACGTAAGTTTGGCATATGCTCTTTACTTCAGCATGGAAATGATTTATTTATTTTTTTGTTTACTCTATACTTGACTTGAAACTAATATTTGGCCCGTAATGGTGTTCAGCATCAGAGACATGTACAACCATGTCAGTGAAAGATCAGGACAGAAGGCTGCTCTTATAGCCGATGATGTTTATGAAGTCATCATGAAGGTGATATTTTATTCTCTCGAATATCATGTGCCTTCGATGACAATAGTTTTATAATGAAATTTGCGTGTATTTATTGGTGTGTCATGTTCTTGATTTTATTTGTCATATTTGATTCTTAGCTATAAGAGGTTAGACTTACTTCTATGGTGGAAAAGCCAACTATTCTTGTTTGCTTTATCTTGATTGTAAATTTTGTTGGTAAAATTTTAAGTTGCAATTGAGCGCACTTAAGCTTGGTGTTTCTGTCAGGTGAGTGTTTAATTTGCCATACTGCTTAATTAATGGATTCTCTCTCTTTTATTGCATTTTCTCAGAATGCTGCTCGTTTGGATAGTGAGATCATATATGACCGTGACTTTGATTATGATTTCTTTGGGTTCAAAACTCTGGAAAGGTCATACCTCTTGAAGATTCAGGGGAAGGTTGTGGAGAGGCCGCAACACATGTTAATGAGGGTCGCTGTTGGTATTCACAAGGATGATGTTGATTCTGCTATTAAAACTTATCACACAATGTCACAACGTTGGTTCACTCATGCTTCTCCCACCCTTTTTAACTCTGGAACACCAAGGCCTCAAGTATGTTTTGAGTTTATTGATATCTATTATAAAAGAATGATTATCACATGTTTTGTTTTCTTTAATGACAACTTGGTGTTTTGAGCATGGTTTTTATGGGTTTGCTTGTTGCATGACAGCTTAGCAGCTGTTTCCTCATATGCATGAAGGATGACAGTATAGAAGGTATATATGATACCTTAAAAGAATGTGCTGTTATTAGCAAGTCGGCTGGTGGTATTGGTGTTTCCATCCACAATATTCGTGCCATGGGCAGTTATATTCGTGGAACAAATGGGACATCTAATGGGATTGTGCCTATGCTGCGGGTTTTCAATGATACTGCTCGATATGTTGATCAAGGAGGAGGCAAGAGGAAAGGTAATGTGCTGATTGGATCTTATAATGTTTTCAATGATCGATATTTGCATTCTCACACTATAACTTCCATTTGCAGGTGCTTTTGCTGTATACTTAGAGCCATGGCATGCTGATATATTTGAGTTTTTGGATCTTAGATTAAACCATGGAAAGGTAATTACTATTTGTTGGTTTATTTATTTATGTTTTTGGAAATTATGCTACATTTTATTCAATTGATTCTAAAATGATTATTCTAATAGTAGTTATACAGTTTTAATATTTAATTGCTAAATGTTCAACTTTTCCTTTCTCATAGGAGGAGCATCGTGCTCGAGATCTCTTTTATGCACTTTGGGTTCCTGATTTGTTCATGGAAAGAGTCCAAAGTAATGGAGAATGGTCATTATTTTGTCCGAATGAGGCTCCGGGTTTGGCTGATTGTTGGGGTGAGGAATTTGAGAAGCTATACATTGGATATGAACAACTGGTAAATACAATTTGATTGTCATGGAGTTGGTTTTGCAACTATATAGGAAACTTTGGTATGCTCTATTGAATGGATATGCTTTTGTGTTGATTGTGATTTTGTGTTATCTGTAGGGAAAGGCCAAGAAAGTTGTCAAGGCACAAAATCTTTGGTTTGAAATCTTAAAAGCACAGATTGAGACTGGAACCCCTTATATGCTATTTAAGGTAACAAACCACTATATTTGTCAGTAGTTTTCAAACTTGTTTGTAGTGCAACTTATTTTATTTGCTCTCTCTTTTTGGCAATTTATAGGATACTTGTAACCGGAAAAGCAACCAGCAGAATCTTGGGACAATTAAATCCTCTAATTTATGTACAGAGATTATTGAGTATTCAAGTCCAACAGAGACAGCTGTGTGTAATCTTTCCTCAATTGCTTTACCTCGTTTTGTCAGAGAGAAGGTGGGTGATACTGAATGCTAGTTTTTTTTTTTTTTTTTTTTGCAGCACAACTTTGCCTTTTGTTCTTGGGATTCATTACCTTAATTTCCTTCACTATTTTTAACTTGCAGGGTGTTTCGATTGAGTCTCACCCATCTAAGCTTGTTGGCAGCAGAGATTCTAAGAATCGATACTTTGATTTTGATAAATTAGCTGAGGTATTACTAATCATGACTGTATTTTGTTATATTCTTTATAATAAAGATGTGTACTCTTTGTTTAACTGACTTGGTTACTCTTTTTTTTTTTTTTTTTTTTTTTTTTTTTTTTTTTTTTTTTTTAAAAAAAAAAAAAAATTCAAATCAGATAACTGCTCTAGTGACAACGAATTTGAACAAGATAATTGATGTCAATTATTATCCTGTTGAGACTGCTAGAAGGTCAAATCTAAGACACAGACCTATTGGTATTGGGGTTCAAGGTCTTGCAGATACTTTCATTTTACTGGGCATGTCGTTTGATTCACCTGAGGTAATTCAAGCTTTTGGCTTCACCTTCTGCTATTAGCATTACATTCAACTAATTTATCCATATTGTAACAAATGCCAGGCCCAACAATTGAACAAGGATATATTTGAGGCCATTTACTATCATGCTCTTAAAGCTTCTTGTGAGCTTGCTGCAGTGGAGGGTACCTATGAAACTTATGCTGGCAGTCCTATCAGTAAGGTATGCTGCTAGGAGGGTCTTTTTTTCTCTCTCTATAGAAAAAAAATGAAAAAGAGAAGTTTTTTCTTTTGGAAACACATGACCTATATGACAATTTAGTTATGTCATTTCCACCATCTCTTGGTCTTCTGATTATATTCTATAACATGTAATGTTCCTACCAATGAGGAACTTTATTTGTTTATATAAATGTGCATATAGCAGGTGTTGGCTTTGATTTAATCTAAGAGAATGCTATGCTGATTTACTTATTTGTTCTCAGGGAATTCTTCAACCTGACATGTGGGGAGTAACACCTTCGAAGCGATGGGATTGGGATGGTCTCAGAGCACAGATAGCTAAAAATGGTGTTAGAAATTCACTTCTTGTGGCTCCAATGCCAACGGCTTCTACTAGCCAGATTCTTGGAAACAACGAGTGCTTTGAGCCATACACTTCTAACATCTACAGTCGTAGAGTTCTAAGGTCTGCTTCCCAATTTGAGATTCTAAACTAAAGCCTTCTATAATAATATATGTTTTTGCTACTTGTATTCTAAAATCTGTCTTTCTATCCTCCAGTGGTGAATTTGTTGTTGTGAACAAGCATCTCCTGCACGACTTAACAGAGATGGGTTTATGGTCTCCTGCACTGAAGAATAAGATTATATATCAGAATGGCTCTGTTCAAAACATCCCAGAAATCCCTGATGATCTAAGAGCTATTTATAAGTAAGATAACTTTTCCTTGCATTTCCCCTTTCTATTGCCTTTGATGTTGATTTATCCTTCTGATTTGTTCTTAATATATTGAATTCAGAACTGTTTGGGAGATCAAACAAAAGACATTGGTAGATATGGCTGTTGATCGAGGATGCTACATTGACCAAAGTCAGAGCCTCAATATCCACATGGACCAACCAAATTTTGGAAAGCTTACTTCCTTGCACTTCTATGCATGGTCAAAGGTATACTAGTGTCATATCACTCTGATTTTTTGATGCTTTAGAAATTCATCTTTGGGGAAAGTTTGTATGTTTATATGGTGTTTGTTAGGATTCATTAGTAATTTAGACTACTCTTTGATTCCATTTGTTTTTGTTTTTGCTATATGAAGGGTTTAAAAACAGGAATGTACTATCTACGATCCCAAGCTGCGGCCGATGCAATCAAATTTACAGTTGATACATCTATGCTAAAGGTAGTAGTGTATAATGAAAACTGTTTGTTTGACACACTGCCTTAGCTACAAGTTCATTACCTAATCAAATTCTATTGATGGTCTTTGCAGGAAAAATCTAACAATGAAGATGATAGTACAAAAATGGCACAGATGGTGTGTTCTCTAACAAATCGTGAAGACTGCATGGCTTGTGGAAGTTAGTCGTCATTGCTTTATACATTTCTTTGTTCTGGAAAAAAGGTCTTGCTCCAAATGATAACTGAATTTCTTTACACTTTATAAAATATCTAGCTAGCTTTATACATTTCTGTACAGTTTTTTTGGGTATTTATTAGGGCTTGATGCTTGTAATCCATTTACCACAGGTTTGGTGGTGGAAATGAGTATTGTTAAATACAACTTTGCTTGTTCCTATTGATAATGAATTACTACTATTTTAGGTTGGAATTGCTTTAAATGTTTGAAGTTTGATTCAATCTCCTATTTTTACAATTATTGTATTAAAAAACTCAATGTATATATTACAAAATTCTATTTTTGACTAAAAGATTTAGTTTAATATATGATGAAAAAATTGAAATTTGGTCACACACTAGAAATGGAGTACATGATTCATATTTTGAGATGAATGTATATAATAAAAAAAAAGAAAAAAATCAGCTTATTAAAATGTAATAGTTGAATCTAGAACATATCTGCTTCTTTGATTCCTACTCAAAAATGGAAAAAATAAATATGCTTGGAGTTTAATTTGAGAAAGTTTAAAGTTAGAAATTTATAATTGATAACCCTAAAAAAAGGAATGGACAAACTAAGCTAATTAGAATTATAAATGCAAAAGGAGGTTATCTAAATGATTTGTTGCGAGAGATTTAATTCTCTAATATTAAAGACCTTAAGTCATGTTCTAATATTTATTTAATAGATATGTTAAAATATCATTATTTATTTAAGTATAATAAGTGGAGGTGTAAAGATTAGAACTTTCACGATATAAGTTAATTATTAAATTTGTTTTTTTTTTCTTTTCTAACTATTCTCTTTTTTACCATCAGTATTTAATTATTGTTATATTAACTTATAAAAAATATAAAATTGAAATAAACTAATTTTTTTTTGGGATAAAAAACTATGAAACAAAAGGAAACAAGAAACTACACTAAGACACTATTGCATCCTTACCAGACAAAATGAAAAAACAAACTTGAAGAAAAAATAGTCGAAATGAATTTAGTCCATTAACGATTAAGATATCTACTAGGTGGTATGGTAATTTAAATTAATTATAAGGAAGAAAATTATGTTAATTATTGTTGAGTTACGCTTATTTTTACTTATTCAAATTTTGGTAGAACTCTTGTTATATCGAATAAAAATATAAAAAGCATTAAAAAATTAGACAAAATAAAATAGGGTAATATGTTAATAACGTAATTACGGGCGGGAATATATTCAATGGGTATTGGAGTTTTTATTTTATAATATAAATTATCGTGTAGATATATAAAAATTATTTTATATATTAAAAAAGAAAAAGAAAAAGAAAAAGAAAAGAAAATCCAGATGCGTTTGGATCAAGAGCACCTGGCTAGATCGGCTGAAGAGAAGACGATTTAGGGGGAAGATTCTAAGATTGCAGAAGGATCAAAGAAGCTCGGATTCCATCAGCTTGCTCCTTCTACAACTTCTTCTCATTCTTCTTTTCCTTTCCAAAAACCTCGCTTCAAAAACAGCTCGGATTTGACTTCAATCCCATTAACCTACTTCTCCTGGCTCCGATATGAGGTGCCGTTTCTTTCGCCGTCTATGGGTGTTTCTACTGTTAATATCAAGATTTCGGAGCTTGACTGGCGAATCAAGAACATATGAGAATTTGAAATTATCGCAATTGGGACCGTACGGGGAGAATTCTGAAGAATTAACTCAAATTGGCAGCAAATCCCTTCTGCCCCTTTCTGTGTAAGCTCCTTTCATTATGTAGTTTTCTTCATTTCCTTATTAATATGCTTAAAAATTTCTTAGATTTATGACTGATTACGATGACTTGATGCTGGCTTGGAGTTTTGCATAATTACACCATTTGCATTTTCTTTTCCTGTTGCAGAAAAAATAAAGGCAATACTGCTCTTATAGCTACTTCGGGCGGTGAATTCTATTTGGTAGATAGTAATTCGAAGAAGATAATTTGGTCCTTTACTTCTGGGACACCAATCTACTCTTCATATCAGGCTCCTACTAATTACAATAAAGAAAATGCCTCTGGTTCAAGCCGCAGCCCCTTCTTTTTTGATTGTGGAGATGATTGGGAGCTGTACATCCACACAGAGCATGGTAGAACGGTATACTTTAGTGAATTAATTACGTGTATCAATTTAATGATTTGAAGAAAAAGTTTTTTGATTCTATTGTTTTGGTTAACCTTACTAGCCTAGTCGTGAAAGATTTCTGGGTTTCCCATATGTGTAAACTTGTATTTTTTCCCCTTATATAAAGCATTTCTTTGGTCATTTGACACTGCAGAAACTACACCGCACCATTGATGAGGTTGTTAGAAATACACCATATATATTTGAGGATGGTTCAGTGATGACTGGTTCTAGGAAAACCACTGTGTTTGAGATTAATCCTGTTACAGGAAAGTTGATTCGTAATCACTCATCTGATCTCTCATCATCTGGGCTAAGCAATGAAGAGTACAGTGTTTTAAATGGCAATAGTTCCAAGAATAATCTGGACAATACAGATCTGATACAACCTGGTTTGATGAAACCTATTGAGCAACGACTGTACATAACAAGAACAGATTATTTCCTGAAATCTTCTTTTGCGGGGTCAGAAGAAGTTTCTTGGAGTTTGAATGTTGCTGACATTGGAGCTACCTTAGTCTGTCCAGATGTTGAGAATCCTACAAATAGCGTTCCATTGGATCTCCAAAATAATGGTAATTTTGAGTTTGAGTTTGATTTTACTCCGCCATTGTCTTGTCAATCAGAAGTACTTGTATTTCGTGAACGGGGCCATGTATTGACAGAATCATCTGGGCATAAATTACTCTCAGATTCTCATCATACTGATATTATGCTTCCGGTGTCTGCTTCAAGTCTAATGCTTCCTTCGCAGCCAAATGTTAAGCATTCAAATATTCATCCTGAAAGATTGATGCTTCCTGGACCTGCAGCGAACATAGCCTCCCTTCTGGAACCTAATGCAATTAGTCACCTAAACAATGATAGTCGGGCAATAGTTCCAATGCCTCCGATGAAGGTTAATGATTCAAGTATAGTTCAGGGACATAAAATAGGAACCCCTAATGTTGACTTCATAGCCATGGTTCTTAATGGACCACTAGGATTATTTATTGCTTTATTTATTACCATGTTTTTGGGATTGATTAACCATGGTGGGGCCCTGGTTGCAAAGGTGAAACAATTTATCTTGAAGGAGAAGCAACCCAGTAATGTTAGTTCAAAAATTGTATCATCCAAGAAAAAGAAAGCTCGAAAGTTAGGAAAAAATGGAAATTTTGATAAAAAGGATGGATCTGTTTCTTCTGAAAATGAAGATATGGTTCGAAGTGAGGGTGATTTGAACAACTGGTTTCGCCCTAATAACCTTATCGAGACAACTGGTACTGGACGTCAAATTGGTAAATTAATGGTAACCAATACAGAGATAGCTAAGGGTAGCAATGGCACCATTGTTCTAGAGGGGGTCTATGAAGGTCGACTAGTTGCCGTAAAACGTCTTGTTAAGACTCACCATGATGTTGCCTTTAAAGAAGTTCAAAATCTAATTGCTTCTGATCGTCACCAAAATATTGTTCGATGGTATGGGGTGGAGTATGATCAAGACTTTGTATATCTTTCGCTGGAACGATGTACCTGCAGTCTAGATGATTTGATTCAGATATGCTCCGATCCATCCCTGAACTCTTTGCTTAGCCTAGATGAAGATGCTGGACCTACGATTGATTACAAATTGCGTTTGGAGTCTCTCAAGAATGTAATATCAGATCTTAATCTATGGAAAAAAAATAGCCGTCCATCACCACTTCTTCTAAGACTCATGAGGTATGTACTTAATCAGTCACAAGTTTTTATTCATTAAATTAAAGTTCCCTAGTTATATGGAACTAATCCTTGTAGCAATTTCTGTGGTGTCCTTCTTGCACATAGTATTTTTGTGTAATAGAGTAAATTTAGTTCATGCTTTTGGCCATATTCCTGTTTTGTTGTTCATCCAAGTCAGGGAGTTTCATATTTGGTTGATCTAAGATCATTTTGTTGGTACATAATGGAGTCTTGATGTCAAATAATATTCACTCTGTTGTTCGTTGACATATTTTTGTGAAAATTTATGTTCAAGCACAAAATTTGATCCCTTGACCTTCACCTATCTTACTATAAGTTTAGATATTTAACTATGATATTTGAATTTTCATTTGATCGGATAAGTTTCAGGTCAGTTTTTCTTATTTCATACCATGTATAATGTAGGGATATGGTTGCTGGGCTTGAGCATTTGCATGAGTTGGGGATAATTCACAGGGACTTAAAGCCACAAAATGTGTTGATAACTAAGCAAAAATCTGTACGTGCAAAGCTCTCTGACATGGGTATTAGCAAGCGCCTTCTAAAAGATATGTCTTCCTTGGGACATCATGCTACTGGTAAGTGGTCTTAATGTACTATAACTTGTGGTACTAATTTAAATGGATTGAATGATGTTGTCATGTATAGCATGAATTTTATGTTTCAAATTTTAACAAATAATGTGCATGAGGAATGATTACATTTGGAAACTTGAGAACCTTACTGCAGGTTGTGGGAGTTCTGGTTGGCAAGCCCCCGAACAACTTCTTCATGGACGACAAACACGTGCAATTGATTTGTTTAGCTTGGGCTGTGTTCTCTTTTTTTGCCTCACTGGTGGCAGACATCCATTTGGTGATCGTTTTGAGCGTGATGTCAATATTGTGAGGAATCAAATGGATCTATTCTTGGTGGAGGGAATCCCAGAAGCTGTGGATCTTATTTCTCGATTGTTAAATCCAAATCCTGATTTGAGGTAAGAAATGGCGGTTCTAGAACCCAAAGAAAATCCTTAAACATTAGTTTTTATTCACATACACCAAAGCCCAACAATATAAAATGCTTTGCAGTTCACTTATACATTTTTTTAACGGACAAATCTGTGAGTAATTTTTTTAGGAACATTTTGTGTTATTTTTATATGGTAGAAGATTTATATATTATATAAGTAAATACGTATTTTAATTATTTTCCATTCTACTATTGTCAGGCCAAGAGCATCAGAGGTATTGCAACATCCTTTGTTTTGGAGTTCTGAGGTTCGACTTTCTTTTCTACGTGATACTAGTGACCGGGTGGAATTGGAAGATAGAGAGACTCACTCTGAATTCTTGGAAGCATTAGAGAGTACTGCATCATTAGCTTTAGGTGCTAAATGGGATGAAAAGTTGGATCCAGCTTTCATCACAAATATTGGTCAGTATAGACGTTACAAGTATGATAGTGTTCGTGATTTATTACGAGTCATGCGCAACAAGTTAAACCATTACAGAGAACTACCCAAAGAAATTCAGGTTATCTCTATTTACATGATGCTCCTTTCCTCCTTTTTCTTTCACTTTTCTGATGCGTGAGAAAGATCATGTCTGTGGTGCCTATTGGTGGTAAAACTATATGGTTGTCATAAATTATATGGTTTTCTATACTATCTTAATGGGAAAAAACCTGACTGGTCTACCCAAAACTTCTCCTTCCTCTCTCGACCTGCCTCGCCAACCTTGCACTTCTTGCCAATGGAACCAGCTCTCCCTCCCCTAGCTGGTGATCATCCCTCTGCTTTCCTCCTCACTCCCTTTGTCACACAATCTCGCCAACCCTCTTGGAATGCAAATGTAATATCGAATAGAAATACTTTACTGTGGATGGTCGCAACAGAATCAGACTTATAGGGTAACGGAGAGAATCAACGCTTCCATGAAAAATCAGAGCAATTTATGGTTTCTTTGGGCTTCAAAAACTAATACCAAGCCTGGCTTCGTTGTGGAAATGTCAAAGATTTTCAGCAATGGAAAGAAAAACAACCTTATATCATTGAATAGTGGTAGTTGGCTCGGCTCACCTTCTAATATCCCCAGATCCAAGTTTGGTTTCGAAGTGAGGAAATCTACCTTACTAATTGGAAGTGAACTATTGTAGCAACAAAACAGTAGTTTCATGAGTATTGGAATAAGATCATAAACGCTATCACTATCAGAGAATCAACCAGTCCATGTTCTTCAGTGTGCAATTTCCTTAGAAAGAACATATCCTGTCAAATCCCACCTTTTGTTTTTGTATATGTGGAGATTGATGATTTTTTGTCATTTTGACGTGTTTGCTATATATTTCAGGAGCTCATAGGATCCGTTCCTGAGGGATTTGATAACTACTTTGCTAGTCGATTTCCAAGGCTCCTAACTGAAGTATACAGAGTTATTAGCCAATATTGCAGGGAAGAGGAAGGGTTTCGGAAGTACTTCAAAAGCCATGTGGAATAGACTTTGAATACTAATTTCTAATGCGGTATACTATTGTTAGGAATCCAGATAAATGATGCTATATTTATTTCGTCTGACATATTTAGAACACAATGTTGATGTATCATGTATACTGTATACACAATTGTAAATATTGTTGGGATACAACATAAATATTTGTAAAGCCATCGTAACATTAAAACATCTTCAAGTTTACAGAAGCATAGCTTTTGGTACTCAAAAGTTCATTTTCTATTCGTACTTGACAAAGAACAGTGAATCTAACGTAGCAAACCTTAGATTTTCTTTGTAGTAGTTGATTCATTCAATTGGATTTTCATGATTTAACTGGATGATGTTGCCACTTCAAAGGACTAGATATGCCAACAATATGCTGCCAAAATGTTTTGATGCTAGCTAGTATTAGCGTTTGCTTTTGTTTTTAAAATTCTAACACATGAAGTGGAGATTTGAATCTAATAAGCCATATCTCTTGATTGGGACTATACGTTTAAACTAATTGAATTATATTCAAGTTGGTTAGTTTAGCATCTAACTAGTAACATTTGCTTTGACGTATCAACGAGGGGTATTATGTAAATATATGCTTATGTACCTGCATATGTATTACTTTTAAGAAACATCGTGCATCAATTGCCTACATTACCATGGCAAATAATATGACATTTGGGGTAGCTGTTAACACATTTTTTTTCTATGCTTAACTTGACGCAGTTGTTAATATTTGATTACAAGTTTTGATTTTTAAAGGTTTTAAAAATACTTATTATTAAAGATTATATAATTAAACGTGTACAATCAAATTACATCAACTAATAAGACTAAGATGAGAACCTATCTTCTATCCATGTCTCGAATATCTTGGTCGAGTCTAACTGCTTAGAGGTCATCAATCTGCTGAACGATGGTGCTGTTGATTTTTTGAAGTCTCCTTCGTCATTGAGGACGCTAAGGATAGGGGCGGTGAGCTAGGGGTTGTCTCCTTTTCTCACGTTCGTCGTTATAGAATGTGTTGGCGCATTGTGTTGTGTGTAAAGTTTTGGAGGATCGCGAGTCTTCAATTCTTTCTACTCCTTATCCTGAGTGGTTTTACTTTTGTGATATTCTTGTGTAGTTGTTTAGCTTTGTCGTATTGCTTTTTATCCTTAAAAAAAAAAAATTGAGCCAATCATAACTTAGTAGATGAGACACTAATTGCCATCTTAAAAATTGATGGTTGGATTTTCAACCCTCATATAGATTACTTTTTCCCTAAAGAAGATTATGTTGTGAAATTCACCATTGTTGATAAGGTAAATTACATTTTTTACCCCAAAAAGTTATTGGTTTTACGAAAATGACCAACATTTTCAAAATAAGTTTTTATAACTTTTTTTCCTTTCTTAAAATAATAATAATAACATTATCCTCCACATTATTTTCCCTGTACATTTGTGGCAGCTGCCGCACATCACCACCACCAACGTAAGTTTATTTCTTCTCCCTCACTCCCTACGGCGGCCACACGCTGCCACGGCTGCCATTATTGGTCGCCGGCAGGCCTCTGCAGTCAATTTTCTTCTCCTCCTCTTATCCCCCAAAACTCCATCTCGAGGTCTGTCAATTTTCCCACAGGCAAGGTCATCACTCCCCGCCATTTCCACTCTCTGCTCCTTTTTTTTAATGAAATATGTTATCCACTCGCTCCAATCTCTCCCTCTGCTTCACAGGCGGGCATAGTTACTTCATCCCTCTCCCTCTCTCTGTCTAACCAGATGGTACTCATCAATCCCCTTCTACAGTAGCTTCAGCTATGGCCGCAGCAAGAGTTTGGATTAAACCCACCTCCAATTTCCGACCATCCTTCACAACAACAAGAGTAAGTTGTCTCTCTCTCTCTCTCTATCTCTGTTGCTGCCGGTTATGTTTATTTTCCTACAAGAAACAAGATACGTAGCTTATTCTGTTTCATTTAATAACATTTGGAACTCTGGGCGCAGTGCTTTGATTGGATTGGTAAAACCAATAATTTAGTTCGAGTCAATGGTGTTGGTGCCACAAATTCTCATGCATTTGATGAGACTTCACTCCATATGGAACAAGGTAAATCAAAGAGCATTCAGTTGATGAATTTCATGGAAGAGCGTGGAATTCGTGCCAACTATCAGACCTATCTTTGGATGTTAGAAGGGTGCATGACTTCTGGGTCATTGCTTGAAACTATAAGGCTCCACTGCAGGATTTTGAAATCGGGTTTTGATGTAGAGCCTTTACTAATCGATAGTCTTGTTGATAATTATTTTCGACATGGGGATTTAAATGTGGCAGTGAAGGTATTTGATGATAATCCCAACAGAAGTGTATTCTCTTGGAATAAAATGATTCATGTCTTTGTTGCGCAGAAGTTGAATTTCCAGGTGTTTGGTCTCTTCCGACGAATGTTAGCTGAAGAAATTACTCCCAATGAAAACACTTTTGCTGGGGTTTTAAAGGCTTGTGTTGGTTGCGACATTGCGTTCAACTATGTAGAACAGGTACATTCTAGGACAATCTATTATGGTTTTGATAGTAGTCCACTTGTTGCTAATCTTTTGATTGATTTGTATTCGAAGAATGGGTACATTGAGTCAGCTAAAAAAGTATTCAATTGCATATATATGAAGGATATTGTTACTTGGGTAGCTATGATCTCAGGTTTATCTCAAAATGGACTTGAAGAAGAGGCCATTCTCCTTTTCTGTGATATGCATGCATCAGAAATCTTTCCTACTCCTTATGTACTGTCAAGTGTGTTAAGTGCTTCAACCAAGAAACGATTATTTGAATTGGGAGAGCAGCTTCACTGTCTAGTTATTAAGTGGGGATTTCATTCTGAAACATATGTGTGTAATGCTCTTGTGGCATTGTACTCCCGTTCGGGTAAATTGATATCTTCCGAGCAGATATTTAGCACAATGAAATATAGGGATGGGGTTTCATATAATTCACTAATATCTGGCCTAGTTCAGCAAGGATTTAGTGACAGGGCACTGGAGTTATTTACTAAAATGCAACGAGATTGTTTAAAACCAGACTGTATTACGGTTGCTAGTCTGTTGAGTGCTTGTGCATCAGTTGGGGCTCTTCACAAGGGAACACAATTACACTCATATGCAATAAAAGCTGGAATGTCTGCAGATATTATTCTTGAAGGGTCTCTTCTTGATCTTTATTCGAAGTGCGCTGATGTAGAAACTGCCCATAAATTTTTCCTTACTACAGAAACAGAAAATATAGTGTTGTGGAATGTGATGCTAGTTGCTTATGGACAATTGGATAATCTTAGTGATTCATTTGAAATATTTAGACAGATGCAAATTGAGGGCATGATACCCAATCAATTCACCTACCCCAGTATTTTGAGAACTTGTACTTCTTTGGGAGCCTTGTATTTAGGAGAGCAAATTCATACCCATGTTATAAAGACTGGGTTTCAATTGAATGTCTATGTTTGTAGTGTGCTTATAGATATGTATGCTAAACATGGACAATTAGAGCTTGCTCTTAGAATCCTAAGACAGCTGCCAGAGAACGATGTTGTCTCCTGGACAGCTATGATTGCTGGTTATGTGCAACATGATATGTTTTCTGAAGCACTTCGACTTTTTGAAGAAATGGAATATCGAGGAATTCTATCCGACAATATTGGATTTTCCAGTGCTATTAGTGCATGTGCAGGTACTCGGGCACTCCGTCAAGGCCAACAAATTCATGCTCAGTCATATGTCTCTGGATTTGGAGACGATATTTCAATCAACAATGCTCTAATTAGTCTATATGCCAGATGCGGTAGAATTCAGGAAGCATATTTAGCATTTGAGAAAATTGATGATAAAAATAATATTTCTTGGAACTCATTGGTTTCAGGATTTGCACAGAGTGGGTATTTTGAAGAAGCTTTGCAGGTATTTGTTCGAATGTTAAGGACTGAAGCAGAAGTTAATATGTTCACATATGGATCTGCAATTAGTGCTGCAGCCAGTCTTGCAAACATAAAGCAAGGGCAACAAATCCATGCCATGGTTTTGAAAACCGGATACGATTCTGAAATGGAAGCTTCTAATTCTTTAATCACATTGTATGCAAAATGTGGTAGCATAAGTGATGCCTGGAGAGAATTCAATGATATGTCAATAAAAAATGTGATTTCTTGGAATGCCATGATTACTGGCTATTCCCAGCATGGTTGCGGTATGGAAGCACTTCGTCTTTTTGAAGAGATGAAGGTGTGTGGGATCATGCCAAACCATGTTACTTTTGTAGGAGTTTTGTCGGCATGTAGCCATATCGGTCTTGTGAAAGAAGGTCTTGATTACTTCAAATCCATGTATAAAATGCATGATTTGATTCCTAAATCCGAACATTATGTGTGTATTGTGGATCTCCTTGGTCGGGCTGGTCTGTTGGACCGTGCAATGGAATTCATAGAGGAGATGCCTATCCCTGCAGATGCGATGATATGGAGAACGCTTTTAAGTGCTTGTGTTATCCACAAGAATATGGAAATAGGAGAGCGTGCTGCACAGCATCTCCTAGAACTGGAACCCGAAGACTCAGCAACCTATGTGCTACTATCAAATATATATGCTGTTTCTAGAAAATGGGTTCACAGGGATTGGTCGAGGAAATTGATGAAAGACAGGGGGGTGAAGAAAGAGCCTGGTCGTAGTTGGATTGAAGTTAAGAATGCAGTTCATGCATTCTATGCAGGGGATAAGCTCCATCCGCTTACGAATCAGATATACGAGTATATAGGACATTTAAATAGACGAACATCTGAAATTGGATATGTGCAAGATAGTTTTAGCCTTTTGAATGAGTCAGAGCAAGGCCAGAAGGAACCAACGATGTATGTTCATAGTGAGAAATTAGCAATTGCTTTTGGACTACTGAGCTTGGGTAATAATATTCCCATACGAGTAATGAAGAATCTTCGTGTCTGTAATGATTGCCATAATTGGATAAAATATGTATCGAAGATTTCAAACTGCTTGATTATAGTGAGGGATGCACATCGTTTTCATCATTTTGATGGTGGTGTCTGCTCATGTAAAGATTTTTGGTAACTGCTAGTAAGAATACTCATCTTTCTTGATTCTCTACTTACATGGTCGGGTGTTTGTATTTCCTTCAAGCTTCCTGATGTCAACAAAGGCATAGCCATTGGCATACCTTCGAAGAATTGTCTCGGGGGAAAAGCTTGCTTGTACCACATTTTTTGAAGACAGATTGGAAATGGTTTCAGCCTTTTCAGAAATTGATCCTAGCAATCTAGGTCGGTGGGATTTAGTTGCTTAAGGGCTGCCATAGAATATTATTTTGGCTACAGTATTAGAACCACCTGGTATGGCCTCAAGAATTGTTTTTTCAAGCCATCAGCAAATGCTCTATATTTCAATCTGATTTACACAGATGTTTCCTTTTTCCTTTTAAATTTCACAGATTTCAGACTCTGGTTTGGCAAAATGGCTCCCAAATCAATGGTCTCAGCACTCAATTGCTCAAATTGAAGTCGGGTATTCTGCAAACCTTTCCTTTAATTATGTCATCATCTTAACCATATCAGCTGAATCAACATGATTAAACTTTTTCATTGAGGTTAACTTGGTTTCACTCCAATGGTAGTTAATGAGATCAACACTTCAGATTTTCCAGTGATTTAAGAGGAGGAATCCCAATGATCAACGCTTCAGATTTTCCATTAAGGTAAACTTCTTCATTGTTAAAAGTATACCATGCATGTTTAAGGATAGTATTTGGAGAATTTTTACATTAAATCATTAACCATAGACATGTAAATTTTGTATAGATTTTTTCTGTAGTGTCACCTAGGGGTATAGTTTGGTTCCATTAGACCAGTTTTATATCGAACCAGCTAAACCGATTGATTTGGTCACTTGATACTGTTGGGATTGAACCAAATTGGACTGATTTTAGTTTTGGTCAAAGGAGATGAAGTTGTTGGATCTTTGATTTGTAAGTCTTATTGAAGTTTCAATAAATTTTGAAGCACACCATGCAAACACATCAACGCATAAATTTCAAGTATAAAGTATCTTCACTCAGATAATTCAAGGTCAAAGTACGGAGGCTACAAAGCAACAATTACGTATTATAAGACCACACTGACTAATCAAAAACCAAGACCTAACACTGTAGTCTTAAAAATTCCATTGGGTTGACGTTGCTGAATCTTCTTCTTCCTTTGGTTTGGGTTGTTTGATCCCTAATTTGGATGGCTTGTATGCATGGAAAAAAAAAAAATCAACCTCGGGGAAAAATTGCCAGCATGAGTATAATTCAACTTACATAAAGTATGAATTATTGACCAAGAATTCAGAGGTTCGAATTTCTCACTTATTTACCATAGGTTTTGAGTTATATTTTTTTTAGAGAAAAATATCTTTTTGGTCTCTAGGTTTTGAGTTGAGTTTCTATTTAGTCCCTAAGTTTTAAAATATTTCAATTTACCCTTGAGATTTAAGTTTTATTTCAATTTAATCCCTAAATTTTAAGATTTACACTTTTAACCTCAATTTTCACTAAATGCGCAATAACTAATTTAAAAGAATTATAAGTAGGGTTGTTTTCAAATATATAAAAATAAGCCAAACTATTTACAAATATATAAAAATTTTCTATTGCAGTCTATTAGACCGTGAAATTTTTCTATATTTGTAAATAGTTTGATATTTTTTATGTTACTAGTAATTTTCCTTATAATTAATTAAATTTCACTATTTTTCATCATTATTAAAATTAATTTTAAAATTTCACTTTATAATTATTTTAAATTAATTAATAAATATTAATGTTAAAGACTTTAGTGTAAAATTGAGATTAAGAGTGTAAATCTTGAAACCTAAGACTAAATTGAAACAAAACTCAAATCTCAATTTTACTATCGTACCATTTTGAAATTTGGGGACTAAATTAAAACCACACTCAAAATTTAAGTATTAAAAATGTAACATTTTAAAACTTAAGAATCAAATAAAAATTAGTCCAAAATTTAGGACAAAAAATGTGTATATATATATATAATAGTTTTGTAAATGACAATGTATCAAATTTAAGGTTAAAGACTGCAACATGTAACCGAATCAAATGTGAAATTTAATGAAATTTAAACAAACTCGTCAAATTTTTTGGATTGGTATTGAAATAATAAGTTTGCACTGTCCTAAAAAAGGAAAATTGAGGCAGTTTTAATGACATTTCAGCCTATTTGTTAGGTACGGCCTTTTTTTTCTTTTTTTTTTTTGGGTCAGCGTGTGGCCTTCCAAAATTGATTTCTTCTATTCTCTTCCCAATTCTAGAAGTAGACTGTAATATATATGCCTTTAATCCTCTACGATATTCATTTAAAAAAATTAAAAGAAAAAAGAAAGAAAAAATTTATTTCACTTGCTTAATAATATTTTGCTAACAAATGAGTGTTTAAAGAAATGACTGGTTCAATTTTATTTTATTCGTCTTATAAGAAATTGTCAAAATATGTATAATCCAATCCACACATTTGTTACAAGTTGTCCTATAAAAAAAATGGAAAATTAAAGAGAGGATGTATTTAGTCTAACTACTTGTTTTACCAACATTAATGCCAATTTGTTATAAATTAAAATAAATTTATAGGCTTGCCTAA
This sequence comes from Lagenaria siceraria, assembly GCA_002890555.2. Lineage (NCBI taxonomy): Eukaryota > Viridiplantae > Streptophyta > Magnoliopsida > Cucurbitales > Cucurbitaceae > Lagenaria > Lagenaria siceraria. Next base: position 8,665,093 of record CM016485.1, on the reverse strand, counting down.
AAAAAATAAAAATAAATTATAGGCTAAATTACAAGTTGAATATTGAGGTTTGTGTTTAATTTATTTCTTAAATTTCATAGGTCTGAATTTTAAAAATGTCTAATAAATTCTTAAATTTAACCATTTAAAATTTTATTAGACATAAAATTTAAATTTAATAGATTAATTAATTTAATTTTTTTAATATGTTTAGATACAAATTGAAAGATTAAGAATTTATTAGATACTTTTAGTTTATAGACTTGTTAGACACAAAATTGAAAGTTCAAATATCTATATGATATATACCTCAAAGTCCAAGGACTAAATTGGTAAATTAACAAATTTTATATATTGGAAATAAAAAATTATTCTACATACTCTAGATTATGAAAAAATATTAGAAAATTTTTGTTATAGAAAAAAAAATGAAAGTTGATATTTTTTTTTTTTAATTTTTTTGGGTTACTGTTTTAAGTCGTTGAAAAAGCCTTCTCACATGGGGCTTTAATTACAAAAGAAGTAGAGCTTGAATGGGGGCGTCTCCGAAATTGAACCGAGAAAAGGAAAAAAGAATAAAACAAGGAAAGTTGGACGAGTTTTATTTATTTATTTATTTACAGTAAGTTAAGTACAAAATTTAAATCTCCAACTTTAAAGAAAAGGACTAATAAGGGTGTGATAACCTTTTCTCGATTTTGGGGTCAACCAAGACCCAAACCGAACCAACGACTTTATAAAAAAGGAAACTAAATCAATGCCTAATACGGAACAAAACAAAGAGTTCAAAATCGATTTGATTTGTTGTCGTTTTGACCATAATATGTAATATATAACTCTTACAAACAAATTAATTCAACTCTATGTAAACAACAAACAAATCGGTTTTCTATAATAACAAATTAATTTTATAACTAGTTTTTAATAGATCAGCCACGTTATGAATGTGTTAGGTAAAGCTTACATATTGACACATTTAAATTTGTATAAAGCGCTAACGAAATCGATGGGTTTCTAAAAGTAATTAAAAAAAATGCAATTATTTATTATTCATGAATGTGTGTTTGCAATGGTTATATATAAGTTCTAGTTCGGTTTGAGTTTCGATGATTTTAAAAATAAAAAACTGAACTAAACTTTAAAAAATTGATTGTCTATAAAAAAAAAAAAAAAAAAAAAAAAAAAAAAAAAAAAAACATCTGACTGAAAAACTGCACCAAACCCTTAGATCGTTTTGGTTCGATTTTTTTTTTTTTAATTTTTTAATTTTTATTTTTTTATTTTCTATTGTATCTCTACGTACCAATTACATTTTGCAGCTATTTGTGACTTATTAATACATTAGATAGATATAAAAATGATAATTTTTAATGGTGACGTAGAGGAAGAAATTTATATGACATATATAACCTGAAAACTTTGTAATTGTGAAGAAAATATATACAAAATTTTAAATTACACACATTTTGACGAGGAGAAAATTAATTTCTAATGTCATAGCCCACATCTCCATTTTTTGCCTTACGACAGATTACTAATAAATCATATATTCGACCTTTTCAATTTTAGACCATCTTTTTAATTCATCTACCAAAAAAGAACAATAATAATAAAATTGTGGCTGCCAATCATGAATTGAATAAAAGAGACTAGGAGGATTTTCTTCTAGGATAGTATATTAGTAGGAATATTTTTAAATATAGAAAAATGAGTCAAAACTATCTGTAATTATAAAAATTTTTATTGTCTATTAACGATAGAGCGCGATAGAATTATATCCATTGAGCGATAAAATGTTACGGTCTATCGTTGATAGAAAGTAAAATTTTTTTATATTTGTAAATAGTTTGATATTTTTTTCTGTTTATAGTAATTTCTCATATTAATATTATATGATTGAAATAGATTCTATTTTTGAGATATTATTAAGGTGTTGTTTTGACAATCATTTAGTTTTTAAAAATTAAGCATATTTTTCTTTCAAATTTTTACAATAATTTTTATCTTTCTTCAATAAAAGAGTTGAATTTAAGTACAAAGTTAAATTTAACGTCTAATATAACATTTAATTTTTAATATTTTTAAAATATGTAAGAGACCTATTGGCTATTTGATACATAATTGATATTTTAGGAATATAAATTAAACATAATAATTGAGAATTTATGAATTTATTAAACTTTTTTTCAGGAACTATATATAAATACAAATCTAGATGTTTATGGACTAAACTTCTTACTTTGTATACATTTGTGCCCTCCTGACATGAAGTTCTAAATCTACCGCGATCGATAAGGGAGAATGAAGATCCAAGCGACGGGGTAACATTTCATGTAAAGAGGTTTTAAAACTCCAAACTTATAATTATCTCAACTTAAATCCTAAATTTTCATAATTAAAAAAAATTAATCCTCCATTAGAATTTAAATTAATACAAATATTAGTCTTATATTTTAAATTGATACAAATATTATTTTTATATTTTAATTGATACAACAAAGGGTATAAATTGATATTTGTGGGAAAAAAAATTACAAAATGATTTGTGTTTTTAGACAATAGAAAAGTTTATATCACGTTTAGAAAGTGGAGAAAAAAAGAACAAAAATAGAGAAAAAGCGAAGTGTTTGACTCGAGAGTCCAACACCAGGTGAGTTTGACCATACAAATTTCCCTCTTGGTCGGTGCCACAAAATTTTAATAAATCTTCAAATTAATTATTATTTTCAATTTATTTATTCTTTATAAGTCTCCATTATAGTATTAAATTTTCATCAATATGTCGATATTTTCATCAATATTTCTACGTTTCCATGAGTTCGATATGGATATGAGAGGCAAATCAATATTTTCATTATATCATAGAAAAATATACGAAACACAAAAAAAAAAAATAAGCATCAAAGTGCCCCTAATATAAATAATAGACATGTTTATTTATTTAATGTTTATTTACTTATTTAAATTTATTTTTCAAATTTTTGGTTTTTATAATTTTTCTAAAAGTATCTATCGAAATCGATATTTTATTGATATTTCCATAAAACTAAGACTTCGATATTTTCATTGAAATCAATATTTTAAACATTGGTTTCAATTAATGTTTTCTTCAATAAGTTTTTAAAATTATATTTACAATGTTTATTTTTTTTAATGAAAATTATTAGTACTATTTTATTAAGTTTGATAAAAAAGAAAAATTTTAATTAATAAGAAGAAGTGATTTAGAATTAATTAAAGACACATGAACTAGATTCAAACATTTAAAAATATATAAATCAAAATAAAATATGACTCCAAATATAGAAATGATATTTCAATTTATTGTGTTGAATTGATTTCTCATTAATGAGTATTTTCAATTTTATTTTTCAAAATGGTATTTGAAGCTTCATTTTTTTGTTCTTTTGACAATACAGGTATTTCAAACTTGAAACTTTAGTTTAATTTATTTTTATTTAATTTACTTTGACTCATCTTTTCTCTCGATTTATTTATAATCTAGTTTTGGCACTTATCATAATTGGTATTAAATTGACGTTTTAAATGAAATTTAATAGACTTTTGAACAATAAGAATTTATTTTTTTGAAAAGATTTTGAACAAGTTGACTTTTTATTTTTATTTCTTATAGAAAAAAAAAATGAGAGAAAACGTCCAAAGAAGAATTCATTGTACATCACTTTCAAAAAAAAAAAAAAACATGTACATTAATACACAACTCTTTTAATTATTATTATTATTGGTATAAATTAGAAGTAAGGAATTACTCTCTAAATTTTGGTTTGTCAATTTTTAATCTCTATTTTTAAAATTTAAAAATTAGTGTTTAGATTTAATGAATTTTTTCACCTTGATATATAATTAAACTAATAATTAATTGACTTAATATATTTTTGAACTACAAAGTCTAAAACATTAAGTAATAAAAATTGACATTTAATTTTGATAAAATAAATTGTTATTAATGATGATGATGAGAACATCCAGAAAAAACAAAGGAATAAGGGGTTGTAAGTTCAATATGGTGGCCACCTACCTAGGATTTAATATTCTAGAGCTAAGTTGACACCCAATTGTAGGATAGGGTGGGTTGTCCTGTGACATTAATCGAAGTACGCGTAAGTTGGCTCGAACATTTACGTATATAAAAAAATAATAATAATAATAAAAAGAAAAATAGAGGTAAGTCGGTATTAGGAGTGTGTCGACCGTGGGGAGCCACAATATCCACAGATCATAACTTGTTCACACTCATTTGTAAAAACCCATTACTTTGACTTGCTCCAACTCATTATCCTCTCTTCTTTACCACGTGGATTAAATCTCACATTTTAAATTACTTTCTTATTTAAAATAAATTGTCAAAAAAAAAAATTTGTAATTGTTAGATGTAAATCTGGAAATTAATAACTACAAAATACATATTCAGATATGTAGGCTTTTGTATTAAATTAATGAAGACTTATTAGATGAAGTTCAAGGAATAAGGATTTTTTCTTAAAATGATTTATTTAAGAAGTTTATAGAGAACATGTATTTGCAATTTGAGAATATGAGCCGGTTTGAATTGACTAAAAAAAATTATTTTTTAAAAAATTCATTTTTATTTAAATTCTTTTGACAACAACAGTTCAAAATATAGCTATTTTGAGTGATTATCAAATACTTTAATTTTTTTTAAATAATTTATTGTTTAGATTAAACACTTTTAAAATGATATAGATTCCAATCCTATGTCAAATTTGTGAATGAAATTTGTGGTGAACAAATTTAAAATAGAGTTAAAAAAATTGAATTTAAAGAGGGAGAAGACAAAGAGAAATAATACTTTTGTGCTTTTATTTAACCTTAAATTCATATTCGTTTTGTTTTCAAAATCCAGAAGAAAACTTCAACTAGAAGAATTCTCTAACTCTGACAACCGACTTCATCACGATGGCGGCGCGTTCATTCCAATGGAAACCCCTTTGAAAATTAAACTCACAAATATCCTTTCTAATTATTTATATATAATCTTCCTCTCCAAAAATAAAAATAAATAAAAAAACAATTTGAATTTCCATAAAGACAATTTTAAGGTTGAAGCTTTCGATTGAACTTATTGCATGGCGGATCCAGAGGACACCAAAGCTTCAGATATGTTTTTGGGTTTCAGTAGAGAGATGGAGATGTCGGCTATGGTTTCCGCTCTGACCCACGTCGTCGCCGGAGTTGTGCCGGACACAGATGCTTCTTATGATTCCACCTGGAGCTCCTCCTCTGTTTCTGCTTCTGCTGCACCTTCCGCCCCTCACGGAGGCGGCGGATATAAGAGAGGACGAACAATGGCCAGGGAAGACGGTGGCTCTGTTTCAACTTGGTCGCCATCATCTGTAACTTCAGGTGAACTTTCTTATTGCTGCTAAGCTTATATAAAATGCTAATCAATTTGTTTATATAAACAATGAATTTGATTGAAAAATCTTGTTGATAGAAAGGAAAAGAAGATTGCAATTATAGTACTTGTTCTTCTTTATAATTAATTAAAAAAAAAATCTGACCTGCTTAATTAGTTATTATGATTTGAATTTTAGAGAAGAGAATAGATAGAGAATAGATAGAGATTGGAAGTTTTAAATTGGGGATAATTTTATGATCCTGAAAATAATGAAATTTGACCAAAAGCCAACCATTTAAAACCTTTTAATTTCAAGAATGAAAAACAGAGTGTTTTAAATTTCTTCAATTTGGGGGGAAAAACAGAGGATTGTTCGTTGTTAATGAACAGATTGGCATTGTTTTGCAGGAGATTCAAGCAATGTAGTGATCATAAGGCCACATACGGGGTCGGTGATGATGGAAAATTCCGTCTACGAATACGGCAGAGAGATTCCAACGACGGCGGAGGAACCACCGGCGAGAAGGAAATACAGGGGCGTAAGACAGAGGCCATGGGGGAAATGGGCAGCCGAGATACGAGACCCGTACAAGGCGGCGAGAGTTTGGTTAGGTACTTTTGACACGGCGGAATCCGCCGCACGAGCTTACGACGAAGCCGCTCTCCGGTTCCGAGGCAGTAAAGCCAAGCTCAACTTTCCTGAAAATGTCCGCCTCCGGCAGCTTCCGACCACCGAATCTCCGGCGACCCATTTTAGCAATTCGAATTCTACGAACACCCTTTTGGCAATTCCGACCAATTCCGAACCGATTGTCCATTCTCGGCCAACTGTTAACCTGCAGAGCTCTTCCGATATTTCGCCGACGAAATTCCTCAATTTCTCGGACGGTCAATTGCAGACGCCGATCGACATGTACAGTGAAATTAACTTCTCATCTTCAACATCAATGGCTTCCCTTTTTTATTCTTCTTCCTACGAATTGACGAATTCTCAATTTTCGTCGTCGTCTTCTTCGCCGGTTGTTTCTCTTTCTTTCCCACATCAGTCCTTTTCCGGTCATCGGAACAGCGCCGGCGACGATGAACATTATTCGATTTCGGATTGGTCTGAATTTTTCAACCGTGCTGCCTCGTCGGGATGAATACGTTATTTGTTTTGGATTTCCGGTCGAGTTAGGCAATTGAATTAGTTGAGTTGAGGTTGAGACTTCTTTTTTTTTCCCTTCCTTTTTGTGGGTGGGGAAAATTGATTTTTTTTTTTTTTTTTTTTTTTTTTTTTTTTTTGTATTTTTAATAATAACAACTTGGTGGGATTTAATCATTTGGTTTTGATTATAAATTTGATAAAAAAAGAAAGTCTAAATAAATTGAAAGCTTGAATATCAATATTGGTTCACAGTTTAACCAAAATTTCAATTTAGAAGTCTACTAGATTTTGTTAGTACACCAATTACATTCTGATCAAACTTTTGACCTGAAAAGTGTGAGTGTATATGATGATCAATTATTACTGTTGAACTAAGTTGATTTTAAGTTGGTGAAACACCATTTTTTTAGAATAAAAAGATGGAATTAACTAATACTTTAATTAAAAATAATAAAAATGTTCACTTTTATGTTTTATATTTTATGACCAGTTTTACAGTAAGTAACTGCTTCATAAGCTAAAAATTATACTAAGTTGACTTAAGTTGGTCTTTACACATAAAAAAAATCACATATTAAATTATCAAATGTACCTCAAAGATTCATTAGCCATTTTTCTAATTTAGAAACTCTTTTTTTTTTTTTTTTCATTTTTCAAAATAAAATATCATATTTTTCTATTCTTCACCCCCTAAATTATTAAATATGGCTTCCACATAGTGATTGTCTCATAATAACGTGAATAAAAAATATGTATATGACACTAAGGGAGCATTTGACCCTACCGAATGAAGTTAATAAGTTTGTGTTTAAGGTGTGTAATGGTAAGATTGAGTTTTTCGATAATTATAAAAAATAGATTAAGAAAATAAGATAGATTTACTTGATAAATATAAAAACTAAAGATAGAAGGAAAAAATGAATTTCTTAATAAAGGTAAAAAATATAATAAAATAAAAAAATAAAATTACTTCATAAATGTAGAAGTTCAGTAATATTTACCATTAAAGTTAAAAGTTAGATTGTTTACACCAATTTGAATCAAACCATCCTTAAATTAGTTGGTCAAATTAAAAAGGTGGATTTGATTTAGTTAAAAAAATCAAACCGACCATTTTAATAAATTGGTCAAAGACAATTACACCATACAAAAAGTCGAAACATAGGCTTTCCGCAAGAAAGTACAACTGTCAACGTATAAAAAGACAATTTTTGTTTGGATTCGTCCAGTGGGTTTTGTTTTATTATTTCCATTAGTCATTTGAGAACAATACTTCAACACGAATACTTGGTTTCCACACGATATGACTTTTGTATATACAACTTTCTCTAAAATCGTTTTTTTAATCAATAATTACGAGAGTAAATGATCAACTTATCGACATTTAAAATGATAATTTATATTCTTATTCATGTTAATGTTTAAATTGTTATATCGAAACAACTGTCGAGTTTCAATTTGATAAAATGTTGATGTTAGATTGATATTTCTAGAAATATTGTAAAAACAAGAAATTCAGAAAAAAAAAAATGAAAATTAATAAAGAAAACAATTTTTGTTTTTAAAATAAGTTATATTTGCATTAGTAATTAACATTTGGTTGTTTATTTTTTATGTTTTATAATTTTTTACGACATAATGAAAAAGTTTATTCACTCCCTATGTTAATGACAAAGTAATGAAAAGTGAATATATTAATGAAAATGTCAATATGTCTACGAAAATTTAATACTATGAAAAAAATGATACTAAATTTGATCAAATTGTTAATTTGTAATCATTGTTCGTAACTTCATCTTTATGTAACCAAAGTCAATATAGTTCAACAACAATTGATATATTACTTATTCTTTTGAGGTCAATGTTCAAATCTTACATACTCCAATTGTTGTACTTAAAAAAAAAAGTCCTTCATCTTTATGCTTTTTGATTTTTCATTATTTGTCCCAACTTTTTTTAATGGAAGTTTAGTTGAAGAAACTGTCAACATGAGCATAACTCAACTAACATGAACTTGTATTATCAATCTCAAAGTCTAAGGTTTGATCCCCACCATACATATTGTAATAATAATAATAAAAAAAAAAGAAAGAAGTTGGCATTAACGGATAACTTTTTTTTTTTTTTAAAAAAAACTAAAATAAAAGGGCTGACTTTTTTGATGTTCTTTTTTTGGTTGACTCTAAACCGACCACTTTAATAATTAAGTGGTCATAGACGGTCTAATTTAAAGCACACCCAGCAACTCAAAATCAAAACATATAGGATTTCAAAAAGAGTTGTTCAAATGTCAATGTATGGAAAAGGTCATTTTTGTTATTTTGTGTGGATTGGTTTAATTAAATGGCCTTTTGTAATATCATTTTCTTTTATACCATTAATGCATGAATCAAATTTTAATTTTCTTGCTTTTCACACAAAATGAACACTTGAAAACAAATAATTTCAATAACAAATGTCACCATAGAGATAGGATGACAATTATTATTATTATTATCATCATTTTTTGCCCCTTTCTTCTAGAGATCTGTTCACCAAAGAAATGAGATTGAAATTTGATGCAGGAGATTGTCAGATAATGATGAATTAATGCTTAATTTGTAGTTTGGATTTAGTTAGTTATTTGTTGTAGTTTATTGTTATAACTATAAAAGTTACTCTTGGAATTGTAAATTTATGCCAAAGCAGATAAACACAAATCCAAAGAGTGCTTAAAATTTAAGTACTAATAAGAAGCTTTCTTTTGGTGCTTTATAGATGGGGTTAATTTCGATTGTATCTAATCTTTACATAACAGTTACATGAAGGAGAGAAGACGAGTCCTATAATTTGCACCAAACGCCACAACAATCAGATCATCAATGCTCAACCAAACAGCAAGAAATGGAAAGTTAATAATATTATGATCAAGCTTTCAAAGTAACTTTATGTACCATGGTTTCTTTGCGAACTTGCTGACAACTCTTCTCGACGACATCAAGTAGTTTCTCCAAGTTCATCGACCAAGAATTAAGAACGTCGCTGCTATCTTTCGTTGATCCGAAACAGACTCTTCTTGTTGGCCTGTCTATCTTAGCAGCTAGAGCTTTTGATACGACCATTTCAGAGAGATGTTTCTCAGTTTCCTGAAGAGAGAATAAAAGGAAAGTGATATTCTTTAGTATTTTCACTCACTCTGGAAATACACACTTTTCCATATGGATATTAAACAACTTTTGTTAACCATTCATTTAGAAATTTATACCCAAAAAACCAAATAAACCAAAATGCATTTTGTTCTACTCAATACAAGAAATGGAATTTTTTGTTGTTATTTAAAACAAGAAAAAGAAGTTATTATGACGAACATGTACCTGAAGACTGAGACATAACAACTCTGCAAATCTGCATAATGTAATCCTTGCATAATACTTCGAAACAACTATTATGTTCTGGAAAGCAATCAAGAAACAGATCAAGGTTCTTGTGATATTACGTCCACTTATAAACAAGCTTCACTTTCATTTAACCAGTTCATTAGGATTGAACCGGAGTTCCTCCAGGGAGTACTTACGTGTTCAATTATTCTCTGTCTTAGATCTTTGGCAGCCTTATCGCCCAAAGCGCCACCAAGGAAATTCTTCTCGTTCTCGAACTCGTTCTTGAAGGTATTCCATAGAGATGTCCATTGAATAACCTCCATTGTGACTAGCTGTTTTAACAGCAATCTACAATAGAAGCGTAGGAAAATAAAGTTTCTAGAGGAATGTATCAAACAATGGAGTCTCACAAAGACTCTATCCCCAACAACTGATGAACATAGAGCTTCTAAATGATAATAGCAAAAAAATTCTGATTCCATGAGAAACCTACCTAAAGTTTGCAATCTCATAGAGATTCTTATCTTCCAAGGTGGAATTGAGGAGACTAGACTGCATTGGACCATGTGGTGATAAAACTAGAAACCAACAGATTTTTCTTAGAACCTGCAAGTGAACAAGTAGTAAACTATGAGAGAAGTTCAACATAAGAGAAAAAAAAAACGGAATAAAAAGAAACTTTACCGGTGTACATTCTGCTGGACTATCTTTGACGGAAGGAATCTCATATATGGCCTTATAGCTACGGCAAATCTCAAAATACTCATTATGATGAGAGTGGTACCTACAGAAATTATACAAACCAGTCCAAAATAATAAGTTTCATTTCAAAAGAAGAATCATGAGGAATCAAGAAACCCAAGGCTAGTGCTACGAACTAAGCTCCACTAAAGTATAATATTCAGATGATTGCAATCAGGATCAACGTAATGAGACACAAAAGGAATGAAACATCAGAATTAAGGCTGCTAGTGGCTACTGCAGAAAAAAATATAAATGACCAAACATGGTGGTATTTCCATAAGTTCTAACATCAATTTAAGCTATGATTATCCTAGCAGGTAGGCTGTAATTTCATTCTTCCAACACATACAATTAATTGCAAATAATAAAAGTAATGAAAGGTTGGAAATGCACCTAAAATGTAATAGCACCCCTTACCTTATCATTAGTTCATAGTAAATTCTCTTCAATTCCAACAGAGATGGTATATCAACAGGGGCATCCTCAACCACACTGTCACCTTCTTTGGGTTTTTTCTTCTCTTTTGACTCATCTACATCAAAAACTCTAGGACTAATTTTCCTTGAAAGAATTTGAGCACGAACATAATCCTGGCGGTCTAAGCACAAGCGAACCTGCAAAATTGGATCAAATAACACCATCATATGACCTTTGACTTCAAATACAGCAGATAAGATACAATTCTTTACATTGGCTGTAATGAAAAATAACAGATGTGGTTACTTGTTCAAGAATGAACGCAATTTTCTCAGTTTTTGCCATGGTACCAAAAGTCTCCACCTAGAGAAGGAAAACACCACAAAGATTAGACAAACTAAGAAGCCAAGAGGTTCATATTTCTCATATAACTATAGACAAACATATTGCAGTTGCCACTAAATATAATTACTGACCGCAATTTCTTGCATCAAATCTGCAGCTTCCGCTATGAGACCCTGCTCTTCTTTAATCTTTGCTAGTTTTTTTATCAACCGAGCTCTCTCAATTTCCACATATATCTGCAGACAGAAAATTTGATTTGTAGAGATAATAAAACAACTAACCAAATGAGATTACTGATTGCACTATTGTACCTTTCCTGCAGAAACATTATTTAGCGTCTTGATAAGCTCTATACGAGTTTCAAGGTTTGGTGTCTCATCAACATATTGCATTCCTTGCTGGACAATTGCGGTTACAGCCTAGGAACAAGCAGATTTCCCATATATTTAAAACAAAAATTTAACACTTGAATTTAACAAAATAGAGCAGAATTACATCAATTTCCAATATCATGTAAGTTAAGACTAAAATGGTCCACCAGGCTTGGGCCGCCAAAATTTTCAATGAGGCAATACAATGAAATTTCCAAAGATATAAAAAATTAAAGCACTAAACTCACTTACAGTGGAAGTCACCCAATATCTAAACTCAATAAATCAATTTCCAGAATGCAAAAACTGAACCAATCAATTGGTAAGTTTAATCACAAAAAAAATTAATCGAAAAACCTGTTTAAGCTGACCGCGGCGTTTCACGAGGAGCACAATTTGATCGTTGAGCGTATTCCATGCCCGCGCTTCAAAACAAAGCTTTAGAATGTCGATTGCAGCCTGCTTAGTGCCGGCGACTCGCATCTGCTTCTCAATTACTAGGAGCTCCTCTATGGCAGCCTCCAAACTCTGCATACTTTCCTGAAGTTCCGAAAGTGAGAAAGGGAAGAAAATCAATGCATTCGCTTCAGAAACAAAGCAAGTATATGGAAATGTGAGATGAGAACAACATTATAAAACTGGCACACAACAGAAATTACCATTTGAATTTGATTCAGCCAAATCGAGAGCTGGAAAAATGAATTGTGGGGATAGATAGAGAAGCTGAAGATGGCGAAGTAATCGGAGTTGCGTGCTTGATGAAGCCATATATCTTTAAAGAGAGTATCGAAGCTGTCCCCTCCTGCACGAAAGGTCTTGCATGAAAGTTTTGCAATTCGGTCCTTTAGTAGTCATACAATGACCAAACTCCACGTTTTTTTTTTGGTAAACTATACAAAATGTTGAAAAAAAAAATTAAAAATGCTCTAACCATCTTCCCGCAAGAGTCTTGAAATGATGTAGCGATGATTTAAAAGTGTAGTGATCCTATTTTTAATTTTTAGGTTATTTACACACCATTTAGGTACCAAATTTATCAAAAAAATTCTAAAGATTTTGTACTATAAAGATAATTTTGAAATGTTTATAAAAGTTTAAGATTAATATTGAAAAATTAAAGTATAAAGATAGTTTCAAAACAAAGAACAAAATTTAATTTAGGGCATTTTCTATAGTTCAACTCATTGAAAACCTTTGAGAAAATAAAATACATTTATAATAAAAGGTAAAATTTAGGGATTATTTGATAGACAATCTGAAAACAGAAATTTGGAAATAAGAGATTCAATAAAAACGAGTTGATGTCTTGAGACAAGTGTTTGATAGTAGATTCATAATTTAAATTCCAATTTAAACAAATTTTAAAAATGTATTTGATAATATATTTATAAACCACAAGACTAATTATAGTTACTCACTAAATATTAAGTTAAATATAAACTATTACTAATTATATTTTTTTTAAGAAGAGAACTATTACTGCTAATTAATTTATGAACTTGTTTTACGTTAAAAAAAATTTGTAAAATCATTATTTTGTAAAATCATATAATATACAATATATTACATATTTTAATTTAATAAAAATAATTTAATTTATAACTTGAAATATTATAGTTATTAATATCTTTAGTGCCATTTATATTTTAAAATATCAAATTTAAAATTTAAAAATACTGAAAATATAAAAATAACGTTCTCAAAATTTGCATGATATGGATTACAAAATTTGAAACATTTGCTTTTTTCTTTGCTTTTGAGTCAATATAAAACGTTGACTTTTTAAATTTGAATTAGAGAGAAAATAAAATAAAATAAAATCAGGCGCTATCTCGATTGTTCGATATATTCTACCCATATCTCCAGAAACCCTAATTTACTCTATAAAACCATTCTCTCTTCCTTCGATTCTCATTTGCAGTAGTTCTCACAATTCTTTTGCCGTCGTTCTTTTGGATCAGTTCTTCTTTTTAGTATTGTTTTTGTTTTGGATCTCTTCATCTCCCGAAATTTCACTTTCCCCTTTTCTTTAATGTGTTGTGGAAATTTTATGTACTCTGGATTCATCTCATTTATGCTGTAGATTAGCTCTGATAATTCGGTAATGGGTCTGTGAGGATAAATCTATAAGGCTTGTTTCTCAAAACATTCGCAGTGGCCGCCTGAGAGCTTTCGCCTTCGCCGGGCTTGAGAGCTTCTGCTGTTTTTATCCTTCCTTGGATGTCTGAGACTCTTGATAAACAATATACATTCATGTTTTCGTCTCTTTAATCTAAATGCCAGAATGTTGAATTTTCCGTTTTCTATGATTTTTGGATTTGGGTTTCAAAATTTCCCGTCTAAGTGACTAATTGGGACTTTGCGTCTGTCTCTTTAGCAGTGTTCTGAGTGCTTTAGGGATGAACAAAGTCCCCCATATTCATATCCATTCTTTTCACTTTGTCAGCTCTGTCTTTCATGTCTTGCTGATCATTGTTGGATGGAAGATCTTCACTTTCATTATTCAATTTCACTTCATTTCTTCATGCTTGATTTATTATGTGATTTACCCTTTATGGATATCTTCACAATGATGATATCCTTAAGGCTTGTTTCTCAAAACATTCGCAGTGGCCGCCTGAGAGCTTTCGCCTTCGCCAGGCTTGAGAGTTAATGCTGCCTTTTTTCCTTCCTTGGATGTCTGAGTCTTTTACGAACTTATGAATTATAGAACCCCATGTGATTTAATCTCCTTTATTCATGATGTTTGTGTCTTTCATCTCTTGAAATTGTGTTAGCAATGATTATATGCTTCGTTTTTAGTATGATTTGGATTTTTGTTAATCTTAATGTGTTTATGATGATAATTCCAAAGGCTTGTTTCTCAAAACATTCGCAGTGGCCGCCTAAGAGCTTTCGCCTTCGCCAGGCTTGAGAGCTATTGCTGCTTATACTCCTTCCTTGGATGTCTGAAACTGTTTCTTATTCCATCTTCCAATTTTACAACTTTGTCTCTTTCGTTCATGCATTTTCTTGTTTCTTTGGTTTTTTCCTTGGATATGAAAACGATGAAATCTTATACTAACCTTACTGAAATGGTAGGCTTTGCAGCATGGAATCAGTGTGTTCCTTAAGAATCTCAATTTCACTGAATTGGATTGGTATTCATGGCAGAATGAACTTGCAGATGGGATTGAAATTGTTTTTGTTTGATCTTATGGTTTCTACCCCAACAGCGGATCAGATCGAAGTTATGAACTTGGATATTTGGACTCCGGATTCTTCGATCAAAATTAAGGGATATTTTGAGTTTGATTTGTAATTGTTCTGACAGATTTCAATCCAACATCTTTTTCATTGTTTTCATGTCTGGATTAGCTCTCCAAATTATTCACCAAAACATCACTATATATATGTACAATAATTGAATAAATATATTTAAATATTTGTCATTTTTGGAGTTAAACAGAGATTTTAGACCTGGAGAATAGAGAATTAGGGATGGATTCTATATCAAAGTAAGTTGTTACCAAGGTAATTAAATAAATTTTTTAGACTAGAATGGATCATTTTAATCTCAGTTTCATTAGATATTATATGGTAAATATATATGAAAATAGAATTGGAAAAATAATTACAAAATAATATCAAATATTGATAATTGTTGTAAAATTAAAGGAAAGTTTATATCAATGGTAAAGGGTTTGGATGAAATTAAAAATTAATGTATGTTATTTTTCTCTATTTTAATATTTTTTGGAAATGAAAGCTTTGGATGAGAAAATATAAAACTTACATTAATTTAATTTATTTATATATATAGGTATATATATACATACATATATAGCGTTTTGAACTGAGAAGGGATTTCAAATTACAAACAAAACATAATTACCTCAAAAGCTTCTTGTGAAAAAGAATTAAAATGATGAATGACATTCCATTTGTTGCACAACAGATATTAAACAGTATAATAATAAATGTTAAGTGAGAATTATCTTTTGTTTTGATATTTTTTTCCTTAGTATTGTTTTCCTAAGTATTATGACTATTATTCAGTTGTGGATTGGAGGCCTCCTTGAAGTAGGATTGTAATCCATTGCCACCAACTCATCACTGCTTTGCATCTTCTCCTTATTTTTGTGCACTATAAGATCTTTTGGTTTTTCTTGTCCTTCCTTCGTTAACACTACTCTCGTGCTTCTTCCTGCAAAACAACTAATTTAAGACCCGTTTGAAATGACTTTTCAAGTGCTTATAAACAAAGTTGTTCCGAAACTACGTCATACAAATCATCATTATTTGTTCAAGACTCTAGAGTTGGAAAATTACTATTGAAAATCAATTTTGATTTTGTTCCAAGACAGCAACAACCACAAGAAATTGGTGAGATGGTTTTTTTTACCTTACCTGTAACTGTGGTTGAAGCAAAATAGAGCAGAAGTAAAGCCACAATCACAAGAAATCTGCAATTCATAGCCATCTCAAACTCTCTTGATTTAGATGGCTCTGTTTCTTCCACAATAAGAGCAAATTGCACATGGTTTTGAGAGCATTTTATATGGATGCATTTGGGCAATGCCATGGAAGGTTGAAAGCTATGTAGACATGTGGAGCAATGGACTATGATGTAAAACAGTTTAGTTACTACTTAAAAGAGATAATGGTGTGTTTTGAGTCCTTATCAATGCTCTCTTCGCTGTCTTGAGATGAAAAAGATGGCCTCTTGCTTTAACACAAGGCTCTACAATTATAGATCATTTGAAAGGTTATCCCATTTTTCCTCTCAATTATCCCTGTTTATTTTTCATGATTTCTGTAGAATCTAATGAGAGTGTTGGAAATAGGATTGTGAAACGTGAAAACGGAGGGAAGGAGAGTTTGGTTAAAAACTGTCGGAACGGAATAAGTTTAATATTAATCGGGCTAAAAATGCTCAATCCATATTTAATTACATTACAACCCAAACTCATTCCATTATGGGCCTCCAAACAACCATTTATTAAGGTTGAACTTGTATTCTAATCTCTCAAGTATATGCCAAAGCGACAACTGACATATAGATGTGATAGCGTCCAAGAAGTCTTTAGTTTGAATCCCTTTACTCTTGTACTAAAAAAAAAAAACTTTAGTATAGTTGCTTCATTCCATAATAATTGATGTTGGTTTGGAAAGCTTTTTTAAATATGTGTTGAAGTTAGTGTAAATAGTATAGGAGATGAATTTCAAAAATCAGTAAAAGTTAATGCTTTCATTAGTGAGATTAATAAATCATTAGTTTGGTTGATCAACTTTCAGGCAAGCATGAACAGTGAAAAGAGAGAAGTGGGGATAAAATCCAACAGAGTTAGGTGTACAATCACTGTCTGAAAAAACACCCCACAAACCTTGCTTGAATTGTGTAAGAAGCTCATCTAGATGAGATGCACATCATCATCAGTGGGCTTCTTTTCCCCTTAAATCACTTGGATTTTACTTTATTAGTTCATCAGTTATAATATTATGAGATAACGTACTTGATATTCATGAAAAACGTGGGGCCGAGATTTTATTTGCGTAATAATTAGTAGGAGTGTACATAAATGCACCAAAAATTGAACCGACCGTATTATGCTTGATCGTCAGTGGTTGATTTTTACATCATAAACCAACTTCCTCGACCTACCGTTTTTTATAATATATATATATATATATATATATACATACATACATACTAGGAGTTCATGAATTCTTCTTCTTCTTTCATAACTATAAGTTCTTTCTTAAAGGATCTTCATCTTCTTCTATATCTACAAGTTCATGAACAAGGAAGTTCTTTAAATGATATTTAACCAAAGTTTGTTCAATGGACTTAAAAAAAAAACTAAACCGACCAACCGGTGGTCGAATATCATTCATATTTTCTGATTGGTTTATGTGTTGGTTTTCTTCCAAAACAGATAGCAACCAACCGATGTACACCCCTAATAATTAGGAAAAAAAGAGAAAGGAATGGATACTTTGAATTAATATCATACAACTCAATAATTGTAAGGCAGAAGATAGAGTCATCAACATTTGAAATATAGTGATCGGTATCATATCCACCACCCTATGCTCAAATGGATTGGTTATTGATATCATAGATTACAGTTTTTTAAAAGAATAATCTTCCATAAGAGTGTATACCCTTTTAGATAATGTGAAATAAAAGACCAAAATTTTTATGATATCAAGAAAATTTGTTTTTTTTTTTTTTTTAAAGAAATAATTAATATATTGATAAACCGAACCATCGTTGAGAAAAATGAAATACAATGTAACAGACATTTCTTATTTGTCACTTCAACTTTCATTAAGCCTTCAATAATTGACTTGAAGTAGGGCGTATGAGGAACAAAAGACTAAAAGTTAAAATGAAATGAACTTGCTCTATAACAAACAGCAAAAGGATAGAAAACTAAATAGAGCATCTGAACGTTTGAACGTATCAGTAGTTCTCAGGACAAGTAGAGTCCAATGGGCAGAGAGGCAATTCAATATAATTGCAACAGTTTATTTAAGATTCATAACGGAAGTCCCCACAACAGATTCAACTCACTTGTATCAAGGATTCAAAATGGAAGAGTTGGAATTGAAGGGGTTTGATATAAATACTAGTAATACAACAGAGAGTCAGTATTATTCCACCTTATTTTACACGAAATAGTTCTACGAAAATGATCAACTACACTATAATCTTTCTCATTATCTTTTTTAAGCACTTGAAAAGTCATTCCAAACAAGCTCTTGTTTTCTTAAATCTAGTTTTGGACCGCCACAATACAAAGACAAAATCTTACTAAATGCGGAGAATTGGAGGAAAACTGCCAATTGAGAATAATTAGGACCACTTCAGTAATTAGCTTCCAAAATTTTCCTAATACGTTCCTTGGGTGCTGTAATTAACAACAGAACAAAAAGTTGAGATGAAGTATTAAAGGAGCTAAATACTTGAAAGGAAGATGCTAACTTCATTTAGATATATTCAAACTAAAAGGTTACTTTGACTTTCTTACCAGGCAGGCCAGTGAACCCTTCATATTGTTCATATGCTTGCCTGATGAACATCTCCAATCCAGGAACAATAGCTGCTCCAGACTCCTCAGCTTCCCGCAAGAGTCTAGTCATCTTTGGTGTGTAAACAACGTCAAACACCAGGGAGTAGTATTTTAGAGCATGCTGAAAAACACAGAGTCGCTTAGTTCTTTTCCCTTCGATATCTACGACAGCTATTGAAGTATGAGAATGATGTAAATTGCTAATGGCATGTCATGGTTTTTATGGAATTTAGTTCAACTTAATCTCAATTTGCCAGATCGAATCAGGCCGCTCTGTTGCATTTAATTTTTCTCAACCAGATCTCCATGTTTATGATTTATACATATTGGTTACGTACTCTCGGCACTTGCATGGGTGAGCATTAGATCTTGATTCAAGATATTGTAGGGCAGTTTCATTCAATACAACAATGACTAAAATGAAAAACCTTTGGAATGGGAGTTTCATCAACTTTGGGCTGCATTCCAATTGGTGTTACGTTGGCAAGAATCATGCCATCCTCTGGGTGAAAATTTTCTAAGTCAGCAAGAGACACAGCCTGTCCCCCGACCCGGTCTGCCAGTTCTCTAGCCCGATCTTCATGCATATGAAAGAAAAGTGTCATATCCTACTCAATCATTAGATATAGTTAATAAGCAAAAGTAATGGGTGGGGAAGAAAGAAAAAGGTGCATCCAGTTAATTTGTTATTGTTCACCAAAAGGAAAAAGCAGGGAAGCTTGCAATGTATAACATATCATGCATAAGCTCGGAAGAATTCTAATCTGAGCACACATAGGAAAGAGATCATTTCTGGGTTAAAAAAAAAGTAGCCGTAGAATACTATATTCTAGTAGATAACGATTAAAGACACAGCTGACAGCACAGTAACAAAAGTTATTCACTGTACTTAGTAACATCTGTGTCTGACATAAATTTGCCTCTAAGAGGCATACAGTTATCCTTATCATAACTTCTTTCTTTATTCACGAACTAGGTTCACAAGATAAAGACGCTTTTTAATTTTTTTAAAAAAGCATCAAATTGTTACCATATGAGCGGTTAGCAATTACAATTCTGGCTCCCTTCTGTTTTGCACCATAAGCAAGAGCTTTGCCAGCTCCACCAGCACCAATGACAACAAAGAGCTTACCAGCTAAGCGCAAACCAACTGTGGAGCTATCATCATGCAAGCCTGCAATATAAGAGTTGGAACCAAGCATCTTGGTCGACAATTGTATTTATGAAAAAGCATAAGGAAAATGTGCATCTAGAGAAGTTAAACAAACCGAGTAATCCATCTTCAATGGCTGAAATAGCACCATAACAATCTTTGTTATAGCCACATAATTTCCCATCAGTTTGTCTTCTAACAACAAAATTAACAGCTGCAGTTGCCTGCAAAAGTTCAAAAACTCTTTCCTCAATCATGCATGTTATGACGTTACTTTGAAGTTTAACCCAAAAGGGAGGGGGAGGGAACCAATATATCAACTACCCAACTGAAAACGGTCAAACTGGCAGAGAACCACAAAAAACAATAGTCAATAATTTACCTTTGCAACTGGATCAACCTCATCGCAATATTTGAATACTGCTTCCTTGTGTGGAATTGTAACGCTGAGATTTAAAAGGAAAAAGAGGAGGAAATAAGATTTAATTAAATTTTCAGCAATATATATGTTCAAGACATTTCATAGACTATTCAAGATCACTTCTTCAACATCATATACATTTGCAGAATTTGAGAGAGATGAGATGTAAAGAAAAAATGTTCATTATTTCAATTGAAAACAAGAAATTGCGAAGAAACATTCAATAAAGTGATATTTGTATTTTAAAAGTACAGCAAGTATTCAAAAGTCTGTTAAAGTTGAAACCTGAATCCGCCAATATCACTAGATGAATAAGTATCTAGAAACTTTATAGGATCATCCACCAATAAGGGAACATAAATGGCGTCGAAACCAACCAACTTGAAAAGCTCATTGTACAATGCAGGTAATTTGCTGTCGCCTACTGGATTTCCAATAATGCCAAATACCTTAGTATCAGGCCCTATCTGTCTGAAGTTGTATAGATTTAATAGATCTTTGATAGTTGGTTGACCAGGAGCCGAAACTATTCCCTCCTCAAGGGTACCAAAAGTAAGATAACCACCATATTTTGGGCAAAGTAGCCGACAAATGAATCCCCTATCTTTCATAACCAGTCCAATTATTGGAACCTGAAGAGTTTTAGTAAGAGAAATTATAACTAATTTAAAGAAACTTTAAAACTCAAAATTTCACTGATGTTATTTCTTTGATCAGTAGATATTTCAATCAGTAAATCAAAATCCCACCGATGACACCAAATCTAATGATGCTAAATTAGCAGATAACTAAATAACAAATTTAATCTTCAAGATCTGAAATAAAACTTATAACTGATTATAATCAAGTTTAATTAGTTGACTTCCTCTATATGCAATATGATTCAGCATATTTTTTGCCCAGAAAGGTCTGGCATCCATGCATATTCAAGTGCTACTTACTTGTGAATAGACAAGTACTTGAAACATGCGAGCAACATCAGTGATATCCAGTGCCGTCGTTGCAATCTTCACAATGTCAGCTCCAGTTGCTTGGATTTTTGCTACAAGACTCCCTAAATCCTCTAAAGATGGGGTTTTCTCATAATTGTGGGAGGAAACAATGACTTTAAAATTGTTTGGCTTCTCTCTCTGTATAGAGTCGATGAACTCCCGAGCCACCTTCAGAAAGAGAGAGTGGAATAATAATCAAAATTTGGTGAATCAAATCCTGCTCAAAGTTGATGTGATTATTTTGGAATATTTTGAGGGCCTCGTCGGTTAAGATTCAAGATATGTGGAAAGCATCTAGAGCCTTACAATTTTGTTGAAACATGATGAAAAATTGTATTAATAGCTAAGTGTGTTTTATGGGGTGAGTTGTACCGTCCTGATCAATATGACTGAATGTAATCTCTCTCTCTCTCTCTCTCTCTCTCTCCCTCTGAGAATTTTAGACATCATCTGCTTCTCTAAATAAATGGAACTTATGAACTTCGCATATCATCACGATGCTAACATTGCGATTTGCAACTGTTTCCTCTGATGTATACATAATGAACTACCTGAAGCTCAACATCAATATAGTCTGCTCCCAGTTTCATGGCTAATCGAAGAACATCCCGTCGTTGGTTTTCGTCACCATCATACTGACCACCCTCCCATTTTGGTCTGGGAGATTAATAGAATACGTAGTGAGGTCATCTTATAGAAAATCACACAGCAACATAGTTCGAAATGAAATTTGGCAAAAGCTAGCTTGATGAAATTACTTGCATTGTATTGATTAATTAAGGTTAAAATATCAATTTAGTCCCTACACTTCCAAATATTCAAATTTAGTCCATGTACTTTAATAGATCTTAAAATTGGTCCTTATTGTTAGTTTGAAGTTAATTTTATTGAATTTGGTAAAATAAAAAAAAAAATCATTAAAAAATGTGAATATCCTTCCAAAATTTAAAGAGAGATTAATAGACTAAATTTTTTAAAATAAAAGTTAACCATAAACTTACAATAGGGACTGCTTTTATGATTGATTAAATGTATAGGAACTAAAGTTGGACATTTGAAAGTACATGAACTAAAATGGAACAAGTCCCGGTGTACATTGACCATAATGGTAGTTTAATCTTGATTAAAAAAAGCTATTTAGTGCCCTTCATTAGAATAAGGGAGTAAAGGTAAATGTCAGCTAACATGGAGGAGGCATTTCAGTGTCATGTTTCAAAAGAGGAGAAAGTTTGAACATCAACCAACATAGAAAGAAGATTTGAAGTTTATCAATCAAATGCATATCCATGAACCATTAATTACATTCGAATATGGGGTCATAAAGGCAAATGTCAATTAACGTGCCGGATGCATCTAGTGCCAAGATTTGATAGAAAAGGAGAGAAAATGAGTATTGACCATGAGCAACATGAAATCACAATGCAAATTTGACCTAGTACACCCACATGACCCAATCTAGCAATGAATAACAATGTGATACGATAACTTCATTGGAAAAGGGCACATAATGTTGTGTGTGCGTGTGTGTGTGTGTGTGTGTGGGGGGGGGGGGGGGGGGGTGGTTTAAATATCAGCGAGATACCTGTAAGTGAATAACGTGGGCAGAGGGGACTCCTTAATGAGAATTTTAAGATCTTCATGGGGATTGAAAATCTTCAATGCATCCAATCTTATCTCCACAATGTCAGCACCATTCTCTCCTGCCTTCTTAACGTCAACAATCATCTTATCTATTGATTCTGACATAATTGGCACACAAATAAGTGTTGAATTCTTTGTAGTCCCTTCAGTTCTGATGCCTAAGCCAGAAAATGCCGGCTGAAAAGCAAACCATAGAAAAAAATAAAATAAAAAATAAAGTTGAAGTTGTAAGAGTAAGAGTAAAATTGCATGCATTTAAACAGCAATGCCACATAATTCACACAAAAGCTTAAATCAACTCCAATCAGGCTGGCATTCTAATCCTACGTGCAATAGCCAAACATTCAAAATTCTTTCTCAGAGTTAATGAATAACCAAGACATCGAATCAAGTAAATTTCAAGCAGCCTGCATTTTAGGATCATCAATATTCAGTAGGCAGCCAAGTCCAATCCCAAAGATCCCAACAAGATGGGAAAGGCCTAAAGTTTCATTTCATTACAATCCCATTTTCTCAGCATACAAGCCAAAAAAGGAAACTAAAACTCATCAAAGAACAGGAAATAGAAAATGGGTGTGGTAGATTCAGTTCAGAATTTACCCCAAACTCCATTTTTCTTCGGCGTGCGTCAGAAATTTGGCAATTGGGCGACGTCGAGAATGTGATTGAGAGCCCGACAGAGAGAATTTGAAAGAAGGGGATGAGGAGGATGGTGGGTGGGGGTTGGTGGGGGCAGCAAATGAAGAATTAGTATAAAAGAATTGGAGGGCCTGCCATCATTGACTGTCCTTGAAAAGCAGATGGGGAATGGTTGAATTGAATAATTGAACTCAAACATTGGAATCAAAGCCAAAGATGACAAATCGAACGATGAGTGGAGTAAAAGACGAAACTGAATTTTGTCGATCCTAGGTTGGCATCCACATCTTTGCCCCAAGAAAGGTGGTACTGACAGCCACATGATGGGTTTTTGTAAACCCTAGATTCGCCATTTTCAAGAAAACTAACTGATGAAAAATGAAAATTAAGGTTCAGGTTCCGGTGGCCGCTTTAAGAGAGATGATTTGGAGCCTTTAATTTTTGTTCGGTATATTGTTGTTCTTGTTCCTGTTCCTGTTCTAACTAACCTAAGCATGTATTGAATCAATGTTAACTTGAACTAAGCATGGCAAATTTAGCTTAGTCTATTTGATTTAAACATATAACTCGATTCAGGGCATGTTTGAATTCATTTTCTAAGTGTATAAACAACACACTTCGACATTCTATTGTCGAGACATATCTTCTTAATGTTTACTTAAACAAACACATAATATATATAATATAAGTAAAT
This sequence comes from Lagenaria siceraria, assembly GCA_002890555.2. Taxonomy (NCBI): domain Eukaryota; kingdom Viridiplantae; phylum Streptophyta; class Magnoliopsida; order Cucurbitales; family Cucurbitaceae; genus Lagenaria; species Lagenaria siceraria. The sequence goes on along the minus strand of CM016485.1, from coordinate 8,640,753 downwards.
TTTTTTAATAATTAATGAAAATTAATATACAAATATGTAAAACGTCGCTACGTGAAAAGCATATGTCCCGACTCCTTCATAGATCCACCCCTCCTTCATAGATCCACCCGTCAGGCTGAAATTAACGAGTTCCATTTCCAATCATGACCTTGGGTGAAAAAGGTTATGGAAGGTTTCATTTAACATGTGATCCCTATTTATGTAACCATGTGCCTAACACTAGTGGGCCATACTGTTTTTATACAGTGATGGACGAGTGGTGGCTTCGGCTTTATACACTTTTCATAACAGTATTGGGCCACTACTGAACTAATGTAAATATCTATTCCTAAGTTGGAGGCTCCACATCCATTGTAAATATTAATTGATATCTCTAATATTGTATATAAATATACATAAGACCTAAAAAAAAGAAAAAATTAGAATACTAATAGCGAAATCTACACCTTAATTTAGAAGTAAAAACCACTTAATATTGAATTTAATATTTTAGATAATTTTTTTTACTTAAGGAAATATTTGTCAAGTATAGATATTTGGTGGATTTTAATGACTTTTACTTTTAATAATAATTCCAGACAACATTTTTATTTATAAACCTGGACGGATTATACATCTCCAATGGTACATTATTATTTTGTTTATTTAACATTAACATCAGATAAGTATGAAAGGATGTAATCAATTTTTTCCTTTTAGTATGAAGACTAGATAGATAGTTTAAACTTTAAACTCAAATTAATTTAAAGAAGATGCAATTTAGCTTTGTTTAAGAAATATTTTAGTTTTAAGTAAAACATGCAAATATTGTAGATAATTATTTATTAGAGTGTTGATATAATATTGAATTTGTCATAACTGATCAACTTAAGCTTTTAAGTTGATTGGTGATTTAATATGGTATAAGAGTAGGAGATCACAAGCTCAAACCCGTATATAATGTCATTTGCTCTCTAATTAATATTGAATTTAGTCTCATTTTATCCCTAAATTTTATAAGATTACATTTTCATCCCTACAATTCTCCTAGCTTCTTACCTAACATAACTTTAGCAACTTTAATGTAACGCTGAATGGGATGCTTAAATGTAGGTTTAATTTTAAATTATATTATTTATATGCTTCTATTGGATAAAATAAGAAATAGAGAAGGGGTGAGGAAGAGAAATTTTTTAAGTATTAAAGGCAAAGTTAGCAACAATCTAAATGAAAAGATTATTGTTACTCACTTATCGTAGATTAACAATCAATATGATAAAGTTGAGGACTTGAAATTAGGAAAAAAAAAATTAAAAATAGAAAAGTAAGGAAAATTATTTATACAAAATAACAAATTTTTTAGATAGTTGTGATAGACGCTGATAGAAGTCTATCAATGATAGAAATGATAAAAGTTTTATCACTGATAGATGCTGATAGAAGTCTATCAATGTCCATCAGTGTTTTTTTGCTATTTTCTGTAAATAATTTGACATTTTTTCTATCTGTAAAAATTTCTAAAAAAAAAGCCTTATGAATATAGTCAAACCATTTTTTTTAATTCACTCTAAATTGTAATTAAAAAAATTCAATATCTAATCAGAATCACAATTAAATTTAAGGGTTGTTTTCAAATATAGAAAAATAAGTCAAACTATTTACAAATAGATAGACTGCGATAGAATTCTATTGTGGTCTACTGCTGATAGATAGTGGAAATTTTATATATTTATAAATAATTTGATATTTTTTCTCTTTTTAATAATTTTCTTAAATTTAATTATAGAACTTAGGTTAATAAATAATCAATTAATGTCTACATAAAAAGAAACACTCATTTTATTATTTATATTAATTAAGTTGCATTAACAAAAATCCAATAATTCTTTTAAGGGTAATAAATACAAACACTCCCATTCCCATCCAAGTATTAACTAAAAAGTAAAAAGTAAAAAGTAAAAAGAAATTAAAAAAAGAGAAATATAGAGGGTAATAAGTAGTTGGTTGGCTGGCCGACTCGTTTTAGTTATGGACTGGACGATTCTTCTTAGGCGGAGTGTAGTCAAGATGATATACTGAATGATCATCATTTATAGGACTCAACTCCTCATCTCTCACTTCACTTTTAATGGTTGCATAACTCATTTTATGTAGATTTCGACCTGCAAAATAGTTATATATATAAAAAAAAAAAAAAACATTAGAAATTCATAACCTAAATTATTGTTTTAGACTTAATTTTAATTTAGATATAGATTTACGAATTAGATTGTAATTAATCTTTTACGCAAGAAAAAAAAATTGTAATTCGAGTCTTGGAGATTCCTATAACATCGAATGATGATTATTACTATTATTTTAATTTGGAGTGAGTTTGAAATTTCCTGCAAGTACAATTTTAATTTACTTTTACATTTTTACTATGTTGAAACTTAATTATTACACTAACATGATTTATAGTTCAACTGGTACGAATATATCTTATTAATTTTGAGGTTCGAGATTCGATCTTTTTATACTGCGTAGTATCATAAATAATGAAACTTATTACTAACATAAAAAAAATAATTAATTAATAGTTTTTTTTATTTATAAGTTTAACTATTTTGATATTTTTTAAATGGTATTATGTGCTGATGAACGAATAAATGAATATATATAATAAAAACAAATTAAAGAACTCGGGGTGATGCAATTGCCTTTTCAATTTTTAGTTCAACAATTGATATAAGAGTGGATGATCGAATCATATCACAACCAAATAATAATCGATGTCTTATTAGTTACCAGTACTACTAATGAATATTGGCTAACTTTAACGTTACTTCAAATAAGGATTTTGGAGAAAGAAAAAAAAAAAACCCTATAATCTGAACATCATAAAATTTCCATCAAAAATCATTAAATTTGATGGGTTAAAAAATTATAACTTCTTGTTAAATAAGCAATTAAGAAGAGTAATTAACAGCGTCATATCATTTTAATCGAAAGATATCAAATTAATGATAAACTTACTTCAATTATAAAACCCAAATAATAGTTATAAATGTAAGTTCAATTGATAAGTATCTTTATCAAGAATAATAATATATACAAAAATATTATATACACTCTAAATATTTTTCCTTTTAAATCCTTCGAATTTTTCAATTTCAAATAACTACAAACTCTCCAACAATTAATATATATAATTGAATCGTCTCTTAAAAAAATTAAGACATTTCTCGCAATATCTGATATGAAATTGGTAAAAGAATCACGAAACAAATAAACAAACCAATAGCCATAATTTACTTTTAACACGAAAATAATATTGAATCGATTGTGACCTAATTCCTAGTAATCACTAAAAATAAAGAGATAAATCTCGGAAATTAAAAGAAATCTTACTCAAAAGGGAAAATAGAGAAATGTTCAAGGGTTTGTATGCAAATAATAATAATAATAATAATAATTTTTGTGATTACCTTGGGTTGCAAGGGGAATGAAGCACGAAAGAAGCAACAAGATAAGGAGAATGCGGTTGCATGTGATTTTGGCTGCCATGCCTAATCTCTTGCTGTTTTTCTCTCATCAAAGTTAAGCAATTTATAGATATACCACTTAACCTAACTTTATACTGTTCTCTGAAAATTAAATTATTATAAATATATATGTATTATATTAATTTAGTTATCTAATTGGATCATTTTAATATTAATGATGCATATGGGATGGCATGTGTGGGATAAATAACAATTTTGTAAATTATGGGACCATAAATTGTTATTTAAATAACTAAATTATTACAAAATTGAAAGTATACGGATTAAGTCTTTACCAACGAAAATTTAGCGACGAATAAATTGTTAACTTTCATAAGAGTTTAGAAGATCAAAAGTGTTTTTAATCCATCTAAAAATAGAAGGTATGTGAATTTTTAGAAATAGAATTTTATAGATCTTTTTTCCAAAGAATTATTAGAACATAATAAATTATTTGAATGTTTTCAAATATAGAAAAATGAACCAAAATATTTACAAATATAACAAAATTTTACTGTCTATCTTCGATAGATCGCGATAGACTATTATCTATGTCTATCTATGGTAGATAGACGGTGAAATTTTGCTACATTTGTAAATATTTTCAGCAGTTTTGTCATTTAAAATAATTTTCTTAAATTATTTAGGCTCAAATTAGTGTATGCTCTCATCATATACTTGTTTTTCTAGTACAATAATAGGAGATATGATGATTTGAATCTTCGACCTCAAAAAAAGTAGTATATGTTAATTACATTATTATGCTCACTTTGACTAATATACTTGTTATGATTTAATAATTGATTGAAAATTATTTGTGATAAATATATTACTACAGGGCATTGAGTTTTCTAATTTTTTTTTCTATCATAAATTTCATCTATTCAAATGTATGACATGACATGCTTGCAATTCTAAAATAATGTTGAAATGAAATTTTTAGATTGTGATTTAAATAAAATCAAGCAGTAAAAAAATTTATTTGAAAATATGAAAATAATTTCGATATTGCTGTTTATTAAAACTAATATTTGGATTTCGAATTAAAGGGGAAAATTTTCATTTATACCGTTTGCTAGTATTCAAACTACGAATTAATTAATAATTTATACAAGACTCAAAACAAGAATATGATTTGTTGACGTTTAATTTTTTTACTAATAAATGGTTCATTTTGGCCTTAATTGATTAAAAAAGACTATAAAGTTATTTACTAACAATTTATTTTTTCCAATTATTCTTTTAAAATGATTTTTGAAATCTATAATATTTTTTATACAGAAATCACATTTTAACCTTCAATATCATTTGATATCTTAGATAATATATTTGTATGGTCAGGTTTTTTTTTAACAAAATTATTATTGTTATTTTAGTTAAGTGAGTGGTAGATTCAAACTCTAACTTTTTAGATTAAAGATATATATGCTTTAATTCAGTTGAGCATTATTGTGTTCATTTTAGCAAATTGTTAGCACAATTTTTTTTTTTTTTTTTTTTAAAGATTGTCTCCTAAAGATTTTAAAAGTTATATACATGTGTGTTTGCTCGCAAATGTATGTATTGGAAAAGAAATATTGTAACTAAAATAATTTATTTCAGAGAAAATCATTCAAATGTTTGGAGATTAAATATGTAATTTAACCTAATTCAAATTAGCTAGGATAGGTAGTTAGCTACAATTAATTAAAAGTAGTCAAGTGGACTAATTAGGAGTGTTCAAATGACCCAACAACTCGAACAATCCAGACTACCCAACCCAAAATATAAAAGTTGGGTTGAGTTAGTTTTATTTTTGAGTTGGGTTGGGTTAGTTTTGTTTTTGGGTTGGGTTGTGTTAAACTTTTTTTATTTTTTTCTGGTTGGGTTGGATCATGGTTTGGCTAAAAAAGAATTTGGGTTGACCCAACTCAACCCGAATTACATATATATTAATAAAAATATATATATTTATTTTTGTTTAAAGTTTGATTACTTTGGATAGATGAATTTGGCGAATTATTTTAATATGTTTTTTTTTAGAATTGTTATGATGTTTGTCTTTATTTAAAGATTGTAATAAATATCATAGATATTTTGGTATTTTAACATTTGAATTTTATGAGATTTCAGTTATTAGTCATATGTATTGTAGATAAATTTAAGTTTTAAATCAAGAAGGAAAAAAGTTATAACCCGACAACCCAATCCAACCCAGGTTGAAGACTTTATTCGAGTCTTTTGGGTTGCGAACCCAACCAACCTACCTGAATTTTCGGGTTGGTCCAAAAACACATTCAACCTAATCCATGTACACTCCTAGAATTAAATAATTCAATATTAACTTTTACTAGAAAAAATTCGACTTAGTTAAGTTGGAAGTAATTCACTGTTTTTATCGAAAATGAAGTCTATTTTTTTAAGAAAAAAAGAGAGGCTATTAATCAGTGATTAGCCAAACATCCCTATTTCAATTATTATGTTAAACCATGGTTTAGGACTGTGGAGAAAGATAAATAAAAATATATATATATATATATAATTTGAAAATATATATATAATTTGAAACCATGAATTAGGCTAAGTTCTATCAATTTTCCTATGATACAAGTTCACTATATTATCAAAGTGGGAATGTTGGCTGATCTTGCATTTGCTACCCATCTACTCCTATGTGCATGGTGTCTCCAAAATGCTCACACTTTGCATCAATTTTTTTTAAGGAAAAGGGCATTGAAAAAGATATATAATTATTAGTATGTCGTTGAATTTTCATATGGACAATATTATAATTTTTATACTTTCAAATATTATCCTAAAAATAAGTAATATTAAAGAATAGAAAAGATAACTAAATTTTTTAGTGAGTAAAATATGATTTGACGATGATGTGTAAGATATAAAAAAATCATCATAGAGATTAAATTGAAACTTTTAAAATTAGAGTAATTATAATGAGTAACAATTTTAGAGATAATAACAAAGTGTATAACAACATTTAAAAAAAATTGCAAATATAGCAAAGTCTATCAATGATAGACTTCTAACCTCCTAGACCATAAAAGTCTATCAACGATAGAAGTCTATCATTGATAGACTTTGCTATATTTGCAATTTTTTTAAAATATTGCTATATATGCTAATATTTTGAATCTGATCGCTATGTTTGTAACCGTCTCTTAAAAATTACAAGGACTAAATTGAAATGGGGTTCAGAATTACCAAATTTGGTTATTTAAGCTTTTAACATATATTAATAAAGAAAAGCATGTAATGACGAGTGATTGAAAATGTTTTGGTTACGAGCCACTCAAACATATATAATAAATATTTTATCCATTAAATTATGCTTTGAATTGACTACTAAAAAAAGAATTTCTCTTTCTAACAAATGTTCCCTAAATAATGCAAAATTTTATTTTATTTTATTTATTTATTTTTAAGTTGGTCTCTTCCAAGTTCCAACTAAGGTTGGGGAAAATCTTTTAAGAAAAGTATTACTTAAAAAACACACAAAAAAATCCAAAAATTTATTGACTAAAATAGAATTTAAGACTCTTTGCATATAGATTAAACATGATTTTTAACAGAAAACACAAGTATATTCTTTAATATAAAAGGCTTATTCTATTATATATATATATATATATATATATATATATATATATATATATATATATATATATTTATTGGAGATATTATATGATGAAGAGTACTCCACTCAAAACACACTTATTCTAATGCATATTCAAAATGTCCTAAAACACGAGTGACACGAAATACACGTAAACATCAAAGACTAAATGTTAAGGTTTCAAAAGACAAAATTACAAAATGGATAAACTTTTCAACCATTAATTAAGTTTTTTTTTTTTAAAAAAAGAAATGAACAAGTTAAATCAAATCAAATATGAATCGAAAATGGGTTAATTAAAATCACCTACATTGATGTTGAAAGGCAAGGAAAAAAGAGAGTTGCAAATCATAATTGCCCCCATTTACAAAGGTGAATGAAAAGAGAGGGCCACAAATGGCCTTCACTAATCAACCAAGCCATTTGGCTCCAACCAACCCACGTCTCCTATTTTTTGCCTTTGCATGGGTCAAGAGAGGCAAGCCATACTTTTTTCCCTATAACCCTAATGGAGTGGTCAAAGTGATATAGAGCATCAAAAGCCAAATCAAATAAAATTCTCTCATGTCATAGAATACTTTCAATAAAATTTATGATACGACTTTTAATTAATAGTTAATTTAATGAATTATTGATATATTCGAAACTAATCTATACCTGCAACTAATTAAGCATAATAGAATGTCGACCACAACGTGAGAGATGGATCTTTTTTATTACAAGTGATCAGTGATAGTACTAGTCAAGTTATGAAACTTTTGTATTTTGATCAACTTGGATTCTATTGTGATTAGTATTTAATTCAAGTATTAACTTACTTTATCGGAAAAAAGAAAAAAGAAGTATACTTCACTATAGGAAACTACGACGGCTTATTCACTTCATCGGGAGAAAAAAATAAAAAGAAAGAAATATATACTTCACTTTATTTGATCCGCCTTTTTCAAACTAAAAGAATTAGTATTTCTTAATTCATTTACAAAGTGAGATAGTTAGGAAGGACAAGCTAGAATAGAGCTAACCTATACTTGTTGATGTATGTTTTTTTATTGACATGAATGTTTAGATGGTGTCATGATACATCTAAATTTGATATAATAAATTTTGTATTAGCATCTTCCATCAACTAGCATTTTACAATAGATACTATGTAAAAACACCATTTAAAGTCTTGGAATGTAATTTAAAGAAAAAGGTTTTAAGTGTAAGAACTTAACCGACATTTGCATTCAAAGTTTTGTAAAGTAAATCTATAGTTTAAGATAAAATTTTTTTCTCGAGTAAAGCAACATGAACAAAACAAGAATATTAAAGGATAGTATTCTTCTTCTTTTGATAGTAAAGTTTTTGTTCACTTTTGGAAAGCTTCTGTCCTAAAGAAATGCAAATTCTTTATTTGGACCATCTTGCATAACAACATTAACACTATGGACATCCTCCAAAGAAGACTGACTGGTATGTATTTAAATCCAAATCAATGTCCCCTTTGTAAAAAAGTAAATGACTCCATGAATCATCTTTTTATTCATTGTAATGTTGATAGAGTCATGTGAAATAAAATGCAGAACTTGCTTGGTTCGACAACTTTTTCAGCTTTCTTGACCTCGAATATTACTACTCTATGTAAAGACCTTTATAGTCTGAATCTGACTACACAAAATAAGACCGTCATTTTCAACTCCTCGATTGCCATATGCTGGTCTATTTGGAATGAAAGAAATAATCACACCTTCAACAACAAAGAAACTAGTATCCTTCTACTTGACTTTTCTTGCGGCTTTTCTATAGCCCACCTCTCTTCTATATTTGACTTTTTGAGCTTTTCTCCAGTTCCTCTCTGTATTGACTTTTTCTATGAATAAAATTGGGACTAGGATATAATGAGAGTGTTATGAATATGCCAATCTAATTGAGATATTATAGTATACCTGTTAACATCTACCTATCGTATCTTTTCTCTAATAACATTCTTCGAGTATAGATTTATTGCATTTAATTATTTTTGTATTCTATGAATAATGAAGGTGGTGACTACTTATTCACCTTCAAGAAACTATAGCTTGCCGGCAATAACAATCATCAAGCTAGAAACTTTATAGTCTTAAAACTAATTGTTGGGATGGACAACACAAGTGATGTTGATGTGGACGAAAAGAAGAAAAAAGAATCACCAAAAAAATGTTTAAAAAAATAAAATAAATAAAACTTAAACAATCCAATACATTTATTGGGGATGTTTTTACTTTTTCAGTCGAGTTTGTGAGAGGAATTGATTTTTTTTCTCGTTTTGTCTTTTTATATTTTCTAAAAAGTCCCAAAAATTAATTTTTTAAAGATAATTTATTCAGTCAAATTGTTAATTTTCTACGAGAGAAAAGTATTCTTAAATTTTCTTATAAAACTGATAATATTTCATATCAAATTAACTAAATAATCAAACATTTGAATTTAAAAGGGTTTAAATGTATCAAATATTATATCCACAATACATCATAAGTTACCAAACAAACTTTAAATTTAAATATAACCATACATGATCAATAATATATATATATATATATATATATATATATATATATATATATAAACAAAGATTTGCTACCTCTTTTCTACATTTTATTACCAAAATGTTATTACTATTATCAAAATGAGGATAACTCAAAACTGATATACATATGTGTTAGTGACCAGAAAGTTTATTATGAGAGAAATTATTGTAAACAGAAAAATATCAAACTATTTACAAATATAGAAAAATTTCACTATCTATCAACGATAGAGCACAATAGACAGTAATTTTTTTTTAATATTTGTAAATAGTTTGACTCATTTTTCTATATTTGAAAATAACTCATTAATTAATTTTATTAACGAAACATTAATCTAGTACTCAACTTATTAACTATACAAACAATCCACAAAATGGATCAAAGAATCGAAGAGATTTATAAGCAAAATTGACATAAATAATTATTGTCGTGAGATTGAGCTGACAAAAGGCGGACCCTTGCTTTCCTAATATTGTTGAAAGACATTCTTCTCAAGGTAAAAGGAGCCAAGACATTGTTAGCTAAGATCTTGACAGAGCCCAAAGTTCCATAATTGAGACGAGGGTAGGAAAATTTTCTTTCAACAGGTTGAGTTATTTCCTTCATCATCTATTTTCTCTTGTTTGGTAGAACTTTTTTATTTTTAAAGCAACAAACACGAAAGTTGTCTATTTTTCAATATCAAAAGAGGAAAGAGTGGTCAAGTATCAAAATGTCAGCAAATGTGTCTTAGCAAATCACAATCAACAACCAATCTACAAATATTCAAGATCTCTTCTCTGATTTTCGACTTCCAAAAAAAGAATAAGCTTCACTCATCTCTAATTTTGAGTTCGATATATAGCAAACAAGAAATTTTCACCGAAAAAAGTATGAGACAAGGACTCGATCTACCAACTATATGAAATGATAGCAAACATGACCAACACTACCTTTTTCTCTTGCAAGAAAAACTATGCTCGGGCATTTAGTCGAGTTTCACAAATACATTTTATAAGATGTTTTCCATATATATATATATATTTATCCACATTTGGTTTGTAAATTTGTCGTCATTGGTTTTTTTTTTTTTTAAGAAAAAAAATGTAAAAAGTAAATTTTACCAAGTAAATTTAAAACTTTTCTTTTACCAACTAGTTAAGAAAAGATGGATTAATGTAACCTTTCCCCATTTTTACCTGCAGCGAAACGCACCGTTTCTTCAGTTCCCTCATCCCGCGCTCCTCTGGGATACAAACTGACCTCCTCCGAAATGGAACTGAACGCATAAACATTAGGGCGCTGCCGTTGCCGCTCCTCCTCTTCAGTTGCTCCGCCACATTCCGATGTCCTCTCCGATCGTCCTCTCCGACGAGGAGGACCGGTACTCTACACCTCTCCCGATCCGCTCCAAGAAACGTCGAACTGAATCAGATGCCTTTCCAAGCATACAATCCACTGTTCTTGTGCTTGATGACGATCCGACTCCTCAAAAATCCAGTCGCAACTCTGCGGCCTCGTTCGTGCCGGAGACGCCTCTCTCTCCGCCTCCAAGTTCTGACATCGCAATTGTTAAATGTACGAAGGCGGGATTGAACTTGCATGCTACGGATTTGAATTCGGACCAGAAGTTCGCTGGTTAGTGGAATTTTTCTTTCGGTGGTTAGTTTTATGATTTTATCTAGTTTATTATTGTTTCGGTTCGCCGCTCGTGACGGTTCACTTAAATAATTTTCCCGCGCAGTAGTTTTGATCATAGCAACTGTGTTGATGCTGGCTAAGAATAGTCTGAAATAGATTGGCACCGTTTTGTTTGAATTGAACCCTCAGGAATCAGTGGATTGATATGCTTGGAGTCCGATAATGAGTCTGAAACTGATTCTCAGAAGAAAAAGAGTGGACAGAGTGAATGGATCGGTTCTGACTGTTATGAGATGAAGAACATAGGATCGACTTCTCAATTTGACTCAGCAGGATTGGGACCTTCTCTTGGTAGGTTCATGTTATCCTTGGTTTCCTTTCCTTTTTTGTCAATTCCTGTAATTCTTACTGAGTGGAACGAACAGAAGTGTGTTCATTTTCCGGATTCCGCTATACTTGAAAACTATCGACATTAATGGAAGTGTTTTGTCAGGCAATGATGATCTACAGGAAATTTCTGGGGATATGAAGCATTCAACTTCTGGGCGAGATGATGATATATATCAGGTGGATCCTCTCTTAAAGCACGGTCATAATATCTGCTCTTTTCTGGTGATTGAATAAGAATAGGAAGTAAAAATGGCTTATAGGTTTAGTTATTAATGTAGCGTGGTGTATTATGAAACGTAGAGACCAGATTGAGAACTGCATATACATGTAAGAACTGAATTGATTACTTTGGCCGCTGCATCACTTGTGGGCCTCTCAATTTGGAGAGATGCTTGTTGGATGCTTTGAAACGTGACATTGTTCTCGAGGACACACTTGAAAAATTGGAAACATAATCAAAATTTGAGATAGAATTAGAAACACCGAACTTCTTTGAGCATATTAATGTTGTCGTAATGGATCTTAATTTTCTTTGCATACTTGTATTACAGGACACTGAATTATAGAGACATGTGTTGAGTTGGTATTGGGTTTCTTTTATAAGGAATTGTATTGTTTTGAAATATGTATTTTCATAACTAAAATTTAAAACTCTCCCAATTTTCAGTTTTCATAAATAAATATTTGATTGAAAATTACTATGTCGGCTTGGTTCTATTTTGAACAAATTAGGTTCTATTTTGTATGATTGGAGCCCCTTTATTACGGGCTTCCTTCTTTTGTGGGCTTAGTTTTTTTGTATGCCCGTGTATTCTTTCATTTTTCTTCTCAATGCAAGTTGTTTTTTCTATCAAAATACTATATGAATTTTTTAATTTTCTGCAGTTTGTCTGTATCACTTTTTTATTGCATGCATCCTTCTCATGTGCATGCTGAATTTCCTTTTAGCATTCTTGTTTCAATGTCCTTGCTCTTAGCACTGCTCAGCTTGAAGTTATGTTGCTTGTGCTATTTGAATTGTGGACCATGGTAACGAATGATAAGAGATCATCACATTTTCCCTTAACTTATCACATTGTGTCCTTTGATTTACTTTTTCCATTGGCCTTTTGATTTTTGTTACCTTCATAAGATAAATTCTGTTGAGTTTAATTTGTACCATCAAGAATATACTTTTTTTGTTGGATCTGGTTGCCACTGCAGTCAAATCTTCTGTGCCTGAAGTTACTTATTGAAGCTAAGTGATCGCGTTAGCTTCTAGCCAGCTAAAGGGGAAGCTATTGGTCATATATTTCCCTTGTCCTTCCTTGTCCTGTCTTTATGGAATCTTGAATGGTTTTATATAAACTTATAATTTAGGGCTGAAGTTGTTGAGGGAGCATTAATCCCGAGATGTCAAATCTTAAGTTATTCATCGATGTCCACAAAAACCTTGTTTCTTTTATGATAATGAAAATAAAAAAATACCTAACAACAATGTTTTTAGGATTTATGCTCCTCTTTCTGTCCTTTAATCAATCTTGAGTTGTTCTGTACGAATAAGTTGGATGTTTTATCAGGTTCATGATTATCCTGAAAAGGAAAATGTTGGAATTGAGCAGAATGATATCAGTATAAAAGCAACTGGAAGGAAAGCCAATGCTGAGAAGAACCAAAGCATTGATAAAGTGATGAGGAAGAAGGCAACTAAAGATGACAAAATTCGCTTAATGGAAGAGAAGAAGAAAAAGAAGGAAGTAGGTTCTGATTGTCCACTCTGAATTTAAAGATAAATTGGTAAATCTTTCGAGCTAAATTGTTGGTGATGATATCTGACATAGCTAGAGAAGTTGCAAAAGGCGGCTCAAAAGGCTGAAGCTGCAGAGTTGAAAAAAATGCAGAAAGAGAAGCAAAAGTGGGAAAAGGGGAAACTTGCATTGAAGTCCATTGTAGCAGACATTGATGCAAAAGTGGTGGAGTTGGGATCAGTCGGTGGTGAGTCCTCTAATTTCTTTTCACTTTTTTATTTCTCAAAATTTCAAACACCACCCGGAAACAAATTCATTGTCTTACCATAGGTCATCTGCTAACAAGGTTTGCTGAAAAAGGGATTACATTCCGTATCAAGTCCAATCCAATTGAAAGGTCAATTTTGTGGACTATGAATGTTCCAGAGCATATTTCAGAGGTAACAAATGCATTCTCCTAATATATATGTGCCTATACATATATATAGGATATATTACTTTGTTGGGTGCTTTTTTTTCCTTTTCTTTTGGTAAAAAGAAGGTCCACATTTTGGAAAATTTTAGTTTCTCCAGCAATGTAGATTTGTCCGACATTGATTTCATTCGCATTCAATTATAAATTTGTTGTGTATAATTGTTATTGTTTAATTTTTAACAATATTTTAATTTTTTCCTATAGTCTTCAAAGGGACTGGAGATTTCATATGTATTACTAGTATATGAGGCTGAAAATTTTTGTGAGCTTCTTGGCAAGGAGTCATTTATGGATCACGTTGCCAGAGTACGAAGCCATTACCCATCTTACACTATTTGTTACCTCACCAATAGGTTAATGGCATTAATCAATAAAAGGTGAGGGTTTGTACAATTCTATTCTATATGACGTTTCTTAAATAAAGAACCTTGAATTAGAAACAAGTTTGTGATCCTATAAATTATATTACTTGTATCTTGAAACTTTTTTCATGTTAATTAACTTGATACTTTTAGAGTTTTTCATCCCCTGAATTTTTAAGAGTTTCACAAATTTGTATGTTGTATTAATAATGCTTGAATCAAATCTTCTTGTATCTGTTTTCAATCCAAACAGGATTGGATGCGATACTGATTACAAGTTACAACTAACAGTGTCTTATGTCATAGTATCACTTGGTTGTCGTAGTACATAATTGCACTTGTACGGAGTTTTTTCTTTCTTCCCTATATCTGTGAGTGTTTAGACTAGCTTGTGTGCACCTCAACTATTCTCACAAGATAACTGTCTGACACTACTACCTTTGAAGTCACTTCTTAGCTTGCTTTCCAATTTTCACTGGTTTGTTGTAAATCTGGATATTTAATGCAATCTTACTGTAATGAAAGTTTGTGATGCACGGCTAACACAATGGTGCAGTACAAGTATATAAGATAGCATGTCCTATGTAATCTTAGAATCTTGTCCTGTTTCAGTGAAAAATTCAGTTTCATTTAAAAGTATATATATATATATATATATATATATATATATATATATTGCAGACTCTTTTCAGTTTTGGAATCTTTGTCTCCATTTCCTTCATTAATTGTTTAAAAATTTGAAGTTGCGAGCTCGAGATTCTGAAAATTGTAATTTTTTTAACTTTTCAGGGAACAGGAGAAGTACAAGAACTCAGCATGCAGTAATGATTGGATACGTCCACCGGTTGAGGAGGTTTGAATAATAACCATGAACGCATATGAGCACAATTAAGTTTTATATTTCAATGTTGCAGTATAAACTCTCATTTCTCACGTGTTTCATCTAGGAATTGGCAAAATTGTCTACGCACTTCGTCAAGGTACATTCTAGGCAGTGTGTAGATGAAGCTGAGGTAGCTGACCATATAGTTGGTTTGACATGCGGCCTGGCGTCCTGCCAATTTAGGTGCTGAATAGTCCCAGATTTCAGTGTAGCATAACTTCTTCAAGTGTGAAAAATTAGTTTTAGTATAACTTGACTTCAATTGTATCATCAAGAAACTTGGCTTCAATTGCAAATATAAAGCATAAAATAGCATTGTGAAGTAGGGTCGAGTAGAAAGGATATTTTGTATATTGTTCATCAATCCCAAGACTAAACTTTTATGAAAAGAAGCCTAAATCATGAGATTCCTGTTCAAAACTTACTTTAGATTTTACATTGATTCCATTGTTCTTTTGACGTGATATGTTAGCAAAGATGGACTTAGGCTATCCTCACACCCAAGTGCTCTCTTTCACATATTTTAATCCTTAGTTAGAATTATCTATTTACCTTTGCTTGCTTGTATGATTCAGGAAAAAGCTGACGCATCTATCTGTCAATGCAAATGGATCCATTATACCCAAAGATTGTGTTGACAGGAATGTGATAAAGAAGAGCTTGTGGTGAGTTTTTACCATCTTTTACCAATTAATTTCAAATTTTATCAACATATAGTTTCTTAACTATTATGGCACTTGCTTGGTATATATTAATGAATTTATTGCTTTTTTTTTTTCTAACGGAAACAAACTTTTCATTGATATAATGAAAAGAGATTAGTGTTCAGAGTACAAAGAGAAATAGGAGTCGTATAACTCAAATAGAACTTTGAGTCAGGAGATGCATCGGGCTATCTCAACTAGGTTGACACAGCCTTAGCATCCTCCTCATATCTCAATACAAAACAAAACCAAATAAAACCTTAAGATGAAACCTATAGTTTATAATGCAATACATCAGGTAGACTTAAGACATACTAACAAAATCAACCATATTAAATTTCTAGAAATAAAAGCATTCCAATTGAGGAATATTTCATTAATGAATTTATTGCTATAATTGAGTTACTGTCGAAGAACAACTTGTCTGTCACCAAACGACTGGGTTAAGAGCTAAATAGAGCAGTTGTCATGCATTTGATTTTTGCATCAGTCTCTTTTATGTTGAACACTATTCTAAACCATATAAATTAAAATCAAAGGTATTTCCTCTTTTTTTACTTAATTACCTTTGTTCTGTACTTTTTTTTCTCTTTTTTATAGAAAACTCTAAAAGACTTGGTATATAACATTATGATAGACTACAGCATTAAGGTATCTCTACTTTCTCTAAGAAGTTGTAGGTTCGAATCCCTTGTCCCGCATGTCCACATTTTATGTATTATCCTTAAAGAAAGTTATATTATACTACCGTTTTATAGAGTAAGACTTTTTTTACTATGTTATTTGTCTTCTTTTCGTGCAGTCCTTAACTTCTTTTAATTAGCTTCGTTGGGATAACATATCAATATGAATGGAGTTGCCTTTTGTAATCAGGTTAAAAGCCTTGGTAGCAATTCCAAAGGTACAACCACGGTTTGCCATAGCAATATGGAAGAAATATCCAACCATGAAATCTCTTTTGAGTGTGTACATGGATCCGTGTAAATCTGTGAGTATGAACAAAACTATTTACCTTATCTTTGGTTCCACAAGCTAGCAGTTATGGTAGATAACAGTTCATCTTGGTCCACTCCCATTAACAGGTGCATGAAAAGGAATTTCTGTTGAAAGACTTGACGATCGAAGGCTTACTCGGTGATGATAGAAGATTA
This sequence comes from Lagenaria siceraria, assembly GCA_002890555.2. Taxonomy (NCBI): domain Eukaryota; kingdom Viridiplantae; phylum Streptophyta; class Magnoliopsida; order Cucurbitales; family Cucurbitaceae; genus Lagenaria; species Lagenaria siceraria. Next base: position 8,623,776 of record CM016485.1, on the reverse strand, counting down.
GGAGAGATATGTTCAAAGAGGGTGTACAGGATACTTATGGCTCAAAGTGGAAGCATGAGAACTGATGATGTTGAGGAGGGTGCTGACTTGTTCAGATCCCAATTGTCTTAAATTAATTATCATATCTTATTAAGCACACCATTATTTTGATGCAATAGCTCATTGAAAATTTAACCGTCACAGACAGGTCGAAGGACTAGCGTGCCGGGTCTATCACAAATGTCACTCGGTGGTCTGCAAGGCAATTGTCTGTCTAGCTACTCGAACCTAAGGGTAAATAAATATATTGTTGTTGTTCATTAACCATTTTTTTGGATGAAGGAAACCCGAATGCTCTCGTGAACAAGGTAGAAACTAGAAACAACTATGCTAAATGAGCTTCTTGGTTCTTGTGTATAATTCATTTTTCTTGATTTATAGTAGAGCAATTTCAACAAAGTGGGAAGCCAGCACTTCCCCTTGAATTTGGATGCTCTTGACTTAGAGTTAACATATATATGCCTCTTCTCTTGTGGTGCTCATAATTTCTTACCATATCTTTATATACATTATAAATGTACGTCTGAGAATTGCATTACAATATAATGCTATAGTGACTAACCATATTTACTTCTCTTATTTGTATCGAATTGCAGTTGGAGTTGCATACACACGAATTCTTATATTCTGAATGCCGTGAGGGAAATTCTTAATATTCTTCAATATTTTGTTAGTTCCTAACCATCGTTACTTGGTTCTTTCAACTGAAGCTTACTTTGTTACCATAGTTAGAAGTGAATTGATCATCTATATGAAGATTTATGTATGAAGTAAACTTAGGTTGTCCTTAACATAAATATATAATTTCTTGAGACAAAAAAATCAAACCCTTATGACGTTAATTTGTTTAAGTGCTACAACAATCTATTTTTTAAAATAATCAAGTACACCTATAAAAATGAAGTTTTCATATGCTAAGTTAGTACTAAAAAAAAGATGAGACAATGATGATGTCAGTAATTACAATAATTTGGTAATATTATTTCTCACAAACACCCTACTTCCTAACATTCCAATTCAAGGTGGCTTCTAAAAAATTGTGGTTTGAAATCAGAAGTATTAATTCAAAAGAAAGGATGATTGATATCATCTGAAGCATTGCATTCATACAAGTGGAATGCTCATATTGTAGGGTTTGTATATTCACCATCATCCTGCTCATTTTATTGATTGTCACATAAATCCAATTAAATTATGGTAGGCCATGGCCATCTCTCTAATCCAATTCACCATCATCCTAACTCCACCCTTTAAAAGGTTTCCACCACACAAAACATCCACTAAATTGGTGCTCCCACCAGCCCCACTTGTGTTTTGAACTACTCTTTTTCACCCAAAGAAATCTTACCTAAATGTACAATGGATTCCTTTTTTTTCCCCTTTATGTCAGAGATAGAATGTGGCAGTGGGATTTAGAAACTTTTGGTGCCTAATGAAATCTATAATTAATTGATTTGTCAGCTTAATGAATAGTTAAATCATTTTTTCACAATTGTCTTGGATTTGGTCATTGTTGCATCTTTTATGAGAGAGTGATTCTAGTACTGTCATACTGCTTACTCCTTATTCACACTATTGATTTTGCTTAATAAAATATTATTTCTATGCTAATGGACCATACGTTATTCAATGACTTGACAATAAATACTTAAATGGTAGCATAGAAACTCTTTCCATAAGAATAGAGGCAATAAAACTTAGTGGTAAACAGAAAGTACTGCGCACTTTTTCATGATTGGAAAAGAGAATATATTAGTAAAATCGTTTTATCTATTAAGTGTAATCGCAATAAATTGATCAAATATTAATCATATAATAAGTAGAAGTTTCCCTTTCAAAGTAAAGATGCTTTTTAAAATATTTAATAAGTTTTTAAACTTTCAATTTAGTAACTAATAAAATTTTTAATTTTTAATTTGCGTCTAATAGGTCTATAATCTTTTCAACATTTTGAAGAATTCACGAACTTATTAGATATAAAATTGAAAGTTTAATGTCTTATTAGATACATAATTTCTTTTAATATATAAACATTTCATTGAATGAATGAAATAGAAAAAACTTGAGCACCAATAGGTGATTACATGAAATCTCTTCAATGAAAAAGAAAAAAAAACTATAGGAAGTAAAAGGAGATTCAGAATAATTTAATTTTTACATCTAATATATTGGTTAAATTTGAAAAAAGTTGAATATGTTAACGACCTATTCGACAAAATTAAAAGTTCAGGAGCTTAAGAATATTTTTAAAATTCAGAAACTTATTAGATATAAAATTGAAAATTCAAAAACCAATTAGATACTTTTCACAATTTAGAAACTTATTAAATACAAACATGAAATTTTATTTCAACCAAATAATAACAAAACATAGTAACTATTTTCTTCCCTCCTTTTCCATAATTCCATCTTCTCATCATCAGCTGTTTTATTTCTTTAAACATCTACCAGAACCACATAGTAAATCATTCATAAATTCATTGAATAGCAAAATGCTTATATAATAAATAATTACTCTTTAGTCACAATTCTTGATGTGACATAAAACAATGATTTCTTGCTATTAAAATAACATGTGTTCTTAAATGCTCTCACTATTGAAATGGCAAAATGTAAGACCATAATATGAAAGAAAGCTAATAATATCTACTTATAAAGAATACAAGAAAAGTTCCTATTTTACCCTTTTAAATGATTTATACCCACACAAAGATTCTAGTAGCATATATTTATAGGAGAGAAGACATACTTATGAACCATATCCAAAGTTTCTAATGATGGAGAGAAGCAAATCATTTAGTGGGTCTTACTCAAAAGCCTATGGAGATGTGAGGTTTGGATTTGAGGACAATCCCAAATCCTACAGCTTCAATGGAACAATCAACAAGGAAGATGTGGTCAATCCAGAGCTCAAAAGAAGGCAAAGAGTAGCTACTTACAATATGTATTCAATGGAAGGAAAGCTGAAGAAGTCCTTGAGAAACAGCTTCAAGTGGATCAAGAACAAGTTTTCCCACAGCTTTTATGATGATTGAGTTGAAACTTCTCCTTTTGTAAACTATTTTTGTTTCTCTGTATATTTGTTCATCTCCTCATACTCAATGAAGAGGAATTTTTCAAGTTGATTGAGACTACAAGGTTATGAGCACTTCTAAATTATATGCAATAACTTCAATTCTATGGCTATCTCCACCTTAATCCCCAAGCAAAGTTCACTATACAACTAAACAGCCAGTAGTAAGCATCTAGCATGAGTGTAGCAATCTTGGCATAAGCTGATGAGTTGCGAGAAATAAATATAACATATCATCAAATTTTGAATGATGTTTTGCTTCAGAGACCAGAAAAATAGATGTTCCAACTTGAATAGAATGGATTATCAAAATAAAGAAATTTATTGTCTTCCCCTACACCTTGTAAGTACTAAGCTCCCATATAGATGCAAAGTCTTCATACATCTCTATCATTGAATTTCAAAAGCTTCATCAGAAGCCAAACAGAAATAAATAAAATGAGTAAAAATTGTATTTTTACTCTTCAATGAATCAGAACCAACGTTCTTCTTCCATTTTACAACAGGATGGTAGAAACTAAAACAAATAAATGAAGGCACCATTTTAATCAAACAGTGTCTGAAGGGGGGCCAGAGTAGAGCAATATACACCCTAAAGTCAAAAACTGATTATTATGATTTTGTGTAATGAGTGACAACTAAAATAGTCCATCGTGCATGTGCAGATGGGCATGAAATAACAAATTTGGCTGGTTTAAAGACCATTTTCAATAGACTACTATGCTCTATCTGTTTAATGGTGCATGGATTGCTTATCAAGATAAAGGCTGCGAAGATCCAGTGTAGAAAGAGACCTTTGGTAGTAAGTCAATGCACTGCCTTCTTTGGGGTTGATGATGTCTGTGATGGAGGCCTGCAAGAGTGTAGAAGCCTGCAAGAGGTTTGGGTTTTTGATGTTCTTAACAGCATTAGGATGACCTTCAGTTTTGGGGGATCTTTTCCCATGTGATTGAAGAATTGGAGAAAGGGACATTTGCATGTTCTTTACATGCTTAAATGATTTAATACTTGAGGAAACGCTGCCAGAGCTGCTCCCCGTCCATTGGCTATAAGTGCTCGGATGTACACTATTCTCCTGAAAATTTCAAAAGAGTCGGTTTTTTTCTCTTTTAGTTCCAAGCTAGGGAACAGTAGATGTACAAGTTCAACAAAAGAAAATATATTCAAATTATCCATTTTGTTTGGATTGAGCTCAGCCAAAAGAGAGAAGATAGCTTCCCACCAGATGGTCAGGAACTGAGTAAAGCAAGTCAAGTGTTGATTTTAAAAAGTTAACTGAGTAAAGCAAATTTAAATAAACGAACGTAAAAAAAGGGGGTGAGGGGGAACCCTTCAAGAGTATGAGCATAATTTACTGTAAACTAACAAGTATACCTTCACGAGTGTGCATGTAATGGCTAGGGTGCACCAATCTAAATCAATATTTAAATTAGAACAGATGATGGTCCATTGGCAACTTTTATATCAATAGATTATCTGTTTAGTAGGTAAAATTGAATGTTATACAACTACTTCCACTCATCCAGATCTCATTTATGATGTTATTTCTTGAAAGTAAAATAGAATGGAGAATGGTACCTGTTTCAAAGATTCGGAATCTCTTGCTTTTGTTGTATTAGCTACTTGCTGAGATTCAACATGTGTTTGAGAAAGAGATGAGTGCATCTTTCTTGAGCTCCTTTGCCTAGAAGATGAAGAGATACAAATTCTAGCACATTAGTAATGAATTTCCACTGCTCTGAATCATATACAACCATTGTTTTAAAGACTACAGAGACGTTAAATGCTATTCTTTATAATCCTAAAAGAATTAGATGCAGAATTTCACATCTGCCATGCCTTCATTCAAGAGAATAATATTTGCTTCTTAACACATTAAGCGGTTTCAGTTCCACCTTTGGAGTAAATAGGGTCATGGGAAAAAAACGCTAATATGCTGCTTAAGGAACTTTTGGGAAGACACAGCACCGTGACAGAAAATTTAAACGAATAGAATATGATTTGTGAATTGGTTGATGTTATATTCTTTCTGTCACGTATAAGTTGACCAACTAATTGAAATGAGGATGATAAAAAAGAACAGGCTCGCTCATTCACATAATATAGGGAGTATCACTTTCAGAATCAAGAAGCATACTTCTTCCTATTTCTGGTTTTAGCTGGCTCATCCTCCTTGTCCTTGTGGAAAATCACCGGTAGATCTGAAAGCTCACATGCCAGTGGATATACACTAAAGAACTGAAAGCAAGAGATAGCTATGAGAATAACATGGTAATATAAAATTTTACAATCTTTTGAGTCGAGGCATGTCTTGTCAAAAGAAGAGTCAAAGCAACCTAGGGTATTAACCTTTTTATTATTGGCCCTCATCAATTCACAAGACAATGTGTTCAAAAACTTCGAACCAAGGTTCAAAGCTAATAGGTGATGGAATATTGGCCCATGAAAAGAGTTTAGGATTTATGGCATAAAGTTCGAGAGAACAGTGGCTTCACCTGATTTCTTTTTTGCTATATGATTAAAAAATAAATATTGACGAATGTCACCAAAATATATGATTTTTTAAAATATTGTCAGACGTTAAGTTTGAAGTTTGAACCAAAAACATATAGCCTTTTTGTTTCCATTTAGCTCTAAATAAATATTTACCACGTCAATAATTACAAAGGAGTTGAAGTTTATACTTGCCTCACTTTGAAGAGCAGATGAAGAAGTGCCACGGCGTGCTGGGTCTAGTGAGAGAAGTGTAGTTAAGAGACGAAACGAAGGTGTAGAAAAATCTGAGAAAGCCACTGGGAAACCAGGTTGGTAACTTTGTGGTGGACAGAAGCTTGTAGGTAGCTTCATTTTGTCCCAATAATCCTTGGGGGGTGAACCACAAAGCTTCCAGATTTTATGAAGTTGTTCGACCTGCATAGGGGGATGAAAATACATGAACTGATTTCCAGTAAATATCATAGACAAAATCCTTCAGAGAAAGAAATCTATCTAAAATATTTTAAAATAATGGAGTAATGTATTATAGATTTATGAACCATTGTGATTTCTTCATATTGCACTCTGAGGATTTTGAAGATGGAATGAAAGCATTGAAGATAAACTGGCAAAACACATATAAAATTAAAATTGAGATGAGTAGTAGTCCAAGGAGTCCAAAAGGCGATTCAAGATAGCACCGAAATCTTTCTAGACAGGAAGAAAAATGAAATGAAATGAAATGAAATTATCCTGACACTTCCTATATTTCCAAAAAAAAATCTAAATTTACACAAGTAGATAATTGAAGGAAGAAAATAATTGCTACACCAAACATAAGAAAGGGAATGACAAGAAAAAAGTAAAATTCTCTTCAAAATGTTCTGTACCTAAACATCTAAGTTCCACAGGTTGTGTTTAGAAAGTCTCTACCTCTGTCCTCCCAGGCAAAATTGGCTTTCCAAGAAACAACTCGGCTAGAAGACAACCTGCACTCCAAAGATCAATACCAACTCCATAATCTGTAGAACCTAACAGCAACTCAGGAGCTCTATACCAGAGTGTAACAACTCGGTTTGTAAGGGGACGTCTTCGCTTAGGAGTGAAAAAATTAGCCAGACCAAAATCTGCAATTTTTAGCATCCCACTTTTATCAATCAGCAAGTTGGAAGGTTTAATATCTCGGTGTAAAATTCCCCTGTCATGGCAATGCTGAAGACCAGATAGAAGTTGCTGCATATAGGCCTTGACCTGGAAAAATGAATGCAAAAAAATCTTGATGTTCATAAAATACTTCCAAATAAGAACCTTTACCCTTAGAAAGAATCTTGATGTGCAAAACCACAAGAAATGCGCTCATATTGAATACACGATTGTATGATAATACTAGTCCTAATATTGAAAGTAGAATGTCACTTTGTCTCTTTCAATACTATAAGAATTTCTTCCCTGACTTGATTGATTGCCACATAAAGTTATTGCATCTTATTCATGTACTTTCCAGATAATTATGAACAACAACTTTCTGAAGCAAATAAATCTAGAGATGATAAGTTAATACTTATTGACCAATTGCTCTAGAACTGCCAGGAACAGGTAAAACTATACCTGAGCTTCCCTGAGCTTCCTGCTGAAACGAGATATTATTCCAGTCAAGTCAGACACCATGAAATCAAATACTAGATAAAGGCTGTATGGCATTCTTGATGTGACTATTCCTTCAAGCTTGATGATATTGGGATGATCCAGCTTCTGCAACACCATGATTTCTCTTGCCATAAATTTGATGCTATCAGAATCCGACGTGTCGAATCTAACCTTTTTCAAGGCAACAATCTTTCCTGTGTCCCTGTCTCGAGCTTTATACACATTGCTGTATGTCCCTCGACCTACCTATAAACCACAGACATCAGATTAAAACGAATTCAAATGATGGTTTCTCCTTTACCATCCTTGATTTTTCTTTTGTAACCACAAGTAGAGCAATGAAGGGAACTGAATATAACGAAAAAGAAGCACAAATGGCAATATCTGACAAGATTGATATACAAACATTAATGACTTGTTTGGAAGTGATTCTCGTTAAAATCACTATTTTCATTTCCAAAATCACTAGGAAAATGCTTATAGTCATTCAAAATCAATTTCAATAATATGAAACATTCGTTTAAAAGTGTAGAATTAAAACATTGAATTGATTTTGAGTGATTAAAGGTATTTTTCAAAGTGATTTTAAGCATGAAAAAAGTGATTTTAACTATTTCTCTCAAACAGGCAATCATATTCATAACAACGAAGCATAAGCGAAAGAGAAGAACAAAAGAGAAAAAAAAATAATAATAACCTTAGCCAATTTGTCATAGGAATCGGCCCCCTTCGGAACCAAACCTGCCAAAGCATCTTTAGGAATATTTTCAAGCAGCCACTTCGGCCAACCATTCACAAGCTCTTCTCCTCCAGCATTTTCAGATACACTAATCCTCCTCGAAACATTCCCAACATCACCACTCATCTCCTTCTTTGTATCGATATAAACCACTTTCCTGACTCCACCATCATTCACAACAGCCGAGCTTCTCCCAACTTTGGCAGACCGATTCCGATCAACGGAGTTCCTCCGATTGCTTCCGGCAACGTAATCGCGTTCGGGATTCAACTTGCGGACGCCACCATTGGGCGAGTACTCAAAGGATCTTGACTGAACACAGCCCATCGGTCGTAAAATGCGAAATCCAGCACCGTATGATGCGAATCAAAGTTTCGGTGAAAGCTAGGCAGCATAGTGATGGGAAAATGGGGAAAAGGATGAATGTATAATAGGGGATATTCGAATTGATGAATCTGGAAAACAAATTGTGATGATTCCATCGTCGGGAAGCCGGCAGGGTTTGGAATTTTGCCGAAAGAGAAGATGATCGTATGGTTTGTGTAGATCTTTGAGATGTCCGAAGCAGTGTTGGTGAAGAGAGAGAGAGAACAGAATGAATCGTACAAATTTGGCGGGTGAAACTTAAGGGACAATTGGAGACATTCTATTGCTTGCAACTTGTTTTAAATTTTATTATTCAAATTAAGGCTAGTAGAAAAAATGAATTTAACGCTTGAATTTTGGAAAATTTTTACATTATAGAAAAAAATGTAAAACTATTTATAGAAATAGCAAAAAAAAATACTAATTGACATTTATAGAGCATCTATCCGTGATAGATTTCTATCATTTATATCACTAATGGAGCCTGATAGATTCTATTAACATTTATCATAACTATTTAAAAAATTTGCTATTTTGTGTAAATAGTTTTCCTTATTTTTTTATTTTAAATAATTCCCCTTAATTTTTTAGAAAATTACTATAAACAAAAAAGATATCAAACTATTTATAAATATAAAAAAATTTTACAGTCTATCAACAATAGATCGGGATAGAATTTTATCACTTAAGCGATAGACATGTGAATTTTTTTTATATTTATAAATCATTTGGCTCATTTTTCTATATTTGAAAACAACCCTAAATTTTTTTTTCTTTTTTTTTAACAAAGTCGATAGTTTATGTCACTTAAAGTACGCTCATGTTGGCTTAAGGCTTAAATCTCTTCTCTTTTTTTTTTATGATAAAGCATTCAATCATAATTTTATTGATGGTATGAAATCACAAAAGGGGCAACAAGTGTCTGCGAGAGATCACATAATGTTGTTTCATTGGGATATAAGAGAGACCAGTGACTATATATTTTGATTATTGCTATTTTTTTGTAGTACAACAATTTAGAAGTAGGGAAGTTGAATCTTGACCACTTGATTGGGAGTGTATACTTTATGGTTGAGTTATGCTCGTATTAGCAATTACCACTATTATTTTCATGTTAAATAATAAATATAGTCTTTCTAGCTTAAAAAAAGCTAAAATTTAGTATCTATAATTTTAAAATTAGAATTAATATGGGTAAAAGTCACTAGTCGATTGAGTAGGTGACAACTGGCCATGCTAATCAATGAGGTAGATTTTGTATTTAAAAGACTGAAAAAAAAATAGATTGCATATAAATAGATTTGAGTATGTTTTGAGTCAATGGATTTATATAGTAATTACGAGAAAACTAAATGATTATAAAATGACAATAATACTAAGATACAAAATTTATATTCTCGTGGCAATTTTACATCAAACTTTGCAATTTGTGCAAAATAAGTACAATAGTCAGAAAGGGGCAAAGAATTATATCCATTTCAGGTAATCTTTTGCTCATTTTACAAGTTAAGCATACATTTTATGTGCACATTATTACATAGTAACCATTCAATTCCATTTGCTTGGAAGCTTAGCTATAGAACTGACACATGCAACTTAAATATAGTTTTAGATCATTGCAATAGATAGCACTTTTAAAAATATTAATTAAGTAAACAATAATTTTTTTAAAAATTGTAAATATAGCAAAGTTATGATAAACTTTATCGTTGATAGACTTCTACCAACGATATGGTCTATTACTGTTAGACTCACAAAATTGGATCTAAATTTTTTTATATCTGCAAATTCTTTTGCATTGTGCTATATCTACTAATACTTTGAGTTTGATTGCTATATTTACAACTACCCCTTATTTTTTCTCATTAACATTTCATACCCAAAACTAAGCTATTACTAGCTACCACTCTAAACATAAGATATATATCCCGACCAAAAGGTTAAGAGTTTGAATCCTCCACCTTACACATTGTTGCATTTACTCAAAAATAAAATAAGTCAAACCAAAATAGTCCATATAGTGTGCACCTCGACCAAAGTAAATATAGTTCAACCGGCATAAGTGTGCACTTCGACCAAGATTTGAGATTCAAATCCCACCACCCATGTTGAGAAAGAAAGAAAAAAACCTGTAACCTGCTGAACAAAACCACAAGATTTGGCAACTATATTTTCCTCAAAGATTTGATTTAGTTCATGTACTCTATCTATACACCATCTCTGTGCAATCGACGTGTGCCTATAAAGTTCGCCCAGATCAATGGATTATATTGACAAAGCTACAGGATATTTCAAGTGAAGAATCTATACAGTTGCAAATAACATGCCAAAGTATTTGCAAATGAACGTAAATAGAATTGTTGACCAAGTTCTTTACTATGCAATGCCTTTGTAGGATAGAGTTGGTTCTATATTCTTTTTGCTATCTGACAAATCCACTCATGGTAAGACCATCACCGCTGGAGGAGACCTTACGGGAAACAGGCAAGCCAAGGTCAAAGGGTCCTAAGGAGTCGCTCTGTATAGAACATCAAAGGGAATCGTTAAAAGTTACTTGCAAGAAGAAAAAAAAACAAAAAGAAAAGGCACAAATTGCAATGACGAGTACCCAATTGATTCCTGACAGCCCCAGGCTGCTTTCATCATGATAAACCCGCGTACAGAACATCAGATCAGTCTTGGATTCTTTACCAGCAGGATCTTGAGAAATCTCAGATCGGCTATGGGCCTGTAAAAAGATGGTAATAGTAGAAGTCAGATTGTTTTTTTCTAAGAATACATATAAAAGATTAGATATAACATTATCTACTGGCGTAGTTTTTAGATTTACAGGTCATTTAACCTTGTATCGAAGAAAAAGATCATAAAATTTGAACTGGCGCACCATGTGTTTAAAATGCATATAAGATTCTAAATATATTATGACCTACCAAGTATCAACTTGATAAAACTGAGTTTAGTGATTAACAATTACTCACAACACCTAATAAAGTATCTGTACATTTAAGTCATTAATCTTTCCCATAAAATTAATTCTAAACTTCATCAATCAAATTTCCTATCCCATGTTCCTACATAAATGGTTGTATTATGGATTCCTTGAGTTGATTTCAAAAAATATTTACGGTTGATCTTTTTACCAGTTTTAAAAATTCGTAATCCATAGTTTATACTTCATTTACTTCATAGTAAGTAAACATAAATAAGGTCAGTCAAATTGGAACTATCTGATTAATATTACTCAACCAGGGAGCTATCGACTCCATATGATGTCAAACCATTTCATCTCTAAAACAGTCGAAGTTGTGGTAGAGAGAGAGACAAACCTGAGGTGTTTTAGGAAATTTGAACAACTTGGAATCGGCATCTTGGAAGGTGCCTCCAGCACTAGCATCTAGAGAAAGAGTGTCTTTGCTCAATGAAGCGAGTCTTTTCATAGCAAATGCATCACAAGTTTGCTCGGCATCCAAAATAGACGAATGTTGATCATTAAGGGGCTGCTTTGAAACGCCAGAAAATCTCATCTGGGCCGCAGCAATGCATGCATCAAGGGAATCAGTTATTACTTCAGCTGGCTGCACGCTTGCAGTGCCCCTTGTTATCTTTGAATCCCAGCTACTGCATTTTCCCATTAAGGAAGCTTCAGAAAGGAGGCCTCCCATGCTTATGTTTGATATACTATCTAACTGCAGGATTCCACATTCTGATGCCAACTGATGACCAGAATCCAACGGTGGCTCATTATCCTAATTCAAACAGTGTCGTCAATTTCAGAAATCATAATATTTGCTCCAAGCTACGACAGACGTTTAAAAATAATCATTTGGTTTGCCAAGAAAAAAAATAATAATAACACAAACACACTTGTCGCTGGAGTCGGTTGTAGTGTATGTGTCTTGTATATTTGCTTGATTTCATTATTTTCACATCATTCATCAGTGTAGCAAAAGCATAGTTTATAACCCTTATCAATGCATCATAATTCTTACAATACGCAAATGTTAATGGTTCGTTTTATAGAACTTAAATGTGGACTGGGAAAAAATCGTGTAAATTTAATTACAGTATTAATTTGTTCTCTTGTCATAGTGTTCATTTAAAATTTTAACAAAAAATTGGAATTTGAATATAATACCGTTGGATTAGTTGGACAATCCACAGTCTTCTCTGGTGCAGCAGTGTTATTCACTCCATTCGTATTGCTTGACTTGATATCATCCATCGTTTCCTCAGATTGTTTGCCTTCCCCGTGTATGATTTGCAGGGTACTACTGCAACCTTTCTCCAAGCCTTTCGAGGATAAATGAAGTTTTGGAGTGGATGTGGAGACCCAGCCGTATCTTAAGGAGAATAATTTCAATTAACACATTTAACTTAACTGAATCAATAAATCATTACCAAGGTAAATGATAAAACTGGGCACCTTAAGCGGAAAATTGAACCTCCAACAGCTGCATAGACATCTCCAGCACTGATGTCACGATCTTCCAGAGTCCATTTTAGACCACTGACAAGACTTGATGGCTTACTGTATGGAAAAAGCCTGAGCTCCCCTCGTGCTACATTAGAACATCCCCACTTGCTAATAAGATGGTTTAATACCGAAGAAATTTTCTTTCGAGCCCTTAAAGTCAGTTCCAAATGTGGATGATATCCATCCTACAAAAATAAAAGGCATAGTTTTGTCACGTCTCAAATATGAACTGAAATACAGATATCGTACTTGTCTGTGCTTAATCCTCAATGTTTTGTGCTCGTGACAATACCTTTTCCAATGCCATGCGGGTCTTTTCATTTATCGGAAAAAGTTGAAGCTTGATCTTTGTGCGAGGATGGGGCATCTGTGTGGGATAAAGATCAATAAGAGGTGTCCTCTCTGTCATTTCTGTTGGATTAATTTGATGAACCGAATTCTGTACATTCTTCAAGTTATCTGCACGAGATCAAAAAGTATGTAGTTTGTTAACAACGGTCTTGTAAAATAAATAAAGAAAATAACTGTACGCAAAGAAATTAGTTCTTTTTTTCACACTTGAACAGCACACAAAATCGTTACATGATGATGCAGGAACATCAATTTAAGACAGAAAATGTTCCCCAGAAAAGAGGCAAATAATTTGGGGGAAATGGTTTGTGCTGAACAAACAACGTGAAACAAAAGAAATTGGTTATCGAACCTTCAATGTGTGCATTGTCGAGAGCTTTTATCTCCTGAGAAATTATCTTTCTAGACTTCTGAACTCCAATCGTGTCAGCAGATTTCACACTCCTTTTCCCCAACTTTTTTGCCCTTCTATCTGGGCGCCTGCCTGTTTTCATAATGTTTCAATTTTCCAGCACTGAATGGAGTCTGAGGAGAATCACTTGCGCTATGTATCCAAAAAGAAAAATTAAGAAGGCGGAACCTGAAACGGCTAACAGTCAGCAACTTCGTCATCATATAAACTGTGTTCCATTCGTGACAGATGCTACACAGGAAACTACCAAATTGTTCGTGCTATTTTATCCCTTCCCTTCTTTTTTCATCCAGAAAACCTAATTCCATGTACAGATTTTCTTTATGGTTCTAATCCTTCCTGCCCCATAATGACGATGATAATGTACACCATATTAAGTATCGACAAAATCAAGTAGTTGCATCACTGCCATGATATAAACAATAGAAATCCCTGTTGTACTAACTTGGCAACATACCTACCACAGCCACAGGTATCAGCAAATTTCCAAGCGTCCTTGAGGAGAACTCTATACAAAAAAATCGAATATAAATCACGCACTCAAAAGCCGCAATCAGTACTTCGAAGGTTGAAATTTATGATCGACCTAACCCAGATCTATAAGTCATAATCAAGATACTAATACATAATGGTAATAAGGCATACTTTAGGTCATTGGATCGCAGGGCATAAATTGCAGCTGAGCGTCAAAAAACTACTAAAATTCCACACAAAAATAACCAAATATTCAAATCAACAGAACAAAAAGCACTATTAAAAGCTACTAAACAGAAACGAAATCGAGCAAGACAAACGTATTGAAGCCAACAAGAAAGGAAAAAAAAAACGCATACGCCTTGAATTTCTTGAGTTTCAGAGCGAAAAGAGAAGATAGTGAGTACAACACAAGGAGGTAGCAATCAAGATGGATAGAATTTTGGAAGAAGAAATCGGTAGATGAAGAAAAACATACAGTGAGGTCAAAATCTTTCGCCGGAGAGTCGTTCTGTTTGAGAGAGATTTGAATTAAGAGGTGAAAATGATAACGCGGGAAATATAAATTTTTCAGATGAATCGGTTGCAGTTTCACCGAAGATTTTCGCTCTCTCCCGCTTTATATATCCCACTATTCCACCAATAGAAAATGACGATTTTGCCCTCGTGTCATTTGGAGGTGGCTGTACATACAATCCAAGTTTAATATGTGTATTTGCAGATTAAATTATACGAAATACCCTTCGAATTTAGATATATTACAATTCTGGTCTTTTAAGTTTTGAAAATTTTCATTTTAGCCTTGAAATTTAAAATTGATTAAAAAATTTCACAGCTTTATGTTTAAAATGAAGGGTGTTGGAAATATTTACAAGTATTGAGAGTAGTATATCATTAATGGACTTGATATAAATATTTTTATTAATTTTGTTCTTTTTTAAAATATCCCTTCAATGAAGGAAATTATTATTTTTTTTAATTAGTGCATATATATAGTAATCAAAATATGTAAATCACTTGTGTCGGGTTATGATTTTCTACATCTGAAGTATTTTTGTTCTTCAACTAATTTATATTATCTATCTTCATCTGATTTATATTATCTATCTACCATTCAGATCAAACAACTATATAAAACTACGTCGATCATGATTTTGATAACTTTTTTTACATTGTTTTTAAATTAAACTTATAAATACGGCTTATATCGTGAGTATATTTGTTTTGTTATCTATTTTAATAATTTTTATTTTCAAACTTTAGGCTTTTTTTAAAACGTAGTAGTAGTAATAATAATAATAATAAAACTTGTGATTTTGTTTTTATAATTTAGTTAGTATTCTAATTTTTTTTACATGGGAGATAAAAAATTATAAGAAATAAATTTTAAAGAAACGGTGACAGTTTTAAGTACATAAAATTAAAAACGAATCTCCTTATCAAAAAACGCATTTACTATTTTAACTTAAATTATATTTAGACAACATGACCATTAGATAAAAGGTTAAGATCCCCACCTCTAAATGGTTGTACTAAACAAAAACAAAATATATGATTGACATCATTTATATACCTACATTTTGTATATTAACTTTTTCATTTGTGAGTATTTGATGTAATTTAAGCTCAATTCAATATTGATTTTTTAGATTTTTATTTTTAAAATTAAACTTATAAATATTATTTTTGTCAACGAATTTGTTATCGACTAAGGATTTAATTTTAAATAAAATAGGACTTACTTAAAGAAAACCAAAACAAAATGGATACACGTTTCTTCTATCCAAAGAAAAAAAAATCATAGATTGTTTCTAAGTTATATTTTACTACCCAAAAACACTCATTTATTTTCTTTTGCTGAGCTCAAGACTTTATGCTCAACCAACACAATTAGCCATATTGATAACACCATTTTAATTGTCATGCCAAGGAGATAAAAAGAAAGCATCCTTAATTACAATAAATTAAATAAAAATAATAATAAAATTGGCTTTTAGCACTTTTGTTTTCAAGAAACTATTAGTGTGTATCCTAATGTTAAAATTAATATATGATATATTTTGAATGTTTTATGGTTATTTGTCAAATATATAAAATATATATATTGATTAATTATTGATATTGATGTCGATTCTTTTGATCTGCATATATACTAATACATCGATAAATATTTTAATATTTAGATAGACAATCAACTTGTTAACTTGTTGAAAACTTTATGTTGTTTCAATTAATGTGACGGAAAATTGAACAGTAAATAAAGTTGTATAAAATATTGATGAATAAGTCAAAACTATAACAAAAAAAAATTGTATACATTTCATATACTATTATAAAACCTATGAAAATATTAAAATTAAATAAAAAAAATACAAGAGCTTGAGTATCAATAGCTAGCATTTAGACGTCTCACATATGCTTTTATATATATATATATATATATATAGATATGTATGTATATATATATATATAGATATGTATGTATATATATACACTAAAATAAAAACAAATATTTTTTGTTTGTTAAAAAACTAAAAAGAAAAGCATATGTATTTTTTAAATTAGTAGACGGTGACTCGAATAGTATATTTTTTTTTTAACTCAAATAGCATACTATTGCTCGAGTTTTAAGTGGATAAAAACTACATGTGCTACAATTTCAACAATTAATTTTTTACTTATTATTCACGTTTGAATATCATTTGATTTAAAGAAAGATTTCTCGAAACATAAATTGATCTTATATATTTTCTATTTTCATAAGTTTTCATCGTCTTAAAATAAGTACTTATTTGGGGAATTAAAGTTTAAATTTATAGTTTATCAAACAAAAATAAGTGGTCAACAACGACTAATTTATACATATGCACTTAATCAAAATACTAGAGGTTTTAATCTTTGATTTTTCTGTTTAAAAAAAGTTTGAATTCCCATGGTTGAACTACCAACTTATTGTTAATACTTTTAAATATTCCTTTGTGCTTTTCTTTTAAATACAAGCAATCCCTGTGGTCTTTGTTGCAAAAACAAATAAATAAAAAGTCTAAAACCTAATTTTTTAGACTACTAAAACCTAATTCTTTATCCATTAGATTTTTTTTTCATTCTCTATGTTCTTTTAGTACAAGAATTACGAGAATGAAAGATCAAGCATCCGATCTCAACTATTTGAAAGTTGGAAGCCATGTTTCATTTCAAAAACTACCATTACGTAAGCTGATAATTGCAACCACACCCTCAATTTTTCAATTGTAAACATTGAACCCTCAAGTTTATACAAGTGTTAAAATTGGACTTTTGAACTCATAAACACAAACTACCTGAACCACAACACGAGTCCCGTAGATATATTGAGCATAGTAGGTAAAGGAAAAAAAATCCTTATTTTCTAGAGAACCGAGATATGTTTCAAACTTGTGGACCCATAACTATTATAAATAGTACTAAAAGGACGAAAAAAATAGTATCAATTTAATTTGGAAGCAACTTTGATTAACCTCCTACATTTAATTGGGTAAAAAAATTGAAATAAATAATTTTAGGGCAAAATTTTATATTTTATATTTTTCCCTTCCCTTCCAACTTCTTCTTAATTCATTGACCCAAAAAAAAAAAAAATGTTTTTCTAATAGGATAAACCAGTCGTCTTAAACAAATAATAAATAAATGAGTCACAGGATGATTTCATTCTGTATTATTTTAATTTTTATTTAGTTTAAATTGTTCCCCTTATCTATTTATTTAAATAAATGGCAATATTTTCCATTTTTAAAAATTTAAAATATATTAGATCTAAATATATATATGATTCTATATTTTCTATATTTACTTGATTTGATTTAGGGTTTTTCCATTTAGGCTATTTAATTGGTTTTTGTTGCATCCCAATTCTCACGTTCTTCTTGTTCTTCAGCCTCTTCAACCAAAGGTACGTTTTTTTCCCTTCCTCTTCCATTAATAATTCTTCAATTTATGTATTTAGATACTAATGTCGTCCTTTTCTTTTATTTATTTATTTATGGGACTATTATTAGTCTTTTTCTTCTCCACATTAACACACTGTTTTTTTTAGTTTAAATTTAATTTAATTAAATTAATTCTTTCCGTTTGGGATTAGTCTTTTTCTTCATCACGTTAGAAATACCTCTTTAATTCATTCACTATTTTTTTCCAAAAGGAAACAAGAAAATTGCATAATAGTTTGTTTTTTCAATTCAACGTTTGCATGATAATTGAATTTTTTATTTTTAATTTTTAAAAATTAAGCCTACAACCACCCATCTCACTCTTAAACCTTTAAATTTTGAAAAAAAAAAAAAAAAAAACAAAGAGTAGTCTTTGTGTTTTGTTTTTTAGAATTTGGCTAAGAGTTCAACCGTTGTACTCGGAAAAGATGCAAATCATTATAGAAAATATGAAGGAATAAGTTTAATTTTGTGGTTAAATTAAAATTTTAGTTGGAAAGTGTTTATAATTAGAATTTAGTCCCTATTTTTAATAAAATTTCATAAATAGTCTACATAGTTTGATAAAATTTCCATAAATAGTTGTTATCAAACCTTTCAAACCATATGAACCAAATTCTTAATTTTATTTAAGATCTAGATTGATTTTTATCTGTAGGGTGGAATTTAGATTTTGTTCACATATATATATATATATATATTTTCTCTCTTATGAACTATGTTCTTGTGGGCAATTATATATTTATTTACGGTCATATAGATGTTTATCAAATTTCTTTTTTATTTAAGCGACAATCAGAAAACTTTAGATAATAATTTGTGACTTATAGTTTTTAAATTAAGATATTTAAATAAATAATGCGGTAAATGATACAATTATTATGATGAAGAAAACTCTTTAATATAATCGCTTTTGGGAGTTATATTCATTTAATAGAATTTAAAAAAAGAAAAAAGAAAACAGTAAAATGAAAAAGAGTGTCTGTTATGAACGGGAGTGTGGTGGTTGTCGTTAGTGAGGGAGAAGAGAAGAAGAGAAGAAGAAGAATTTAATAGAATTTGACAATGTCTCTACCAATTCAATCGTTAAACATTCTCTGCCATTTTCCAGCATTTAATGGCGGCAATCCTGGGGCGTTTCTTCTGCTTTTCAACTCCTTTTTATCTCTCTTCTTCTTCTTCCTCTTCATTTCAAAGGTCCGTAGTTGCCTCGACCTTTCACAGTTTTGACTCTTTCTTTCTTTCTCGCCTGCTTTTGTTTCTTTCTTTGTTTACTGCTGCCAATACTCCTTTTTCCACCAAATTACACGCCAACCTTCTTTGATTCTTCTCTTTGTTTCTCCTTTGATTCAAATTCCATAAACCCTATTCTTGTTGTTCTTCCTGATCCTTTTTTCCTGCGGAATCCGGCTGAACTGGATCTAATTTAATGTGGGTTTTGCTTCAATTTTGTTGTTTTTATGTTTATTGCTTTGATTGTTTTGGATTTTGTGGAAGTGGGGATTTGTTGATCGGTGTGTTCAATCTATGCATGAAATTGGGTCTCCTTTCTGATTTTGACCCGTTGATTTTGTTCTTCAGCTCTTGAATATTTCCCCGCTTTTTATTCATTTTTTAGCTTCTTGTTGAAAGATTCCAATTGTTTTAGCTTGAATTTCTGTTGGGTTTGTTTTTCTTTTTTCTTTTTAATATTTATATTGTGGTTATACAATGGCCTAAGAGTTAATTATGGCCAAAACGTAACGATTCGACAAGGAATCATCTCTCTGTTACGATTTTTTTTTTTGCGTTTGAGATCTGAATCCCCTAATTTTAAATGCTATACCAATGAAAGCGCTTAAGTAGAAGGACCTGCGATTTAAAATTGGCCTGTGTATTACTTACATGGGGTTTTCGTTTCTGGTTGGCCAGTAGTTGTGTTTTGTGGTATCATTTTATTGTATGTAAACAAATCTGGAATGTTCTTGTAAACTTTGATGTTTTCTTTTGAAACTTGTTGACCTTTGGTAGTTACTTTTCTTCACTTGTCTTTTTGACTTCTATTCAGGTTATTTTTCCCTCTGCACCTACCGCTCATTTGATATGTTTAAATTAAATCTTGTTTTGAGTAAATATTATATTATAATATTTTATTGTTCTTCTTTGTTCTTTTGTTTATTTATTTATATTAGTCATTGGTACTTTGCTGATAGTAAATTGTGCACTACAGATAATACTGTCGAGCATCAAGGTCAAGCACTTCAGGTTTTTTCTTTTGAATGAAGATTGAGAGCTTGAAGTGCTGATTATTAAAAACCAAAGTTATAGATTGCAATGTCTTCGCCTGGCAAGAGTGATCATAAGGCAACCCTTGATGCTGCCTCATGGATGTTCAATGTTGTCACATCTGTTGGGATAATCATCGTCAATAAAGCATTGATGGCCACATATGGATTCAGCTTTGGTGCGCATGATAGTTCTATTCTTATATTCAAATTTGTTACATTTCTAATCGTTCAGTTTCCATGTTATGGATAAAGTGATCTTTGTTTATCAAGATCAAACTTGACCTTTCTTTTTCTTTGTTATTAATTTGTTTAACATCACGATGCAGCTACAACTTTAACTGGCCTTCATTTTGCCACAACCTCCTTGCTGACTTTTATTCTCAAGCAACTTGGTTATATCCAAGATTCTCACTTACCATTCCTTGACATTCTTAAATTTGTTATATTTGCAAATTTCTCAATTGTGGGAATGAATGTGAGCTTAATGTGGAATTCTGTTGGGTTCTATCAGGTATTTTATTTTTTTAAATTGTTAAATGTTCGTTCTTCCCCCAATTTTTAGAATTAAGGCATGAAATTGTAACTCTTCCCTCGTTATCAGATCGCGAAGCTGAGTATGATCCCGGTATCTTGTTTTCTAGAAGTTGTTTTGGATAAGGTGCAGTACTCAAGGGACACAAAACTTAGCATACTGTTAGTTCTACTTGGTGTTGGAGTTTGTACGGTCACTGATGTTAGTGTCAACACGAAAGGTTTTGTGGCTGCCATAGTGGCAGTATGGAGCACTGCCTTGCAGCAGTATGTAAGTAACTGCATCATTAATCTTAAATTGGTGCTGCTACATAAAATTATTTGAAACTATGAATTTATTTTTGCGTTATCTTGAAATTACCGTAGTAGTGTATGATTGGATTTTTGACAGGATTAGTTTTTACCACTTCATAAGTAGTTTCTGATTATCTTGAAATTACAATAGTGGTGCATGATTGGATTTTTTGTAGATAACTTTACCACTTTTTTATCATGGTAAAATAAAAGAAACTGATAAGTTCAGATTGTATTTTCAATCTGAGACCAATAATTCTTCTTCTAATACAGCCTTGGCCTTTTTTTTTTCTGGGTGCAGTATGTACATCATCTCCAACGAAAATATTCTCTTGGATCCTTCAACTTATTGGGTCATACTGCTCCAGTGCAGGCTGCTTCTTTGCTGTTAGTTGGGCCCTTTTCAGACTACTGGTTGACTGGAAAGAGAGTTGATGCCTACGGATACACTTTTATGTCCTTGGTAAGTTTTTTATATCTATTAGTATACTTTGGGAAGATTCTACCTGGTTTAATGCGTATAGTTCTGGGTTATGGTAAGCACTAGAGCCAGTTCCTTTTTTCTTTTAGAAAGAAAAAACTGGCATTTTCCTATCTACCACAGTTGATATGGCACTCCTAAATTCTTTTTATAGGAAGCATAAAACTTTTCATAGACATGGGGAAATGAGGCACTCCTTAAAAATCCAACAATTTAGTTGCTTTATTATCAGTTAGGAAAATTTTAATTTTAACCACAATAAACCCCTAATTAACTCTGAGTCTCTATACAAAATTCGTTATATGCACATATCAAGTTAAGGACTGTCATTTTCTTTAATGTGGCTACTTACAATGGTTATTGATTATGATGTCGTCTACATGCATTGATTTGGATGGAGCTTGGATAATTTTTTCAATACAGGAAACACTTTGATGGATATGGGAAAATTAACAAAAAAGAATCCTATAAGGACATCCTACCAAATGCCATACCTTCTAAAAGCGCACATCAAAGGCCAATATCATGCAGTTATTATATTCCGATGGAATTCATCGAAAACCAGCCAAATTATTATTGATACAAGAGATGAATAATTGAAAATTTGTCCAAAGATGCCAAACAGAACAATGATATTTGGCTATTTGATTTCAAACACATCTACACAATCCTTTGCTGAATCATTGATATTGAACACCTATTATTCCTTTCCAACTAGGAACTTCATAGCGTGGATTTGCTTGCATAAATGTGTAATGTCCTATGGATCATCTCATGCCATGAGTGCTTCCCGACATTTCTTGTTTTTATTGTTCCACCATCCATCTCCTAGCCACTTCTAGATATTGGAGAAGAGACAGAAACTTTATTGAAAGACAGAACCAAAACAATCTAGTGGCCAATGAGATGAGAAATGCCCTTTGCCTAAAGTGAAGGATCAAACGAACATTCCCAATTTAGATTGATAATATAAGCAAAGTAGTTGACCTTTTCTTTAAAAAATTTCTTCCCTAATCAGATTGGTAGATTATGATCAAGGAGAAGAGTCAAATCTCTTAGAGCTTTCATAGTTTCATTGGACAGAGGAAATCCCCTTTGAAAGTCCCCGTCCCTGTTTCTCAAAGAAAAATATGTGCATATCAAAATAAGATTGAACATAAAAGACCTATCCTCTTTAAAGGCCAAAGGTTCAAAGTCCCATCCAATTTGAGTAGAGTCCATAGTTCAACTAGTTTTAGAGGTTGAAGGTCCAAATTTTCACCCTTGCCCCATTACTTTTCTAAAAAAAAGGCTGTGCATCTTTCTCTTTAGAGTTCGTAAGACTTGTCTCTTCTTGAATAGAGGTCCCCTATCAACATCAGTTAGATTATGACAAGGCTCTAATTTTCTTCGAAAATATTTTTTGAAGGTCTTACCTCTAATCTTCTCCGACTATGGATAGATCCTTCAAGTTTTTACATTGATCTCATAGGTCTTTGGCTGATTTAAGCTTCCTTGGTTGAAATCCACTTCACAAGGAAGTGGTTCCGGACAATACCCGTCTGTTTATCTTTTAGCTTCATGGAAAATTCTTGCTGGTTCTTTAGAAATGCAGTTGTGAGATCTGATTTTCCTCACAGATGGAGTTTTTCAATGATTGAAGGGGACTATTGAGCCACAAATGAAATTCCATCTACCTTTTGATTGTTTGTTTCAGCGAGGAACAAAAAACCTCAATAGTTATCCCAGCTATAACATAATATCTTTCAAACTTTTTTCCAAACCTGAAGTATATATCAGGGCATTTAGTGAAGCCACCACATAAATTCATGGGCTTCCAAACTCCATAGACTTAAGAGAGTAATGTGCCTTAAATTTGTCCACCTGCCATAGGCTTGGGATAGCATCAATCATGCCATGGGCTATACTGCACCGTCTCTATTAGACATTTCAATATAGATTTTTGATAATGAGATTTTCTTATAGTGAAACTAGTAATTTAAATTCACGCCCAATTACTGTGAAAGTGCCTTCTGGCAACCACTATTATGTCTTTTCTAGCAGATTTTTCTACTTCCTGTTCAAGCTTTCTTTTGAGGGTAACATCATGGCAAAAGACAAGAGAGAACTTGTTTATGTTTTTCCCCTTATCACTCTGGATGACTGACTACAGTACAAGTCAAGCCATTTCTTTGACTTTTATCTCAGAGGGACCCCATTGAAGTTTTCAAAGAATCTGTTAATGAGGCCCACCAACTCTTTTCAGCCTTTTGGTTTTCACTCCAAGGAATGATTACAAACTTGCTTTTGTTGTTTCTGCAAAACTTCCTTTCTTTTGTCGATCTGTTGAATGCAAAGACCCATTTTCTTCCGTAGTCTTCTATTTGAAAAAGATTAAGAACAAAGAGCTCGCAAGGAAAGGAGAGACTGAATCTTTGTAGATGATGAGATTTTTTATGAGTGTGTTAGTAGTTTAATTTGTGTCCTACAAAGTATCGTATAATGAACAACCTTTATGCCTAGTTGTTCAATATCTGCTTGGATCTTGTCGGAGGCGGATCATCATCAAAGCTCACCTTGCTTGTGAGTCTTTGATGTGTACATGTAAGCTTGAATCACCTGTACAAACCAAGAAAACCTTATTCCTGTTACATGGGTCTTGTCAATTAAAGTTTCAGTCTCAAAAGGTGTATTAGTAGTTCTTTCAGGGTGATGCTAATTTAACTAACGCAAGATGCAAATATTTGATTACTGCTTTTTTTTTTTCCACTTGATCTGCAAAACTCCTAGCTAGTTGTTTGCTTAGCAACTGATTCTTACCAATGTGTATTCGTTTGCAGACGTTCTTGATACTTTCATGTACCATTGCGGTAGGGACCAATCTCAGCCAGTTCATATGCATTGGTAGGTTCACTGCTGTGACATTCCAAGTGCTCGGCCATATGAAGACCATTTTAGTCTTGACCCTAGGATTCATTTTCTTTGGGAAGGAGGGCCTCAACGTACAAGTAATTATAGGTATGGCCATTGCAATTCTAGGAATGATCTGGTATGGCAATGCCTCGTCTAAGCCAGGAGGGAAGGAGCGTCGTAGTTTTTCCTCAACAAGCAGCAAGGCATTAAAGCACACTGGATCAGAATCTTCCGACCCTGATGAAAAGGTCTAGAGTTAGTAGAATTCATAGTTTTTATTCTCCCCGCAATAATATTCATGGAAGAAAAAAAATAAAAGGGAAATGATATAGAGAGAGAAACAAAAGAAAAACATTGGATGTTTGACTTCCGTAGATTCCAAGAGATTTGCGACACGTAATTGGCAGGCCCATCACTGATTTTAGTTCATTATAGTTTTTTCCCCCTTCTTTTATTCACATGAAAAGGTATGCCATCTTTTGAAAGGATGCAGCCCAAAGGTTCCCCCTACAAAAAGTTTACAATGTTACAGAGACCACAGTTATCAATAGTATAGATATTTCTCCCTGCTAGATATTTTTCAATCTCCATGTCTTGTCGCTGTTCCAACATTTTAGTTCATTGGTTCACAATCAAATGATGTTATTTTATGCTTTGCTGATTGAAATTATCTTACTATATATGATTACCCCATTTCAATAGCCAAACATTAGTGGACCATTAGTTGCAACCTGATTTTCTTTCTTTCTTTCTTTCCTCCCTTTCACTTGAGTCAATCTGATTTCTTTTGAAAATCACTCAGAAAATTGTGCACGTGAAGAACATAACTTGTTATGTGGTAGGTGGGTTTTAGAGTGGAAGAAGGAACCTGAATTATTGGTAGGACTCTATGTAAACAGGAACCTCTGTCCCTCTGAAACCCAGTTTGATCTTCCAAGTTTTTCTTTTTTTTAACACAAACACCTTTGAGACAGAGAACAATGCCTATAAACAGATCTCACTGTTTTCAGTTCTTCTCTGGAGAATGATGCTTTCATGAGAACAGTAAACTCTAGGCCAAATTTGACACTTGTGGAATTTATTACCTGTGCAGGGCGTAGTCAGCACTTGCTCCTCTCTAGGAACTTCTCATTTGCAGATTGGAAAATGTTATCACTGCCTTTCTCTCTGATGCCTTATTTCCTATTGTAGCTATGGAAAAAGTTCACAATCTTTTTCACCCCCCCATAAATCTTGGTTTTTCTGTGCTCATTAGAGCAACCAAGCCTCTTTTTTACACTTCTTTTCAAATTTACCTCTGTTGCTTTATTTTTTATACATATTTTGGAGACAACCTAAACTTTAGGCTGGTTATGTTGTTGCCTAGTGGTTCTTAGCCTTCCCTCCCTGTTTCTGGTTGATGAGTGATTCTTCGAGTCATGGAGAAAAAAACAAGAGGAGGGGGGGGGGGGGGGGGGGGGGGGGTTAAGAGAGAGAAAGTTAGGTTGAGATACAGCTGCATCTGGGTCCAAGAATATGTCCCTATGTGGCCTCAGAATGGGCATAGCTGCCTAAGATTTGGGTACAAAAAAATTGGACATTATCTACATTGATATTCCTTCAACATTATTATTCATCTCCTTTGCTTCCACAATTATCCTCTTGTTTTCAAAGCTGAATATAGCTTTTGAGTTGTGAATAGTATAGGATACTGTTCAAGTACTTTTGTGCAAATAATGAGAGAGAGAAAGAGGAACACTTCATATATTTCAATCAAATAATAATTGACTCAATTCACATTGCTAATATCAAATCATGAAAGCGAACTATCACTGAAAAATCAAATAATCCCATTGTTTATAACTCAGTTCCATTGTTCATTGTTCTTTGTTCTTAGTTTTTAGATATTTTTTCTTTTTTTTTCGAGTTCAATGATATGTTGGAGAAGAGATTTGCTCAGGTTGGCTCATATTTAAAAGTTTAACAATCTAAATTATTTGTTTTCTAACTGTTATTAGACCCTTTTTTTTTTAGTTTTATTAAATTTCAGAAAACAAAAGATAAGCTGTCTAGTAAAAGTAAAACAATGATATTATTCAATACTGAATTTCTTTTTCTTTTTTAACGATCAGTGATCATCGTCAAACTGTTTCAATTCTGTGTTTAATTTATTGAAGAAATTTCAGAAATTAAAATGTAATTTTTTTTGTTAATAATTATATATGTTTATTTAGTCATGAATCGGTTCAAGCTCTTCAAAAGCCAATTGGAGCGAACTTTTAGGGCTTCATGGGCCACAATGAACTAAGTATTGAGAGACTTGGACCCGTTTTGGATGTAAAGATTATTTTCAACTCTATTTAGTCACATTTTTTTTCATTAAAAAGAATAAATAAATAATTACTATGAATTTTTACAATAAATAAACAAATAACTGTTATTCTAATTTATAAAAAAGTCAAAATTACACAGTAGTTTCTAATAAACAAATGAATATATTGCATCATAATTCTAAGTTGGTCCTTATAAAATTGTAGGCGATTTTGCTTTCGTGCAAGCATTGAACATTAACTTACTTAAAAAAAGTCACTTAACCCGTTGAAAAATAAAATATTTTTATTTAAAAAAAATACTTTTTTTAATGGATAAAAAAAATATGAGTATTAAATATAATTTTCATCTTTAAAAATGAATTTTTTTTCTTTTAGAGATACATGCAAGTGAGAGATTTGAATCTTGACCTTTTGATCGGTAGTTTATAACTTAACCAATTGATCTATGTTTATGTTGGTAATTTTTACTATTTTTTATTAATATATATAGCAATTAATACATTCTTAATATACTTCTTACAATCAGTAGTGACATACCTTTTTTGTGTATGATAAATTAATGTAATTTTCGATATAATTGAAATGCACAATAATTGAATAGATCATAAAAATAATAAGTAATATAGTTAATTAATGTCATCAAAGTACATCAATAAATTCCTCAAAACAAATAAATGCTTCAGGAGATTCTTAGAATTAACTCATTAATTAATCTATAAATGTCATTCAAACAAAAAAGGGGTAAAATTATAGTTTGTCATTATAAATAAAAAAATAAATATATTATATATGGAAAATTTTCACAAATAAAAAAAAAATGTGAAACTATTTACAGAAAATAGCAAAAAAAAAAAAAAAAAAAAAACAGTAATAGACATTGATAGACTTCTATCATTTCTATCACTTTTAACGTTGGTAGACTTCTATCGGCATCTATCACAACTATCTAAAAATTTTGCTATTTTGTATAAATAATTTTCTTTATTTTTCAATTTTTAAAAATACCCGTATATATATATATATATTTGCTTCCTCAAATAATATTAAATAACATTTTTTAATCATATCCCAATTTTTTTTTTATCGAATTAAGGGTTAAACTTTAAAATGAAAACCATATTCAAACAAATTTAAGATTCATTAATTTTGGTACATTTTTTTTTCACAACTTGAAATAATAATATTTTTTTTTTTTTGAAAAATAAAATAATTTTAAACTGTTGAATTTCCTTATTTTTTGGGCAGATGTGAGTAGAATTAATGAAGCAATTGGAAGCCAGCTTTGGGCATATCCCATCCCTTTCAATGTGATCTCTAGACTAACTAGGGTTAGCCTTGACTATTATCTTAACCATCAATTTGAGTTTGGTTACATCTTGAAATATTATTTTACATTAATCAAAATAAGTTTACAAATCCCTTCCAAACAAATTAAACCCTTTTAAAATTAAGAGTTTCATTAGTTTTTTTAATCCATAATTTCTTTAATTCACTTTTTACATTAAACCATAGTTCCATTACATATAAAGTTCCAAATTAAAATGGCAAGTAAAGAATAATTTCTAAAGAGAAAAAAGTTTGGTTGAATTTTTTCATGAAAGTACTGGAATTGAAAGAGTGTCAAACCTTCAAACCTAATTTTAATTTATAACCTACCAAGTTTACTTTTTAAAATTTGAAAAATAAAATAAAGAAAATAGTTTTTAGTCTAGGGTCTTTGAATTTCAAAAAGTTTTATTTTTATTTATGAGTTTAGTTTTGATCCCTAAGTTTTAAAAGTTTACATTTTGACCCTTGAATTTTGAATTGTGTTTTTAATTAGCCGTCTCTATATTTTTACTTTTGATTGTTCACAAAATACTCATTTTCGATCGCAACTACTCTCAATATCTATAAAAATTAATGATTAATTAAATTCATAATTAATTATCATTGTTCTCATTGAGTTTTCAGCCATTTTTAATCACTATAAAAATTAATTGAAATCTACAATTTTAAAATTTTAATTAATTAAAAGTTAATACCAAAGATCAAAAGTGAGTATTAATGAAAATTCAAAGGTAAAAATATAAACTATTAAATGTAGGGACAAAGTGAAAACTAAACTCTAAACTCAAAAGCAAAATTGTAAGCTTCTAGTAACTATTTGGTTTTTTGTTTTTTAAAATTCAGTTTATAAACACTTCTTCCACTCTCTAAATTTATTGTTTTGTTATCTAAAATCTACCAATATTTTTAATGACCCAGCCAAATTTTGAAAACAAAAAAAAAATATATGTT
The DNA here is from genome assembly GCA_002890555.2 of Lagenaria siceraria. Classification (NCBI taxonomy): domain Eukaryota; kingdom Viridiplantae; phylum Streptophyta; class Magnoliopsida; order Cucurbitales; family Cucurbitaceae; genus Lagenaria; species Lagenaria siceraria. Next base: position 8,594,704 of record CM016485.1, on the reverse strand, counting down.
TTTAAAATTTGACTAAGAATCCAACTCTATTACTTAAGAAAGATAAAAACTATAGCAATAAATTGGGAGAAAATATGCTTAATTTTTAAAAATCAAATAATTATCAAATAAAATTTTGAAACTTAAGAACCAAATAGACGTCATAACTTAAAAAGGGCAAAAGAGTAATCTTATATTCAATAAAATAAAATAATTGCTTCCTTTTATCTTGAAGTGGCATATTATCCAAAAGTTCCCCTTCCATCATAGCACGGCAATGAATAGAATTTTAACCAATCTTTAATCTATAATTCGATAATTTATATATATATATATATATAGAATATATTAATCCGAAAATAATAATGGTGGGTCAAGAAAGTCCCAAAAGCGATGGGTCTCGTGTGGCTAATTGATTTAATTTAATTATTATTAATATTTTGTAAACTATTCATTGGTACTTTCATACAAAGAAACACCAAAAAGAAACTTAGACCCACATCGCCTTTTCAACCCCTTTCCCCTTTTCAATTTTCCTTCTTCATTATTATTCAACCTAATCTTCTAATTACTCTTAACCCTACTTTAATCAATTAACTAATTATTTCCTTATCATTTACACACGTAAAGTTCATTCCCTATTACTAGCTTTATCATATATTAGCTTATAACTTTCTTTATTTTTGTTGTTACATATCAACGATCTATATTTTAATAATATTAAAAAAAGCGTGATATATTCATGCATGAATGTAGTTCCATTGATTTTTTACGTTAATAACAACTTTTCTTTGTAGGTCAAAGGTTTGATTTCTTTTTCTACAAATGTTGAAATATACATTCTGTGACATGAAGCTAAACTAGCTTCTATACCTATTTTCTAGTATTATATAGTGATGTTATAGATTTTACAACCTTAATTTTGGTTATGCGGTTTTCATTGAATGCTAAATTTAATTATTAAGTCAACTTCATGAGTAACTCAATCAAGCTAGGTAGCATACCCTTGGATTGGCATGGTCAAATAGACGTAGTCTCAACCTCATGAGCAACTCAATCATGACTAAGTAGGACACCCTTAAGTTGATACGGTCAAATAGGTGTAGTTTCAACCTAAGAAACTCGACTTTGGCCAAACTTGTAAGTTAAGACTTGACTTGCTTTAAAAATTCCCTATTTGAAGCTTGTTTATATTGTTGGTACTTTAGATAAACATATAAAAGTTTTCCATTAGGCCATATTGCATGAAAATAAAAGAAAAAAAAAAAAAACTTGTTCAATGTATCATTAATTATTGTTTTATTAATATACTTGATCATTTAGAGATTGCTTTTTAAGACATACCACTTGAAATAAATTATTAATTTATAAATCACATTTTGTTTTTGGAACTATTGGATTTCAAGTGTGTCCAGCCAAGCATCCAAATAATATGTCTACGTGTCTAAATATGTAAATCAAATGATAACTTCAACCAAAATCTTACATTGTGACTAGAAAATTAAAAATAAAAAAATAAAAATGACTAAAAGATCATGATTATCTTCTATATTTGAACATCTAACATTTTGATCTAAAAATATAATATTGTAAATCGTAGATATTTAAGTTGCTGTTAGATCAATATTTGTACGTGTTGGAATGCTTTGAATATGTTATTAACGACTAAGTACGAGGATCTCGCTTAGTTGAATTCGTTATTTACTTAGGATTATATACGATTATGACTCTAAAATTTAGAAAAGTACACTATATAAACTATTTTCTCCATCAATGAATATAGCTAACATACTATTAGTAAATCACGTAAATATATGTAATAATTTTCTATTCTTTTATATATATATATATATATATATTTTTGTACTTTTTATTTGTCGATTTCATATGGATATGTATATATGAATATGTGTGTATATAGATATTATATAAAATGATGAAGAATAAAAGGAGGGAGAGAAATGGGAATAGGAAATTGAGGGGGGAGGGGGTGGGGCCTACACTATATGTGGTGGGACCCAGAAAACCTCCAATAATTGTATGTATCTGTGTTGTGCACGTGTGCTGTTCTCTCTCTCCTTTTCCAAGTTTTCCTTTTTCAATGTATCGCGTTTAATGCCTTTTCTAACTTTTCCAATCACCCCCCCCCCCCCCCCCCCCCCAACTTCTTCTATTTTTCCCTTTTCCCTTTTCTTATTATTATTATTATTATTCTTGCTTTGCTTAAATAGTTAAATAATAATACTATTTCCCTGCAAATAATATAATACTCTGTATTTCTTTCATTTCTCTCTTTCTTTTCTTCTTAATTTCACAAAATTTAAAATATATATATATATACATATTGGAAGGAAGGGTAGAGTAACAGTGACAGGCTGGCCAAGCTGTCGGTGACCCAGCAGTCAAACTAAGCGATGGTAATACAAACCCTACGTGTCAAATTCATCCACGTCATCATATTGGACATGGGCACGTGTCCATGGCAGCTTGTGGGTCCTCCTTCCCACAACATCGTCATCACCATCAAATTTGTTTTCCCCCTTCCTCCTCAAAATTAATTTAATGTTAAAATAGAGAGTTTGTTTCTATTTTAATTCCAATATTCCCTATACTTATTGATACATTTTAGTCACCAATATTAATTTATTATTTATTATTTATTTTTATTATTTATTATATTTTTACTATAAATTTTAAAAATATATTCTCATATTATATGGCAGGCGAGCGATAGGCTTAGATCAGATGCAGGCAAGTTCAGTCTTGGAATCATTTGAGGTCAACTGAACAGGCGGTTTTTTTGTAAAAATAGAAAAATTCATATTGGGTTTAGGGATAATCATGCTCGAATTGATGTAGAAATAGAAACCGCTTCCGAAACAAAGGGGAGGATAAAATTGTATCCCTCAAAGATCATTACGAGCCCTCTCCGTCAATGTTTTTGTAGATTTCTAAAATTCCACTTGAATTTTCGATATTCCTTTTTAGTTCTCATCAAACGAATGGCATAAGAGCTGGTAAGCTATCTTGCTAAACGAAAGGAAAAAGCACGTACGGGTTGCCCTTGTTATTATTGTTATTATTATTATTTAATCAATTTTAATAACAATTAACTTTGAAGGACTAAATTAAGATTTATTGAAAGTACATGGACTAAAATTGAACAAATTTCAATGTATAGAAATCGACATGGTAGTTTGACTTTAATTTTAATTAAATAAAACTCATATTTCTCTTTAAAATATAAATACATCACCACTTTTACAAAAAAAAAACTATTCAATAAGATCACTACAATATGATCAACAGTTTTTTATATTAGATATATAAGAGAAAAGTAATAGTTAATTTATATTTAGTGGTCATTAAGGGATATAATAATTTTGTTTGTTAGAATACTATGTTAGTTCCCATACTTTAAAGTTTGTCTAATTTTGGTCATTGTACTTTTAATTATCTAATTTTAGTTTATTTACTTTCAATAAATCTTAAATTTAGTTCTTTTAAGTCAATTTTTACTAAAAGATGATTAAATAATAATAATAATTTTTATGCAATAAAATACAACATGTTAATATATTTCAAATTCTATAGTAAAAATGCTAATAGAAAATAAAATATTTTTTTTTTAAGAAAAAACAACAGACTAATGGTAAGACATAAATTTAAGATTTATTTAAAGAAACTAAAATCATATTACTACAAATATAGGAACTAAAATTGAATAAAATTTAAAGCATAAAGACCAAAACAATGTTTTAATGAGTTGTTTTCAAATATAGCAAAACTTGTTAATTTATTAACAAAACGTCACTGCCTTTCAGTGACTATCACTGATAGACATCTATTAGCATCTATTGTTAATGGATAGTGATAGATGATAGTAGTCTATCAGTATCTGTTAAAAAAAAATAGTGACATTTTGTTATATTTAAAAATATATCTTAACATTTTTGTCACTTAAAATAATTGTGCTATTTGAATTTATAATTCACATTTAACTGATTATTATGAAACAGTTCCATTATAACGATGTAATTGAAAATAATTTGTCCACCTTCCCATGCCAAACCAAAGCTAATAATTTTCTCTCTCACTTTCATATTTTGGGAGCAAAAATATTCAATAAAAATAAAATTAAAAAGAAAAAAGTAGGGCCCATTTGGAGGAAATAATGGCACTTGTGGGACCCAATAGTACTTAGAGAAGGACAGAAATTTAGAGAGAGAGAGAGTTTAGACTGACAGTCTCATCAAACTCAATCACTCAATAAATTTATGTAAAGTGATTGTGTAGTAATCCATTGATGTATGATCATAGTTCATACATACACAACATTCTTTATTTTTTGCTAATTGGATTCCCTTTTATTTCTTTTAACTCATCATTATCTTCTATAGTCTATCGTATATGAATATTTGAACTTTCAACTTCATATAAATATTTTCTTAATACAAACTAAATTTCAATAGAAAAGGCTACTTAATACTTAATACTGGCTTGAGTTTGACTAATTGTCATTTCTTTCATAAATTTTTACATTTTAATTAGGCTAAATTATTAAAAAAAAAAATTGAACTTTGTATTACTTTCTGACTTATTTATTCTCCATTTCTATTTGAAATAAGAGAATATAAATATAAACTTATGTTAAAATTCCCTTTTTTGTTTGCACAAAATTTGAAGAGGAATAAAATAATTGTTAAGTAAAAAAATAGTACATAAATATAGATGTCACAGGACGGAGACGAGAAAGACTTCCTCGTTTCCATCCCCATAGAGAATTTGCAGGAATTGAGTTTACTAGGAAGAAAATTTTTCGTTTATTTTTTTAATGTATAATGTATTTAACAAATTTTAAAATTTATTCTCGACCATATAAAATTTCTAGAATTTTCTATATTAAATAGGTCATTTAAAATACATTGTTTATTTCATAAAACACTATTAAATTTCCTTATAAAAACAATAATAATTTATATGCAAAATATAATTAAAATATTTCATCTCATAGTTTCTAAAAGATAAAATATAAATTATAATCCTATGCAACCCATTTTTCATACGTAATAGAAAAAAATCAATTTTTTTTCTACAGCTATGTGGCAGGTGCTAATTAGGTGTTCTCTGGGTTGTAGGTGCAGCGGGGACTACACTCGAGTTTTTTTTTATAAAAAAAATTATACAACTCACGTCGTTTTAACTCACAATTATTATATAGTTCACAGTATTTTACCTCACAATTACTACATAACTAATAGTATTTTACTAAATATATAAAAACTCACACATATATATCCCGGGGTGGGACAGGAAGTCGGGGAGGGATCGAGACCGAGGACGGGGAGAGGAAAGTTTTTCTCCATCTAATCGAAGATTCTCCGTCTGGTTCGAAGCGAGTCCATAAATTTGTATTCTACCATCTTCGATTTCTCAAAATTTGATCAAAATTCATAGTCTTTTTTTTATATGTCAATCTAAAATCACTTTGTATTCTACCATTTTTATATGTACATAAAATTTGAAAATAAAACCGATTCAATTACATAGACACAATTTTGAATACTTATGGATTTAATAAAATATTTTAGTCTTCGAATTGAAAGTTTATAGACAATTAACTACACACTCTTTAAAATCTAAACACTTATCATCTATTTCTTCATTAAAAAAATTAAAATTTTAATTTGTAAATATTTCTTTTAAGTTTGAGATTAAAACAAAAAAAATGAAGAGAGAGAATATATAAGTTAAAGGTTAAATCTAATTGGACGTATAAAGTTCAGTACATGTACGAGACAGCGAGTGAAAACGTGATGAGGCCGAAAGCCAGATTCTTTATGCACACGTGTCGATTCACGCGAGCGAGTTTTGATGGTTGTGTACGCGCTTCTTTTATTTATTTATTTTTGTTAATTATTTTGACCAAACCCGCTGCCTTTTTCTCGTGAGACAATCATTTTTACCCTAAATTCACTTGTCGTAAGCAAATATCCCCATTTTTTCCTCTTAAATAATAACAATAAAACTGACCAGTAAATGATGCAAAGGTAACTGTAAAAACTGATACCACCACCAGGCTTTGCAAATTCACTATTTCCACACTTTTGTTTTTATCACCAATTCCCTTTTATTTTCTTCTTTTTCTTTCTTTCTTTTTTTTATTATTTTTTAATTTAAGAGTTTAATATATACATATATACATACAACAACTATGAGATGAGGATCGAACTCCTTCAACCTTTAAGCAGAAAGATTGTATCAATTATCGTTAAACTAAACTCATTTTAACACAAAAATACCAAATATAATAAATGAAATACCCACATAATTTATATAATTTAAATTTATTTTGTGTATATATCCTTAACCATCCAACCATAATTAAGAAAGGTTGGGTTGTCAACTACGGAAGAATCGAAATAACTGAAATTTTTCCAATACTACGACTCCTTCTATTTATTGTGTGTTAAATGATCATAATATTTTTAAAAATGGTGTGAGACCATTGATATTAATGTAGGGTCTATTAATATTTATGAAAACAAATTTATAGTGTGAACAAATAAAATATGATACTCTCTCGTAATATAATAGAAATTTTCTTTGAAAGAACCTAACAAAATGGAATACATAGGTCATTGATTCTTCTTCGCCATCTTTCGCAAGAGATCTTTTGCCACATATGATAATTAAACACTTAAGTAGAAACAAGACTATATTATAACAAAAATAATATCCTTAAACTTTGCACTTTAATTTGTTGAAAAAATTCTTTATTCTTAAAAGTTGCAATATTATTCTTGACATTCTATTAACATTTCAAAATTTTTCTTGAAGTAACATTTATTTGAAATGTTGAACGAAATTTGGGATTTAAAACAATGTGAACAGCTACACATTGTTCCAGGCGTCAACTTTCATCTGACATTATAAAATATTTGCAATTCAAATGATTATGAGATGTTTATAAAATATCGAAATGTAATATAAATTTTGAATTATTATATTTTAACCTAAAAATAATAAAGAAAAAAAAATCACAAATGAAAAATATCTTTCCAAAACGGTTCTCAAAATACATAAACTAACTTAATTTTCTTAATATGAAAATAGGTTACTCAATAATTAGATGGTTCAAATTGACCAAGGTTTTGTGTGTGATGGGGATATTTTTCTTATGTAGACCAAATTCCAAAATTGGAAGAAATTGTTTTGTTATATTTTAGGCAGTGTTTTGCTCACTTTTTGAAGGAAAAAAAAAAAGGAGAAAAAGAAAATCTTTTTATTCTTTTCCTTTTCCTTACGAAACAAACAAATGCATGAAAGTAAAAGTGTTTCCATTCAAACTGTTAAAAAAGCAATAAGAAAAGAGAAGTGAGAGAATCAAGCTTTTCAACGAAGTCGCTTTTAAGAATTATCTTAGCTTATTGATTTTTATTTATTCATTTATTTATAAAAAATTACTATAAACAAAAAAAAAAATATCAAACTATTTATAAATATAGAAAAATTTAACTGTCTATCTGCAATAGAATTCTATCGGTAAGAATTTTCTATATTTTTTTATATGTATATTTATTTTTCCGTGAGTATCCGAGTCAACTTACGCAGAACTTGACTAATCTTACCGGACAACCTGCCTGACTCTACAACATTTGGGTGTCAAAGAAACTCGTAAGAAATTAATTCAACTATTAATTGAGACTTTGTCTCTTTTTGTACCACTAGGCCAACTTATGATGGTTGCTCATTTTTCTATATTTAAAAATAATATTTTATTATTATTATTTTTGTAAATATCAACCTTCAAAAGAAGAAGAATAATTTTTTTTTTTAAAAAGGATTATTTTCATTATTCTCACATTCAAAAGAGAAAGGAATTTGAAAGTTGAAAGGCAAAGTGGAAAAATGTGATAGTTTGTTACTTGTGGGGTTAACATTTGTTTGACCTCTTACACAAGTAAGCCCAATTTTTCTTGTATTGTTTTTGACTAATTTACCCATTTATGACTCTTTTTTTTTTCCATTAATCATTTTATTTCAAAAGTTTGAAATTTTATAGGTTGTTTTGTTGGGTTTTGTGCAAATTAGTTTTTTTAGACAAAACTTTATATCATACAAAGTTCTACCTAATTTTTCCCCCATTAAGAATGATTATTGAAAAAAAATGTGGGAAAGGTTAGTCTACCTTTGAAAATTTTGTAATGAAGTATTAGGTTGACAGTTAATCAAACAGTAAAAACGAAATTAGCAGATATAGCAAAATCTAGATGTTTGTTTTGCTATATTTACAATTTTATTAAAATGTTGTTATACACTTAATTACTAACTTTAAAAGTACTACACGTTTCAACTACTCGAAATAATATCCCAAATGTTGTTTCTTGACCAAAAGATCAAAAATTTAAATGTCGTACTTTACTTATTGTTGAACCATACAACAATATATATCTATATTACTATACATTTAACTTCCCAAATTTTAGGGTTGACTTGTGATTTTTATCCATTGACCTCAAATTTTGTTCATTTACCTTTTAATTTTCCCAAACTTTTGGTAATTCAACTAAATTACATATAAAATTTAAACAAATAAAAATTATTAAACTTGAGATCCAAAGGATACAATGTCATAGCAATGTGCTTGAATGAGAAAGGAATCATAAAGCGACAAAAAGTGGATAAACATAAATTATATTAATCTTAATTTGAGTGGATAAATATAAATTATATTAAATCTTAATTTGTCATCCCCTAATGAAGCAATATCAAATAATTACGAACATAAATTGTGCTTTCATAATTTAAATTTGTTTGGAAATATTTATAAATATATGCTAAATTATCATTTTTTTAAAGATATGTTTAAATAGATTATTATTAAATTGACTTATTTCGAAAGAGAAATGTGTCAACATATGTGACCAATATTTCTTTAAAATTAAAATTATGATACAAATCATATAGCATACTATAATGAAAACATAAATTATTTTTTTTAAAAAATTATTAATGTTTTCCCATCTTTTTTTTTGTTCTTCTAATTCTATTATTTTCCCCTCTTTTGAAGAAAATCCATGAAAAATGTGATTAAACTTATAGTGCAAGGAAACCAATTTCCTAAAATTATGGATTTTTGTTCGCCTATTCTACTTTTAAAAGTTGACTCTTATCTTTATTTCTACTCCAAAAATACTATTTACTAAAAAAATCCAAAAATAATAGTAAAAACAAAATTTCCTATTACTTTTTATCTGAGCACATTTTCAACTTAATTATCATTATTATCTTAATGGAAAGTTTTGGGCCGAAATAGGGTTTTTTGGGCCTCTTGAGCCCAATCAAAAAGCCCAATTCTCCCATCTGAAAAGATAATCTAGGAAGTAGTGGAAGTTTAGGAGTGAAAAAACTGATCTAAAAAGACAATTCATCCTCCAATTATCCGAACCATATCCGACAAAATATTCATAATGACAAACATACCCTTCACCGTTCCTGTCAATTCCAAAATTGTCCTCCACTCAAAAGGAACAATCCCAATTATCGGATGCCCTCCGGCGGAAAAATCAAATTTCCCCACGTAAGGACTATAAAGGCACCTGAATCATTTTTTTTTTCATTCCTTTCTATTGCAATTGAATTAACCACGAGGCATGATGAAGGGTATTTACGATATTTTGTTTTTTAGTACGACTAATAGGGTACAAGAATTTGAACATCTAACTTAAAAAGAAAAAATAGCTCGTGTCAATGACAGTTGAATTATGCTCACTTAACTATATTATTTTATATTTTAGTAAATGTTTAACTTGAAAATTAATTACAACAATTTTAAATATGGGTTTTGATTCATTTCATGATAATTAAGTTGAATTTTTGTTATAATATTGACAAAAAGTAAGAGATTCAAAGCTCGCTTCACATATTTATTGAACTCAAATAAGTAAATGTAGTTTTTTGTTTCTATCAGATTATATCTCTACATATAATAAAGGAGGATGAAAAGATATATTAAAAATTTTAGACCTTTCAACTTTTGTTTCTATATAGAGAAACATAAAAAATTATGGCGAGAATTTTCAGGGGAAAGAAAAAAACGCTCCTTGATATAACCATATCAATTATACGATCCCATTTCCAATATGGTAAGTTTCACGTGAAATAGTAGGGCCAAATTATGATTACGTCGGAAAGCTTAAAACAATTTAGTTATAGATATTTCATTATAAAACGTTAAAAACAATAAGAAAACACACAATTTAAGTGGCACGTCGATTCTCATTTTTTACTCTCACTCTATCTTAAAAAATCAAAATCATTTATCAAAAATCAAGATTCAATGAAATTAAATCAAATAAGTCAATCAAATGTGAAAAGAAAACCCAAATAATTTGGATGATCAAAAGATTAGAAAACTTGACCACATGCATAGAAATTGAAATTGGTCACTATTTAATGAAGGGAAAGGGAAAGGAAAACATGCAATGTAATTGCAATTTCCTTTGGTTTTAGAGCTTCTAATTAATTTGTATTAAAACATAAAGAATTATTATTATTATTATTAATTATTAACTATTTATTTATTTATCTTCTTAAGAATCCTTAAAGAGAGATGAAAAAAAAATGGTTCAATTAATTGATGGTGATGGATCAATCGTTGATCACACGTACGTAAACATAAAGCTAGAGAGACAAAGTGATCATTTTAGAGAGAGAAATAAACCCAAAAAAGCCAAAATTAACCAAAACAAAAATTAAAATAATAAAAAAGATTAATTTAATTAAAACGGATACTTTAGCAGATTTCACGTACTCATCACCCTCTTATAGAGACAAAGAACCTGTTTTGGAGCCACAAATTTAGTAGAGATAAACACTCTGTTTTTTTTTTTTTTTTTTTTAATTTAACATTCAAACTTAAATAATTAATTAATTCATAGATAAGCTAAATCAAGCTTTTCAATTAGAGGGTTTTTTTTTATTTATTTATTATTATTTAAAAATAAAAATAAATAATTAATTAAAAATTTCTTACATAATCACATGGCATGTGAGCAACAGCTGTGGCCACTCTCTCAACTTGATAAATACCCTTCTTACCTTCCTTACTCAGACTTTTGACCCTTTTCTTTGATCTCATTTTTCTTCTCTCTCTAACCACCAAAAACCAAATACCAAAACCCACTTTCTTTCTCTCTGCAAAACCAGAGCTACTGAGCTCTCCTTCTTTCTCTCTAATGGCGGACTTCAAACCCTAAACCATTCTTCACCTTCTCCTTTTTTCCTTATTAACACCAAAACAATGATACCCTTTTTCCCATCTTCTTCAAATTCCTTTCTCAGGTTCTTTTTCTTCTGTGTCTTTCTTACTGTTTTCTCCTTCTCTGCCTCATCTGTAACTCCATCTTCTTCTTCTCATGGAGACACCCAGAAACTTGTTTCCTTCAAATCTTCACTTCCAAACCCAACCCTTCTTCAGAACTGGCTCTCCAATGCTGACCCATGTTCGTTTTCTGGTATTACCTGTAAGGAAACCAGAGTCTCCGCCATAGACTTGAGCTTCTTGTCTTTGAGTTCTAATTTCAGTCATGTGTTCCCTTTACTTGCGGCTCTTGACCATTTGGAATCGCTTTCTCTCAAATCCTCTAACCTCACTGGCTCCATTTCTTTGCCCTCTGGATTCAAGTGTAGTCCTTTGCTTTCTTCTGTAGATCTGTCTCTTAATGGCTTGTTTGGTTCTGTTTCTGATGTCTCCAACTTGGGGTTTTGCTCCAATGTTAAGTCGCTTAATCTGTCCTTTAACTCTTTCGATTTTCCTCTTAAAGACTCTGCCTCTGGATTGAAGCTTGATTTGCAGGTTCTTGATCTTTCTTCTAACCGGATTGTTGGGTCTAAATTAGTTCCATGGATTTTCTCTGGTGGGTGTGGTAATTTGCAGCACTTGGCATTGAAGGGAAACAAAATCAGCGGCGAGATTAATCTATCGTCTTGTAATAAACTCGAGCATTTGGATATCTCCGGCAACAATTTCTCTGTGGGTATTCCGTCGTTAGGTGATTGCTCTGTTTTGGAACATTTTGATATCTCCGGCAATAAGTTCACCGGCGACGTCGGACATGCTCTGTCGTCTTGTCAGCAACTCACCTTTCTGAATCTTTCCAGCAACCAGTTCGGAGGTCCAATCCCTTCGTTTGCATCGCCCAATTTGTGGTTTCTTTCGCTGGCTAACAACGATTTCCAGGGGGAGATTCCTGTAAGTATTGCAGATTTGTGTTCTAGTTTGGTAGAGCTCGATCTTTCTTCTAATAGTTTGATTGGGGGTTTGCCTACTGCTTTGGGGTCTTGTTCTTCGCTGCAAACTTTAGACATTTCGAAAAATAATCTCACTGGTGAGCTCCCCATTGCCGTTTTTGCCAAAATGAGTAGTCTCAAGAAACTCTCTGTTTCAGACAATAAGTTTTTTGGGGTTTTGTCGGATTCTCTGTCTCAGCTCGCCATTTTGAATTCTTTGGATCTGAGCTCCAATAACTTTTCTGGGTCGATTCCGGCGGGTCTATGTAAAGACCCTAATAACAGCTTGAAAGAGCTGTTTCTTCAAAACAATTGGTTGACAGGTCGAATCCCTGCGAGTATTAGTAATTGTTCACAGCTGGTTTCTCTTGATTTGAGCTTCAACTTTCTTAGTGGGACGATCCCTTCCAGCTTGGGATCGCTTTCTAAGCTTAAGAACTTGATTATGTGGTTGAATCAGCTGGAGGGGGAGATTCCATCGGATTTTAGCAACTTTCAAGGGCTTGAGAATCTGATCCTGGATTTCAATGAGCTCACCGGGACCATCCCTTCCGGGTTAAGCAACTGCACCAACTTGAACTGGATTTCGTTGTCGAACAACCGGTTGAGCGGAGAGATTCCCGCCTGGATTGGGAGCCTACCGAGCCTTGCCATTCTTAAGCTCAGCAACAACTCGTTCTACGGTAGGATTCCTCGGGAGCTTGGCGATTGTCGGAGCTTGATCTGGCTTGACCTTAATACCAATCTCTTGAATGGAACAATCCCTCCGGAGCTGTTTCGTCAATCGGGTAACATTGCTGTTAACTTTATCACAGGGAAGTCTTATGCTTACATTAAGAATGATGGTAGTAAGCAGTGCCATGGAGCTGGAAATTTGCTTGAGTTTGCTGGAATAAGACAGGAACAAGTGAACAGGATTTCAAGCAAGAGTCCTTGCAATTTCACTAGGGTTTATAAAGGAATGACTCAGCCCACTTTTAACCATAATGGCTCCATGATCTTTCTTGATCTTTCCCACAATATGTTGTCTGGTAGTATTCCTAAGGAGATTGGTTCTACAAACTATCTCTACATTTTGGATTTGGGACATAACAGTCTCTCTGGACCGATTCCGCAGGAGCTGGGTGACTTGACGAAACTTAACATTCTTGATCTCTCAAGCAATGAGCTTGAAGGATCAATTCCATTGTCTTTGACTGGACTTTCCTCCCTCATGGAGATTGATCTGTCCAACAATCATCTCAATGGTTCAATACCCGAATCAGCTCAGTTCGAAACATTCCCGGCATCTGGTTTTGCAAATAATTCTGGCCTCTGTGGGTATCCTCTCCCTCCATGTGTGGTTGATTCAGCAGCAAATGCAAATTCTCAGCATCAAAGATCTCATAGGAAACAGGCATCCCTTGCAGGGAGTGTTGCAATGGGGTTACTCTTCTCCCTCTTCTGTATTTTTGGTCTGATTATCGTCGTTATCGAGATGAGGAAGAGAAGGAAAAAGAAGGATTCTACTCTTGATTCTTATGTTGAGAGTCATTCCCAATCAGGCACGACCACCGCCGTTAATTGGAAGTTAACCGGTGCCCGTGAAGCATTGAGCATCAATCTTGCAACATTTGAGAAGCCACTACGCAAGCTTACATTTGCTGATCTTCTTGAGGCTACTAATGGCTTCCACAACGATAGCCTGATTGGTTCGGGGGGTTTCGGCGACGTATACAAGGCTCAATTGAAGGATGGAAGCACTGTAGCCATCAAGAAGCTGATTCATGTCAGTGGACAGGGTGATCGAGAATTCACTGCAGAAATGGAAACCATTGGCAAAATCAAACACCGAAACCTGGTACCGCTTTTAGGCTACTGTAAAGTTGGAGAAGAACGGCTTCTGGTATACGAGTACATGAAATATGGAAGCTTGGAAGACGTTTTACATGACCAGAAGAAAGGCAGTATCAAACTGAATTGGGCAGCAAGAAGAAAAATTGCCATTGGAGCTGCAAGGGGACTGGCTTTCCTTCACCACAATTGCATCCCTCACATCATTCACAGGGACATGAAATCAAGCAATGTCTTACTGGATGAGAATTTGGAAGCTAGAGTCTCAGATTTTGGAATGGCAAGACTAATGAGTGCCATGGACACTCATTTGAGTGTCAGCACATTAGCCGGAACACCCGGTTACGTCCCTCCCGAATATTACCAAAGCTTCCGCTGTTCTACAAAAGGCGACGTTTACAGTTACGGTGTCGTCATGCTCGAGCTCTTAACAGGAAAACGACCTACAGATTCCGCAGATTTCGGTGACAACAATCTTGTCGGATGGGTAAAACAACACGCCAAGTTGGACCTAACCGATGTTTTCGACCCCGAACTCATAAAGGAGGATCCAAGCCTCAAGATAGAACTTTTAGAACACTTGAAGGTAGCTGTTGCTTGCTTAGACGATAGGTCATGGCGGCGTCCAACCATGATCCAGGTAATGACAATGTTCAAGGAAATCCAAGCGGGATCGGGGATGGATTCACAATCTACGATAGGAACCGACAACGGAGGATTCAGCATCGACATGATAGATATGAGCTTAAAGGAAGTACCAGAACCAGAAGGCAAGTAAACAGAGAAGAAATGAAGAGAATTCTTTTGGAAGGAAAAGAAGAAATGATGGGTAGAGATTTGCAGCTCCAAATTTTAGAAGAAATTTTTCTTGTGTGTATCACTTTGAGATGGCATGCAGCTGCTAGTGTATCTCTCTACCAATTGAATGTATGTAATCTTGTTATTTTTATACATAAAAGTTGTTTAAAACTTTTTTTTTCTTCATAAAAATGTGTATATAAACAGTTTCTTTCAGTTGTTATGCTTTCTTTTTGGTTGTTTATATATGAGAGACACCAATGGATGATTATTCATGTGAAAAGAGCTGCTGCTCCATTTTTTGTGACCTCATTTGATGTAGACTAAGTAGTGCTTTCTTTTGGCCCTTTCTTCACCCTCCTTCCATTTGTTTCCTTCTCAAAATTCTTCTCGAATTTCAATTACGTCTCTAAACTTTTAACTTTACCGTCCTTAAACCCTAACAAAACGTTGTTTTTTTCTTCTTCTTTGACATGAATTGGTGGTTAAGGTAAGCTGCAAGCACAAGTTTGGTTCTACGATCAATTATAGGGTTTAGGGTATCGTATCGTTATAGTTGTGGTTTGGAAGTTACTTTTTTTTTTTTTTTTTAACTATGAAAGATGAATAACTATTTAAATTTTAAATTCATTCGATTACAATTCTATAAATGATTATGAAAGCTTTTTGTGAATAATTTGGAGGGTATTTGTTATTGGCATTTGAAGCCAATTTAGCATACATTTTTGGACCACCCCTGAATGGATAAAATGGTCATAATTGCAAACTCTCCTACCCACATCAATTACCTTATACCCTAAAATTTTCTCTCTCCAAGCTTAATTTCTCTCTCTTCTTGTTTATTCTATTAAAATAATAATAATAATAATAATAAATATTATTATTATGGATAAACTATTTAGTTTTGTCTCTTTTTCAATGGACAGTGTGCATCACACATGCTCGTGACCCAGAAAGCAGAATATTTTAATCCCCTCTTTCTATCTTGGAAAATGTGTCCCCTCTTTCTTTTTTTATTTTTTTAATTCAACATTTTTTTTAAAAAAATCTTATTTTTATTAAAGAAAGATTATATTTATGAAAAAATTTATTCAAATTAATGGGTTTGAACTTGTATGGAAAGCTACTTTTGAAGAATTATGATGAAATGACTCCTCAATATTAATGTAAACTGTTTCTTAAAAAAAAAAAAAATCAATATTACTCTGTTAATAATATCTACTCACATAATTTGAAGAAGAAAAAATTAAATAATAATAATAATAATAATAATAGCAGCTTCATTTTTATTATTTGAAACTTTTATGCATGTTTGTTCTATTTTATAAAATTATGTCTACCCCTTTCCATTTTTACAGTATATTTTTCACCATATTCCTATAAACACAAAAATTCTTAGACAAAATTTGGAAGAAAAACCTATTTTTTTAGTTTAAATTTTGATTTTTGTTTTAACCAAGTAAAGAAAAATGGAATTATTGTATTTTAGAGATATAAAATAAAAATTGAAATAGGTATTAAACGTTTTTTTTTTTAAGTTTGTATAAAACAAATTGGTTCTTGACATTATTATTAATATTTTTTAAAATTAAAATACCATTTTGATTTTTGTATTTTGGAATTTGTTATATTTTTAGATGTCATAATTTCAAATTCTAAAAACAAATTAAGCACAACTAAAATTAATATAGACTAAAAAAATGCTATTTTAATTATTTTTCTTAACTATTTAATAACATTGATAAACGTTAATATAGACATATTTTCTTGCACGACAATTTAGAGCCCGTAGGATATTAGATATTAACATGAATTAAATTTTAGATTAAATAATTAATGAAAAATTAACCAAATAAACCAATTTACTTTTTAGGTAAAAGTGAGGGAGTAAGCTGGAAGGTTCAAGCTCTACCTAACGAAATTTATTTATTTATTTATTTTTATTAAGGAATAGCTGCTCCAATTATTCTCAAGAGAAAGAAAATAATAATAATAATAAACGAGTTCATTATAATATATTTTAAATTTTATTTCATTTTATTTTTTGAGAATAGTTTAAGATAGTTATTTCATGTCATTTCGTTTTCCAATTGGATTGGATCCAACTGAACTGAACCGAACCAGCTGGGTGACATTTTTGACTTTTTGAAGGAAATATTAAATTTTAATTTTAAATGATTTTGAAACCCTTGCCTTAGTTTATCCAATTTTAATATAACTTCACCTTATTATTTTCATTTGAATTTTAATACAAAGTCTTTATTTACATAAATGTGTTCGGTATTCTTTCTTATAAACTTTTTTTTGATACTCTCAAAAATATAATTTGAAATGGTCGGAAATTTCTATAATATGACTTTGGATATTTTTTCTCCGAATATATCCTTTGATATTTCAGGAAAAATATGAGAGAAAAATTATATATATATCTTTATATATACATATATGAATTTGTCTTAGGTAGTGAAAAAAAAAATATAGACACTTACTCAAATAATCAATCTACTTCCAAATAACACATGTTTTTAGAATAGATATTCTAATATATATTTCTTATAAAGGTAGTTATTATATATAGTAAGCCTAAAGATATAATAATTTCCACTCTAGTCTAAACTCCTCTACATCTAGAATATTACCAAAAATACCCTTATTTGGAAATGGCTGAGACAAGTACATTCTATATGCACTAATTAATATGCTTGGGCATTGTTGGAATTGTCCCAAGTAAAGGGATTTGACTTTTAGATTTTGTTGTGAGAGGCATAATTGCATAAATGTCCTAATTTTTTTCCGACCATATTCGTTTGGATTTCATGGACTTTGATATACTACATTAAATAAACATAAAGTTCAATCTCAAAATTAATTGACAATGAGAAGAATAATTTGTGTATCTTTTAAAGATTGTGAGGTCTCTAGAACTTTCTGATGTGGGGTCCTCAATAAGCCACATATTTTTCTTTCATAAAAGTTAACTTAAAGATCAACTCAAAGTTATAATTTAAAGTAAGTTCAATTACAAGCTTAGTCTGTAAATTTTCGTATTTGTATCTATTTGGTCCCTTAAATTTTTAAAAGTGTCTAATAAACCACTGGACTTTCAATTTGTGTCTAATAGCTTCTTGAACTTTAAAGCGTGTGTCTAATAGTTCTTTAAATTTCTAATTTAAGTCCAATAATTCATTGCATTTTCAATTAGTACATTCTAATTTTTAAAAAAATTCAAGTGCCCTATTAAACACAAAATTTAATTTTATATCATACAGTTCCAATTAATTTTAAATTTTCGTTTATGTTAAAGATATATTAGACACAAAATTTAAATTTTATGGACTAAATTTATAATTTAACCGTTTTAACTTAAAAAGAACACATAAAAGCTTTTGAGAGTTTGGCACTATGATGGAGGGAATTGGAGGGAAAATTGAAAGGAAAAATTAGAAAGGCCAAATCATAAGTTGATGATTAGGTAATTTAGAAGGATGGAGGTTTCTATTCCAATTTAGAAAAAGAGGAGGGTCATTTATCCTTAAAAAAGGCCCAACTTTGTCATCCATGCAAATAAAAAAATAAAAAAGTTTGATTTTATATTTATGTCATTTTCTTCTCTTCCTTTTTTTTTTAATGTTTCTTTTAATTATTGCTTCAAAAAGAAAGGTATTTGATTTTCTTGTATATTATGGCCTACTTTAGAATAAAGTCCCCCCCCCCCCCCAAAAAAAAAAAAAAAAATTGGGGCCACAATATTATCCAAAAATAAAAATAAGGATTTTTTAAAATATAATTCATTCAAAAAAAATTATTTAACCCCCATTAATTATTTTCTTTCACTAGCTTTTTTCATTAATTTTTTTAACAATTTTCTTCTTCATCCCTTTAATATTATGATATATATATATAAAAAAAAAATAATAATAATAACACCATCAACTAATATATTTTTTTTAGTAAATACTTAACTCAGTGATAATTTGATATTCTTAAAATCAGATGTATTGTACTACAAAAAGAAAAAAAATATATATATATATATACGAGTTGGTATTAAAATTTATGAAAATAACAAATAAATATTGAACAAGTGGACATAAATTTAGGTATAAGCAAGTGAATGAGATGCTTCATTATCCAATCCTTTTGATCTCTAATCTCAGATCCCAAGATAGGGTGTTAGGTTACCAATATTAAATTTCAAACAATAAAAATATTTGGTGGCTTGACAATTCCAATTTCCATTTATTTCCCTTCTAATTAAAAAAAGAAAAAAAACTAAATTAAGAAAACAGCTGTGAGAAAAAGGGAAAAAAAAGGGTAAAAATAGTTGGCGAAAGAGTTGATTAAATTAATGAAGTTTGCTGGGGTTTGATTTCAGCATATCGTACAGATTCGGATTTTAATCCACCGATCTTTTGAATTTAATATTCCACCTGTCAATTACATTTATTTATTCATGCAACTCTGATTCTTCTCCTCTCATGCACCTCATTTAATATTTCCTTTTCCTTTTCTGTTTCCCTTATTTTAAATAAAAAATAAAAACAAAATTACAACATTTATTTAAATCTAAAATTTAATGAAAATTTACTATAAATAAAAAAAATCAAACTATTTACAAATATAAAAAAAGATAGTCTATCGCTGATAGACATTAAATTTTTTTTATATTTGTAAATAGTTTGACTCATTTTTCTATATTTGAAAACAACCTTAATTTAATCTAGTGACAATTTTTTTTTAATATAACAGGGATAAAGGATTCAAACAACAATCTTTTTGGTGGCAAACAGATACATATAACAATTGATTTATATATGCTCGTTTTAGTAAATAAAGAAAGTTTATAGGGAAAAATAACGAAACATTTAAGTAAATAAAAATTTTGTCAGAGTGAGTTTTGCTTAATAATAATTGACATGTATTAAAGTTTGAATTGAGCTAGTAGTTTATTTAATTTTTGTTTCCAATTTTTTTTTTTTTTTTTTTTTTTTTTTTTTTTTTTTTGTAAAAATTGTGGTGAAAATGTAAAAGGTTGATATCTATGAAAATTTATAGTTTTGCTCTAGGTGTTTAATATGAAAATTTTAAGTAAATTAACGTTTTTCATACTTTATTTTAAATGATAAATTACTCTAGTATTCAATTTTATGATGTTTAATAATGTGCAATTCATATGTAAAGAAAATAGAGAAAAATCATCATCATAATAATAAAATAGTTTTTTCTTTATTGATTTTTAAAATTTTTAATCAAGATTATGAGTTATGTTAGGTTCATTTAGTACATAAATTTTTTAATTGAGAATAACCTGAACAGGCATAATCTAGTTAAACAACACACCTTAATTGACATCTAGTATATAATAAATACTGTTTTGGTTCATGAACTTTAGTTTTGGCTCATTCTGATCACCCAATTATCAAAATGTTTATTTTGGTCCTTACACTTTTAAGTTTGGTTGATTTTGTTCCTTCTACTTTTAACTTTAGTTTATTTTTGTCCTTTGACTATCAAAAAATGAACTTTTTTATCCTTTAAAATGAAATGAATGAACCAAAATGGTACTTTTTAAAAGTATAAGGACCAAAATTAACTAACATTAAATATAGAAGGACAAAATGAACATTTTTAAAGTATAGGGATTAAACTGAACTAAAGTTAAAAGTATGAGAATCTAAATGAACATTTTCAATGTATAAGAACCAAAATGAACCGACCAAAAGTATAAGGAGTAAAAGAGTATTTAAACTCATTATATATTAGTAACCAAAAGGTTAATGGTTAGAATGTATCCGCATCTCTTATTGTATTAAAAGAAAAGGTTGACATGATATATGTATTCCTAACCTCACTAAGAATTTAGATGTTTGAATTTTCAACTAGTTGAATTAAATTATGAAAAAAAAAAAATCAAAATCCACGTGTGATGTAGAAGGGAAAAAAATAATATGGAAAAGGGTGGGCATGTGGCGTAGAGAAGAGGAAGGAGAAGCATCAGAAACAAACACGCGTTGGGTGAGCGACACGTGGGCCAATGGACCAGTTCGACTTGTCGGAGGTGTTACCCTACAATGTCGTCTTCCTATGACGGTGCTGTCGTTTTTTTTGTTTTCTTTCTATATCTCATTCTCCACCGTTTGATTCTCATCTTATCAACTCCCATTGCTCCCACCTAAACCCACTACTCTACATACGACCATACCTGATCACACTTCACAACTACATCCGCGCGTGCGTCTCCCAACTTCTCTTTTTTTCTACCTTTATAATTACTTAATAATTATTTAATTAGTAATTTTTGTTGCTTAGCTTTTAAGATTGGATTTAATAAGGTATAAATATTAATTATTTTTGTCTCTATACATTCAAATTTGGTTCATTTTGATCTTTAAACTTTCAAAAAGGGATCATTTTAATCATTTAAAATGAAATAAAAATGAAAAATGAACAAACCAAAACATTCACTTTTTAAAATACAAAAATCAAAATGAACCAAAGTTGAAAATATGATACCAAAATAAGTATTTTGAAAGTACAGGAACCAAAGTAAACTTAAGTTAGCGTTTCTTTAAAATTTAAATCTCTTCATTTTATATCTAATAAATCGATAAACATTCAAAATATCTCATCATTGAGATTTACCCTATATAATAGTAAATCTTAGAATTTAAATTCTAAATGTAATGGATGTTTAACTTATCACACTTTCTTTTTAGTTCATGAACTTGAATTAAAGATCTATTAAAAAGTTGAAAAGTTAATTGTTTTTAAGACCTATTATACACAAATAAATAATTATCAAATATAATACTTCTTAATTATGTCATAATAAAAAAAACAAGAAACATCTATTTTAGCTCCAGCTTACTATTCATTAATATTTGTTGAAATGTTGTACGATTTAGCATTATTTGAAAAGCATGTTGGGTAGACAAATAGGCTAAAGAACTATTTAACTACTCCTAATTGTTCCCTTGTAATTAAATATAAATCTACTAATTAATATTTTACAACTTCGATCCCTATTTCCAAAGAGGTAAATTCTAATTAATTTCCTTAATTTTTCAAGGCAGGGTTGTTAATAATAAAATCTCTAATCTCATTTAGATGCTAAATTGTAGCACTAATCCCTTTATTTATATTCTGAATTGTTTTACTTTCGTTATAAATTTTCTATTGAAAGAATCTAAATTTGGAATTTGATGCTAGATATTCATGTTGTCTTCTCATAGATTATAGTACTTTAATACTATAAAAATGTTTAAAAGAAAGAAAAAAAAAGTTTCAAATGTACTTTAGATTTTTGTATGTATTGTGTTTTTAGAATTATTAACAATATTATTACATTATTATTATTATTATTATTTGAGTGTTAAAAATGGATTATACTTAGAACCTAGTGTTATTATTTATTTATTGAATATTCAAACCTTTAATTCAGTAAGGTAGGGTTACTTCTATCTTAACTTTTAAAATTTCTTTCAATTTAGTATAAGATATTGTTATTTTTATTTTATTTATTATTGTTTAATAAGTACAGTAAAAGGTACGAGAGATTTGAATTTTCGTACTTATGAGAAAAGTATATGTCAATACTTACACTCATTCTAGCACGATATCGTCGTTCAATATAACGATAAATGATTTGCTTCTGTTAGATTACTTTAGCAGATGAGAATCTCATCCTCTAAATCTTATGTTCATTTAAACATGTCTTTCAAGTCATTCATTTTCACATCCAACACATAAAAATTACGTAGATTTATATAATTTTTATGATTCCTAAACTTCAGTGACATTCATAGAAAAATTATCCACTTAAGCATATGTATCATCAATCAAGAAAAAGAAGTTCGAAATCTCTAAATTTCATTTGTTGTTAGTAAAAAAGCATAAAGAAAGAAATATTTCTTGGTTCAAAGCTTTTGGTTTAGTTTTCATTTAATCGCAAGTTACAAAATGTTAAACTTGTAGTTCTTTAAGTTTGTTGAATTTAATTTCAATTAGTCCTTATGTTTCAAAATGTTTTAGTTTTACTCTTGAGATTCGAGTTTTGTTTCAATTTGGCTTTTAGTTTTTAAGATTCACACTTTTAATTACCTCTATTTTTTACTAAATACTCACTTTAGTCCTAATACTAATATCTATTAATTAATTTAAAATAATTATAAAGTGAAGTTTTAGAATTAATTTTAATAGTGATGAAAAAATAGTGAAATTAATTAATTATAAGTCATTTAAATTAATTAATAAAAATCAACACTAAAGACTGAAAGTGAAAATGAAAATTTGAGTTTGAAAATGTAAATTTTAAAACCTAATAATCAAATTGAAATAAAACTCAAATCTCAAAGTATAAAACGTAACATTTTTAAACCTAGTTACTAAATTAAAATCAAATTCAGACATTTAAGTATTATAAATTTAATATTTTGAAATCGATAAAAAAAAATATTTTTCCTAAAAATAAAATATGGGTAGAAACGTTTTGAACTATGAATCTAATAATAATGGAGTATTAAAAGAAAAGGAAAAAAAAAAGGAACAAAATTAAATATGGTGGATGTTAAAAGCACTCAATCTGAATAATTGAGGGTTAATAATAATAGTGATTGGCGTACGAAAAACCAAGTCAATCAAGTCACGCGTGTGATGGAACTTGAGTGGGCCCCACATTGTCTGATGATAAAGATAATATATATTTACAGTCCTTATAAATATTTTTTTCTTAAAAAGAAAAAAAAAAGAAATAGGAAATTCAAAAGGTTGATGCAATAGAAGCCGTTGATTTCGTGGGAATTTCTGCAGAATGCGTCAGCAATTGTAAATAACCGTATGATGGCGACTGATTAGAGGGGCAGTAGTGGGCCCGGAATTTAAAGGAAGAATAAATCTAATTTTTAAGGAGAAAAAAATAAAAAGAAAAAACAGAATCCCGTATTTCTGAAAATTCCGTTGACTGGGACTATTATTCAAAAAAAGAAAAGTGAAGATTCTAACTGTAAACGGAACGGACTCCACCACTAACTCTGTATAGAATTGACAAATTATTTAGAATAATCAAAATATGGAAAAAAAGAGAGATAAAAATCCAATTTAGTTCTAAGTTTGGCTATAATACTTAATAATATTACAATTAGGTCATTATATATAATTTTCACTTTTTATGTTTATATTACTTTTTTTTTATCATTTTTATTCCTATAATTAAGTTTAAGTCAATCAGATGTTGAAATTTAATACAAATTATTAATACTTTATTTACTAGAACACACGATTCAAATTATATTTACTCTGAATAGTTCATAGTTGGCTAAATTGTAATGTCATGTTTAAAGAAAACTTTAAACTATTTTATATCTTAATAAAAATCGTTTAAATTTTAAAAATTATATATTCTATGATGGTCATCAACATCTCTATTGTTTGATTAAAGTACTTTTTCAATCAACTAAAAAGTTTGATATTTGACATGTTAGAATTTCAAAAAAAAAAAATGTATGTTGAATGGATATTTTATAGAAAATATTAAGATGTAAATAATGGAATGATTTGTAAGATAATTACGATCGGTCCAAAAAAATAAGCTCCAAGTATTTCTTTTTATCTCTTTTTATAAATGTCTTAAGGTATATTAATATTGACCAAGAGAATAAGAAGTATGAATTTAACCTTCAAATATCATATGAACTAAAATATAGACTGAATTAATTAGTTATAAAACATATAGATAAGGTTATAGAAGCATATAATCTAATAAAATCTTATTTTATCCTTTAATTTTGGAGACGTGACTCTTCGAATATAATTGTCAATTGAAAGTTGTTTGGAGTATAAAAGTGTAATTTTTGTGTCAACAAAACATGACTTTTAGGTACAAGTGATTACACATTGAATTAGTGTGTTCATTCAATGTGTGGATTTGTTGTATCTATAAAAGGGTGACTCTTCAAGTTTAGACATTTGTGGATGCCCTTTAATCTGTGGGACACGACTCATCGAGTTTAGATGTAATTAGTGTCGACGGAACATGACCATTTTTATGTGAGTGGTTACACATAGAACGAGATGTATTCATTCATGTATAGATGCAATCCATTTATAAAAAAGTGAGGGTCCGCTTGGATTGACCTTCTTAATGTTTATAAACACTTTTTTTAGCACTTATAAACACTTGTTCAAACACTTAGAAAGTTAATCCAAATGGGTCCTAAGACTTTTCGAGTTTAGGTGTTTATTGAAATATTTTAGGACAATACAGACGATTCTTCTTTAATCTTTCACTCATCTCATGTGTGTGGTGTTACACATTGAATTAGTGCATATTATCTTTGATTCTCTGGTCAAGTTTACATTAATATTTTCTATTATTAGAGAGATTCATTATATCATATATTTATAAAGTAAACATATAATTACTTATATAAAATATAGAATCGTAGAAGCTATTTTGTATAATAAATTTGTAGCTAATAAAAATATATTGCTAATATATAGCATGATTCACAATTAAAGAGAAAAAAATGAATTTTCAACATTCACACTATTTTTTTTTTATATAAATATATAAGAGACAACGCTATGAAATTTAAATTATTTTGTATTATTTATACCGTTATTTTTTTTCCATTTTTTAAAGAAAAAGTTACACGCATTCAAGAACTTTGGATTCTTGAATATTAATCATTTCAATTGAGAATTTTTTATTTATTTATACATAATATATATAAATATAGAAAATTATTTTAAATGCTAAATGGCTAAATATATATATATATATATATATATATATATATATATAACAAAATTTCACTATCTAATTGTAATAGATTGCGATAAACTACTATTTGTGTCGCGATAGACTACAGATAGACACAGATAGTATTCTATCGCAGATAGACTGTGAAATTTTGCTATATTTATAAATATTTTTGTTTATTTTCCTATATTTGAAAATAATCCATAAACATATACACAAATATAATAAAAATGGAAGAACAATATTTCAAACCAAAGCGAACACATATGGCTACACCTTATGAGTCTAACACCAATGACCATAAGGTACCTTTAAATAGATGAACATTAAATAAATAACTACAAGTATACATTAAAGTAAGTGTAACTCAACAGTAATTAATATACATTTTCTCGCTAGAGATCGAAGGTTTGATATTCCGTTCTCGTAATTATTATTATTATTATTATTATTATTATTATTAAAAAGTAAAAGGATAAAGTGGAGATGAACACGTGCCCTTAACTTTTACGCAGATCCGTCTGAGTTATATATTCAATGTTGTGCTCCCTTCCCTAGTTAAATTGTAATACTAATAGCTTAATAGGAAAAAAAAAGGTTAATTAAAAGTATAGAAATGTAAATAGTAAATGAATATAATAATAGGGAACTAAGGACAAGGACTTATTGTTTATTAAAAAGGTTGAAATGAAGGATTACGTTTGAAGGTATTGAAATTTGAAGGGACGATGATAGTGTACGGGCGCGGGACAATGAGTTTTTGGTATGAGTGATTTTTGTCTGCCTGTTTCTGTTGTCTTTTGACCGTCGCCAAAAACTTGGTGCCACACCCTGCATTCTGCAGTATGCACCAATTTTAATTCATTAATTTTCCAACCATCTCTCTTTACAATTTATTTTTTTTAATCATTTTAATCCATCATAAATCAAGAAATATTAAGTTTTATTTTAATTAAATTCATTTAAACTGTTACAAGTGTGTCTTATTTTATTCATGACGGTTAGAAATATGCTATTGATAAAAATAAATAAATTTAATTAATTAATAAACATTAATACTAAAAATTGAAAGTGGATATTTTGTAAAAATTTAAGGTTAAAAGTATAAATAAACTCAAATCTCAAAAATAAAATGGTAATATTTTGAAATTTAGGTACTAAAAGTGTAACATTTTAAAATTTAGGGACCAAATAAAAACTAAACCCTAAAATTTAGGAACCAAAAAAGTATTTTCAATATTAAATTTTAACTAAAATTCTTTTAGTTTTAGTATCAAAGTTAGTATTTAAACTTACAAAAAGTGTCTCCTTAATTTTTCATGATTGTAAAAATATATTATTGAATTTTTTATTTAATATCTAATAAGTTTTTAAACAATTTCAATTTAAAAATTTATAAATATAATTTTTATTTTAAAAATTAAAAAACTAAAAAACTAAACTCATTGCAATTTTATTGAATTAAAATACGTAAAATACAATATATAGTATTGCAAATTAACCCCAAATTATTATGTGATTGAGGTTGGCAAGGTATTGGTGTGAGCGAGACACAGGCTAGAATTTCCAAAAATATATATATATATATTAAATCAATACTTTATATAATAAGAAGAAAATTTTGGCGTTGAAGGACCTTGAAATTAGGGTTTTGAACGTGCGGGTCACGAGGTAGCACGTGGTAGGCCCGAAGTGCCGGTGGGTCCCACCACGGGTATGTTTTATATTTAATTTGTAATTTTAATATTTTTGGTTGGTTGACGAGGCAGACTCGACTTTTTACGTGCATTAAACTAAATGAATATTAATTACATATTACTAAAATTTAAAATAATATTAAGTTGAAAATTTTATTTATTTATTTATTTGGAATTACGTGAAGAAAAATACATAAATAATTCCACGAGATTAGCTTCATCGACGTTGAAATTAGTAGACCTCACGTGCATTACTTTCTTTTTGATTTAGTGTTTTGTTTACTGTTTACTGTTATTTCTTTTTGTCTTGTTTTTACTTTTTTTTAAAGTATTAATTAATTATTTATGGTGGGTAATTTATCTTAATCGTATTATTAATTACTTTACACGTACTTCGATCATCACTGAGCCAGTTTGCCTTTAGTAAACATCATTAGAAAGTTGTTTGGTGATGTTTCCTTTTTCTATATTTATTTATAACCTCATACCCATTCTATTTTTATTTTTTTTTAAAAAAAATTAATTATTTAATATAATTTTTACTCATCTTAAATAAATATTTGAATACTTAACTAAATTTAAAAAACTAAACACATTTATAAAAGCTATTTTTTAAAATTTGAAAATTTTACTCTAAAAGCCATGACTAACAACAAGATAAAAGTAACAAAGAAATTCATAGATGAAATTAATGTTCACACGCTTAATTTTAGAATCCTAAAAATAAAGAATTAATGTTCAATTTATCATTTGTGTGTATTTTTTTTTTCTTTTAAATTCAGCTAGGTGAGGATCGAACTATAGATGATTAAGAGCATATTTATGAGTGATTTTGACTATTTCAATATCACCCTCAAATATATCTTAAATGTAGCATGATCAAGCACTTGTTTCGTGAGAATAGTCAAAATTTGTGCAAATTGGTTCAGATATTTACAAATAAAATAAAATAAGAATAATTTTGTGGAGTCTTGACTAATTTTTTTGATATGTTAATATAAATTTTTATAGTTGTAGGCAACAATGGTTGGGGATAAGGAGGGTATGTCCTTTTGGTACCAAAATTGGGTGAAAGCATTTAAACCAAAATTCAATGCATAGTGAGGTTGATGTTGGACTTTGGTATCTTCGTTCATTCAAAAAAATAATAATAATAATAAACCTATAAATAGATTATAGACAAATATTTTTATGGCTATTTTTAAATATAGAAAAATGAGTCAAACTATTTATAAATATATATAAAAAAATTAGTGTCTATTAGCGATAGATAGTGAAGTTTTTCTATATTTGTAAATAGTTTAATATTTTTTCTGTTTATAGCAATTTTTCTATTTTTTTATACGTATATATAAAATGGCAACTTTATTTAAATTTAAATAATAAAGGTTTTTTTCATTTATTATTTTTTTTTTTAAAAAAAAACAGAGTAACCTGATTCAACAGTTGGTTAGTCTTCTCTACACATCTCAAATAAATTTTTTAATTTAAATTTTAGATAAAATCAAGATTCTTTTAATGATCAAAACCATATAGTGGAAGAGAAAACAATGGCAAAAATATAATAGCTTAAGGATAATGCCTTTGCCATTACATTATATGAAGAGAATGAAATTACATGTGTGTGTTAATTAATGATTCTAACCAACTTCTAATTAATAAATGGAAATATTACCTTGTTAATTTATGACAATGTCACTTTTGTGTAGAGTTATAATTAGAAAAGATCTATATAAACTAATTATTCAAACCTTCTTTTGATTTTTTTTTTTTTTTTACCATATTTCAAGTGTGCGATTAATCCTTCGGTGCTATGGAGTCAACATTTTTTCTAGGTTAAAAAATACTTCTGATCTCTAAACTTTCATGAAAGTAACAATTTAACCCTTGAACTTTGGTTTGTAACAATCTAGTCCTCGTACTTTTAATTTTATAACAATTTAGTCTCTGAACTTTAGTACGTAACAATTTGGTCTTTGTACTTTCAAATTTGCAACAATTTAGTCCTCAATGTACAAAAAAATTCATTAAAATTAGATGTCAATTTTTATTATTTTATGATGTAGACTTTGTATTTATATTTGTAAAAATATTGAGTCTCTAATTAGTTTATCGGTTTATTTATGTAAGAAATTTCATTAAATTTGAACACTAATTTCTACAATAGGGACTAAATCATTACAAATTTTAAAGTATAAGGTCTAAATTATTGCAAAATTGAAAGTACATGGACTAAATCGTTGCCAACCAAATGTGAGGGACTAGATTGTTATTTCTACGAAAGTTTGGGGAGTAAAAGTAATTGTTAACATTTTTTTCTATTTTGGAGTTCAACCAAAGGTCTCTACCCTTCCACTTCTTGGATAGATAAGAGGGAAGGTAGAGTTTCTTTTTGGAGGGGGGTTCCCTCCATGTTGATTGTTGTCAAAAGAGTTGAACAATTGCTTTTTTCATATTCAAATAATCGCCTAATCGAATCAATCAGATCAAGTAGGAATAAGGTCCAAGTCTACTGATCTGTCAAGATACCTCAGTTGCATACACCACTATATTTCCACTTAACACCTCTCGTGATGATAAATGACTATCAAATCTCTCCAACTTTAAAAAAGAATTAGTAATGTATCGATGAATTAAGTTATACTCCCATCAACTTTGTTGATGAACTATTTAATTTGGACTTAAAAAAAAAAAAAAAAAAAAAAAAAAAAAAAAAGTTGAGAAGTTGATTTAAATGTTGGGCCTCCATTTTGAAATTTGAAAATTTATCCATTTAGGGTTGGGATAGGAAGGGAGGGCCCACATTGATTTATTACCATTCCCTTCTCATTTGTCTTCTTTGAAACTCAAAATTGATTTTCCATTATGATTTGTAAAGCAATCTCTTTTCACAACCTTTGTCTTCAACCTCTACATTTGGACCCCCACCCCCATATATACATGATAAAATTAAACCACTTTCTTTTGTTTTTTTTTTTTTTTTTTTCCCTTCCCATATCTTTTTAAAACTTTTAGTTTATTTTCACTTTTAAATTTTGCTTTTATAAAGTTGAATTTTAAACTTAAGCTTTATTGATTTATATGAATTTGAAACATTAAATAAAACCAAATTAATATTGAATTTGAAACATATTAGGAAGAAATATTGGATTTCTAGATATTAAGTTTAAAGTTTAACTAGAATATAGTTTACAATAATCTAAACATTTTTTTTATTAAGGACTTTTTTTTTAATTAAAAATTTTGAAGTCTAAAATCATTTTAGATTTTTTTTATTTTTATTTTTATTTTGTTCATCCTAACATGTAGGCATGCATGTGTTGTGTCTATTTGTTTAATAGTCTTTAATAATGGCTGCAAACTCCATTGATTTTTTTTTCTTTCTAAAAGAAAACCTATATATATTGCAATGGACTAATAATTAAATGTATAACAACATTTTTAATGAATTGATACTCTTATCATCAATATAGTTTATCACTAATAGACTTTGAGAGCTAAATCTAAATTTCACTATATCTATAAATTCTTTTGAATTGTGCTATATTTACTAATACTTTAGGCCGATTTGCTATATTTGCAATGGTCTCATTTGCTATTTCTGTTAAAATCCCAAGTTACAAACTACAATGGAGGAGCGCAATCTCTCTCAGGTTACAGCTCAGATGGGCCCAATATTCAAACCGCAGTGCGGCCCAATAAAGCAGTAGCCCAGCCCGATAAAAGAAACTGGGTCCTTTTCTTGGACCATAAAAGCCCAGAAACATATAATTGCGGGCCGATAGTATTTGGATGGTGTCAGAGTGTTGGGCCTAAATAACCCAAAGAAATACTCAAAATGCACAAAATAGTCTTTTTTGTAAATATTTTTATAGATTTAATTTTTGGTTGTTTTTAAATATAGAAAAATGAAACAAAATTATTTATAAATATAGAAAAGTTTTATTGTCTATTAGTGATAAACCGCGATAGAATTCTAAATAGTTTGATATTTTTTAATTTCCATTAATTTTCAAAATTATGTGTTGGAGTTCCAATAAATCCCAAAAATTAATTCAAAAAGAAAATGTTACTTACCAAACAAATGTAAAGATTTGCATTTTGCACGGTTTTTACACGAGAGTGCAATTCAGTTGTGCCGGCGAGCTTGCCTCCCATTATCTCTCATGCTTTTCAACGATTCATCCTCCTTAGATGGAATTTTTGCTACTTTTTTAGTTGTGTTTTTCTTAATTGTTTATTCATTTCGCTTTTCTTAAAATATTTTCTTAAAAAAAAACCCTCTAGTAAGCGTATTAATAGTATGAGAATAAAATAGCAAAAAGCAATCCTACTGAAAAAAGAGAAAAAAAATTGAAAGAAAAAGAGAATGGAAGAGAAAGAATGAAAAAAAAAAACAAAACAAAAGTGGCCCAAAATCCCCATGAATATGTTAAAGGATAAGTATCAAACGATGAATCATCTAGAAAAAAAAAATTATCAATATCCTACGAGTTTTCTTAACCCAAATTTTGTAGAGTCAAATCGCATTTTCTTGTGAGATTAGTTGAGGTGTGTGCAAGTTGATCCAAATATTCACGAATATTTAAAAAAAATGAAGCAAATGATATAACAAATGGTTGCAAACCAGCTGGTAGAATATGAGAATAGCATTTAAAATATAAAGTCAAACATTGCATTTGTTTCGAATGATTAAAGCTAGTTAGTTTAAAGACTCTAAAAATAATTTTAAACTATTTCAAAATTGTTGATATATATATTTGGATGCTACTTCCATCTAACTTAAAATTTTTAATAACAAAAAAATTAGAAAAAAAAAATAGTTAAGCAAAATGTTCGATTAAAAATTATGTTTGTTTCCTCTCATAATTATTTTTACATAGTTTTCACATTTAATCGAATTCTTAGTCAACTTTTCATAAAAAAAAATTTAAAAAAATAATATATATATAATATATATATATATATATATATATATATATATTATATAGTTTTTAAGACTTGATAAGTATATAGAGCACTCTAATTTATTAGCCAAAATATCAACAACTAAAAAGTTACCAAATGAAATTAATTAATATTTTTTAATCCATTCATTTTTCTGCATGTCACAACAGCTTCACTGCATAAAAAAAAAAAATGAATATTCATATTGAGTATAAACTTAGAGAAAGGGGAGGCATGCAGATATATGCCCTAAAAAATAATGGACATTGATATAATTCAAAATTTTCAAAGCTAACTGATAAATTTCATTCAAACAGCCTTAATAGTGTGTATTATTCTCTGTTTCCTAACCTAATCACCCTCATTTGAAAGCTTAATTTACAAGGAAATTTAAACATAAAGTTGAAACACATTATTGATCTTTTATTATATAAAACCAAAGCATATTATTATATATTCTACCAGAAGAAATTGGTGAGGTGGGAGGAGGGTAAATGACCCATAATAGAGTCTTCTAAATTATGATCGGAAGGTGAATGAGCATGTCTTCCTTCGTAAGTTGTTATCACCATTCTTGGATCGTCTGCTAATCTTTCTACTCGTTTCTTTACTTTACAATTCTCTTCTGTGCAACGATAGTAACTCCTGCACGTTAGTTGTCACGTCAATTTTCAAAATTTATTTTAACGAAAAAGATATATATGAAACAAAATTAAAATTTAAAGATATTTTTGTTGGCACAAATTTCAAAGTTCAAGGATTAAAATGTTGAAACTAACGTACTCGATCTCAAAATTCGAAAATATTTTGTATAATTTAACGGAACAAAAACAAGAACTGCTCCATTTTCTAGAAAATATCCACATTGTGTACTTTCTAATTTTTCCTAGCAAACATGATTGTTTCATTTTTTTTTTTTTTTTTTTTTTTGAAGAACACATGATGTCTTTTTTAGTTCTTCTAGGTTTGAGAATAATTGCTCTAGAATGAGCCTAGATCTTGACAATACAGAAACAAACAAACATAAAATGAATTTTCTAAATTACTATTATTGGGTGAATTTCTTGTTTAGATTGATAAATATTTTAAATCTGATATGATTTGGCTAAATTAAATAGCGAGATCATATCAACAATAATATAAACACACCTTAATTGTAAATTACTATAAGAAAACTTTGTGATCATGCATATTTATTAACTCTAAGATATTCCATTTAGTATATAATATTAACATAAATAAACAAAACAATATATATAAATATATATATATATATATATAGGGTTAGAAGTAGTATGTAGGAGCAAAGAATATCAATGGCAATAATAATGAGCTAGCTCTCCTTTCTGCATACAATCTTTGACAAGAGATAACAAAAGATTTCCCTTATGTACTCATTTAACATGACATTATCATTATGATTATTATTATTATTTCACATTTTTCAAAATAATTCACTTCCTCTTGGCTACACAATATGGTAATAATGAAGTCTTCTTTATAGCAATTATTTCAAAATAATACTTACACACACTCTATCAAAATTAGTATTTTTATTGAAATAAATATAACAATTCATGCCCATGCAAAATAATATACAAAAACACCAAAATCATCATTATTACATAATTAATCAAAAAAAAAAAAGAAGAAGAAATTACCTTGGATGGAGGGTGTTCTTAACAACTTTTTGGCCGTACTTTCTCCATTTGTAACCATCGTCAAGAACATCCACATCCGTCATGGTTTTGAAGCTGAATCTTGGCTCTCTCACTTTCTTCCTCCCTTTTATCCTCTTCATCTTCATCGTGGACACCCTCAACCGAGGCTTACGGTCTTCGTCGTTATCGTCGTCACCGCCATAATTTCCAATCCCATTTCTCCCTCTCACAAAACTCTCCCTTTCATCCCTGTAAACCAACAAAAAAAAAAAAATATATCTTCTATCCTTAGAGATTGCACAATCTATGCATGAAACTCAAATATGTACTTGGTGCATGTTTAAGAACGATTTTGAAATTGTCAAATCAAGATAATTTTTTATCGCGTTTAAATCACTCCGAAACACAATTTCAATCACTCAAATGTTTATTCTATATTTTTAAAGATAATTTTCATGCTAATGAAATTAATTGAGAATGATAAAAAAAACATTTACTAATTGATTTAATTTCGAAATTAACAATAGTGATTTTAACAATTTCCGAATCACTCCAAACCATGACACCAATCGATTAAAAAAAATTGAAATCCAACTTAAGAACGATAAATCTAAAATAATTTTAAGATAACATATTGA
The DNA here is from genome assembly GCA_002890555.2 of Lagenaria siceraria. Taxonomy (NCBI): domain Eukaryota; kingdom Viridiplantae; phylum Streptophyta; class Magnoliopsida; order Cucurbitales; family Cucurbitaceae; genus Lagenaria; species Lagenaria siceraria. The sequence continues at coordinate 8,560,098 of CM016485.1, read as the reverse complement.
AATCTCATCTGTTCTAAATAAAAACTTGAAATTCTTGTCAGACGTATTTTGAAATGATTAAAATTACTTAGATCGTAGAGAAATCACATACGAATGTCATAGAACAAATATATAAGAGGACGATGAAAAAACAACATTATTTAAAATAAAATAAAAAAGAAAAAAGGGAAAAAGTGAAACGACGTCGTAATTTACCAGAGAGAGGAAGGAGAGGGAGTGTTTAGAGAGGAAAGGAGATGGGAGGGAGTGGTGGTTGAAGCTGGGAACCAAAAAGGGAAAAAGGATTGTTGTTGATGAGAGAAATATTGTTGAGTAGTAAACAAAAAGGGTTTTAAGGATTGTTCAACAACATTAATATTATTATTGTTGTTGTTTTCAGGAAAAGATATGAAATTGGTGGTTATAGCGGCGGTGTTCACGGCGGCCGCCTCTTGATCTGCTTGGAATAGACTCACCATTATCGCTTCTTCCGACGCCGATGACCCCATTTCTCTCGATCTCATCTCTTTCACACAGAAACAAAATAGTTCATTAGAGATAAAGGGTTTTTTTTCTTCTTCTTTCTCTTTAACTTTGGTTCTAGAGAGAGAAACTTGCCCAAATTCAAAGTATGATCTAATCATATATATATATATATATATATATATATAACAAATTTACTTACCCACTTTTTCCGAAATTTAAAGATTTAGTTTTAGTTTGTATACTTTTAAATTCATAACAATTTAATTTTTTTATTTTAAAATTTTGTAATAATAATTTTATTATAAAAAATGTTAACTTTTATTATATAATAATTTAATTTTATAGTTATTTTATGGAAAAAGAAAACTGAGTTTATAGTTTATAAAAAAAAATCAGTTAAGTTATCGATGTATATGTATATAAATTTTTTTATTAAATCTTAATAATATTTTTCATAATATAGACTAAATCATTATAAATTATAAAGTATGAATACTAACTTGTTACTAATTTAAAAGTACATATTATAAATCGTTATCAACTAAAATTTAATGACTAAATTATTTTAGTGTCAAATTATATAATTTAAAATCTTTGAATTTGTAATTTTTTTAATTATTTAAATAAATTAAAATGGTTTTTACTTATATTTTATTCACATTGTATTTTTTTTTTTTTTAATGATTATTAGAATATATTGACCATACAAATATTTTAGTAATAACATGATGATTTAATTAATAGGCCAAACAGCCTGAGATAACGATTTAAAGTTAAACGTTCTGAATATTGAAGCGAGTTGTAGATTAATTTGAATAGATGGTTTAAGTGAAAAAAGAAAACCCTCAAAAAAAAATTTCAAAATTAAAATAAGTTAAAACTAAGGTCTGTCATCTAATAACGTATCAAAGTAAAAATAAAAGAACTACTTAATATAGTTTCCATGTCGGGTCCAAATTTTCTAAGTCTATCAATTTTAAAAAATTATTAAAAATCCACATTTATCGCTTTAATGGAATTTTGACGTAACATCGATGCAAGAGAGTGAAAAAAAACTAGGCTTGAGAAAGACAAAAACACAGGACAAACTGACTAAAGGTATAAAGAAATATCTTATTATATTTTATTTATTTTATTTCCATTTTTAAATCCTTATATATTTTTTTCATACCCATTTTGTGTGTATACGAAGATTTAAATACATTTTTTTTTTCTTCATTCAAGTTTTAGAGGGTTAATAAAGCAATTTTTGGAAAGATGTTATAAATATAACTACAAGTTACAACCTTAAGTTAATTTTATTTTATATGATTTAATTAATAAAACTAAAGTCTGTAGCAATAAATTTTAATGTACAAAATCACCATATCTTTTGAAAATCAAAATATCATCATATAATCATAACTAAATCTCAGCCAATTTTACTTTCCCTTGTTTTAGATATTTTTAGCTTTGACTCTAATATTTTCTTTTTTTTTTTTTTCAATGTAGAGATTCTAATAGATAGTTTTATACTTTTCAATCAAGTTCATTGCTTTTCTTGTTTAAATTGCTATTGACAATATGATATTTTTTCAATTTCCTTTTTTTTTGTCATTAATTTTAAATTTTGGTTCTTTACATGTTTCTAAGATCTTTCAAATTTTTATTATTGTACAAAGTAATAAAATGCATATTAAATCATAATAATAATTTATCTATTAAACTTGTAAGTTTGTAACATAAACTAAAATACTTTCGTTAATTTCATTATTTCATTAATATCTTCACACAGAAGCCAACATATACCTAAGAAACTATAGATTAAAATATAAATTATAAAGTTAAACAAATTACACTCAAACTTATAAATCCCTAATTTTCACGAGCTGAAATTTACTAAAATACTGAAGCAAACATTTCTGGCAAGAGAGAAAAAAATTGATACTTTGAAGGAAAAATATGAAACCAAGAGTACACAAAGTGATATAATTTTGAAAAATAATAATAATGATGTGGCAATGTGTTATTGTGTTTGTGCAAAAGCCTATGAAAAATATGGTATTATCTGAAAATTATTTTTTATAAAAAATAACAATAAAAAAAAAAAATTAAAAAGAGATCAGAAGACAATGATGGATGAATATCTTATGTGCAAATCTGTCTTTCTCACTCTGTATCGGCGGTGAAGAAAAATGATTGTGATTCATACAGAAAAACCCTCTCTATTTGACCTTTTGCCAGAGAGGAATATTTCTAAATATTCCTCCTTTTTTCTTCATATATATATATATATATATATATATATTATAAAAAATTAGTTAAATATTTATCCATTTAGATTTTCATCTATTTGGTATTTAAAATTTTAAAAGCAAGTAACCAGTCTGTAAGAGATCATTTGGCCCACTAAATAGAGTTAATAAGTTTGTAATTAATGCGTTGGAGTTAATAAGTTTGTATTTGAGATTTAGAGTTGTAATATGAAGTTTCTCGTGAAAAGTAAGGAAATAAGAGAAAGTTGAGTTACTCAATAAATGTGAAAAGTAGAAATAGAGGGTAAATAAAGTTCTTCGGTAAATATAAAAAGTATAAAATGAGAGAAATATGAAGTTATGTACTTGATAAATGTACAAACTTCGATAGTGTTTACTATTGAAATTGAGTTGCTTACACTAACTTAAGAGAGCCAAATGAACCCTAAGACCACATTTGGTAACCATTTAATTTTATAGTTTCGTTTTTCTTTAAATTAAGCCTATAAATACTTGTTTCATCTCTAGATTTCTTTACTTTGTTATTTGTTTTAACCCGTGTTTGAAAAGGCTAAGCCTGGTTTTGAAAAATTAAAAACAAATATATATTTATTTGTGAACTTAGCTAAGAATAAAACTCTTTTATTTAATAAAGATAGAAATTATGATAGAAAAATCAAGAGAAAAAAGACACAATTTTTAATAACAAAAAAAAACAAATGGATACTAGACGAGGTCTAAACTTTTCAATGTCGTTTCTAGTAGGTTCATGATATATGTTCAATTTTTCAAAAGATTAATTGATCTATTATATATAAATTTTAAATTTATATTTAACAAAATTTATCTAGTAAATTCATAAATTTTTAAAAAATATCAAATAGGTTATAATCTACCAAATACAAATTTGAAAATTAAAAAAAAAAAAAGAAATTACTAGATAATTTTTAAAATTAAGAGACCTGCTTATTAAATATTTTAGCTTATCAATCAAATACACACAAAACCATATAATTTAACCAACAACTAGAAGAGGAAAAAAAAAGTGGTTTAATTTTTTTTCGTTTTTGGAAATTGGTTTTGATGATTTGCTTTTTTATGCTCCAACCAACCCCACATCTAACCACCCAACTTCTCAATGTGATTCAAAAATTTCTAAACTCCTAACTTATTATTTTGCCATCATATTCACCTCTCTTTATTTTTAGCATCATGATGCTTTGTCCTTTTGTTAGCGAAAAATATGTTGACTATATGCAATTTTTTTTATTTTGGGTAACAAAAAAAAATTCTATTTAAACTTTCAATCAAAAAAATCCTATATTAATATTTGAAATCTTAAGAACTAAATTATAATAAACTATCCTAAATTAGTCTAGTAGTTATGGAAACAAGGCCAAAAGATTAAGAGGTGGAAGAAAATAAATAATTGTCTTCCTTTTGTTATTTTTTATCTTTTTAATTGTTTTTATTTAGTTTAAAAAAGTATAATTCTTAATTGTATTTTCTAATAAAATACTTTTTACTAGACACCCTCTTCTCAATTCACACATTTCTACTTTCTAGAAGTTTCTCGATTATTTTTCTATTTTTATTCTCTCCTATTTGAGTATCTACCTATATTTTGGTATGAGACACATTATTTTAATTCTTATCATTGCGTTTATTTAATAATTTTTGTTGACATATGGTAGTTTATACAATATATTTTGAAAATTAAATATAATTTTATATTGATTCATTGTTGGGTAATAATTCATCTAAGTTTAATTAGAGAATGATTCATATGAATTGAGTATAATATTCACATTTCATCATCCATACCTCATATGGCACTCATGGATATTGATCATATAATAATGTTAGTTAAACATCAATTTAAAAAGGAGAGTGTAATTAATTAATTGATGGTAGGGAAACCAATATATGATACATTTAAATCATTTAGAAATTAATTAATAACAAAGCTTATTCAAAACATGCATAAAATTAATATCCATGGCCAAACAAATATTAATGATAATTTCACTTTTTTTTCTTTCTCAAAAATCAATAAAGATATGGAGAAAATGTCAATGTGGGGGCAGCTATCATTGTTGATATATATGGGGCCACAAGTCCAACAACAATAAAATTCAACTCTAGGTTAAAAAGTTGTGGAAAACTAATTTTTAATGAAAAACTACGGTTATTACATTTGAATATCCCAATAAAAAACTAATAATTTCTTATTGACAAAATTCGATTTCCAACGGATTTTTGCCGATGACCAAATCGACATATTTAGAGTCCGTTTTGATTGACTTGAGAAAAAATATTTTTTAAAAAAGTTATTTTTGTTTAAACTATTTTGATAAAAACAGTTTAAAATACACTTCAAAAGCTATTATGAGTGATTGTCAAACACTTTAATTTTTTTCCAAATGACTTTATTTTTTAAATAAAATACTTGAAAATGTATTCCAAACACACTTTAAATATGGTCGAGAGAGCCTATTACGACGCATTTGGGGCTTTTACCAACGGTTTTCCTTGTAGTGATGAGTACCTACTAAGAAGAAGTATGGTGATGTTTTTCTCTTCTATTTATAAATTATTAAAGTAATTAATAAAAAAGTTAGTGATGAAAATGAACATTTTTAAAATAATTTTATTTTATTATCCGGGTTTTTTTTTTTTTTTTTTTTTTTTTTTTTTTTTTCAATCTCTTTTATTAATTAAAAGGGAAGCTTGAGGAATAATGGTGGCAAATATAGATAGAGTTTGTCCAACAAGAAAGAAGACGTTGATAGTGGGTAGTGAAGAGGAAAAGAAAAAAGTAATGATTAGAAGATAAAAGAGAGATATAATAATGTAAAATTAATTTATATATTTATTTTGGAAAAATGGATCTAAAATAGTAAATTTATGTTAGAGTATTTAATATTAAAGGTGTGTTTAGATTAACTTTTTAAGTGTTTAATTTTGAAAATAAGTCATTTTATAAAAAATTGGAGTGTTTGACAACCGCTCAAAATAGTTTTTGAAACATTTTCAAAATTCATTTATAACCGTTTTTATCAAAAGAGTTTAAATAAAAATGAACTTTTTGAAAAAATAAAATTTCTGTAGCCAATCCAAACGAAGCCTAAATGTAATAACACTTTACACTATGTTATTTAGATGTTATTTAGCTAGGTTTATTTTAGATGTAAAAATTAATTGGGCCTAATTTTAGACTTTATATTTAAGTATGTTTTCATCAGTAGTGTTGGTTAGAAACCCTAATATAAAAATCCTATCTCTCTCTATCTTTCTTTAAAGCTTTGAATTTAGAGAACGTATGAAACTAAAAAGATTCTAAAGGGGATGGGAATGATTAGGCTGCATTTATCCCATACTTTTCCTTTCTTTTACTCACATAAAAAAAAAAAATTATGCCACATAGCACGATTCCTATTAGGTGCTGGGTGAGTTGCACGAGAGGGAGAGGGGTTTGCACCCAAATTTTTTTTCATCTTTTATTACACATTATACACTTTCACCTTGTCACATGAAAACCTACCTAGTGATAAATCACGACTATATTATTAATTTTTTATTGTATTTAAGTATTTTTTTTTACGATAGTTTGATTTTTTAGAAAAAAAATTAATAATTGAAAAATTATTATTGTAATTAAATTATATTTAAATATCGTATTGGTTCCTATACTTTGAAGTTGGTTCATTTTTAGTTTTTATACTTTCAAATATTATGTACTTTCAATAAATCTTCAATTTAATCCCTCTAACTAAATTTTTATCAAAATTGACAAAATAATGATAATAATTTTCCTTTTACGAAATAAAATATGCGAATATGTTTTCAAATTTTATAGTAAAAATATTAATAGATGACAAAAAAAAAATCCGGCGTTATAGACTAAATTTAAGATTTATTGAAAGTAATGGACTAAAATCTAACATTTAAAAGTATAGGAACTAAAATTAAACAAACTCCATAGTATAGGATGAAATTGTATTTTAACTTTAAATTAATAAATGATGAAATTAATCCTTGAACTATTTAAATTTGTATTTATTTTTCAATAAATGTCCAAGCATTCTCACTATTAAATGGAGGCTTGGAGCGGAACACTTTTATTACTAATTCCTTTTTTTAATATGCATAACAGTAACAGTAGAGTATAAATATTTGAACTTTCAACTCCAAAATAAATAATAAATGTGTTTAATGTATTAATTATTGTATAGTTATATGTCTTAATTGCTAGCTAATTGTAATTGATTAAAATCACATGAAATTAAAACTCAATAATCATAATTACCTAGATTGGAATTGGATACGAGGTCTTAAAACTAGAAGGCAGCCAACTTTTTCCAAATTGTTCACTCATTTTCCTCACATTATTCTTTACCTTTTACCACTTTTTAAAATCCGATTTTATTGAAAAAGATAAAAAAAAAAAAAAACAAGAAAAAAAAAAAAAAACAAAACCCTAATTATTACGAAGAAATTAGGGTTTCCTGGAGACTGTATTGCTGACATCTTGATGACGTACGTATATCGTCATAATAAACCTCACTTTTTATATATGTTTTAAGTTTTATTACGATATGATTTTGAAATTTATGTTTTAATAAAATAATAAATTTAAAAAATAAAAGAAAATTGACTCTCTTTTTCTGGGCCATGGTCTAGTGGGCCAGAATCCTCAGAAGGAGATAGCTAGGGCATGGGGTGGGGGTGGCAAACACATCATTTCTTTTTGTCTTTGGTGTATAGGGTTCCCATTATGCCAAACCTTTATTTTCATATTTTCTTTTTCAATTTTCTTTCCCTTTTTAGTTATTATTATAAAATTAAGAGTTTTTTTTATTTATTTTTTATTTTTTATGGATGACCTAATATAAAATAAAAAAATTATTATATAAAAAAAATATTAAACTATTTACAAATATAGAAAAATTTTACGGTTTATCAATGATACACAATAAAAAATTTATATATTTATAAATAACTTGACTCATTTTTTATATTTAAAGACAACCTTATAAAATATATATGCTCTATTTTTTATAACGTAAGTTTTTAAACTTCTTACTTACATTAGACTAAATTACTTAAACAAACTATTATGTATGCAGATTAAGACCTCACTCTCGCTCTAGCTCCCTCACTACTTTTGTTTTTGCTCTCTCGCTCTCACTTTTCTCATTCTTTTATGTTTGGATTTTTTTTGCTCCTTGCTCTCTCTTTACACTATAGTAGTGAGAGCGAGAGTTTGGAGCCCAACACACGCACATAAATAAGATTGTTCTGGTAGATTTCGTAGATAATGGTGCAAGCAAAAAGTCAAAAAGTTTGAATTTTTAAAAGTTGGACATATTTTATGTGTGGATCGACTTTGCAAGTTTATCATAAAAAAAAACATTATAATTATTGTTAGAAAAACAATAACAACTTATTCATAAACGTTTTGTTGCATTTTTGCCATAAAATTTTAATTTCATCAAATTATACCTACTTTAATAGATATGCCAATTTTAACTTTAAACTTGTGTTGCAATTTAAACTATTTGATAAGTTTTCATTTGATATACCATTGGACAAAGCTAACGTATTATCACAAGTGTTATAAAACATGTGTATGATATAAAATTAATAAGATTTAATTAAAAATAAACAACATTTATTGAAGCTAGATTCTTTTCAAAACTTGTAAACTGTGGAGATATTTGACTAACACTTTTTTGTTAAAATTATTAGGTGAATTTGCAAATATTAATTAGTTGGTAAAAATTTCAATACATATTCAATATTTATTTTGATAAATTGGGAACAGGTTTTAGGAGTAAAAATTACTTTGTTTTTTCCTTATCTAATTACTATTATATATTTTTAGGAAATTTCTACGTGTATTAAAATTGTATCCCTTGCTGTTTTAATGTCGTTTTGATGACAGTTTATGTAAATTTTAAGTGTATTTACTAATTAATAATCTTTATTTTTTTTTCTGAAAATATGTGAAAATCAAATTACCTTTGTTCTGAAATTATGTGGAAATCAAATTACCTTTGAACTCAATGCTCACAGCACAATTTTCATAGTGCGTAATTAATCTATAATCACTCCGATATATAAATTTTTTTAAAAATATCAATGGATAATCTTCTTAGGATAATTGTTTTAATGACTAAACTCAATATAGCATAATGTTACTGTTTATTGTGACATTTTGCTATATTTATAAATATTTTTCTCATTTTGTTAGATTTGAAAACACTTCAATCTTCTTATTCTCAATATAATCCAATAATTATATAATTTTAAAATGCGCCCCATGAAAACTAGTTCTCGAAAAAGTTTGTGTCTTCTCTCCTTTTTTAAGTAGATTATTTAAAAATTAAGGATATTTAAAAAAAAAAAAAAGTTTAAAGAAAAGTAGAAAATGATGGTTGCAAATGCAAATGCAGAGTTTGAAGTTGAAGCAGTAGCGAATATTAAGAAGGAAAAAATAAATAAAAATGAAAAAGGTAAATTTCATTTTGCAGTGAAATAAACAGAAAGGGCCAACCGAGGGCATTGAGAGGAGCAGCATGCTATAACGGTGGGCTTGCGCTTGCAGGGAATCAGTCACTTCCTATGGATGACATTCAATCATTACCCTCACAGACACACTCACCGTCATGGTCACACTCACTCCTCGCTCTCTCTATTCACGAAGGAATAATGCTATATTTCCTTTCATTCTTTTTATATATTTTTTTAAATAAGTATATTTGTGTATATGTATGTATGAAAATAAGTAAATAATACTAAAAATAATGCTACGTTGCTGGATGTATGAACATGTGATACATGTCATGGAATGGATTGCATATTTTGAGGCTATATTTTAATAGATAAATTAGTTAAGCACAAGCCATTTAGGTATTTAAGGTGTGTTTTTACTAGTTTGGGTCGTTTTTACTAGGACTTTTGGCTATTATGTACAATTTATCTTTTGATGCGCTCACATTGCCAAAATCTAATACTATCGCATCATCAAAACCCTAATTTCTAGAAGTCGTGCTCAGTCATCCACAGTTATATGAAATACTTGGTCTTCAGTCGTTCTTCAACGTTAAAATTGACTAAGAAGCACTCTGAACATAAGAATCGGCCCTTCTTCAACCAATTGAAGCCTATATATTAAAAGGGAGGGAAGCTCTCTTTTCAAGAATCATCACCAAAATTCAGACCTCCCAAGGAGAATTATCACCCAAATATCTATAACATTCTTCAAGAACGAAAGTTCCTCTAATCAAGAAGTTAGAGCTAGGATCTCCCTATCTAGTGAGAACGAGTGTAGAGAGAGGGTTCATCCTTGAAAAAGGATAATTCGACCTAGGGAGCTTGAGAGAGTGAGAAAATTGTCCAGGGAGCTTATTTCTGTATTTCCAGCACCTATTTTCTTTCTTTCTACTTCTTGTTAGTCTTTATTCTTTGAACATTCAAGTTGTAATTATGGTTATTGAATTAGTGAAATTCATTCGTTCATTCTTAGTCACGAGCTAAGTTCTCTTAGGGGTTCAACTATGTGGATACCCTAGGGGCTTATGGCTTGAGCAAATGCCAAAGTTTCATACCTCATTTACTTACGCACTTCCATTGTTGATTTTATGGATAAAAATTGTTAAGTTAAAATGACCGCTTAATCTAGCAATCTAATGGAGCATTAACGTTGAGAAGATTAGGATATAAACTGATTTCATAAAGGAATATGGAGCTAAAAGTCTAAAAATAGGATTGCGATATATTCTTATAAACAAGGTGCGCCATAAGATAAAAAAAAATTACACTAAATCCATCTAAGTTTCATCTAACCATAGAAATACAGGATTAGTTACCTAGGCTCTTAGAGAAAATCGATACAAGGCTAAATTCCTCAAGCCATAATGCCTCTTTGGTTGAAACATTGTTGCAATCCTTGTTTTTATCATTGCTTACCTATTGCTTTTAACAACACTCAATTCAAACATCATTTACACTACACTAGTTACTCTTGGTCACATTAACTGCATTGTTTCAAAAGAATCTAAATTAATCTCGTAGAATTCGACTCTTAGAATACTATAAAATTTATTACTTTATTGACAGTGTATGCTTGCACTTGAACAATATCTACTTTCATTATTATCACTTATACACAATTGGTCGATCAATAAGATATGTATTGGTGCACGAAACTTGCACGCAAGTCTTGGACGCTACTCCAATCCAATCCTCCTCAGGTCGAATGTGTTGATGGAGTTGGCTTGCACAAAAGTACCTGCACCAGGTATTGAGCCGAGATTACAGTTTAACACTTAAGTTAGTACATGAAAATTTAGCTCAGCTAAGCACAAATAATGTTTATTTATCCTTGAGGTTTGATCGTGTGGGGTTATTTATAAGGTTCTTCCTCTAACGTATATACAATTTTGGTGCTTTTAGAATGGGTATGGTCCTCGAGGTTGCAGAGTGTCGGTGGCGAGCTCAACTTGGTTATTTTCTTCTAAGTAAAACCCCCCGAGCTCGACTGGTAAACCCGAAACCCTATGGTTTGACTTTTTCTTTAGGGATGCACGAACCCCTATGCAAACCTTTTTTCCCTTTTGATTTTAGCTCATCCGTAGGCTTTGGACATTGTCTAAGACAACCCTCAACAATACGTAAAATATTGTTTGAAAATTTTCTATGTCATTGTTGAATGATAAATTTTTGGACTAATCACAAATTGTCATGTTATTTCTTAAATTAATGACAAAATTACAAATAATAAAATTTGGGACTAATTAAAAGTTGACATGTATTTCAAATTAAAATTGAAGACAATAACTAACAGGTCCCAGTAATTTCACGTGATTTTGTTTTGACCGTTTGATCAAATTAATTATTTTGGTCTAATTAAGTATTAATATTTGGGCTTAAGTCTAATTAAGCCTAAAAATAGGCTTAATTTAGCCCAAAGATTAACCAATCCGAAAATCTAATTAAGTGGGTTAAACTAATATGATATGGCCAAAATTATATTTAATAAATTGAAATCAAAATAGAACATACTCAAATTGAATAGATCCTATTATTTTCACATATTTGTTGGGTGCTCATTTTTATAGCTATATTTTAGGTGTGAAAAATTGTTAGGTGTATCTCAAGCAACACCTATTTTTATGTATCCTACCAAATTATTCAATCATATATAATTTGTCATATGGCAAAATCTTCTTATTTCGGCGATGAAGAGGGGGTGCATCTTGTTTTTGGCTTTTATCCCTAACAAATATCTAAATCTTGTTTTTTAATATATTAAAACGTAGTTTTTCCTTCCTTCTTTCTTTTTTTTCTTTTTCTTTCTAAATTAATTCAAATTCAAATTAAGTTTATCTTCTTTTGAATTCATGAACAATATTGAAATTCATTTATGTTGCACACATAAGTTTGTTTGAAGTAGCTGCTTATATTTATTGGCTTTTTAACTTCACTTCTAATTTTTAAAGATAACTTTAATAATTATTTGAGCAAATATACTAAAAAAGGGGTTTAGTATTAATTTTTAAATTTGTTTAATTATTTTGATGAACTTTTAAAAGCTATACCCATTAGACTTTTATGATGATAAATCAATTGATACGACTTCAAATCACATTTTATTTAAGGGTTTTTGTGTAATCTTTTCCCCATGGTAACTATTAAGTAATGATATCCTCATCTTTTTGCTTGCCATTAGGTTGTTTTAGAGGTTAGATTATATAATTATGAATTGAATTTTTTTGAGCTTCGAGAGATTTATTAAATATTTTAATTTATTTATTTAATTGCATCCCAAAGCCTATTCAAGTAGAATTGATCATATTTTGTAAAGTATTTGAACTCTTTTTACAATAAACTTGCTTTACATTTCAAGTATTTTGATCTTGAGACGATTGATTATCTAACCCTAAATAAATTTATTTGAGAGTTTCGATATTAGTTATGTCTTTGTTATAAGAAGTTTCATATAATGATAATTATGTTAACAAATAAATGTTATGTTAAAAAAGGATATTTTACTCAATATCTCAAGAGTATTTGTTTAAAAAAATAAATTAATATTAAGATTAATCGCCTCTTATTTTTTAAAATATACCTTTTTTCAAGAGAATAGGTAACTCATATTTTTAAAATAATATTATATCTAAATTCATTTTTTATATACATTTAGGGGTAAAGTCCAAAGAACCTCAAATTTTGGTGCATGATAATGGGTCAAATCACCCATTATAGTAACTTTGTAAAAGAGTTGCACATTTTTCATTACCTAATTATTAGTTCACATGCCTAAAGTTTAATTAATTATATCTAATTAATTAGTCTAAAAAATTATATCTAATTAATAATTTAAGACGTTGTTGATTACGTTTCAGTGATATGTTTTGCTATACCTATATTATATATATCAACCATTATAAAATTTATATTGAATTTAACAAAACATTTACTACATCATAGTATTTTATGTTGTTAATTATTATAAAGAATGAGTCGGAAAAAACCTTTTAATTGTGGAACTCCTAAATTGAGCATAATTCAATTGACATAGTATTTGATATTATCATCTTCGAAGTTAAATGTTCGATTCCTTCACCCATATTGTCGGGGAAAAAACACGGATGAAACTATATTTTAGAGGAGATTTTAAAATAAAATATTTTAATTTTTTAAGAAAAAAATATAATAATTTGGTATCTTAAAATACCAACTATTACAGGGAGTTTTCTAAATGTTGAAATTAATTTTAAGAAAATTTAAAATAATTTAAAATCATTTTTTAAATAATTAGTCGAGATGAAATTTTTTGTTCGGGATGATTGACCGAAAATCACCGCAAAATACTCTCATTTTATCAGTTTATGGAAATGTCGAATCTACACATATTTAAGAATATTTTTGTATGGCTTTTTTAGTTAAATCATTTCTCACATAGGAAATGTTTTTTATTTTTTTTATTTATTTTTTTAGTAATTTGACAATTCTAATATTACTTTTGAAATAAAGTATAACAATTCAAAATTATTTTTAAATATATAATATATCAATATGATGGTAAGAAAATTAATTTTACAAAAATTGATGGTACTTAAATATCCTTTTTATTTATTTAAATAATTACTTCAACAACGACTCTCAAACATGCACGATTATAATAAATAATGGGATAGAATTCGAAGTTACTATTCATAAAAGAAAGTCGTTGGTGATTTGATCTAAAGGTTTCTTTTCTCTTCGGTTCTAGATTGTAGGAAAAAAAAAATCAACCGAACTTTCAAATTGTATTAATCAATATTCAAGATTAATAATGACATTCATTTAAATTTATGAACATTTTTTTAAAATATTAAAATTATGAACATTGAATCAATAAAACCATTCGCTACCTCGTGTGGTTCTAATATTACATAGGTTTGTCAAGTGGAAAGTCGAGTGAGTTAAGTCATGTGATGTACATCTTTTAGTCCAACGAATCAAAGATGAATACCAATACTTCTTTGAACTCTATAAAGCGTTGTGGATAGGTGGGGTGCATGATTTGTGACTCTCTTGGTCTTGGATCTCCAATCTATGTCGGGTTTCGAAAGATTACTCAAGAGTGATGATCTATTGAAAATTTAAGAAGTTAAAAGTCCAAGCCGTTATTGAGGGTCTTAAATGAAGAAGAAATAACATTGGAAGGGTTTGAACACATGACCTCTCTTCACCACATACTTTAACATCATCTTAAATTGTCAGACCCAAATACTTAAATTTATGGGTGAAAGAAAATTTAATTATATATCATTTTATAAATAATATAGGTTGTTAATTTCGATTGTTGGGTTGGTGATGTAACTAATTGTGATTTTTTTAATGAGTTTGGGCAGTTATAAAGGTATTTTTATCAATTAAAAAAAAAAAAACATTGACTACTAAATAACATTTAACTCAAAATCCTCTAAACAAAACCATATTGATGTTATATTAAACTAGGAAGAGAAATTATAATGTAATTTTTTATTTTTAATAGGCGTGTGAAAATAATGTCCGAACGATTTTAAATCATAATTTTAATCGATGATGTAAATTGGTGAAAGTTTAAAGTTAAATTTTAATCAATATAATTGTTAGTTTAGTATTTTGATTAATACAAACCTAAAATTTAACGGTATAAATTGATTTTTCACTGAAATTTTGACTTTGTCTAATTAGATTTTCTTGGGCACCAATCAGCAATAAAAGAGCTATGCGAAAATAATGAGATATAGATTTGTTTTTTTTGCGCATAAAAATGCCCACATAATATGAAGTTTAAAGTCTGTGTCATTATTACATATGTCTGCCATTACAAGTTATAATTATTCAGTTTAAAATTTTCTAACAAGCTAATGATTATAATTAAATATAATGATCTGTCAGGCACGGGCCACAAATTTGCCACACCTTGTTTTTCTGTGACAAAGTCCCCATCCCTTTTTGGATGCTTCTTCCTACTAATTAAATATTAAAATATTCCATGAAACAATGTTATATTATAATTTAATTTTTATTATCATGGTGTGAATCCAATCATAATTTGATAGATAAGGTGTTTATTATTTATAAAAAATTAATGGTTTTATATTTTATTTTTTAATTGTTGATGTCAAATTTTGGACTAGAAAAAACATACCTGACTTTCACGTTACCGCAGCGGTAAGTTTGTAATTCGAAAAAGAGAAAACCTGCAAAACAAAGAAAAAAAAGATGATAGTGCCAAAGTTAGAGATGGAAGACAAGAGAATGGAGAATAAATCACAAGTTCAAGTTACCTCATATAAAGTTGTGTTAATGTATCTATAGATAAACTTGACATAGGTTGTTCATTAAGGCTTCAAAGTCGCCTCATGATAATAAGATAACCTATTAGACCGAGGGGCGTACTCGATTTCACATTTAGCTAGGGAAGGCCGAGGTTGAGTGTCTCCACCTAGGCTTATTTTGGTCCTTGGGCGATGCTTTGGGTCGAGGCATATGTAGGATATGCCCATTAGCTATTTTGTTATTAAGGCCTCAACCTTGGCTAGGTCGAGGCGAGCGTCTCCTCCTAGGCTCATTTTGGTCCTAGGGCGATGCTTTGGGCTAGGGCAATTGTAGGAAATGCATATTAGGTATTTTGCTAAGGCCGAAACCAAGCATGCTATCTTGGACTTTAACTAGTACTAACCATTTTTCCTTAACTTGTTTTGGACATAGGATGTTATTTTTTTGCCAAACCTTGCTATTTTCTTGACTTTATTGCTTCTATTATCATTTTATGTTGATTATAATATCCTTTGATGTCAAATCACCCATGACAATAATTATTAAAAATTATGTATTGCTAATATAGTTGTATTTAATCTATTTTTAGTGTCTAGAATTTCAGTCATAGGAGTGTATCATTGATTTTGATTATTTGTAAATCGTTTGATAGAGATGCAATGATGTTGCATGTTTTTTTTAAAAAAAAAAAAAAAAAATTGGTTATTTTAGATGTTTTACAACAACAACAAAAAAAAATTATTAACCGGCTGGTAAAAATTAACCATAAAGACTACAATAGCTTTTTATTTATAATGTCAACATTCAAATATAGAGTTGACAAAACTTGCATCAAAACAAGAAAGAAAGAAAACAAAAAAAAAAGAGTTCACAAATAATAAAATAAAATATTTAAAATGTATTGAGCTATATTGAAATAATTTATGGACTATAATTCAATCTCTCATAATTCGAATAACAGATTTATTGGTCGCTAACACATTTATATGCTAATTAATAATATATAATATTTGTTTGTTCCTATTACTATCAAATAAAGAAGTGATTTTCTTAAAACAAGAAGAACATCATGGTTTATATCATGAATAGTAAAAGTTGTGTGGAATATTTAACATTTTGAAAAGAGTTAAAATATTACATATTCACATCATTTTTTTTTCACACAATACCACGATACTCTTAAATTATGCTCGGTAATTTGATTCGAATGATTGAATTTAAGTTATTTGAGTGTAAATTTTAAATTTTAATTATACAGCATAATATTTTTTATTGTTTTTAAATAAATCATTAATTTGAATTTGAAAATACAATACATTTTGGAGTAATTTGTATTAAACTTTAACCAGTGCATACAAATTGTTTAAATATTTCGATATATGCATCAATAAACTATTTGGATAAAAATGTATTTTTCTTTTCACCCTCCTTTTTAAACATAGAAAAATCTGTTTTTATCAATATATTGTTAAAAGTAAAAAAGAGATTTTGTTATCAAAATTGTTGTATTTTAGCTATTTTATTTATTGGGCTCAGCAAGTTATTTTCTGAGCAAGGCCCATAAGCTTACAATAATGGGCCTGGGCTTCATGGGCGGTCACTGGAAACATACTTTAAAAAAAAAAAAATAATAAAATTATAGAATTGTGACAATTAGCTAAAATAAAATAACAAAAACAAAAATTATCTCACTATTTTGGTTTAGAGTTTTTGTTTAAACGACGTTAATTTATAGATAATTTAATTCAAGGTTGTTACATTTTGTTGTTAATTAAATTAGGTATCTCTCTTTCCTAGGATGTTTATTAGAAATTGTAGAATGTAGATAGACATGAACGTTTTAGTCTAGTGTTTTAATTATAATAATAAAACCATGTTATAAAAAATAGATTTAGCTATTTTACTCAAAACTAATAGATTTAATTTTATTTTTATTTTTTGATATAAAACACGCTAAAGCAAAATATTAGATGGTCTCATTGTTATTCAAACAACGAACATCCTCTGAATACAAATGAGACAACATAGCCGGAAAAGAACTGAGCTGTAAAAGATTCACACCCGACGAACCATCACGAGCCAACAAGTGTGTCGCTTGATTGGAAGATCTTGACCCATGGCGAAAAATCACTGACCGAAAAGCGGATAAACAACATTGGATATCTTCAATATAAGTAGAAACCTCCGAGTAGATACCATTAGCTCCTCTAAGCATTTGAATAAGAGATATAGATTTAATTATTTAACTACATTGGTATGTTGAAGCTTAAAACATGCATTTATTTACATATCATATATATCACCAACCAAAGCACGAGCCCAACAAAATGACCTTCTCAATAGACGTATGCTATGAACTGGAGCATAAATATCAGTCATGGCATAATTTAACTAACACATATATCATTGAGTATTGATCAATAGTTTGAATCTTAACCCTACACACGATGCTGAGCTCAAAACATCATAAACACATGGGTATCTTTTTACACAGGTCGCATATTTGGACATTTACCACGATAATGTAAGACTCTTATAAAAAAGCATAAATAAACACACGAATGTTAACATGAGCATAACTTATACTAACATAAAATATAAAATATGTATTATCAACTAAGAGGTCGTATTAATAAATAGGTTAGAGATTCGAAGGCTTCACCCTACATATTGTTGAACTAATAAACATGATTACATTAAATTATAAGATCAATCCACCAACTTTCACTTTGCATCGCAAAGGTCATTAGACAACTATTAAAAGGTATTTAATAAATCATTTTTATGATTTTAAAAATTGTCCGATTCATTTTTTAACTTTCAATATGTCTAATAGGTAATTGACATATTCAAAATGTTAAGAACTAGTTGATATATTAGATTTAAAACAAAATTCAAATGATTCATCGTACACAATATTTGAAAAAATGTACTAGTCGTTTTTAAAAGTCAAGAACAAATAAACATAAATATAAAAAATCAAGTATTAAATTTGTCGTTGAATATTATTTTCAGTTCAATAATTACGTAGATTTTAAAGATAAATAATTTTTTAATAAGATTTTAAAGATAATAATTTATTTATTGTTTGAAAAAGATCATTAAGATAATAATAATGTAATGCCTTATAATTATGCTGAAATTGGCCTATCTTTGTTAAAAAAGCGGTAGAACAGAATTTTATAAAATTACCTCGTATGAGTATTAAGTGAAAATAACCGAAGAAATTCCTGCGTAGGAGTTGCACGGGTCCGGACAACGACGGGAAGAATATGAATGTAAATTGACCAAAAAGCCCATACTATCTGCAATTTTGGTCGGTAAGACAAGACTGTAGCGATTCCCTCGCGAAATCCTGTTGTCTTCACCGTTGCCATCGATTGCACAATTCCGATAACCCAGCTTTAACAGATTGGGAGGCAGAGAATCACGATTGTGAAAATGGCTTCCTCCGTCGATTAGGTTGCCGTCCCTTCGAGTTCCAGGTTTCTCTTCTGGACAGCTTTCTTTCGATTTTCTTTAATCCTGATTTTGCCGGTTATTCTCTTTCTTCTTTAATCCTTTTGGAATACAATTGTTATGGACGCAGTTTTAATTAATCTACCATGTTGTGTAATGATGCCGTTTGATAGGACTTGATTGGTTGCTATTAGAGTGGTGAGTGCTGGCGTTTTTTTTTTCTTTCGGTTTTGTTTTTGTTTCGGTTGGCTTGTTTTTCTTCAACTTCGTTGTGCTAATTTGAAAACAAGGTTTTCTTCAGCTGAAATTTGTGTTAATTCTGTTATGAAACTCGTTTATTCCTTCTGGGAACTGGAGAATTCAATTATTTGGTTTGAGCTGGACTTTCTAACCATTGTTTCTGAATGTCTGAGATTTAACTTTTTGAAAGTACCCTAATATCTTGATGTCAATTATTTGTGATAGTGAAAATTTCATGAAATGGAGTTGTTCTAAAACTAAAATCATTCATGCAACAATGTTTGGAGATCCCACTATTGATGTGAGTTTGTGTGTCGGCCTTTAATTGTTAGTTAGTTAATGTTTACCAAGCGTTTGTTGTATAGGGAGAGATTGAATCCCATCTCACGTCTTACCATCATTTTACTGTTGCTCTCTTCCTGTTATTCTCATAATCTCCATGCGGTTTCTCTCGTTTTCTCTGTCTCCACTCTTTATCTCATAGTCAGCATTTGGTTTGATCACTTTCTAACATTTGGGTGTGCCCTCTCTGCATTGGGAAACAGGATGGACTCGGTTTCAGGTTGTGAAGGTCCTGCCATTCTGCAGCTGCAGAAGTGGAATCCTTCACAGCCTCAACTTAACCTCTCAGAGTATCGTGAAGCTTTTATTTCTCCTACAAGACAAAATTTGTTATTGCATTCATACAACTATGAAGCTTTGCTTCTTCCTCTAAATACAGGTAAGTCACCTATTCCTTTCTCCTTAGATTTCCTCACTCGTTTTGATATTTAATTCTACATTCACAATTAAAAAGGTACAAGGACAGAAATCTACATCTTAAAAGTATCATGCAAAGCGTCAATTTGTGGTTACTTATGGTATTATCTTATGTGTTTCTCGACCCCAAATATTACTGTGTTAGACAACTATTTGGTAGGATTGGGGAATGTAAAATGGCCTAGACACCCGATATTAATACATTTCAAACATTACGTCACGTCCATAAAAAGAATTAGGAGGCTTAGTATCCTTCAATGTAATTCTTTTGAAGATGTTAAAATTTTAATTCTTCACATATTTAGCTTTCCAACACCCTTGTTCTTGTCTTGCTTCCCCACAAGTTTAATGTTAAGTTGTTTTCGTTTTGTTTGGATATGCAGGGGACATTAGGTGCAGTGATAACTTCCCAAAGGAATATGATATCAACTTAAAAGATTTGGGATCATTAGCTTTCTCAGAAGAAGTGTCAACTGCATTTAGGTCAGAAGATGCAGAAGGTGATGTACAATGCTCTAACAAGTCAGTTGTTGGTATTGATAAGGATTCTCCTACCGGAAACAAATCTTCTAGGGCTAATTGTAACAACTTCCTTGGTGATGTAAGCTCACTTGCTTGGGGGCTTTGTGGAGATAACTATAAGAAGCACGGAGATTCATTTTTTATGGAAATTTTATTTGTGTCTGGAAATCATGGTGTCACTGCTCATGCTTTTTGCCAACCGAAGAAAATTGTTGCAGAGGCTAAAAATATGGTCCAGTCTGAGTTTTGGAAAGGAAGGTGGGTGGAATGGGGACCTTATCCAATGTTGCCTCAAATTTTGGACCAAGAGCGTTCTGGTTCTTGTGAAACCTTGGGAAATATCGATGAAAATGGGAGGAATCAGAATGGGGAAATGTCGCATAGTTCATACTCTGAGTGTGAGAATGATGCACTATTATCAGGAAATAGCACATCAAAGAGATATTTACGATCATTTCTTGCTAAAGTTAAGACTATTGAATATGAAGATGACATTTGGACTATGTACCCGGAAAAACCCTCAATTCCTTGCTTTACAAAGGTGGTTTCATTTAATATATTTAATTATAACCTGCCGCCACCAAATTCTGTTGATGATTCTTCTGTTAATGAACAGAGCTGGCATGAAATTATCCTTGGAACACCCAGTAATATTAGGTCTACATCATCTGACACATGTTTTCTATCTGACATTTTATCCAATGTATTTGGCATTGGCATGAATAAATCATACAAATGTTCCAGAATATTTGCTAGCAACTCACATATTTTAATTGGATTTGTCTTGAAGATAGTGGAATCAGTGTCTGCTGATGAAGGTGATGAAACTGAAAGCAGAAAGGATACTTTAATTCTTGTTGCTAGAGTTGGAAGTTTGGGGATTAAGTGGGTTTCTTCTGTAGAATTTGAGAAAAGCCAATGTGTTTCACCTATGATGGAGTGGGCGGATTTCTGCTTTTCAAATGACTTTATCGTTTGTTTAAGTGACTCCGGTTTTATTTTCGTACACTCTGCCTTGTCTGGCAAGCATGTTACATGTATAGATGTTTTACAGGCTTGTGGACTCAATCCTAAATACTTACATGAGAAACCGGATTTGCAAATGAAACAAGTGGATGAAGTCCAGGATGTTGTATCATGTAGACGTGGTAGTTTCTATGGCACAAGAAAGTTTAGAAGGTTGTTATCAGATTCTCTTTCCTCACGTTTTGCTGTGATTGATGCATTTGGTGTAATGTATGTTGTTTCTGCTGTTGACCATATGTTAGAGCACTGTCATGGATCTGAAAATCTGCTTCCACATTCTCACAATTTTGAACTTGGGAAGGCTCCAGTTAGTTGGGAGGGTGGTGGTTATGACATAGGCTACCAGAGAAACTATTCAGAATCATTGGGGTCTCATGCATGTGGGAATTGTTCTATGAAAAATGAAGGTGCTTCGCTTTGGGGTAATACTAAATCTAATGTGCTTCATTATATTCAGGACTCAAAGGTTTATACGGGGAAAAGATATAAGTGCTCCTGTTTAACTGGTTCTGCTCCAATTTTACAAGATCAGAAGTCCCAGGGTGGTGAATTACAGTCTTGCACGATGCGGAAGATATTTCTTTCTGCTAGGAAAACTAATGAAAATGATTGCTTCTGCTTCTCTCCTATGGGACTTACTCAATACATTAGAAGATGTAATATAAGTGGTCAAAATTGCTATCAAGTTGTCCATTTTGATCTGCATCTGAAGCCTGAAGTCCATGATGATAGCTGCTTGAAATCCCAAATGTTTTTTGTTGATGGAAGGAAAAAAGATCTTGTTGGAGAGGCAGTTGGTTGCACTTCACAGGGATCTCTTTATTTGGTGACGAATGACGGTCTTTCTGTCGTTTTGCCTTCTGTCACTGTTTCATCAAATTCTCTGCCTTATGAGTCTGTTGCCAGGTTGCAACCTGGCAGTCTTCTTGGCACTGCTAACCAAGTAAAAGATTTGGAGCTCAAAGAATCTAAGTCTCCATGGTCACCCTGGCAAGTTGAAGTTTTGGATAGGGTTCTTCTATATGAAAGCATAGATGAGGCAGATCGCCTATGTTCAGAGAATGGTGAGATCAATGGACAATACACTATTGAGCTTATAGCAATATTTCAGTTCATTTAATGAGAACACTTTCTGGTTGTGAATCTTATGATATTTGAGGAAACGATCTTAAGATACTCTCAAGTTCTTTGGGTTTTGTGGCAAATTGCCCTTATGAAAAGTGATGGTATATATTTTTTTTTCATTTTTTAGGAATCCGTATAAATAGACTATGATACAACATTCATTGAATGAGTTGATGCTAATCTTGCATTTGTTAGTTCTTCATTCTCTTCTTGGTTTAGCAGCCAGCTGTCCAAACACGGGCAAGGCCTTATGATTAAATGCCATAGCTTAGAATTTAAGTCAAATTCATATCCTGTTATCAATGTAGTGTTTGTCTGAAATATACCAGCAATACTGAAGTTAATAATCTTTGTTTTAGCATTTTGATGCATGATTGTGAGTAGGATGAATGAGATGTAGGTGTCGTTGAGTGGGTGTGTTATTCTATGAAAGAATGGTTTTTCTTTTCCCCTCACTTTATCGTTATGTAGTGATGGTCAGAAAGGGGAAGGAAGGTGCAAAACATATATTTGATTATGACTAGTGATCTTGTCATCTAAGTTTTACAGATAACTTATATATATCATATATGTATGAGGAAGTAGAATTGTTAGGTACTTAAGCACCTTGGAGAACCACACTCCAAAAGCTAGCTATTGAGGTGGGAGAGCCAAACCACTTAAGTACCACATTGGTCATCCCATTCTAACCAATGTGGGACAAAGGGAGCCCATACTACCTTGGTTCCTAACAATACCCCATCCCCGGAAAGTCGATGTCCCGGCGGCTACTCCGACGGTACATCACTCAGCCACACTCGGTCAGAACCCTCAGCCGGTTCTACTCCGGACGTCAACAATCGGTTCTGATACCATTGTTAGGTACTTACGCACCTTGGAGAACCACACTCCAAAAACTAGCTATTGAGGTGGAAGAGCCAAGCCATTTAAGTACCACATTGGTCATCATCATCCCATTCTAACCAATGTGGGACAAAGATAGCCCATACTACCTTGGTTCCTAACAGAATCTTGCACAACTTCTTTGATGAAAAGGTTCTTGGTGTGCTTTTTCCAAAGACTTTTGCAATTGTTATTCTTGTCGTATTTTGTTAATGTTGGAGTATTTTTTATTTTTTATTTTAGATCGTCAGTTGGTTTAGTCCTTCTACTTACTGTAGCTCCATATTGGGCTTTGTTTTTCATTCTCCTTAAGGGGGTCCTTTAAAGTCTTCTGTGTAACTTAAATATCAACGAAGAATTCTACTTTCTTTTTTTTTAAAAAATATATAGAGGTGGCTGACGCCCTATTATTTCAGAGTGTGTTTTTGGTCCTTCTAGGTTATGTTCTAAGGTTTGGGAAGTTAAATTAGATTTAGGGAAGTATAACTTAACGATACTATTCAAGTGAGAACTTAAATATTTGTAGTACTCAGTTTCTTTAGTCGCTTTTGCTGCTGTTATGGAGTTCTAGTCCTCCCCTACAAACCAAAATGGTGGAACCTTCAAGTTTTTTTTGGTTGTTCCATTTTCAAACTGTACTCAGAATTTAACTCGCTGTCTATGGATTCTGTTGTCAGGACCATGTATTACAAGCAGTTATATAGAGAATACAATTACAATTTCCAAATATAATAACAGCCATCTTTTGTACTATTTTATAATAGAAATCAAGGCATAATGAATTCTTTATGTAGTTATAAGTAGCAGTGTTAAGACATGGCAAATATTGGTATCAATGTTTATATATTTTTATTTCAGGGTGGGACTTGAAAGTTGTGCGGATGCGTCGGTTTCAAATGACATTGCATTATTTGAGATTTGATGAACTAGAGCGGTAAGATCCAAAATTTCTTGTTTCAATGTCTTTGTTGAATTAGGAAGTGTTTGAGAGAAGAAGTAGAGTTGTTTAGTCGTGGGGCCAGTAAAAAGAGCTAATAAGTCATGAAATTGATATTAATAAGTTGTGGGGCCTATAGTGGGTTTGAGAACTCCTTGGGCCGAACAAGGAGTGAAGTTAGTAGCTCCAATCCACCCCACTCAACTCCTTCCCCAAAACACCCCCTTAACAATTGTTAAGCAATGCTTGTGCTACTGTCATTACGTCTGGTAGATTCAGAGGTACTTGATTGGATTAAAAAATTGATTTTGAAAACCCCCAATTTAATTACTGTCAAAGAAGGAAACATTAGTCAGGAGTCAGGACCAGGGTCTGCGATGTAATTGAAAAGCAACCAAGATCAAAGATACAAGATATTGGAATCTGTACTACCTTCATTGTTTTACCTGTTGTTGATTTAACTTTGTCTTGCTGCTTATAATTACTTATGGCTTGGGTTTTGAAGTTTGAACCCCAACCAGAGATATTCTGTATAAATATCTGACACATTTTTATGATTTGCTTGAGTTTTGTCGTACAAGTTGTTATAGTTTTACTTTCAATTTTGTGATGGACAGATCTCTAGAAATGCTTGTGGATGTTGATTTGGAAGAAGAAGGAATTCTGAGATTACTCTTTGCTGCCGTACATCTCATGTTTCAAAAAGCTGGTAATGATAATGATATTTCAGCCGCATCAAGGTATAAATCTGTATACATTTTTTTTTTTTTTATCTATCATCCTCCTAAGCACTGTGGCCAATCTATTATTTTCCAAGGAATTTTTATGTTAAATAAGAACATTTAAAGAGAAAGTGCTAATCTGAAATTGGCATATCTTCTGCCTAAAATGTGAAACTTATGCAATTTGCAGAAGGGAAAGATGGGGTGGGGGGTTAGGTTGAAATTTGAAACCAAAAATGATCAACTGTCTTGAATGCAAAGCCTCTTTTTCAAAAAGTACAAGAAATGTGCTGAAGGTTGTTGGGATGGAAGATATTACAGAAGTGGCCTAACACTAACAGGGCGGGGGTTAAAAGTTGAAACCAAAATAAGATGCTGAAGCTTGTCCGGATGGCAGACATTATGAAATTAATATCAACTTGAAAAGCCTAAAATTTCTTTTTGGACAAAAGTTGGTTAGCCTAGAGCATGAGAGGGGGCTAACTATGTTGTTTGGATATGACGTTGGTAGTCTTCACTCTTCTTACCTTCGTCTCCCTCTTGGGAGTAACCCCAAGTCTGTTTCTTTGTAGTATCACGTGGTGGATAAAGTTCAAAGTAAGTTAACTTTCTGGAAAAAAGGCTTCTTTTTCTAAAGCTGGATGACTTACATTGATCAAATTGGTCTTGAGTGACATTCCTGTTTATTTCTTTTCCCTTTTCAGAGCCCCGTGCGAGGTGTGTAAGTGTTTGGAGGGGTTGATGCTCGATTTTCTTTGGGAAGGGTTTTGAAGAAGGGAAAGGCAAGGGGTTGCATTTGATTAGATGGGAGGTTATCGAGAGACCGGTTTCCTTGGGGGGTCTTGAAATTGGGAATCTTAGGTGTGAAACAAGGCTCTGTTAGCCAAATGGCTGTGGCATTTTTACTTTGAGCCCAATACTCTGTGGCGTAGGATCATTGCTAGTAAACATGGCTCCCATCCTTTTGAGTGGTTGTCTAAGGGGGTTAAAGGTACACACTGGAATTTGTGAAAAAAACACTGATTAGGAATCTTCCTCTACAAAATTTCAGCTGAATTTAGGTTGCCATTGAGCATAAATTATCCTTATTTAGTGGGATGGTTAGAAAGTTGGGAGTCATTTGTTTGGATAAATCGACAGTTCCCTTGAAGGCACCATGAAAGTTTGGGTTGGAGGTAGTGATAGAAAATGCTCAGCCTCTAATATGTTTCACTTATAATCTTTCAGTTTGAGTTGTTACAGTTATGTAAGTGGGCAGTGTATTGAGTGGAGGGTGGGGAGGTCAGTTGTATTAAAGTCAAGAATATAGTCTGTCCGGGAGACAGAAATAGGGAAATTGTAGGAGGGAGGGGGATTAGATTGTAGTTGGAAATGAACTCTTGAGTGGTTTCTCGGTGGAGAGGGAGAGCACCAAACCTCTCAAAATTCCGGGAACATGAAACTATTCTCTCTTTCTTGCAATAAGACTCCAATAAGTATTTTGATTCCCATCACAGTGTTGCTATTGCATTTGAAGTTATTTTCTTTTTGTTGTTTGCAAATTAGCTTAATTATATTATCCTAAATTGATGAATATTCATGTCTCGGTCTACTCAATGAAATGTTTGATTCTACTTTATTTTTTAAAAAAAGAAACTAGAGACTATAGTTAGAAAAAGCTAGAGAAAATAACATCCTAAAGGCCACAGACTACAAAAGCCTTCAAGTCGTTAATAATCATCCAAAGACTACAATTTTGAAAGAAATTCCTGTGGTAAATGCTTGATGATTTATGGCGGTTTTGTTTTCCTATCAAATAGGGATGCTAAAGATTGATTGCCTGCATGGTTGTAAGTTGTAGCTTAGTTTAGTATCCCAATTTGGGTGTAAAATAGCATATCCTCAAATATTTCCTTTATGGTTTCTACGTCCATTTAATTTAGAAGGGTTCTTGTCTGCTCAAAATTTTTGATTTCGTTTAAAGAGAAATGTCTTACTTCTGAACTTAACTTGAAATGAATTTCATTTGTAGGCTTCTTGCACTTGGCACACACTTTGCGACAAGAATGATTCATCAATATGGGATGGCCGAGTTCAAAAGAAATGCTACTACATTTAATGACTTCAGTAGCAGCCAAGAAATTTCCATTCTCCCACATTTTCCTTTTCAAATGCAAAATGAACTGGAGTATTCAAGAAAACTCCATGAGATGTCTCACTTTTTGGAGATAATAAGAAATCTGCATTGCCATCTTAGTTCAAAATTTAAGAGGCCATGCCAAGAATTGGTATGTTTATATTGGCATTATGTGAATTGATTCATTGAAGTAGTAATAATCTATTTGAACATTGGATTTTATAGGTAGCTGGGGAGGCATCAATATCGGACCAAACCAGTCAGTTGCTGGATGAACCTCAGTTTGTTTCTACAGATATAATACCATCAGGAAGTACAAGTCAATATGAACTTTCATTTCCTTCAAATGATTTGAACTCTAACGTTGTAGATGGTCTTGTCATGATGCCCATGATTTCTGAATCCCAAATGGATTCAGAAGATTTAGATGGAGACTCGGCTGTTGTACCACAAGGAGTCTTTGAAAAGAAAGTCGTCCCATTGGAGAATCCTAATCAGATGATTGCACGTTGGAAGTCAGATAAGTTATCACTTAAAAATGTTGTCAAAGACGCTCTTCTCTCTGGCCGTCTTCCTTTGGCTGTTCTTCAACTACACATTAATAATGTGAGAGAATTAATTGGAGAGAATGAACCTCATGATACGTTTTCTGAAATTCGTGACATTGGAAGAGCTATTGCTTATGATCTCTTCCTAAAGGTAACAGGTCAGTGATTTTTTCTGCTGATCATGTATCCATGTCTTCTGAACAGCATGTTTGTGTGTTGTACAGGGTGAGACTGGGGTTGCCATTGCTACACTGCAGAGACTTGGAGATGACATTGAAGTTAGCCTCAAACAGCTGTTGTATGGTACAATTAACAGAACTTTTCGAGTGGAAATTGCTGCGGAGATGAAAAAATATGGTTATCTGGGGCCATTTGACCAAAGGATGATGGATATAATATTACATATTGAGGTATTAGTCACTTTAGTTGCACCATTTTGAGTCTATTAAAGTTGAAATCATATTCTTTTTATCCATTTGGAACTAAAATATGTTCTTTTCTGCACTTCTTTAAAAATGGGGGAATGGATTAGAGGCTCTACCCAAGCAGTAATTTCTGGAAAACATTTCTGAGCAGGCAGAAAGCAAATATGGAATTCCCATCAAGTTCTAACAGCCCAGGAGAAAATGATTTGAAGACATTACGTTTCCATTTAATCAACAATACTATCATTGATTGTGGTGAGGTTGATGGTGTTGTTTTAGGTTCATGGCCCAATGCAAATGAGAACTCTCCTGTCCTGGAGATCAATGAAGATGATGTTCATATGGGATATTGGGCTGCAGCTGCAATTTGGACAAACACATGGGATCAACGAACAACCGATCGTGTAAGTCACCTTTAACTTCTCTGGTCTAAGCACCTGTTTAATGTGAACCTGATTCTCTTGAAACTATGAATCTGCATTAATATTTCTTTTCTTGAAAGCTACCGCTAGAATGAATGGATACGCTGATTGGGTGCATTGGTGCCTGTCTTTTCTGCTGCTACTGCCCTAATATAAAATTGTTAGCTCTCAGTTATTGGTCTGGTGTATTAGATGATACGCTGATCGGGTACATTAGTGCCCGTCTTTTTGTAATTTGAGCATTAGTCTCACTTCATTGCTACTGCCCTAATATAAAATTGTTAGCTCTAATTTGAGATGTCTAGGTGCATTCACTGATCTATTGCTCGTTTATTCTTATGCTCTTATATCATCATTTGTAATTTGAGCATTAGTCTCATTTCATTATATCAATTAAGAGACTCGTTTTTTTTTTTTTTAAAAAAGAAACAAACCTAAATTTATCAATTTCTCCAACCAAATATTCCAAAGTAAAGCTTAGGTAGTGTTAATTCATGAGATCTAATTCTGGCACGAGAAGGCTGTGTAATATAGTTTAAACTGTTATCCGCCCCCCCCCCCAAAATAAAAAAAAAAAAAAATCCAAATATGGTCAGGTTGCAGGTTGATGAACATTGATAATAAGTCAATTTGACATCCTTCTTTGTGCAGATATTACTGGATCTATCTTTGGATATTGATATCCATGTGACGTGGGAATCCCAACTCGATTACCATATATGCCATGATAACTGGGATGAAGTATCTAGACTTCTCGACATGATTCCTGTTGCTAATTTGTTGGATGGGAGTCTCCAAGTAAGCTTAGATGGTCTACAGACAGCTTCAGCAGTTGGGTGCAACAGAGAGTCTTCTTTTTACAGCAATTACTTGTACCCTCTTGAAGAGTTGGATGCTATTTGCTTGTATATTCCCAACGCCAAAATTTTCAGATTCTCAACTAATATTATGTGCTCCAAATGGTTGGGTATGCTCTTGGAGGAGAAGCTTGCAAGGCATTTTATATTTCTGAAGGAATATTGGGAAGGCACAATGGAGCTGGTACCTCTTCTTGCCCGTTCTGGCTTCATTACACACAGACTTGATGAGATTGCTTCTGTGGATAATCACATTAGCAGTTCAGTCGATGAAAGTTCCTCGAACAAGGCTGGAGCATTTTCTGTTGATTCTGTGCAAGCATTGTATAAAGTTTTCATACATCACTGTTCACAGTATAACTTGCCCTTTCTTCTGGACCTGTATCTGGACCATCATACACTGGCTATTGATAATAATTCAGTTCGTTCACTACTGGAAGCTGCAGTAAGTACCCACATATTCAGTCAGTGTGCCTTATTACTTATATATATATATATATATATATCCTGATTTTATTTAATAATCATCATTCATCTTTCTTCTATTGTTTCTTACATATTTTAAGCAGCGCATACGAGCCTGTGAATTTGTGAGATTAAGAAATGAGTTAGTAGTAACTTAGCTATGGGTTTTAAGGGAGTTTGGGTTTGCAATTATAATGGAAGGAGAATCAACGAGGCAAAGGAGGGAAATTTAAGTGGGATTTACATTGATCTTGGCTCAAGCTAACTGAGGCCAATATATTTTATTTTTTATTTGCTTCATGTTATATTTTCCCAACAAGTTACTCTTTTTGCTTTAGATGCTTCTGTTTTGAGTTCTTTTTTAAAATATAACATGGAGTCTGGGGAATTGAAAAAAGTAGCTGAAAATAAAGTATAGAATTGACTTACAACCTATTTTTTGTTTAAAAAAGACAAGAAGAATAACCTTCCGTTGGTATCACAAATGGGTAATTATTTTAAAATGCTATATTTTAAATTATTCTTGTTAAAATACATATTTGAAAATATTTTAGATAATTAAACTATCCACTCAAATTTCCCTTAATTTTATCATAGTGCCTAGTCTTGCTAAGATGTGACAGGAGTTCAATTTCTGCTTACACAATGCTGGAATGCTGGCATTTGAACCATTTTGGTAGTCATGCAATGTTTGGCTGCTTCTGAGACAATGTGCCTCACTAACAGAGGCAATCTTATAACTTTTTACAGTTTTCCTCACGACCTTAATTTAACAAACACTCCTTTGGGTATCGCTTTGACATTGCCTATTCATACTCTTTAAAAATTAGTTTATATGCTCATTTTTGCCCTCTATTCTTGTTTTGTGCTGATATAGGAAGATTGTCAATGGGCAAGATGGCTACTTTGAGTATCTCTTTGATATTGCCTATTCATACTATTTAAACAATAGTTTATATGCTCACCTTTGCCCTCTATTCTTGTGGTGTGCTGATGCAGGGAGATTGTCAATGGGCAAGATGGCTACTTCTGTCGAGGATCAGGGGCTGTGAATATGATGCATCATTTTCTAATGCTCGCTCAATAATGTCATTGAATTTAGTTCATGATCCTAACCTCAGTGTTCGGAATATTGATGAGATTATTTCCACTGTTGCTGACATTGCTGAAGGAGCGGGAGAAATGGCAGCCCTAGCAACTCTAATGTATGCTCCTTCCCCAATCCAAGATTGTTTGAATAGCAGTGGTGTAAATAGACATAGTAGCTCGTCAGCCCAATGTACTCTCGAAAACCTTAGGCCAGTCCTGCAACGATTCCCTACATTGTGCCGTGCCCTAGTTACATCGGCTTTCCAGCAAGATACAACTTGCAATTTCTTGGGTCCAAAATCGAAGAATGGTTAGCTCCTCTCCCTTTGAACTCCTTATGCTGAAACTTTATTACACTTCCAGCTTTATTATAATTTTTGGACTCTCTCTCTCATATTGTTCCTGCATTTGAGCTTTTAATCAGTTTGCAATTCATTTTTTCTGCATTTCAGCTTTATCAGAATATCTACATTGGCGTAACATCATCTTTTTTTCTGCTGGACGTGACACTTCACTTTTACATATGCTACCATGCTGGTTTCCAAAGGCAGTTAGGAGGTTGCTTCAGCTCTATGTCCAGGTGTCATTTCCTTTTATCAAAACAACCCATGCATTTTGTCATCATTCTGAATTAAGTGATTCATTGAATTAACAGACAGTAGATTAGAAATGTATCAATATTTTTCCCTCTTTTTTTAATTATTTTTTTATTATTGGAGAGTTGGAATGGATGGACATTGCTATCTGACACTATCCACAAAAGGGTTGGACAAGCTTTGAACCATAGAATCTTCTTATGTTGATTGACTATTCTTTTCTATCCACAGAAATTTCTTTCTTTTAGCAGTTAGCACTAAACTATAGAATCTTCTATTATTTGAAATCACACATAGGATTAGCCCTTCGTTTGAGTTAACAAACAGCTTGTCAACGCAGCTATTCAACTGAACGAACAACTAACGATGTGGTTATAACAATCGAAATTAGTGTTACAATTCTTCCACCATCCCACATCAGAATTATCCCAAGTATGAGGGATGTTACTTTTAAAAGTCAAAGTGCTTGTATTTTTGTACATGCTTGATGTTTGAGCAAATTCTGTCACAGGGTCCTCTTGGATGGCAATCACTCTCAGCTTTGCCAACGGGGCAGACATTATGGGAGAGGGATGTTTATTTTTTCATGAATGATGATGAACATTCTGAAATCAGTCCAATCTCTTGGGAAGCAACCATTCAGAAGCACATTGAAGATGAGCTATATGATTCATCTCTCAAGGTATGCCCAACTTTAGGATATATGTATATTTTTTAGAATTCTCTCAGCAGCTACACATTGTTCTTCGTTATCATGCAAAGTAGAAAGTTCTTCATTGATGGAGGCATTTATATACCATGTAAAAGTGTTCCCTTATCTCCCCTGAGAAAATGATAAATTTTGAAAATATTTATCAAAGCAAGTAGATTCCTAATTGAGAACTGCATTGCATATAATAGTCAGGCAGTTGTGAATTAGGAATCTTCTTTCTCTACAATATATTTCAAAATTTAACATATGCCAGGGGAGATAAGAGGAACACTTACATAAGGTATTGTTTCGTTTCCTGCTAATTAGTCAGAAAAGATGATTATCATTGGTGGTTTATACAAAGATTATATGTTGTGTTATCTGGCAGTTTTTTTTTTGACGAATAAACAATTTCGTTGATAAATGAAATAGGGGATTAAAAACTTCAAACACCTATTGGTGAATTTCAACAAAGATCTCTAATTTTCTAATATACAAGAGGATGCAAGAATGCGAAGGGCTCTTTCTCTCCTGACCCATCCCCATCCCCAACCCTAACCGTCGTTGTTGCCGGTCATTCTTTGCCGTTGTTCGTCCACTAGTCCTTTTCGCTGGTCTTCATATGTCGGCTCCAATCCCACGTTTTTCAGCTTTTTTTCTTCCCTCTCTCGTCAATTTCCTAGCCCGTCCCCCGTTCGTCGGATCCCATCCCTGTTTTTCCATCCTTCTAGTTTCGTGCCGCCTCCGACTGGTGCCACGCAGCTCGCCATTCTCTGCCATTGTTACTTCGATTCTCATCTTTTTTTGTGGGTTATTAGTTCTTCTACAGTCTTGTAGTTGTTTCGTGAGTTATTGTTTAGATCCCAGCTTCACCACCATGAATTTGAAAAGTTGTTGCGTTCAAACATCTATTACAATATTTGGGGTGATAATGTTGGTTTTTTTTTTTATTTTTTTTATTTTTTTTATTTTTAATGGGAGAAATGGGATGTAACCAACAAGTTCCTATTTCAGCTCCTCTTCCTTGTTGGTTTAAAGGTGGTGCTCTGTTATGGTTGAATTACTTCAACTTCCGATTCTTTTTTTAGAAGAAATTGAAGGATGATTTCGGTGTCATTTGCTTATCCAAATTTAGATTATCTTATGGCTGGCACTTTGAATCCTCTAGTTGGCCTTCTACGAGAGGAAGAAAGATTGTATGAGTTCCTACTAGCTGATAAGAAAGGCTAGATGGTTTTTTGGGAAATGGTCAAGGATTTCCTCCCATCTATTGAGAACAAGTTGCACTTGAAGTTTGATTATCTTTATCAGTTTAAAGTAGCAAAAAATTCTCAAGATAAGGTTTCTTCTTTTTGGGTGAGGAAAGACAATGATGTTGTTGATTTGAATTTTCAGTCACTTCTTGGAAGGATATTTAAATCTCATCAATGGATATTCAAATCTTCTTAGAAGCCTATTTTCAATCCAAGATCTTACTCAATCCATTCATGGATGATAAAACATTATTGAAACTGAATGATAACTTTTTACACTTGGAGTTTGATGGTAACCGGAGACAAGTAGGGGAATATTCATCTGAAAATTGAAATTTGGTCTCAAGAACATTCTCATCTGGAGCTAATTGAAGGTTTCGGTGGTTGGATTTTGTAAGACTCCTAGTTAGAGAAATATTAAGATTATGAATGTTATTATTAGTAAGTAGCTAGTAAGTTTGTTAGGGCTTTTAGTTATAAATAGAGGGAGTGGGGTTGGGAGAAAGGTGTGAAAAATTTTGTGGGGTTCCCTTTGGGGAATTTGAGAGAGACTAGCCTTCGCGAAAGGCTAGGTTATCTTGTTATTTTTCTTATGATGTTACAACATATTTCTATATTTGAGTGTTTTTAAATTTTCTTTGTTGTTCTTGAGTGTTCTTGTTAGGAGGTATCCTAACAAATTGGCATCTGAGCTCTTTCTTTCTCTGGGAAAGTTGGAAAAAAAATGGTTCAAAAAACAATAGAAGAGATGCTGGATGGTTTGACGAAGCCAAGGTTGGGATCAAAGATATAATGAAGTCCATACTTCAATGTATCAAACAAGTGACAGCTGAAATCTGGGGGATCATACTTTCAAGCGAAGAAAAACAGGAAGTGGGAGTTGAATGTGAAACTTCCAGTGAGCTTACAGTTAAATTCTCATCTGTGGAAGGTCTTTCACAGACCTTGACAAGCATCACGGAAGAAGGGGAAAGAAGTGTCCCATAAAGCTCCGATGAAGGTAAGCCGCCACAAAAGAAGGATGAAATGGGAGACAACAGTAAGGGAATCGAAGGGAACATGAAATTAATTGTTAACACAAATAGTAAAGGGGGATCGATCTGGACTAATGAGGAGAAGTAGCCATGTCCAAAAGGTTTCAAGCATTCGTACGAGAGGAAGCAAAATATATCGGCTGTCTCGTGGTTGGAAAGGTGAATAGGACGACATCAACGAAGGAAACGCCATAGCAAAAGTGGTGAAAATGTGGGACAAGGATGGAATGACAAGATCGGCGAGTACATGGCCGGGGAAGCAAGAAGTGGTGGGTTGTAACTTATATGCTGTATTAATGGCTCCAAGGGTGAGCTCCCAAAGAAAATTTATAATTTTTTTGGATAGTGATCCTTCCAAATCATTGTATAAAGATCTTTTAAAAGAGGATTTGTAGTAATCACCAAATTCTCCAAAAGCGATTTAACAGAATGTTACATAGAAGGAGCAGGGAAAATTTCGTCAGCGAAATGAGGACAAAAGTGGAGAAAAATTAGCCCATTCAATCGTTTCCAGGTTATCTGGCCGTTGGAAATTTTATTTGCTGAATATCTTACATTTTTGTGTTGTTTCTATAAAAAAATGTTACTAGTGATTGTAAAAAGCTCAAGAGAGTCCCGAGGATGAAACATCTTACTAAAATTTTTCTATCATTTTACTCTTATCAATAAAGGGTGACAGATTCTGAAGCATGATTTTCTATTTTTTTTTTTCTGTTTACATGAAGCATTTGTCTCTCAAATAGACTCCCAATCTTAAATTTGTGCATGATTACTAGTTAGTAAAAGCAATTGATAACGTTTATAGGTGCAATCTCTTGATAAAACCACTATGTATTGCAGGTGTTGCATTGTCCAAAGAAATAAACTGCCTACCTTATCCATCAAAATCACGTCTTATTTATCTTGACAGAACCTCAATGTTGCCAATCTTGTTTATTTTTATTTTTATATTTCATTTTATGGGTTACTATTTTGACTAACATTTGTTGCCACATTTTCTCATGGGGAATCTGTCACTATATTATTACTCTGTCATTATTTGTGGAACCATGTGTGCTTCCGTTAAGCCGTACACTCAGCTCAGCATATCTATTGCCTTTAGGAAACTGGGCTTGGGCTTGAGCACAATTTGCATCGTGGACGTGCATTATCAGCTTTTAACCACCTTCTTGCTGCTAGAGTTCAGAAACTAAAATCAGAGATTCAATCAAGTTCAGCAACTGGACAGTCAAATATACAACTGGATCTGCAGACACTTTTTGCTCCTTTGACACCAAGGGAACAGTCTCTTCTTTCTTCTGTAAGGATTTATTTATTATTATCATTTCGTTTATAGGAACATGGTAACAAAACACTAAGAGGATATGGTAAATGTCAAAACAACAAAAAAGAGCATCATGGAGGAAAAAGAAGCAAAAGAAATGTCAAAATATGAAGATATAAAATTTTTGGATCAACAAATAAGTGAAATATTCAATTCTTTTCTAAGTGACTTTGAGATCGTCAACTTTTTCTGCAAATATTCTCATATTCCTTTTCAATCAATAAATAACCTAACAATTACGAAAATTACACAATTCCAAAAAAAAAAAAAAAAAATCTCTTGTTACGCGTCCTTCCATATTAAAGCATTCCATCTTAATGATTGGTAGATATTACACGTTGAAATGATAATTCAAACTGCAATTTGGGGAAGTCGGGAAAAGGAAACAAAATGGTTCACTGATTCTCTACACATGCACAAATAGTATTTTCTTAAAATCATTTAATTAGTTTCAAATCATTATTATTGCTTGGTCTTCCTATCAAAAAATTATTACTGATTCATCCATACATTGTGCAATCTTCGAGCAATATGAGCTATTCTGGTTAACTCAATTTATTATTCAAAGTTTAACTGTTTTACTTGAGTGTGTAAAAATTTCTCCCTACTTGATTTTCAGATTATCCCACTTGCCATTACACATTTTGAGAACTCTGTGTTAGTTGCTTCGTGTGCCTTTCTCCTGGAGCTAGGTGGTTTATCTGCCAGTATGCTCCGTGTAGATGTAGCAGCTTTAAGAAGAATATCTACATTTTATAAGTCTGGGCAATCCTTTGAGAATTTCAGGCAACTTTCACCAAAGGGTTCTGCTTTTCATCCAGTACCCCTAGAATCTGATAAAATAGAGACTCTTGCTCGAGCTCTGGCTGATGAGTATCTGCACCAGGAAAGTTCAAGTGTTAAAAAACCAAAGGGAACTTCTGATTCAGAACCACCAAAACGTTGTCCACAGGTGCTTTTGTTCGTTCTACAGCATTTGGAAGAGGTTAGTCTTCCCCAAATGGTCGATGGAAATTCATGTGGATTGTGGCTATTAAGTGGTAAAGGTGATGGGACTGAGCTCAGAAATCAACAAAAAGCTGCAAGCCATTACTGGAATTTAGTTATAGTCTTTTGTCGGATGCATAGCCTTCCTCTAAGTTCAAAGTATCTTGCTTTGTTAGCAAGAGACAATGATTGGGTATTCTTCTTTAGTCTATCATCTGTGTTAATACCGAACCAATTTTCTTATTCGTGAGGATTCACATCTGATTTTATGTCTCTTGTATTTGGAAGGTTGGATTTTTAACTGAGGCTCACGTTGGCGGGTACCCTTCTGACACAGTTATCCAAGTTGTGAGTCCTATACATTGATTAGTTTGGTCACTTACTTATATCTCTTATCCTTATGTTACATATTTTCTTCCATTTTAGGCGTCAAAGGAGTTTAGTGATCCACGTCTCAAAATCCACATATTAACCGTATTGAAGGCTGTACAGTTAAGGAAAAGCCCCGGCCCTTCATCACACTCTGACACTGAAGAGAAGAAAGGCCGAACCACCTTTTTAGATGGAAATATGTATATTCCTGTTGAGCTTTTTACAATTTTAGCTGAATGTGAGAAGAAGAAAAACCCTGGAAAAGCTCTTTTGATAAAGGCAGAGGAGTTGTCCTGGTCTATTTTGGCAATGATTGCTTCTTGCTTCTCGGATGTGTCTCCATTATCCTGTCTTACTGTTTGGCTAGAAATTACTGCAGCAAGGTGATGATCAATTATTCCTTTTGGAAATGAAATATGTATATAGTTATTTTCGTACTTGGAAGTAGACCTTTAATTTTAAGACCTATTTCATTGATTTTTTTCAAATTTTATATTTATATATATTCAGTTTTTATTATCCTTCGCTTTTTATTGACTTTATCATACAAAGTAGGATAGTTACAAATATTAAACCGAAGATATTTTCTGATTCTGTGTTATGTACAGAGAAACTACATCCATCAAGGTAAATGATATTGCTTCCCAGATTGCAGAAAATGTTGGGGCAGCAGTAGAAGCTACCAATACTTTGCCAGTTGGGTGTAGATCGCCTGCATTTCATTACTGCCGGAAAAATCCCAAACGAAGGCGAACCATGGATTTCATTTCTGAGGAACCATCTGTTGGAGTGATGTCTGATAATATCAGTGCTTCAACAGGTGCATCAACTAATGTTTCAGGTGACTGTATTGTCAAGGAAGAAGGAAGGATGGTTCAGGAACGCCATCGTATTTCTGGTTCATATGATTCAGATGAAGCAGCATCATCTCTGTCCAAGATGGTCTCTGTGCTTTGTGAACAGCAACTATACTTGCCTCTGTTGAGGGCTTTTGAGATGTTCCTTCCTTCATGTTCCCTGCTATCATTCATTCGTGCACTTCAGGTTTTGAGCTTATCCATAATCCAAATCCAACCTTTTCGTCTCATATGATCCCCACTGCTTTCCTTACTTGAATACTTGGTAAAAATTTCTTTTAATTTACTTTAACCAAATCATCTACTGATGTAAAGTTAACTGTTCATTAGGCATTTTCGCAAATGCGTTTAGCTGAAGCTTCAGCCCATTTAGGTTCTTTTTCGGTACGAGTTAAGGATGAAACAAGCTATTCACATTCAAATGTTGAGGGAGAAGAAAATATTGGGACATCATGGACTGGGTCCACTGCTGTCAAGGCTGCCAATGCTGTACTGTCTGTTTGTCCATCTCCATATGAAAGAAGATGCCTACTGAAACTTCTAGCTGCAACCGATTTTGGCGATGGAGGATTTTCCGCCACGTATTATCGACGACTATATTGGAAAATCAATTTAGCAGAGCCTTCATTACGTATAGATGATGGCCTGCACCTTGGAAATGAGGCTCTAGATGATGCATCACTTTTAACAGCGCTAGAAAATAATGGACATTGGGAGCAAGCACGCACTTGGGCAAAGCAACTGGAAGCTAGTGGGGGTTCTTGGAAATCAGCTAGTCATCATGTCACAGAAACTCAGGTATTTTAGCTCAAATTCCTAGTTGACATTTCAACTACCAGTTGCAAATTACTCCTCTTATTGATAGTTTAAATAAACAGAATATTTCTAATTTCTATACATTATGATCTACACTAGATAATTGTAATCAGCCAATAGTTTTGTTTTGAATTCTTTGGGGAATCATTTTGTTTAAGCATTGCTAAGACTTCTAATAAATCGGATATATTTTTGCTAAGATGAGAAAAAAATCTTGTTTGGTATGGCCGTTTCAATATCTAGAAGTAGCTTTTGTGCTAATGTATGATATGATCGATTGTATTATATATACTCTTTGCAGAGAAAAACTTGAAAATAACTGTTTTTTTCTTTCTACCCATATCCATTAAGCTATATTAGATTTTGTGAGGATTGTAGATTTAAATGAAGTTCACACTCTGTTTAAGTTTGTGTTGTATCCATCTTACTTCATGTGATATTCCTTTTTTAACCTTCTAAATTCATGGTCACTTATACAATTTCTTCAATTCTATTAGATTTCTGCTGTGAAGGAAAACACAAGTTAAAATATAGCGTAATTACTGGCTTGAAAAAGTGGGATCTGCTGAACTATTTTTTATGTTTTCATGGAACTAACCTGTTAAAGTTTGGAAGACTTACAAGTTACATTAAGTGTTACCTTCATGTTACCCTACAAAGGGGGGTAAAAAAGAAAAAGAAAAGAAAGATTTTGACGTATTCAGTTACTGTTGGGTTGATGGTTCTTTCCTTATTTAGGCCGAATCTATGGTAGCAGAATGGAAGGAATTCTTGTGGGATGTTCAAGAAGAGAGAGTTGCATTGTGGGGTCACTGCCAGGCACTCTTCATTAGATATTCCTTTCCTGCTCTACAGGTAAATTACAGTGATTTTTGATGTGGACCTGGAAATGTATTTTCTGCTTAATCTTCGGATGAAAAATGTTTTGTGAATAATCTACTTGTAATTGATGTCTTATGTTTGTAGGCTGGATTGTTTTTCCTCAAACATGCAGAAGCTGTGGAGAAAGATCTTCCAGCCAAGGAGCTTCATGAACTATTATTACTTTCCTTGCAATGGTTAAGTGGGATGTTTACCATGTCCTATCCGTAAGAATTTTTTTCTTAAATTTCAACTTATGCTTCTTATGTTGCATTTAAAACCATTGTCACTGACTTGTATGATTCAATCTATTAGGGTTTATCCATTGCATCTTCTACGAGAAATTGAGACCAAGATTTGGCTGCTGGCTGTAGAATCAGAAGCTGAACTGAAAAATGAACGGGACCTGAACATTAGTGGCTCCAGCCGGGAATGTATGATTAGGAATAGCTCAAGTATTATTGACTCGACTGCAAGTATGATATCAAAAATGGATAAACATATAAACACAATGAAGAATAAGAATATGGATAAACATGAGGTGAAAGAAAACAACCAGAATCATCATAAAAGTCAAGTTTTAGATGCTGGTCTTTCAACTGCCGGAGGGGGGAATACAAAGGCAAAAAGGAGGACCAAAGGTTCCATGCTACTACGACGATCATTAGTGGACCCTATTGACATGAACACTAACCCTGAAGATGGATATATTTCTTCCAATTTAAAAAATGACTTGCAGTCACAAGATGAGAACTTAAAAATGGACACATCATTTTCAGGCTGGGAAGAAAGGGTTGGACCTGCAGAGGCAGATAGAGCCGTTCTTTCATTGCTAGAGTTTGGACAAATTACGGCCGCCAAGCAGCTTCAACAAAAGCTGTCTCCTGGGCAAGTACCTTCAGAATTCCTTCTTGTGGATGCTTCTTTTAAGCTCGCAGCTCTATCAACCCCCAATCGTGAAGTTTCAATGTCCACGCTTGATGATGATTTAAGTTCAGTTATTCTTTCACACAATATTCCAGTTGATCGGTATCTCAACCCCTTGCAGGTTTTTGTCAATCCTCTCTCTCCCCTCTTCTTTATGTTAAGCTTAGTAGCAATTGTTAAAATGAAAATATCCTTCCCTTTTTACTAGGTTTTTTCATTTTTCCGAATTTGTTGCCATCGACTGACTTCTGTATCTCATGTTTTTACATCTGTGTAGGTTTTGGAAATTTTAGCAACAATTTTTGCTGAAGGTAGTGGACGTGGGCTTTGTAGAAGAGTAATTGCAGTTGTAAAAGCTGCAAATGTCTTGGGACTTTCATTTTCAGAGGCATATAACAAACAGCCGATTGAACTATTACAGCTGCTCTCTCTCAAGGCACAAGAGTCATTTGAGGAGGCAAATTTCCTTGTGCAGACTAACTCTATGCCTGCTGCTAGTATTGCCCAAATTCTTGCAGAATCCTTTCTCAAGGTTTTATTATTATTATTTTTTTTCCCTATCGAGCACCTATTAGATCTCCAGAATTATGAATTTTGATTCAGTTAAACTATCTTCAAAGCTTAATTATTGGACTTGTTTTGGCTTCAGTCTCTCTTCCTCGATCGCTTGGATCTAAAGATATTTTGTATGAATCTGAATAATTTTCCTTAGGATGAACAAATCCAGGGTAATTATCATTTCTTAATCTTAGCTGACCTCTTAGTATTTTGGAAAATCAGGGCTTATTGGCTGCGCATCGTGGAGGTTATATGGATTCCCAGAAAGATGAAGGACCTGCTCCTCTACTGTGGAGATTCTCTGATTTCTTGAAGTGGTCAGAACTTTGTCCTTCTGAACCAGAGATTGGGCATGCGTTAATGCGTTTAGTTATTACTGGACAAGAGATACCACATGCCTGTGAGGTACCACTATGACTACAAATATGGTATTGTTAGTTATTACTTATTAGTAATATGTGGATCGACTGTGAATTATATTATTTTTA
The DNA here is from genome assembly GCA_002890555.2 of Lagenaria siceraria. NCBI lineage: Eukaryota > Viridiplantae > Streptophyta > Magnoliopsida > Cucurbitales > Cucurbitaceae > Lagenaria > Lagenaria siceraria. The sequence continues at coordinate 8,518,219 of CM016485.1, read as the reverse complement.
TATTTTACTTTATAGACTGCTGTCGGGGATAGAAGGTTTGGTCTTCTTAGTGTGAATTGATTGTGGTAATATTCTGGAAGAAACAAACCTCTGGAAGTAATGGAAACTGAAAGATTATTTGCTTTTAATTTCACTCTTAAACACAGTAGGAGTGTGCAAGTTTTAGTCAGTTTAGTGTGATACGGAAATGTTGTTCTTTCTCCTTCCATCTCTAGCAAAATGTCTAGATGTTTCTATGTTTAGCAAGATATTTCAGCATTGATGTTGTTCGATTAGTGAGTTAATTTTTTAATCTTTAAAAAAAATTTGACTCAACTTTTTTAACTTTTTAAAAAATGTTCTGTTTTAGGTTGAGCTATTAATTTTGTCTCACCACTTCTACAAATCATCGGCTTGCCTTGATGGGGTGGATGTTCTCGTTGCTCTTGCTGCCACTAGAGTTGAGGCTTATGTAGCTGAGGGTGATTTTCCATGTTTAGCTCGACTGATAACTGGAGTTGGAAACTTCTATGCCCTTAGTTTTATTCTTGGCATTCTTATCGAGAATGGTCAACTAGAGCTTCTTCTTCAAAAGTTTTCTGCTGCTGTGAATGCAAGTGCAGGCAGTGCTGAGGCTGTCAGGGGCTTTCGCATTGCTGTTCTTACATCCCTCAAGCACTTTAACCCCAATGATCTTGATGCATTTGCCAAGGTTTGTAGACATGTTCACAATGTCCAAGGTGTCATATTCCTAACAATACATAAATTCAGGTGGTGTCATATTTAAATAATCTTCTGTGGGCTTGGTAGGAATTCAGTTATATTGCATGGGGATAGCACACGCTTTGCAACTTATCAAGGACATCAACATTTAGGTTGATGCTATGATGTTATGGTTTTGGAATACTTGGCTGTTTTATCATTTATTTCATCTTACCAGGCCAACATAGCGTTTGTTATGTTCTCTTCGTGCTTTATATTATGAATAATTAAATTGATATTCTAATCGCAAATCTACTGAAATAATTTTTGTTAACTCCATATGCTTTTTTTTTTTTTAATTTCCCTTCTAGATTCATGTCATTTTTGTTATTGATTTGCATTTTTAAGATTTGAGATCAAATGACAATGTATTCCTGTGATCTGATTCGACCACTATACTAATTTTCTAAGATATATCTACTGTGAGATGTCGCTGGTGTTTAATTTGGTTATTTACATTCTGTGTACAGGTCTACAACCATTTTGACATGAAACATGAAACAGCTGCTCTTTTGGAGTCACAGGCAGAGCAATCTTGTGAGATGTGGTTCAGCCGCTACGACAAGGACCAGAACGAAGACCTTTTAGATGCGATGCATTACTACATTAAAGCTGCTGAAGTTCATTCTTCCATTGATGCTGGCAACAAAACTCGCAGATCCTGTGCGCAGGCTTCCCTAGTGTCTCTTCAAATTAGGATGCCCGACTTTAAGTGGCTATTCCAAACGGAAACCAATGCCAGAAGAGCTCTTGTCGAGCAATCGAGATTCCAAGAGGCACTAATTGTTGCTGAAGCTTATGATCTCGACCAGCCGAGCGAGTGGGCTTTAGTCATTTGGAATCAGATGCTTAAACCAGAGATTCTAGAAGAATTTGTGGCTGAATTTGTGACCGTGCTTCCACTCCATCCTTCAATGTTGGCTGACATTGCAAGATTTTATAGGTCGGAAGTTGCTGCCCGTGGGGACCAGTCGCAATTCTCCGTCTGGCTAACCGGTGGAGGGTTGCCTGCAGAGTGGGCAAAATATTTGGGAAGATCATTTAGATGCTTGTTGAAAAGGACTCGGGATCTGAGGCTCCGTTTGCAACTAGCTCAACTTGCCACTGGTTTTTTGGATGTTATTAATGCTTGCACAAAAGCACTTGATAAGGTACCTGAGAATGCCGGCCCTCTCGTGCTTAGGAAGGGACATGGCGGTACATATCTTCCGCTGATGTAAATCGAAAAATCATTGGTGATAACGACAATGGCGATAACGGTGACAACTACATCATGTTCAGTTTTGTCGATGCCCCAAGAGAACTACAACGGTGACAACGACAATGGCGATAACATCGTATTCTTGGATCCTTGTGAATAATTGGCCATGGAAATTGACTACCTCTACCCTGATTTATTTGTTGATGGGAGGGAGGAGGATGAGATGGCCCAAGGAGGATGTGTAGAAATAGAATAGTAAAATCTGCAAATCAGTTTTATTTATTTCAAGATTCCTGTTTTCTTTTTGTTGTTTTACTTCACAAGCCAAGTCTTGTGAAGCAACCAATCATATTAGGTCCAATCCTAGAGAAGCCTTCTGTATATCAGTTTTGTGGGATCTCTTTTCCATTATGCTTATTGATTGAATTTTTTTTTCCTCACCGTTATTATTTTCATATCACCTTGATTTGTATAATATTTATTTTAATGAGAATGTATTTGTCTTTGTGCATGAATATTTCCCAATTTTGGTTAAGCCAGAAAGTATACAAGAATGAAGGCTGATTATTGCCTGACGGCTAATGCCTAGGAATTAGCTTAGAGTGATTTTGAAATTAGTAATTTTTAGTGAAAATTAATGGTTTATAATAGATTTTTATATAATGATTTTTTTTGTTTAATTTTAAACTTCTAAATGTGAATTTCATACCATTATAATTGATTTTAAATAATTAGAAGAGAAATTTTTACATATAGAAAAAATGTCAAAATATTGATAGACATTGATAGGCTTCTATCAGTATCGTGATAAATTTCTATCTTTTTTATCACTGATACACCCAGATAGACTTCCATTAATGTCTATGACAACTATTTAAAAATTTTGTTATTTTGTGTAAATAGTTTTCTTATTTTTCTATTTTTAAAAATTTTCTTAATTAAAAATATATTTAAGAGATCTGAATTGGATAAAAGTGACTTTAAACATTTTTATGAACTTTTTTTTATTCACGTAAAATTGTAATATTTCATCAAATACGTAAACCTCCTCTCTCATTTGTGCAAAAAGAGAAGACATTTTCTAACCAAATAGAGAACCGCATAGTCCACAATTATTTGTAAACAAATTTTGGTTCACTTTATATTTAAAAGAAAATACAATATCAAACATACTTCTATTTTTTAAAAAAAATATTCTAAAATAACTACTAAACATTTGGTAATTTTCTGCTAAATAAATAGGAGTGATCACTGATTGGTCTATGTAGATTTGATGCCTGAACCAACTTGGACCGATCAAGTCAGTTTTCACTTAATGAAAACTGTCCTTTCTCTAAGTTTATCTTCGCCAAGTGACCAACTGATAGCTTTACAATTTTTTTCCCTTTTTTTTTTTTTTTTGTAGTTTTGTAAAAGAGTAAGTAATTAAGTTATGATAAACCATGGCAGTTGGGAGTTTGAAAAAAAAAAAAAAAACCAATTTTCTTAAGCATATACTTCAGGTTCTCTCCACGAGATTTGTTTTGATGGTGTGTGAGAAGAGAACTGAGAGAGAAAGAGATGGTTAATTTAGTTATTAGTTAAATATCAACCAAGTTTAAATTCTTCTTCCCCTAAACAACTGGAACAATGCTCATTGACCCTTTCAATTTCCAAAATAAAAATTACCTAAAAACCATCAAAACCAAAATTATACCTTTCCCTATTTATAATCAAATCAATCTCCAATTTCATTAATCATTACCCAAATCTCTCTCTCTCTCTCTCTTCCATAAAAAGAAAGGAAAAAAAAAGCTCTGAAATTAAAAACACCCACAAAAACCCATTTCTGTCCGGAAGAATTGGCGGCCTAAAGACCGAATGGCCGGAGTCGCGATCGTCCCCGCTGCGTGGGCCGCCGTGATGGTAGTCATGGCGGTGTTTGTGGGCGTTGCAGGGGCCGGAATCGGGGCGAATTGGGGAACAATGGCGTCGCATCCTCTGCATCCGAACATTGTGGTGAAATTGCTGAAGGATAATGGGATTAAAAAAGTGAAACTGTTCGATTCAGATTCATGGACTGTGAGTGCGTTGAGTGGTTCCAAAATTGAAACCATTATTGGTATCCCTAACGATCAGCTTAAGAAATTTGCAGAGAATTACGATGACGCTAAAGATTGGGTTAAAGAAAACGTTACCACTCACATGTTTGAAGGCGGCGTTGATATCAGGTTCCCGCTCTTCATTTTTTACTACTCCTCACTGTGTTTTTTTTTTTTGAAAAATTTGCACATATACAAAAAAAAAAAAAAATAAAATAATAATAATAAATGTAAAACTATTTACATAAAATAGTAAAAAAAAATAAAAAATACAATAGACATTAATAAGCTTTTATCATCTGGATCTATCTTCATCATTTCTATGACAGCCTGATAGATAGACTTCTATCACTGTTTATTACAACTACAAATTTTTTTACTTTTAAAAACTTCTTTTTTTTCATATTTTTAAGGGTTTAATTTTAAAAATAAGTGATTTTATAAAAATCCGAATATTTCGCAACCATTCAAAATATGTTTTTAAAGTATATTTTAAATAAATTTTACCTAAAGAGTCAAGCATTTACAATTTTAGTTTTTTTTTAGTCCAACGTTTATAGAGTGTTCCGGGATGGAGCGAAAGAAAAATGTAAACATTATTTAACATGGGTCACATCCATACACGAGAAATTATTTAACATTAGACTAAATGACGTGAATGTTCATATATAAAAATATGTTTGAATGTTTTCGAAAGAAATATTCGTTCAAATATATTTTTATCATGTTTCATATTCTGGTCTAGGTCAGGTTCGTAGGATAAAAAAAAATTAATTTCGACTTGAATAGTTGTAACAAATGATAAAATAGAAATGAGAAATACTCGAAAAGGAAAGTTAGTTAAATATTTCTTAAAGAACTTCAATAAAATCACTCAACACATGCACTCTAAACGGGTGAAAATTGTCAAATCATATTCCCTTTAAAATTTTATCTTTAACACTATAAGTTTTTTTTTTTAAAAAAATGGAAGTTAATTTTTATAGAATTAATTAAATATTAATAATAAATTTCAAGTAAAAAATACAATATGAAAATACTAAGATTGTGAAAAAAATTTAAAAACCATTCATAATAACTAACTATTTGCAAGAACTAAATGTAAAATTTATTAAAAATATTAAAATAAAATGAAACCAATTAAAGGATGAAAATGATATTTTAACTGAAATATATATATAAATATATAAAAGCATTTCGATGTATTATTTATTAGGAAAAATCTAAGAAATTGTCGTACACCTTCAGGTACGTGTCAGTGGGAAACGAAGCTTTCTTGACGGCTTACAATGGATCCTTCGTGAAGGTCACATTTCCGGCCATGGTAAACATACAGAAAGCTCTCGACGCCGCCGGCCATGGCCAAAAAGTCAAAGTCACAACTGCCCTCAACGCCGACGTCTACGAATCCAACTCCAACCAACCTTCCGACGGCCAATTCCGACCAGATATTTTCGGTGTCATGAAGGACATTGTCCGCTTCCTCGATCGCAACAAAGCCCCTTTCATGGTCAACATTTACCCTTTCCTCAGTCTTTACCAGAACCCTAATTTCCCTCTCGATTACGCCTTCTTCAACGGCGGCGGCAGGTCTACCAACGACAAGGGCAAAACCTACACCAACGTCTTCGACGCCAATTACGACACACTGATTTGGTCCTTGAAGAAACTCGGCATCTCCAACATGAAAATCATCGTCGGAGAAGTCGGCTGGCCGACGGACGCCAACAAATTCGCGAATCTAAAATTGGCGAAACGATTCTACGACGGCCTGTTCAAGAAATTAGCCTCCGGCGAAGGAACTCCGATGAGGCCGAAGGAGAAATTTGATATCTATTTGTTCGGGCTTCTGGATGAGGACATGAAAAGCATTATGCCAGGGTTTTTCGAGCGGCATTGGGGTATTTTTCGATACGATGGAAAACCTAAATTTCCGATGGATTTATCGGGAAAAGGGAACGACACAATGCTGGTAGAGGCGAAAGGTGTACAGTATTTGGAGCGAAAATGGTGCGTTTTGAAGGCAAATTTGAAGGATTTGGATGAAGTTTCGAAGGAGGTGGATTACGCTTGTGCTAATTCGGACTGTACGAGTTTGGTATATGGATCAACGTGCAACAATTTGGATCGGCGAGGGAATATTTCGTATGCGTTCAATATGTATTATCAGATGCAAGATCAGAGTGTTGAGGCCTGCGTTTTCGGTGGATCGGCCGAGATTGTGACAAAAAATGCTTCGGTTGGGAGCTGCTTGTTTCCGATCCAGATTGTCAGCGCCGGAGAGAGGTTGAAGACGGTGGTGGCGTCCATGGCTGGGCTTGTGTTGAGCTTGTTTGCGTTAGGGCTTTGAAGGAAGTTTTTTCAGTTTCTTTTTGGTCGAGGTTCGTATTTCAGATTTGGTAGGGCAATTTTGAAGGGTTTTTTTTTTCCTTCCTTTTTCATTGTTATTTATTTATTATTTTGGGTACTGTTGAAGTCAAAATTTTGTAGGGCTGAGTTTATTGTTTATTTATTTGAAAAATTAACTTTTTAATTCTCAAATGTTCCGTATTCAATGTGTTTGGTAAGCTTTTAAAATTAATTTTTTTTTTTTTTTTTAGGGGCGTTTTTAATCCGATAATAAATACTAAACAGAGAAAAGAGAAAGAAAAATGAGTAGAAAATAATAAACATGATAATAAATAGTGATTTTAAATAGTATTAATATAGATAATTGTAGGTTAGAAATAGTTGTAAACACGATTAGTATATTCGGCGCCCTAAACATGAAGTGAACTATAATTGTTTATCCCACCAAAACTTCTATTTGATTGGTTTTAAACTTTTTTATTTATTCTTTGGTCCAATGAAAACAAAGTTAGAGAGGGATGTTGATGAAGAACATATAAAGAGTTCCTATGAACATTTGACCACATTTTATCATTCAGATGGTTTGCTCGTTTCTCAAGTGTAACAATAAAACAATAATATAGTCTTGAGAAACAATAATATAGTTTAAAGTTTTGCATGATTTGCAAGTAAGGAAAAAGGGTCTTGCGAAGAAGGGTATTGTTATGTAAATTTTCTATTATTAATTTAAACAAAAGCTCAACGAGCAACTGTTTAGCACAATCACCAGGCCACATATTCAATTACAAAACACAAGAATATAATACTTGCGTAACACTGTAATAATTCTAAGTGTGGTTTATTATCGACAATTGATAAACCCAAAAAAAGAAAACATATGAAAAATATTGAAACTCTATCAAGTAAATGAAAACTTTTAAAGTAGGGTCTTAGTCTCTACATTAGTTCGTGTTTCATGCGGCCTAGATAAGGTCATGAGTTTATTTTTCCCTCTGTTTTTTTTTCGTTGTTACCTTGTGTTTTACTTTAGCTGTGAGTCCTTTATTTTGTTTTAAAATTTTATACCACATTGGAAGAAGAATGATAGTCTTTATTATTTATTTCAAAAGTACCTTTTATTCTTTCAAAAGTTTCAAACATTATCCACTATAACTGTCAAAGCTACTCTTGGAAGAGAATATCTCTAAGATTTTAGATGGAAATTGGGATCAAGACCGAGCAAGGTGGTAAGCTGGAATAGTGTGATGGTGTTCGAGACTCATTTTCTATTTTGCATCAGTCCTCATCGTTATAAGTAGTGACAATACTATAAATCTTGAGAGAGAAGTAAATGGTGGCAATGATATAAATTTTCTTTATAGTTATAAATAATATAAGATATGTCTTTTAATTTGTACCCACAAAATTTTTCATGTTAAATTTAGGGGAACTTTTAAAAATAGAAAAATAAGAAAAACTATTTACACAAAATAACAAAATTTTAAGATAGTTGTGATAGACACGGATAGAAGTCTGTCTATCAGGTCTATCAGTAATAGAAATGATAGAAGTCTATCACTAATGGATGCTGATAGAAGTCTATCAATGTCTATCAGTGTTTTTTTTTGTTATTTTTTTATAAATAGTTTGATATTTTTTTCTATTTGTAAAAATTTTCCTTAAATTTATTGTTTATTAAAATAAAACATTATTTAAAAAATAGCTCAAAGTCTGGAAGTCTTGAGACATAATTAAAAATTAAAATCTACCTTAATCTAAATTAAATAGAATGATGGATAATTCTGTAATTATTCCCTCCCTTTTACTTTAGGGTTAGTTATTTACTCTGCTTCACTTCACGCACAGTCAGTAGATCCCTCCGATTTTACCTTCTCTCTCGCCTTCGCCTCTCTCCGCCTTGCGCCGCCGCATCTCTCTCTCTCTATCTCCGCCTTCAGCCGCCGTATCTCTCTCCGAGTCTCTCACTGTCATCACTCTACCGTCTCCTTCACCGACCAAAAAAACCGATTGCTTAACCATAACCGAACCGAAAAGAACCGATCGCTTCAATTGATTCGAATCGGACCGAACCGATTTGCACCTCTAGCTTCCCGTTCCCAGTTACTCTTTGGCGCCCATTTGTGTAATCAGCTGTCTGTAAGGAGAGTACCGCGCAAATTTCTCTTATTTCTCTCTTTCAAATCTGCTATTGGTCGACAATTCCCTGTTTGTTTCTCAGAACCTTCATTCTCAAGGCAAAACATCTTCACTCAGTTCATGGTGACTCTCTCTTGGTAAATTTATATGAAGAGAATTTTGCTCGCGTTCGAATTTGCGGAGAAAACTAAATTTACAACCTCCTCAAAGTTGCGGAGTAAATTTGTTGGAGATATTGGTTCGTTTCTCTCTTCGTTTCATTCATTTTCTCTGAAAATTCGCTGTGCCGAGGTTTTCGAAAATCTATTCCCTCGTTTTTTTTGTTCTTCTTTGTTTCCAGGCTAGTTTTGTTAGAAACCTGTCCGCCAACGAAAGCATTTTTTATTGTTTGCTGGAGAAAAGAAAAGGCATTCATTCTGTTTCCAGTTCTTGTTCCGGTGGTGTTCAAATGGCAAACAGTAAGTATGAGTACGTGAAGCTGTTCGAAGTTGATGATGAGGTGATGCTGCCCAATCTGATCGTCGTTCGAGTTGATGGTCTCGATTTTCGAAGGTTTTCTCACTTAGTAATTCAATTTTGGCATTATTAAACTTTGAAGATATTGCTATCGTGATCATGCCAAGTATAAGAGCATTGAATAAGTCATTGTTGATGCACTTTCTCTGGGTAATATATCAAGATCTTCAAAGCATAAGGCGTAAACTAAGACGATAAGCTTCTTGCTTGCCTGCAGGTGAGAGGTTTATAAAATATATCCACCTGAGTGAGGTGAGGCACACAATGCATGATAAAAAGATGATATATCATGATTACACAAGACTAAATATATGATTAGGCAGAATAAGTTTATATTTGATAAACCACACTAGGTTGACCTAGTGGTCAATAAGAACGATAGTAAATAATAAATGACTTAGTCATAGTGATCACTCACCTAAGATTTAAATTTCCTTAGGGTTTTCTTTTCAACCAAATGTAGCAGGGTCAAACACATGTCTCGTAAGAATAGTCGAGGTGTTATATGTTTAAAAAAGCCAAAAGACAATGATAATTTGAAAATTTACTTCACCACGTTATGTGTTTTGATCTGCAGTATGGGATAAACTGCCCTGTCAACATTCAAATAGACTGTCATAACCTTAACTAAGTTCCCTTTTGTTTATTGTTCATCGCAATATTATTCAGAATCTGTTTCCCTTCTTTGGCAGGTTCTCTGAAGTTCATGGATTTGTGAAGCCAAATGACGAAAAGGCTTTAGAGTTGATGAATTGCTGTGCAATGGCCACAATGGAAATGTTTTCAGATGTAATGTTTTCATATGGATTTAATGATGAGTACAGGTGTTCAGTTAGTTCATTATTATGTTTTCTCCACCCTTTTAGCTATTTGTTAGCAAGTTTGTTGTCTCTTCCTGACATTATATCAATTATAGATGTATTCTTTGTGTAACAGTTTTGTCTTTAAGAAGACATCAAGATTCTACCAAAGGCGTGCCAGGTTATCCCACTGATTTAAGACCTCTGTTTTGATATTTTTTATTACACTGTTCCCCTGGAATTCAATGTACATGTGATGTAGAAAAAATCGCTTTATTCTTTATTGCTGGGCATCATGCAGGAGGATTGTTTTTGACATGATATTACAATGGGTGTTTTTTTTCCTTTTCTTTCTTTTTTTGGGTCTGAGCCAATACTTCTTATTTTTGTATGATTCGAGAAGTAGATTTGTGTCTAATTAAGCTTTAGGGACTTGAAATTTGTGAATATAATGAAGATTTTCTTAGGAGTTGAATAATAGTGTTAGTGTTCCTTTTCATGTATTACTTTTCTTCTTTTCTTGAAATTAATAATGAAATTTAATTGGACTTATGCAGCAAATTATATTCGCTCGTCGTATCTTTCTTTACCTCAGTATATGTAACAAAATGGCAAGAAGTCTTTCCTCAGAATAACTTGAGATACCCACCATCATTTCGTGCACGTGTAGTATGTTGTGCTTCTATAGAAGTTCTTCAAGCATATCTTGCATGGAGACAACAATTCTGTAAGTGGTTGCCTTTCGGTTTGAAAATCCATAATATTCCTAGATCTTGCAGGACCTTCAATGAAGTTTTCCGCTTTGTATATGATTTTCAGATGCCTTTTTTTGTTGAGTTGGCAAGCGAAAGGTCCTTATTTAAACCTTTCAAATTCACCTTTTTCAGGTCATAGCAGTAACTTGGACAATACATGCTTTTGGAAGCTGGTTCAATGCGGGAAGACAGACAGGGAAGCCCATGATTTTCTGAAGGTACTAATTAGTAGTTTTTGGTATTTTGCAAGCTTATTAACTTCTTGATGTGTATTACCAAATTTTGCAGGTTACAGAGAAGAAAGAGAAGCATGAGCTGCTTTTTCAAAAGTTCAATATTAATTATGCAAATCTTAATGCAATCTTTCGTCAAGGATCCTGCATTTTGACGACAAAGGTTCTGCTCTTTTAGAAAAATTAGAATGTTGATTAATCATTAACTTGATTATTGTTTTACTTGCATCTAGATTTTACCTTATTGAACACTAAAAGTTCTTGGAGAACAATAAACATTAAACAAAATTATCTTCTTAGTTGTATTGAAGTAATTGGGAAAATCACTGAATATGCGTTTGTGTTTTGTTTTTTTTCTTCCCGAGAGAATCTGCATCCACTCTTATGGTACAGAGTTTTCCTAAACATACAATCTAACAAGTCTACTTTATTTAGGTTGAAGATATTGTGAAGTACCATGAAGATGGCACTCCTGTTAAGAGATTACGGAGAAAGGCGACAGTGATTCATTCACCAAATATTGCTGGACGAAGATTTTGGAACGAACATTCCATTCTTTTAAAGGAGCTAGGTGCTTTCACAACAGACATTGACAAAATAAATCCAGATTATATTAGGTCCTTCCAAGTTGAGAACAAACTAATGCCGTCTACATGGATAGTGATAAGAATAGATGGCTGTCATTTTCACAGGTTAGTTTATCAGATGCACCCAATTATCACTTTTCCCTTTTAAAGCATACACTCCTTATGGTTGATTCGTGGCTGAAGTTGAAACCTATATTGTAGACTTCTAGTAGAGTCTTTGATGAAAACCTAAGTAGAATTAGAATAATATTGAAATATAAAAGATAAAGTTGTACAATATAATTCGAAGTATTGGAGGTACTTAGAACATCCTCACTTGAGTAATAACACTCAAAGTCTAAACCAATTAAACAATTACTTATCTCCACCTCTTTCTCCTTATTCTATTTATAACAAACCCTCACTAGTATCCAAACCCTCACCAATCCCCTTATTCTATTTATAACAAACTGTCACTAAACAATTACTTAGTGTTAACTAGCTTAGCTTATCAGGATGCATTGCATTGTATACTTCCGAGTGGCTTTTTATTGTATATATGGACAGATGTGTTGTTATCTTATCCATACACACTACTTGTGTAATGAATGAATACTTCATTTTGCCCCCTCTATCCATAGTACTTTCCTTTCAAAAAAAAAAAAAAAAACAACCCTCACTAACAACTTACTTAGCTAATACTAATTTATCTTTAATACCACAAGGTCCATAGTAATATTCCTAACTACTCCAATGACATTCCCATCATCATTCTTCTAAGTGAATCACCTCTACAATCTGACCTCTCAGTAGACTAGGATATTTTCTTACAAATTAATAAATTATAAATCTGAACTCGAAGAGGATTGTTTTTCAAATTTCTTACTATATCTGGATTGACATCAGATTATATAGTGTGATCATTTTTTAATTCGTTTTGGATCTAACACAAAGTTACATTATAATTATAGGAAATGTAATTATTTCATATTTCTTCTAGCTTTAATATTTCAGTTTGAAAAAAACAGTTCTCGACTATGCTTTATCCTAGCATGAAGAAAACATCGAATGTCCTACATAGTTAAATGAATGGTGTTCTGCACCTTTATTTGACCTGTAACCTTATAACTTATTCTTGTTAGGGTTTAATTATTCCAGCCTCCAGGTACTTGAGGTACAATTTGGAAGAATACGCAGTTAGTTTTGTCACCATTGGGGTTATAATTTATTAAGGTGTTTTGAGCTTTAGCAGAAAAAAGTTCTAAAATTAGTGTGGCAATCATTTTCACTTTATGAATAATGATAAATGAGAACATGAAAAGTTTTGTTTTTTTGTTTCAAGAAATGTAGTATTGGGTACACGATACACATTTTTTATTGGAAATTTAAATATGATACTTAAGTGGATTGGCTGTGGTTTTGGTAGATTTTCCGAAGTTCACGTGTTTGAAAAGCCAAATGATGAGCAGGCTTTGAACCTTATGAATTCATGTGCAGTGGCTGTGATGGAGCAACTTCCTGACTTGGTCTTCTCCTATGGCGTTAGTGATGAGTACAGGTATTTTGTCTATTCTGACTTTTGTTTCAAATTTCATTTGCCACATCTGTAGACATATTATATGTTCACAATTTGCAGCTTTGTATTGAAGAAGGATTCTCAAATTTATGGACGCGGAGCTAGGTTTGTCTTGTTTCCTGTTATGTTTCTTCTGCCTTTTTATGCTGCTTTCTTATCCATTAGGTAAATTGAAGTCCCAGATGGCTGATTATTGGAAATATTTTTGCCTCATCGATTCATGATGGGTTATCATTACTGCATGAGAATGTTCGCATATGTTTGCATATGACCACTCATCTTGTTGGTTATTTGTTAAAATCAATCAGTAGAAAGTGGTCTATAATAGGAAATATAAAATTTGGATGTTTGCCAACCTGAGCATACCCCAACTGGTTTAAGTGTAAATCGTTTCACCCAACTTGTAACCCTACATATTGAACTCAAAAAAAGAAAAAAAAAAAAAAAATTATTCGGTTATAGTTGTGAACTTGCAATTTAGTATGACCTAGTTTTATTGGAAGTAAACAAGAGTTTCTAATGATAGAAGTAAAATTGAGATTTAGGATGGATAGGTTTCGGTTGCTTTTGTAGTATATGTTTTCTTGCATTTATAACTTTTATGAGAAGCATTTTAGTCAATAAATGTATGTCATTTATTAATGCTTCACTCGAACATTCATCCTTGCAGTGAAATAGTGTCCATCATTGTATCATTATTTTCTTCCTTTTATGTAATGAAATGGAGAGAATTCTTTCCACATAAAGAGCTGAAGTACCCACCTTCTTTTGATGGACGTGCTGTTTGTTATCCATCACGTGAGATCCTTCAGGACTATCTAGCATGGAGACAAGTTGATTGTAAGTACTACATTATCAATATTAACCTAATCCCGAGTTTCCACGAAGTTCTTTACTTTGCAAGGATATTCATTCTACATTATTGTCTAATTCTCAGTGCTTTATTGAAAATTCAATCTCTCTACTGAGTTCCTAATTTACTTGATACCAATACACTGGTTGTCCCTTTGAGTTTACAGGTCACATAAATAATCAGTATAATACATGTTTCTGGGAGCTTGTTAAGTCTGGAAAAAGTAAAAGTGAAGCTCAAGCCTGTCTCAAGGTGCTAATTTGTTTCTTGGTATTTTTGGTTCTATGATGTAACGCCCTTTCTTCTATTTGTTAAACAAATAATGTCATAGTACTGCATGTTGCTGGGCCTATTTGGAATGACTTTCTAAGTATAAACGGTAGTGCCGGCTTGGAATGTTGTGTGATTATATGATATTAGCTTATTTAGTCACATTTGTTTAATTGTCTCTTAAATTTTTACATATAGGGTACTCAAGCACAGGAGAAGGAACGCTTGCTTAACTTACAATTCAATATTTCTTATAATGAGTTACCACTCATGTTTCGTCAAGGTTCTTCTGCATTCTGGGACAAGGTTTGTTTGTTTTGTTGTTTTTTTTTCCTTAATAGTTATTTTGTTCGATTATTCCACATTTGCTCGAACTTAGGTTATGTAATATATATATATATATATTTATTATGATTTCATATGAACAATCATTTGTATATGTTTCCAAGCAAGGTGGTTTTGTTGCGCAGAAAGATGTCACAGCGGTGGACAAAAATCCAGATGCTTTGGAAATTTCTAAGAGAAAACTTGTTGTTGCTCATTCTAATATAATTGAGCCTAGTTTTTGGGAAGACCATCCTTGGATACTTGACTAAGAAGCATGGCTTATTTAAGGAAGAGTCTCTCTCTCTCTCTCTCTCTCTCTCTCTCTCTCTCTCTCTCTGTCTCTCTCTCTCCCCCCCTCTCTCTCTCTCTCTGTAAGGATGTATAGAAATCTTGATATTGTTTCTCATTTTGAAAAAATTACTCTTTTTGGTCCAGGAAATTTAGACTTGGTTTCTATTTGATTTCCAAGGTTTTAAAATTGATATTTTGGTCCTTGAGATATAAAAAGCAATTATAAATGGTTATTATTATTACTTTAACTTCTACAGAAGAAATACGCCTACTGACATTACAGAAGACCTTAGAGGCCATGGCCAAGGTTGGTTGTCACATTGGCTGCCATTAGACATAAAATCTAGAGATCTATTAGTTACAAAATTGAAGGTCTAGAGACTTCGATACTGATAATGTAAGCTTATGCTAGTTTATAATACTAATCTTTTTGAATAATTTTTCATATTTTAGGGACTAAAGTGTCTTATTTAAAACTTTTGGGATTGAAAATGCATTCTTTCTTTATTATTATTGGTAAACCATGACATTCTTATAGGTGAAGAATACAGTCAATTCTTGAATTTTTATAAATTTTTATAAAGTTATACTTTAGTTCATAACTATTTAGTTTTTGTATTTTTAACTTTGTGATTATTTAGTCCTTTAAATGACAAGTTTAAGTTAATTTACACGTAATAAATTAATTAAGACTTAATAATATTTTTTATGATAGGTAAAAAAATGTATAAAGGTAAAAAATACTTTTGTTTTCAAAATCTAGGTCAAACTTCATTTAGACGGTATTTTGGACTTTCTATATCATTTTCTAGAGTAATTGTTGCAAACTTGAATGTACAAAAATTAAATCGTTTCAAAGTGCTTAAAAGTACTTATTTTGCATTTAAATTTTTTTTTTTAGTTTAACATTGAGATTGAGTGAAAAAAAAAGGTCGATAACACATAGAGGTGAATTAGGCTGACTTTTACCTTTAGACTGCTTTTCTAAGCATTTAGAGAATTCTTCCAAAGGGACTCTAACATGCTCTAAACCCTTACGGGTGCATAAATGAACTGAATATGAACTGCTCATGAGATTTACTACTAAAGGACAAAGCATTGGTAAGAGCCCATAGTAAACATAAATCAAAGAGATGACGTCAGGTTTCATCAACTGAATATGAAAATTCCAGACTCAGATCATCAGAACTCTCATGATGGACAATAATTGAGAAAGAGAGAATACAACATAAAATCAAGTCTATTTACTCGCTGAATTATATAGAATTCAACTTATATAACTATTTTAAGCAACCATTCCTCCACTGAGATTTTGTTTATTCATTGTCATCAAGCAGCTCCAGATAATCTCCATTTCAAGTCTGTTTCCTCCCTGATATTGCTGAACCAAATTTTGAATAAAGGAACTAGATTCGGAGCAATCGCTCCACTGCGCGCTGTCTTTTCTGGTTGTTCTCATCAAACAGCTGATACCATCTCCATTCAGTTCATATTTTAGCCATTACAATTTGATTTCACTACCAACCAACACCCTCAATAATTTTTGTCTGTGGCCCAAACACGCTTAACTATAGTGTTTTAGTAGGATCGTACACGTTGGCATTGGTATGATCACATTCGAAACACTCTCGAATTAATAACCAGAGAACCCTTTTCTTCTTGGCTTCACTTCTTATGTGTAAATTCAGCATCAAATTCCCTCTGAAACTGTTCCCGTGATGCAGTTGTAGCTGACAACATGACGTCGTCGATAAATTCCCTTTGAGGAAACTCATCAGGTACAAGGGCCTGATATGTCTCGAACTGCTCTGCAGCTTCCTTTTTTTTGTCCAGCAGACCGTATATAATTCCCTGCAAGAAATGCATATAGTTAGATATCATTCATTTCAGTATTTCATCCTTTCCCCCAAAGACAATTGTCCTCTGCAATAAGCCAGTGATTACATTTTTCTTACTATAAGATGTTTTGGCTAAATCTTAAGTAAGTTCTTCCGAGATCTACTCTTTCATTTTCATCTTACTGTTCCCACTCATCAATTCTTTGTTCATATTATTCAGTTGAATCAAACCTATGACATACATAATCAATGTGCCAAGTGCAAACAACCATATCTTTAGTGCAGATCTTTTCTTTTGGTTGAAATGAACGAATAGTCTCAAAACATCCTTACCAGTTCTTGACAAAGAAAAAATAGAGTTTCCTCCATATTTATGTGACAGATAAGTAGCCTAGTAAGCTGGGGCATTAAACATGTAGGGTGGAGATGGCTTAATCCAATATTATGATAAAAGAGATAGGTAGTCTGCAATATATGTCAGAACCTGGCAAAGATAGGGCCGAAAATCCCTTGGGTTTTCATCGACAAGATCTTGGAACTTCTTCAAGCCCTCGTTCAGTTCCCCCTGAAAGACACAACTACTTTGTTGGACAACAATCCAGAGAATCAAGGTGGAAAATTAGAAATTCTTCAATACTTGAAGATTCAATATAATTGCAAAAAAGCTCAACAATTGGTAATCGGTTAATAAAAGAAACTAGTAATTTTAAAAGGCAAGAGAAAGAACTCTATCTAGAGGCTACATAACAAGCCAGAACTAAATTGCCATTGCCATCTCCACATTTCCACAAAAGTTATGTGATTTCTCTCTAGCATTCCAAGCAATCTGTGTTGAGCAGCAAAATCTTAGCTTTACGCCTTTACCCATGAAACAGTATCAATTAGAAAAAATGAAAGAAACTTTAGAACAGTTTGATGATTATACCACCTAAAACCAAAAATAAGATTACATAATGACATTTTTTTATCTTGTTCTTGTCAATATACAATCCACCCTTTCATAACTTTAGTTTTTAACAACTCTTTGGAGTAATTCAAATGCATATAACCACAGCCAGTTAGATGGATAATTTTTCAATACCAGGCATCCAAACATTTGCACCCTTCAATGCAGATGGATATATTTTAAGAAGCAGGAAATGCTCATAGGTTGAACATAGCGAGAAAGAAAAACATGGACTCAATCAAAAAGTTATGGATTCAAACATG
Source organism: Lagenaria siceraria (assembly GCA_002890555.2). NCBI lineage: Eukaryota > Viridiplantae > Streptophyta > Magnoliopsida > Cucurbitales > Cucurbitaceae > Lagenaria > Lagenaria siceraria. Next base: position 8,500,477 of record CM016485.1, on the reverse strand, counting down.
GAACATGTAAGGACCTGTTTGGATTGTCTTTCTAAATGCTGAAAATAGTGTCAAGTGAAAGAAAAAAAAGTATTTTTAAGCCCTTAGAAAGTCGATCCAAACATGCCCTAAATATAAGTAGCAAATGACCTTCACAACATGCATTTGAGCAATTAGTATCCCGATGCTCCTCTGCTCAGTAAGTTTTTTCTCATCACGAGCAATATCTAGAGCCTTGTTGAGCATCTCAAAGACAGATTCACCTTCGTTGTTCTTGGTCATCACTAACGCCAGACCCTGAAGAAAGTGCAAATTAAAAGATTCAAATTAAGCACTGACATACCATCTTAAAGACATTGTGGAAAGCTATAGAAAGTTGCGGCTTGAAAGCTAGCAAAGCAGCCCACAGACGAGATGACATTTGACAATATTAAAGTTTCTATTACATACCGGCATATTAATTAGTATCTTCCCGTGAGAAGTTAAAAGGCTTCTAAGGCAATATCTTATATCATGCCTGAATATCACATATGGGACTGAAGAATATAGATTGCCTTCACAACTACAATATATTCAGAAAATTTCGTGGACTTGATGTAATAATTCAAGTTCAAATATAACCATAGGGGAAAAGTCCATATCAACCGTTCTCATAGAAGTCATTTCCTAGCAGTTCTTGCTCAAAAACTTGTGTCTTAACGTTACTTTCAATAATAAGAATTCATCTTGTTAGTAACCACTCTCAGTCAGTTCAGGATTCAATTTTTCACAATAAAATCTCCAAGGCAAACATCACATTGGTTGTGTACACTGATAAAATCTTCATTTAAGCAAGTACACTAAAATTTCCAGCTTGAACTCGCACCAATTAACATAAAAACGAAACTACCAGTCTAAAGAGACATAAACCTATTTTCCTATCACACAGTCAAGGAAAAATCTTACATGCAGAGCTCTAACCAACAGAGGTTTCTTCTCCAAAATTTCCACGAACAATCTTTTAGCCGTGTCCAGCTGCCCCAATGTCTCATAACAAAGAGCCAACAAAAGCCTCCATTCAACCTCATCCGGCTCAAGATCAATCAACCTCTTAACATGCTTAATGGCCTCCTCTGTCTTTCCACTCCTCATTTTCCCATACAAAATAGCTTTCAGAGTATCAATATTACTTGGATCATGCTCCAAGATCCTCTCCCTCATCTCCTCTTCACTATCCTCCTCTGGAGCTTGAACTTTTTCGCTCAATGTTGGGTTTTTGCTGCTTGTCTGAGCAGGCAATGCCCTGGCATATCTTACATTGAAACAACCCATGAAGATAAATGACCCAACAAGAAAACCCACAAATCTTTCAACGAAATATTTGGAAATTTTTATTTGGGGTGAGGTAGAACGACGTATATCGGACTCAGAGAGGTTTGAGAAGGGAGAGTTGTGAATGGGGGAATGAAATTTTTTCCCAGCTGAATAAAACAAGCTTTGGGAGGTTGCTTTATAATTCTTCTGAACAATGCTAAATCGACAGTTAGGCAATTCGCGGACATTTTTGCTTGAGAATTTGGGTCCGGGAAGTTCAATTTGAGAAGAGAATGAGAAAGCTGAAGTTGAACCCATTTCTGCCGAATAGCACAACGATTACCTGGGTTTTTTTTTTCTCACACTATTTTTTTAGACCTACATTTTATTAACATATGATTATTATTATTATTTTTTTATTTAGAATTGAATTTCCAACTTCAAGCGCCAAAGTGAACATAATAGTTAAATCTCAAAGTTCTAATTCCAAAGGAAAAAATTGGTGTGTTTATTTGACAATTAAATTAATTTGCTTGACTTATATTTAGATGTAAATTAGTTAAATTGTTTTCACTATATGAGTAATACAATATGTTCAAAGATTGCTCTTATGGTCATAATTATGATAACTTTTGAGGCAGATTTTCACTCTCAATAAGTTGAAACAAATTCAATTATTTAAAAATTCTTAAAAGAAATAGATTAGTTTAACATTAATTTTCAATTAATTGCTGATAAATTTCGAGCTTATCATCAACAACACTTCGTATCAATTTTTTTTAATGGTTAACATAGTTTAGCCAATCATTCGAATACAAACAGTATGATCATGTCATTTAGATTTTAAAAAAACACACACATGAGGGGTGTCTTAATTTGTTTCAAGGGATCTTCCCTCACCTTAAATATTTATTTATTTATTTTTCTGCTATCTTTCCTTAGTACTAGTGTAAATAATAATAATAAAAATTAGCATCAAATTGTTGAGCATTAAGAGAGAGAGAGAGAGAGAGAAAAACCTTCGTACAAAAACCTACAGAAACTGCACGCGCGCGGCACGCCATCTCAAATCCTGGGTCAATATTTATACATTCGAGCTTAAACCTTCGAAAAACCCTTTGGAACGCAGATAAGTTCTCCTACTGCTGTGGGTCAAGCTCCACCGGAAAGTACAAAGCAGGAAACTACGACAACAACTTCCGCCAGCAAAACTACGAAGATAACGAAATCAAAGAATGAGGAAGAAAGTAGACGAGCGTATCAGAACTCTCATTGAAAATGGCGTCAAATCAAGGCACCGCTCCATGTTTGTCATCATCGGAGACAAGTCCCGGGATCAGGTACTCTTCTTCCTCTCCGCTGAAAGATTGACGTTTCTTTTGTTTTGGAGCTATAATGGTTGGGATTTCTCCTTGATGGTGTTGGGCGGTTTACTTGGTTTTAGTCCAATATATTTTCGGTACTAAATTCTACTAGAGGAAAGTGATAGCATAAGTTGATTGTTTTTTTTTTTTTTTATCAACTTTTACAGATAGTAAATCTCCACTACATGTTAAGTAAGGCGACGATCAAATCCAGGCCAAATGTGCTCTGGTGCTACAGAGATAAACTTGAACTCAGCAGGTTAGTTCTTGAATGGTAGAACTTTCAAACTTTTTGGCTTTCTATTAACTAACCGTTTTTAGGGTTCTTTAAATTGTTCTAATTAACATCAAATCTTCTCTTGACATTGACGAAGGCTGAGATGCTTAGAGTTGTACTTGTTCTTGTAATCATTATTAGTTTGAAAATTTCTGATGAACATCTATTTGATGTTTGATTGGGTCTATATTGTTTGAACTTAGGACATCCTGAACCATACCATCTTAAATCGAGCTTAAGCTTTTGGGTCAGTCAGTGATTTAACATGGGTATTAGAGCAGGTTAGTTCAGGATGTCCTAGGTTCAAACCCCTGCATTGTTGTTTCCTTCCCATTTAATATTGATTTCCACTTGTTGGGTCTTTTTCATATTTCAAGCCCACAAGTGAGGAGAGTGTTAGTGATATAATATTAAATTTTTTTTCACCCATTAGCTTAAGTTTTTGTGTCAATAGTTGATTTAACATATATTATCTGTGACAGTCATAGAAAAAAACGTGCAAAGCAAGTAAAAAAGTTGATGCAGAGGGGGCTTTTGGATCCTGAGAAGGTTGATCCTTTTTCTCTTTTTCTCGAAACTGGAGGGATAACATATTGTTTGTACAAAGACTCAGAAAGGATTCTTGGTAATACCTTCGGAATGTGTATACTTCAGGTAGATACTCATACTCCGCAAATCTTCTTTTATTTTTATTTTACTATATTATGTAGCTTTTCTCATGGTTAATTATCGGCTGTATAAAAATCATCTATATCTTTCTATAATCATTATTTTCTGGTATTAGGATTTTGAAGCTTTGACCCCCAATCTGCTTGCAAGAACTATAGAAACAGTGGAAGGTGGTGGATTAATAATCTTGCTGCTACGTTCCTTATCCTCATTGACCAGTCTTTACACCATGGTCATGGTATGCGGTTTCTATATTTTTACAAATGTTTTTTTTTCAGCGGAAGCATATGTATTTATTTGGAGTTACATATTTTATATAAGGTATAGAAATTACATAGAAGGATATGTGGCAAAAAAAAAAAAAAATTCTTTAAAATGTTGAATCATTATGTCTATTTAACTTCATACTCTTTTTTGTTTTGTTTTGGGGTCTTACACTTTTTTTGTTTGGGCCGATATGTTATGGCTTCATACTCTCTCTCTCTCCATCATTTGTTTAATCATGGGTTGTCATCTTCCTTTCTATCTTGGCTTCATTATATCTATCTTTTAGCTTCTCTTCATGTAACTATTTGGATATTTCATTCATCAATGAAATGTTTCTTATTCAAAAAAAAAAAAAAAAAATGTCTAGTTGACTTCACTATACCCTAACAGGCCTAACTAGATTTTTTTTTTTTGTAATAATTTATTTTATTTTTAGCATTATCCTACATAGAGGCAATGTGTAGGGATGTGCCAATATTGATGAAGTCATTAGTCTTTATCCATGCGTAGGAGTATCAATGTTGATGTTTCTGTACAATATGCAAGTGTTCCTATTTTGGTTGATATGTAGGGGTGTACGCTATGTTGTGGGGAATTTGGGGGAGAGAAATAATAGAGTTTTTAGAGGGATTGAGAGGGAGTCTTTTGATGTTTGGTCCTTTGTGAGATTTAATGCATCTCTTTGGGCATTGATAACAATTTTTTTTTATACCCTCGTATTCTTTACCACAATATATATATATATATTTGCATCTGTCGATTAGAAATGAATGAAATCAACTGAAATAGGGATAATACTACACTCCTACTATCTTATATTATTAAATATTTGGATTTAAAGAAAAAAAGAAAGAATATTCATTGGTGATATGTATAAATGAGCCAAACGATAGTTTGAGTAACATTTTATTTTATTTTTCAAGTCCTGATGGGTTGATAATTAGATGGTTTCATAGAACAAGATATGCCAAAAGCCTTTAGACAATCTTTTGGGTAAGAACTCTGTAGAAATATGCTAATGTGTGATCAAATTGAACCAACTCATGTATTTATTTCATTTTTGAGTGCGACTAACTCTCCTTGAGATAAGTGTATGATTTCCAAGTTAATAGAGCTTTAACCACTTCGGTGAAAAAAATAATAGCAATGTATCAGTTAAGGGATCTATGGACCATATTCAAAATTTTCTCACGTTTCAAATGAATACAAGGAAATGTTCTAAGAAGCTTTGACTGAAAGTAGAAGTCATAGATATTCATATTTAGGTGGATGGGGGATCTTCAAAATCATTATCCAATTTCAAAGTAGATGCTAAAAGGTCCTCTTGGAACCATTGTTTCGTTTTTTCCCTTAAGAAACGACAAAGCACTTAATTCCTCAAAAACCAGAAAACAACCTAAAGGGAAAATGGACAAGGTGTCCCTCCCCGAAACAAAGGACTTACATGAAGACTGTCCACTCTAGAACCGTTGTTAATACAGAGGGGGGAAAATATAAAAGTTCCTATAAATTAAATTCCATTTGATGCAACCAAAATGATAAGAACAGAAAAACTTTGTAAGCCCTCTCTAAGCCTCGAACATATGTCCATTTCTTTCATTCTTAAAAAACCAAGGACGTTGCAAACATTCTTAGGGGTGTTTGACCCACCAATTTCATAAGTTGTTGTTAAATAACTCAACTTCAATAGTGTTTACTACCGAAGTTTGCACATTTATCGAGGAACTCCATCTTATAACTCTTCACTCCAAACACATACTAACTCCAACATAGTAACTTCAGACTTCATAACTTAACTCAATACCCCAAACACCCCTTAGAGATTTTCTTTTACAAATTGTTTTACGTCCATATGCTAAAAAGATTAAATAAACTTCTTTTGAGAAATTTAATGCTCTAATTTAATTGTCTAGTAGGAGTTAGAGTTTCCGATATGTACCGTACTTGGTCCTGTTAATGTTACCAAAGTGTTTGTGCGTTATGGGTAATATCTTTCCTGTCTAGACACGATGGTTTCTTTTTGAAACACTGTAGATTGCTTAGTGATTCCTTAGGTTTTAGTAGACAACTTTTCTGAACATTCAACAATTATATGTCTTAGTAGGGAGTTATGTGCCCTTTGCTTCCGATGTTGACATCTTTTTTCCATGTCTGAAGTTTGATCTTACTCTTTGAGCAGGATTTTAATTATTATTTTATGATATTAATGTTGGCATTTCGTTGGATGCCAAACCATGATCTAGTTTTCATTGTACTGCATAGTACTTCTTTATTATTTCAAAAAGAGCTCATAGAGGTTGATGCCAGGATGTTCATGAAAGGTATCGAACTGAATCCCATTTGGAGGCAGCTGGTCGCTTTAATGAACGCTTTTTGTTGTCACTTGCATCATGTAAAGCATGCGTTTTAATGGACGACGAGATGAATGTGCTACCAATTTCTTCCCATATAAGGTCAATTACTCCAGTTCCAGTGAAAGAGGTATATTTCAGCATCTGTAGATTGCAAAGCAGTGCGAACAAAATTTTCTATCACGTGATATATACTTATATATATTTGCCAAACATGAAATTACCTGGATATGGTGTTAATTTAATTGTTCAATTATAATAAATGTCCTAATGTGTTAGAAATACTAGTGGAGAGCCCGTAGGAATCTACTTGGTTATACGTATTGTCCCTCCATTCATATTTGGGGATTGCTTCAATGCATTTTGATTTTTCATCCTTTTTAATGAGAAGTTCATATTTAATATTTAAAGGAGCTTAATGATCTGGAGGTTCAAAATTCTGGCAATAGGGGGAGACAGAAGTTGATAATAAGAGAGAGCTTGGCTAAAATTGAAATGAGAAGCTGCATGAATTGTGAAAGGAAAATAGGAGATGTGTGTGAAAAAATGATAAAGATTGTGCATGTATTGAAATGTTTTATTATAAAAATGTGGGTGCTAGGTGTCAATCTTGCAAGGTTAAATACCAGTCTTGCTTAAGATGCAACTAAAATTATTGTTGAAGAATGCATGCCAAAATAGCCTTGACCTGTGATAATTATTTAAAACATGCAATTGAATAGCATATACGCACCCAATTATGCATGGACAATGCATTAAGTGGACTTGTTGGGAAAAGTCTGTCCTTCTGCACATTGGATGAGGGAAACTATGAGAAGAGTTCTCACCTTTGTTTCCTTGGACGTGCATAATTCATCCAAATTTGGTTATTTTTTCTACATCTCTTATAATTCCCTCACAATTTTTACACATCCCATATTTAGTGAGGTTGCTTTTATTTCTTTGAGAAGAAAAGAGAAAGAATTCCCCCACCCCACCGGGGCGGAAATTCACATTTTTTTTTTCTTGCGTAATTGCAGTGGGTAGCACTTTAGGGCGAATTGCTAATATAGCAAAATCTATCAGTAGACTCTATCGTTGATAGACTCCTTTCAGCGATATAGTCTATCACTGATAGACTTTGACAGTTGGATCTAAATTTTACAATATCTACAAATTCTTTTACATTGTGCTATATCTGCTAATAATTTGGGCATGATTGCTATATTTTGCAACTGCCCTTTTCTTCTTTATAATTCTTATTTATCTAACAATATTATTTTCCCTTCATTACAAAGGACTCAGAGGGGCTTCCTGAAGGAGAATGGGACCTTAAGAATCTCAAAGAACAGCTAAGTGATGAGTTCCCTGTTGGCCCTCTTATAAAGAAGTGTTGTACGCTGGACCAGGTTTAGATGATCTTTGCTACAAATTACAATTTAGTCTGTAATTAATCTTCCTGTATTTTTCACTCACGACTTAGACTAGGAATGTTTTTGTTTAATATGTTATAGGGAAGGGCTGTTGTAACATTTTTGGATGCAATTTTGGACAAGACACTTCGAAGTACAGTTGCATTGCTCGCTGGTCGTGGTCGGGGCAAATCCGCTGCTCTAGGATTAGCAGTTGCTGGAGCTGTTGCTGCTGGGTAGCATTTATTTAAATCTATTTACAAGAATACACTTTTAAATGTAAGAGCTATTTTGTATTTTGACGAGTTTTTATTTTGAAGGTACTCCAATATTTTTGTTACTGCACCCAGTCCTGAGAATCTGAAAACATTGTTCGATTTTGTTTGCAAGGGTCTGAATGCAGTTGAATATAAGGTAAGATTGTTTACCGTTTCGTTTGTATGGCACGCCTTCTAATATCACTTATGAATTTGATGAAAAATATTGTTACACTAAATTACTTTCAAGGGGTTTCAATTGAATATATATGAGGCTAATTTCTTTTTCTTTCTAACTTCGTGGGTTTATGTTTTAGAATTATACCATTTTCAAGCTTGTTGCTTGTGCTGGTTAAGTTGGAGGTGGTAGTTAAGCCGGTGGAGTGGGGGCCTGGGGATTGATAGCTTGAGATTACGTAATGAGAACTTGCTGGCAAAATGGTTATGCCAGTTCTTCATGGAGCAAGATGCTTTGTGGCACAAAGTTATTGTGAGCTAGTATGACCCGCACCCTTATGAGGGGTAGTAGATGGTGGTGCTAAAGGGCCTAATTAAAACCTTTTTAAGTCGATTGCCTATGGTTTTATTATTTTCCTCGTTTATTAGATGCATCATTGGGGTTAGGGGAGGGGACACAAATATCTACTTTTGGGAGGATCGGTGGGTGGGAGATAAACCTTTTCGAGAGTTTTTCCCTTGCTTATATCATACTTTGAGTAAAGAAGTTGCATTTTGTGGCTTTTATTATACCGACCTTGATTCTTCCTCTTTGTTTTGGGCTTTATGTGTCGCCTTTCTAATAGAGAGGCATTACAGGTTGTGGATCTGCTTTCTATTCTTCATAATCAGCAGGTGCTTCGAGGGAGAAGAGACTCTAGGCTTTGGACCTTTGATTCTATAAATTTCTCTTGTAGTTATTTTTTCGCCTGTTGTCTATCCATTCCCTGACCCAAATTGTCTCTACTTTCTCTTCCATCTAGAAGGTTAGATTTCTAGGAAAGTAATTTTTTGTGGCATGGTTTACATGGGAGTCAACACTTTGAACCAAGTACATCGACATTCTTCTCTTGTTTTGTTTCCACAGTGGTGTATTCTTTATAGACATCAGACTGAGGATTTACATTATTTGTTATGGGATTATCAGTTTGGTCAGTCTCTTGGCATTGTTGGTTGGAAATTTTTGGTTTGTGTTTGACTTGGGATTGAGATGGTTATGCTATTGTTGAGGAGGTGCTCCTAAGCTTGCCATTTTTAGAGAGGAAAATTTTGTGGCAAGTTCCTTTGATATTTTGTAGGGAGGGAGTTCGGCTGAAGAGAAATAATAGGATTGTTCCTTCCCCCCAAAGATTTAGGCTTCAACTTCAAAGGTCTTTAGGTTTCATATTTCTCTTTGGGTTTTTTTTTTTAACTATACTATAGGCACTATTTTGCTTGATTGGTCCCTCTCTTTTAGAAGGGTCCCTCTTTTGTGGGTTTGGTTTTTTGTATGCCCTTGTATTCTTTCATTTATTCTCAAAGAAAGTGGTTCTTTTCATTATATATACACAAATATATAAAGATTGTTGGAGAGGTGGAAAGAACAATGATGAGGCTTGGGAGGTGGTGAGGTTTATTGTCTTTTTGTAGGCTTTAGTAATTAGGTGTTTTTGTAATTATAATCTAGTATGATTTTGTTGGATTGGAGTCCCTTCATTTTGTATCTCGTTTTTGGTGGGGCTTGTATTTTGTAGTTGTATGGAATACTACCCTTGTCATGTTATGTATCAAATGTCAATTTTCCCTGTCATCATTCATCGGTAATCTCAGACAGTCAGACTCGGTCTATATTGGGACACTGTCAATGTTTCCTTGTTTTTGAAGTATACAACCACATTACTATTAATTGATGCTTCTTGCCATAAAACCTCAATACTGCGGGTTCTCTTTTTTAAAAGCATTCCTTATCCTTGTTGAGTTCTCTTTCATTGGCATTAGGCTGCCAGTTTTCATGGGCTACTAGCAATTATGTAGAAGTTGGTGGTATCATTAAATTCTTTTTCAGTTAAGATCTTATTTAAAAATTGATATTTCTGATTCCTGTGGTGTTTGAGGTATACACTGGGAAAGACAATTGCGCCGTGCATCTCTTCCTCCAATGACCTATATTGGATCTGTGTTATACTAGTTATTTAAGCTTGTGGAGATTACACATGTTTACAGGAACATATAGACTTTGACGTGGTGAAGAGTACCAACCCCGAATTCAAGAAAGCAACAGTGCGCATTAATATCTATAAACAACACAGACAAACAATTCAGGTTGATAGATTCTCTGACCTTTTCTTTTGACACTTTGCTTACTGAACGTGTTTATCCCATTGTTAAGGCAAGTTTTCAATTTAGGTAGCAAGAAATAAAGAACAATATATCTTGTTTCTTATTGAGATAACATCATAGACTCTGATCACTTTCGTCTTTGTATTTTCTCTGTTGTGCAGTATATACAGCCACAGGAGCATGAAAAGCTTTCGCAGGTTGAGCTGTTGGTTGTTGATGAAGCAGCAGCCATACCATTGCCAGTTGTTAAATCTTTACTTGGTCCTTACCTGGTCTTCCTTTCATCTACCGTGAATGGGTATTACTTTGTTTCTTTTTATTTAACTCATTTGTAATCTGCTTAGTTATTCCTCTTTGAGTTTCTTGTTGTGTATTATTTTAGAAAGACTCCTCGAAGGCATTTTAAATGCCTAATTTCTCTAGTTTCTTTTGATCCTGAAGTGATTAGTAATACCTTTCTTCTTGCATTGGCTGCACCTAAAGGTATGAGGGTACTGGTCGATCATTATCATTAAAGCTTTTGCAGCAGTTGGAGGAGCAAAGCCAGGTGTCTAATAAGAGTGTGGAGGGCTCTCTTTCTGGTAATTTAGAACTAGACTTGTAGTATTACATGCCAACTTGATGGATTCTGCTGTAGCATGCAACTTACGCCTGTTCTCTCTTGTTGACCCTAAAATACATTCCCCTTCATGTATTATTTGCACGATGTCTTGATTTTATTTTCACGTTGTGGCTAATAGGAACTTGGTAATTCATTCCTTTGTGTTTAATAATTCAAGTCTTTCAAGTTCCTTGGGAACCTTTTTGTGAATAATGCCTGTCACCTAGCACTCAAGGATTGAGCATGGGCGGGGTTTACTGCAGACCTGGGATACCAAAAGCTTCATTTTTGCACCTTGTGAAACTAAACCCTCCCATTTTTTATTTTTTATTTTTTAAAACCCCATGGCATCTTTTGGGTTGTGAATTTCGATGGCGCCTCTTAGGAGCTACCAATAATCTAAATTTATGTGGGCTGGTAGCAACTTGGTAATTTGTTTTCCTTGGTGTTTAATGATTCAAGTCTTTCAAGTTCCTTGGGAACCTTTTTGTGAATAATGTCTATCATCTAGCACTTAATGATTGAGCATAGGCTGGGTTACCAGCAGACCTGAGTTACCAAGAGCTTCTTTTTTGCACCTTGTGAAACTAACCCTCCACATTGCTTCAAAAAAAAAAAAAAAAAACCTTCCCATGGCAGCTTTTGGGGTTGTGTATTTCAATGGCCTTTTAGGAGTTACCAATAATCTAAATTTACGGGGGCTGAAAGAGGTACTTATTAGTCATTTTGATTTTAATTGTTTTATTTGGTTTAGTAACTTAAATTTTACCTTAGTAGGTTAGTCATTGGTTTAGTTGTAATATTGTTCCAGAGGTCCCTTAACCTTGCCCATAATTATAAATGTAGAGGCTGGGCTCCCTATTTGTATTTTCATTTTTTGGTTTATTGATAAAGTAACCCTCCCTTGTTTGGCTAGCTCTACCATATAACATGTCATTTCAATTTGATCAGATTGCACCGCTTCGGATAGAAAATAGTAAATATTATACTTTGTGGTAGCAATTTCTGTTACTTACAACTTGTGATGAGATAAAATCTCACTAACCTTTCCATTGAGGAAAATTTATAATGGTTTCTATCTTCACTTGACCATGTAGGCTGTAGACATGACTTGTGACTTTCCTGGTTAATGAGTATTTTAGAGACATTGAATTTCTTGAGGAAGAATATGTTATTTTTCTTTACCCAGGATTTTTTGACAAACCCTTCATCTCAATGTCGGCTAGTTTGCTAATTTCTAACGCAAATGTGAATGTAGGTCGTTTATTCAAAAAGATAGAACTGAGTGAATCCATTCGATACGCTTCTGGGGATCCTATTGAGCTATGGCTCCATGCGTTGCTTTGTTTGGATGTGACCAGTTCAATCCCGCCTATTAACAGGTTAGGTTGTCTTTCAAATGTACTTGTACAAAGGGAGAGAATAGAAGAAAAATGGGGGGAAATTTCAGGTTAAAATTTTTACCTTCCGTTTCCTTTAGATGGTAGACAAATAATTATTTTTCATCTTGTTCTTTGTGAACAGATTGCCTCCACCAGGTGAGTGTGACCTCTACTATGTAAATCGAGACACACTCTTTTCCTACCACAGAGATAGTGAACTGTTTTTGCAGGTAATTTGGTATCGAATAATACGATCAATATTTCATGGTTGGACATGTTAGTTGGAAACTTGGGTTCATGTTATATGTGCCTTCATATCTTCTGGTACTCTGATATTTGCAGCGAATGATGGCCCTTTACGTTGCTTCTCACTATAAAAACTCTCCCAACGACTTGCAACTGATGGCAGATGCCCCAGCACACCATTTATTTGTATTGCTCGGTATGTCTTGTATTTTCGTGTATTAACCTGCTTGTGATCAGCTGGTTTTTACTGACAGTGGAAATGCAGGCCCTGTTGATGAGACAAGTAATCAACTTCCGGATATTTTGTGCGTCATTCAGGTTGATATCTACCTAATATTTTTTTTTCTTTTGTTGATGAGAAACAACTACCTTGTAGAAGCCACTGGAAAAGTGCTACCCCAATTCATTCTCGGTTATTTATTTTAATTCCATTCAACCTCATGAAAGATTGCAAGTGGGAGAGAATACTGTCCATTGTATGGCTTCACAAAGTGTTCTTTTTGTTAACAAATTTGGAATTAAATCTAAATTTTTGTTGCTTATGTTGCAAAAGTTGTAAAAAATCAATGTCTTCTCGAACAAGTGCTGAAAGTAGAAATATTTTTTTTATTTCGCTGCATCATAAAAGCACCACTATGACAAACCCAACTATATATGGACTCAAGCTAGAATTTGAGAAATTTTTGTAGATGTAATAGGTCATTTCTCTGTCTCGTAGTTGACGTTAGTTTTTCTTCCCCTAAATGGATTTTGGTTGTCTGAGATTTATGCACACCTTATATCAAATATCTAAAATCTGGATAATGTTCCTATGTTTACAATTTCTTAGTTATTTCAATTTTCCTTCGTCTAGGTTTGCCTTGAAGGACAAATCTCACATAAATCTGCTATGAAAAGCTTGAGTGCTGGTCATCAGCCGTCTGGGGACCAAATACCATGGAAATTTTGCGAACAGTTTCGGGAAGCAAATTTTCCCAGTCTTTCTGGTGCTCGAATAGTACGGATTGCAACCCATCCAAGTGCCATGAGGGTAATGCACTGCCTATATTGTACAAGTGTGCTCATCCAAGTTGTGTATGCTTTTCTAATCGTGCAATTTCATTGTTCTAGCTTGGATATGGATCACAAGCAGTAGAACTTTTGACCAGGTATGGAAGTACTTTGAGCAAAGTTCGATTTTAGAATCTCAATCCCTATGCAGATCAGAAGTTGGGGCTAATCTTGAATATTTCTTTTTCTTGAATCTAGAATGGTTTATTTGTGGGAAAAACAATGAAAATATAAAGATCCAGAATCCATGGCGATTTATCTACAATAAGTTTGATGGTATAAAATTATAAAACAGTGGAAAAGATATTGAAAAAGAACCCAAGCCAAAGAAGTTACTTGAAGGTCTTCAATTTGGGGCGAAAAGAAGATAAAACTATTAGAGTTGAAGGAAATATAACATTTACACCAAGAGACGTCATTTAGAAAAATAGTTGTCGAAAAATGTGATCAGATCAGAAAACAAGTCTCTGGTGCTGTTTGGACAAGTTGTGTTAAAATTGAAGCAGCCCAAAATGTGGTCCCAGTGACAAAATCTAAAGGAAACAAATTTCATTGATAGATTAGATATTTGAAAGGCCCAAGCCAACGAAGGCCAACTGGTTACAAAAAGACTTCCCAATTGATTAATATATGTAAAAAATTAAATAGTTACCAAATCGGATTTGAGAGATAAGCTGATAAAGAACCCAGAAAACTGACCAGGTGTCAAGTTCTTTCCAAGAAGGAATGTAACCCACCATAAACACCTTGTCAGAACCGTTGATCGTATTCAGAAGATGTAATTATTCAAACTATTGTTGTATGCTTTATATGTATTCTTTCATTTGAGAGGTTCCTCACAAAAAAAAAAAAAAAAGCTGAAAATTAGGAAAATTATTATAAATGGAAAAAATATCAAACTATTTACAAATATAGAAAAATTTCACTGTCTATCAACGATAAACCGCGATAGACTTTTATCACTGAGCAATAGAAGTCTATCGCGGTCTATCGCACAATGATAGAAGTTTATTGCAGTCTATTGCTGATAAATAGGGAAATTTTTTTATATTTGTAAATATTTTAGCTCATTTTTCTATATTTGAAAATAGTCCTAAAAATTAAGCTTTCCCTCGTAAACATCAATTAAATTTTGCATCCTGAGAACAGAAAACACATTAGTTGGACAATACATGAAGAAGGGGGATTTCTTCTCCGAATCATGACGATGCCTGAAGGAAAGTAGACTTGAAAAACCAAATACTTTGTAAGAGGCTTTTATCTAGAAATCATCTTAAAAGGCCTGCGGTGTCTGAGTCTATTTAGAGAAGCAACTAAACGGGGAACTGACTGAAAAGGCCCCAATGAAGTGGAAAGGAAAATACGTGTAGCATGCAGCCTGCTGTTTAAAGAACACCCACTCCTAAACTTCCATATTCAACTATCATCTTCTAAACTGCAACTCTGAGTCATGGCACTTGGTTTGATGCTTGGAAGGACGATCATTTTCACTTCTTCACGAATAGTTTGTTTCTTATCTTAAAAAAAAAAGGTTGTTTTTGAAGCATGATTAGAGGACATTTTGCTTCACTTTTTTATGCTTTATTATAAAATCTCGTTGAACAATTGAAGTCTTTACCGTAAATTTTGTTCTGTTTTTGTTTGTTTTTTATGCATTTTTTTTACTTCCATTTATCTGAATACAATTTGATTTTTTTAACTAAAAGAAAAGAAAAAGAAGACACAATAAATCTAAAGTTTCTTACTAATCTCCTATAAAACATAGCAGACCAGGAAAATAATACAGCCTATCAGCTTTTATTCAAAAATCCTCAAGAAAAATCTCCATTCAAGAAAGTCGTTCCATAGTCCTCAAATCAGGAGCCTAAGGCTTCAGTTCACAGAGGAGTAATCAATCAACTGAAATCGAATTACGAATGACAGTAAATATTAAAGAAATTACCAAACTACGCTATAGTTCACTATATTAAGAAGGCACCACTAATTTTTTAGAGGTCCGTACTTATTTTTCCTCTTTTCCATTATTTAAACTTTTCTATGCACTGTATATCAGGTACTTTGAAGGTCAGTTTGCTCCTATTACTGAAGTTGAAATATCAGATGAGGATGTTCAGGCTCATGTTAGAGTTACCGAAGCTGCAGAAAAGGTTGCATCATTTTCTCTCATTTCCAAGCATATCAACTAAAAGTGTGTGTTTACTACCATTTAATTTTATGCATGTCTTATATATTTAATTAGACATAAGAGTTTCTAATTTGTCAAGGTAATAATAAAACCTAGAGGTATAAACTATACCGCATAATTACATGAAAAATAATCGAAGGGAAGACTGTACAGAGTTTTTAACGTGGTTTAGTAGTAACTTATTGTTCCTTAGGGCGATGTCTATTTTAGAGCATGTTCTTCAGATGAAGCAATTTAATAGAGATAGTATGCGAACATCAAGTCTTAATAGAGAGCAACTTTCTCATGGAAAATGCTACAATGAGTTATGTAGGCTCTATTAAAATTCTTCAGGATGCTCTAGATTAATGCACCCGGGAAGGCGACTTGCTTATTCTAGCATTAAACCTTGATCTTGACATTAATCAAGATTTTACTTAGAAATTAGAGTTTTGGCTATTCGAGAATTTCTCATGCACTACCCTTTGGGTTCATCCATCATGATTGGGTTCCATTGCTTCTCGTTTAGATGATTTGATTAGCTAAAGTTGAGTAGACTTGGTTACTAGTCATAAAATAGTTACTAATTATTGTTCTCCATGCTTCTAAAAAACAATTAAAAGAAACAACTTCTCAGTGATATAATGAAAAGGTATAAAAGTTCAAGAGATGCAAACTCCCAAAGGTTTGGGAGTGAAAAAGAAAAAAAAATACAAACAACAAATACAACTCAATAGAGTTTAACCATGAAAATAAATAAACATTTAAAGAACCAAGAACTTTTCCAAAATCTTCGATTGAAGGACTTAGAGAGCTTGCAAATGAATGATGAAACGATGATATAGTCTATCATTAAACACTAAAAACTGATAGCAATTATTATTATTATATATTTTTTTTAATATTCGTGAATGTCCGGATTAGCTTAAGCGCACCTCAACTAATCTCACGGGACAACCCGCCTGACCCTACAACATTTGGGTTCAAGGAAACTCGTAGAATATTAAAACTGATAGCTATTTCAGTATGAGATTTCTCTCGGTACCTTATTGTATATTTGTATCTCTCTTTCTAGTAATGGATGTTTTGTTTCATATGTAAAAAAAATGTTATTAAAATTGTGTTGAAGTAATGCTATAATTAAATTTGCCATAATCTATCAACTTAAGCTTTTGAGTTGATTGGTGGTTTAGAGTAGGAGGTCCTTTGTTTGAATCCCTATAATGTTATTTTCTCCTCCAATTAATATTGATTTTCACTTGTTTGGGCCTTCACCAAATTTTCAAGGTCACAAGTGATGGAAAGTATTGAATTATTGATATTACTAAATTTACCATAACTTATCCACTTAAGCTTTTGAGTTGATTGGTAATTTAACAAAATGTCACTTGACGTCTCGCTTCGATAAAAATCTCTCCATTCTTCTCCATGTTAGGACCAAAAATTTAGCAAGTTGTGGGAACATTGTGACTGTCATTGTTAACATTTACCTCGTTTATTTTAATAATAAATTGCTAAAATAGTACTGATGTATTTTCATTATGGGCATTGTGAAAGCCAGCAGTTTTTTACAACAATAGTATGTCTTTTTTATTTTTATATAGACTTCGATAGTTCTGGCCTTACCTCAGACATCGTGCATGCAGGTTTCATTATTGGAAGAAAGCATAAAACCTAGAACTAATCTTCCTCCCCTGCTGGTATCTCTTCGTGAACGACGACCTGAAAAGCTTCATTATATTGGCGTTTCTTTTGGACTCACGTTGGATCTTTTTCGCTTTTGGAGGAGACATAAATTTGCCCCATTCTACATTGGCCAGATTCCAGTTGAGTTGGATTCTAGATTTTATGCTGTTGGATCATTGTGAACAATTGTGTGCTTATATTTTCCCTTCTCTTTTCATGGATTAAGAGTACTGTGACGGGTGAGCATACATGCATGGTCCTAAAGCCTTTGAACAATGATGAAATTGAAGCTAATGAATCTGCACATTGGGGCTTTTTTGGTCCATTTTACCAAGGTGAGGTTTTTACATTTAGAAGTGCTATTTCCCTGTGCTATCTGCGGTATTTGATTATACGTTTATGACCAAACAGATTTCAGGTTAAGGTTTATTAGATTCTTGTGTATTAGTTTTCATGGAATGGAATACAAGCTAGCAATGAGGTCAGTATATTTAACTATCAGCTACTACATATGCCTAGAGATGTCCATGGGCCTCCCCGTCCCTTGCGAAATTTCCTGTTTAATTTTGCAAGTACCGGGGCGGAGATTTCCTGTCGAAAATTTGCGGGGGTCATGTTTCCCCATGAAATTATTCCCCCTTTAATTTTCTTTAGAAAAAATCAATGAAATTATTTTTTAACGAGATTTTCAATTAAATAGTTGGTTTTTCACTATGAATCATCATTTAAATGGTTAATTCCTCATGGAAATTTCTTAAAACTCTTAAATAAAATAAATTTTCACATTAACTTATTTAATTAACCATACATAATAAGAGTTTAAAAATGGTTTAGACAATATCACATTTCATACAATTTCATTATCTATACATAAGAATTCAATGTCATTCAAACATATACATATCTTTGTAGGTATATATATAATTTTTTTAAAGAATAATAATGAAAATAATCGAGGAGAGGGAATGTATTTCCCATCTGTCCCCTTCCCACTCCCTCCAAGTCCCACGGGCCTCGACCCCATGGGGAAAGTGAACATCTTTACATATGGTTTTTTTTCTTCAATTGACAATTTGACTTAAATTCTCCCAGTATCTTGGATCCAAAAATCAACTTTACCGAAGTAGATCCTTCTGAGGACTCTATTGTAGAATTTTTAAATGCAATAAGATATCTTATGTCGGCACATGATATGAAGCGGTTGGAAGCCTATGCAGACAACCTCGTTGATTTCCACATGGTAAGATTGCCATCCCCCATCTCGCTCTTGTTAATGTATCCGTGGATTCCAAAATAGTAACAGATTTCATACCTCCATACATATGTTATCAGAAAAGGTTCGATATCAGGAGTTATGCATTGAAAGTTGTACATAAGTCTAAATTTTAAATGAATTTTATGGCTGCTTTAATCAGATGGACATACAAATTTGAAAATAAAAATTTCCATATGTAAAGATTTTTCATATTCTTTTTGCACCCTACCCTCTTCACTCCCTACCGGTCGAAGTTTCTCAATCTACTTATTAAACTTTTATCATACAATAGATAGTTCATAAGATTTCTTAGTTGCAACACAATTTATGCACGCCATACGAAACCATTATCATACAAAGCATAATGAATTGCATTTAATATTCTTTTTCCTTTGATTTGCAGATACTAGATCTTGTTCCATTACTTGCTCAATTGTATTTCATGGAGAAACTTCCAGTTACTTTGTCGTACGCACAGGCATCTGTGTTGCTCTGTACCGGACTGCAGTTACGGAATATTACTTATATTGAGGTTCGATTATATTATCCTTTCGGATTGTTTGATTTTTTATTCTTTATTTTTTGCCTAGAACTTCTCATTCTGTGTGATCTTGGTCGACTGTTGATTGCTTTTTGTACTAGTTATTAAGTAGTTCCGTGGGCCTATTATTTAGTCAACTAGTTGAGTTGTTTATTGTTTTAGCTAGTTAGTTTGTAGTTAATTGGCTTATAGTTACTAGGTAAGTTAGCAGCCTATAATGTGAGTAGTTCATTGCCTTAGGCTTCTAGCTAATTAATTTGCTCCCTATAGAGATAACTATGATATTGAATGAGGACTGTCTCTAGAACGTGACATCCTATCAATATCTTTAAGATAACATACACTTTCAAATTTGATGTGTCATCCTCTCAGCTTTTATAGAGTTGAAAGCATTGTATAGTTGTCCCTTTTCTTGTGTGTCGTAGTGTTAGGGGGGAGCATCTAATTGTTACATGTTACGTATCAATTTTTGGACGTTGTATTACTTGTACAGGGACAAATGAAGTTGGAGAGGCAACAGATACTGTCACTTTTTATCAAAGTCATGAAAAAGTTCCATAAGTATCTTTATGGAATTGCATCCAAGGAGATAGAATCAACGATGCCACGTATGAGAGAGGTAAAAGCTTGGGAAATCATTCTTGATGTGTGTCCTTATGAAAAGAAAAGATAAATGCAAATTTGAAACTATCTAATAATTGTACTACAAAGCTACAAGTTTTTAAATAGAATAGTGATATATTTATTGCTACAATTACGTAACTTTACATGCAGATTTCACTGGAACCCCATGAGATCTCTGTGGATGATGATCTCCATGAAGCCGCAAAACAAGTTGAGGTATGATTTATTCTTCTTTTTCCAATGCAGCTGCGTGCGCACAAACACACTCCGTTATCTTCTAAACCAACTCTTTTCTGGAACTGAAATACAGGAGAAAATGAAAATGAATAATGAGGGATTGTTAGATGTTGGGATGCTGCAACAGTATGCTATTGTGGACGGAGAAGTTGATTTTGCTGGTGCTTTGCAAAGTGGTGGTGGAAAGGTTCCCTCTGGGGGAGTTGTAAGTGTAAAATCCAATAAAACGAAAGCAGAGAAGCAAGGGAAGAGGAAAGATAAAGATCATAGTAGTAAAAAGCGAAGTAAAGATGATGGTTTCAAATCAAATAAAAAGAAGAAGGTTTAAACCAATAATTGTTTCAAGTCATAACCAGCAGTAACCATTTCAGAATTGAGTTCAAAACGACAGAAAAAGATTAGAAGAAGCTATTAACTATTAAGTAATGGCTAATTACCTTTACATGTATTCCTTTTTCCTCGAGGATGTTGGCCTTTGTTTTATGTAGACTTCCATCATTTAAATGTAATTTATTGGTTTTTTTTTCCAATTATTATTCATTTCGTGGTGCAATATTGCTTTTTTAGAAGAGAACAAATGCTAATTATCTCTCTATGCGGTGTTGATTTATTACCTTTAAATACCTTAGACTTACTTACAATTGTCACAATTACAGTATAGTATAAAAAAGCTTTTTTCTAAAAAGGTTCTAACTTTCAGGAAAAGAATTATTATTATTAGTTTTTCCTAGGGAAATTTTTTAAAAAAAAAATTTATGAAAATTATTTATATGAAATAGCAAAATTTTTAGATAGTTATGATAGATAAGTTTATATATATATAATAGAAGTCTATCAATATTTATTAATATTCTTTTTTGTTATTTTCTATAAATAGTTTGACAATAAAAATTGCCTTTTTTTTCTATTGTTATTAGTTTTTTCTAAGGAAGAAACCAAACTTTCAATGAAAAGTTTGGGTATAGATGCTATGACGTGAAATCCAAGAGATGAAGAGATTATCCTTGAATGTTCTCTTTAATGAGGTCGCCTCATATTTTCTTTAACCTAATTAATCAGCCCCGGGGGAGAATGGTGATGGAGATGTATTGCGGCCTTCTCCTGTTCATCAACTCGAACCCTCATTCTTCTACAGTTGATGTTACGGATCAGCCCCACTCTTCAGGCCAGCAGCTTTGCTCAGCATCTTCTGCCGATTGTCAGCCTGTTCAGTTGACCTCAGAGGATTCCAATCACCCGGCACAGCATGTTTCTTCTCGGCGGCGAAACCATTATGTTGCCCAGGCTAGGACTACTCCAGAAGATCAGCAGTCGGGACCTGTTGCTTCCCTTCCAGTCGCTTCCTCAGATTCTGGATCCCTCTCTCAGGTTCGTCGATCCTCTCGACGTTTCTTATCCTGTTGCTGAATTTTTGTCTGATTTTAGAAAGAGTTTTTCCCAAAACATCGAGCTTACCTCATGTCAGTTCAATCTTCTCATGAACCTTAATCATTTGCTTTAGCCTGAAATCATTCTTGCTGGAGAGATGCTATGCAGGAAGAAGGAAAAAAAGAATAAATAAGACTTAGTCTCATTGCCCGTAGGGAAACAAGCCATTGGCTGGAAGTAGATTTACAAGATCAAGCATAAAGCATATGGCTCGCGTCAGAGATACAAAGCTAGCTAAAGGATTCCTTCCAAAATCTTGAGTCGACCCCCTTTCATCTCTTATTGGTAAGTTGCAAAAACGATTGATCAAATCAATAAGTTGTGGATTATTCATAATCGTTTTGACTTTCTCAATCAGTCTTGATGTGGGTACTGTCATACATGAACATGAGCAATCCAGTCGAAGAAGTTCTTCCACACCCCTCCACTCTTGGATTCTTGAGTGGTAAGGAGCTACTGAATCTAATCCTTTATTATTATATGTGGAGAAACAAGATTTACAAAAATATGAAGATGCGGCAAATATTTCAATTAATAAAGCACCTAGAGCACCAATGACTACTTTGTCCTCAAGAACAGTAGGTTCTATAGAAAATGAAGAAGGTGTTGAATTTGTCCCGTGAGGGTCATCCCTATATAGAATAACTAAGCGTAGTGGTGAAAAGGAGTAACTACCAAAAAGAAGAGAATTCTGTATGGATAGAAGGCCAACTTCAGAGAGGTAATTCTCGTCATAAGTCTTAAATACTGAATTCACTTCTTGCAATTTAAAAACCAATGAATAAAGAGAATATTCTTTGTTACTACAATAAGACCTAGTAGTTTGATGTAATATCATCATTTTATTATTCATTTTATTATTCATTTAATATCCCATGTGGTGAAACAGACTCAGTTAGCGCAAGAACTAGGATGAGGGTCCCAACCAATATTGAACATGTTTTGTTATTCAATCCAGGTTTAGGATTGATCTTGAGAGGATCAAAAGAGTAGAGGGGAAAGAGATCCCTAGCTGTTTGATTGAGTGGCTCACCGCATGGGCATGGGCTATTCACTGTTGGATGTAAAGAGCAAACATGAGTTTGGTAGGTATCAGAAAGCACGTTTTTCAATAATTGCACATCAGGGGATGTCCATGCGAATGGATGCTCATTCAGTGGAAGGGGGACACGAATACACCATAGATAATACCAATAAATAATACAAATAACAATGACAAAGCGTAGGTCCCTGATATACGCATAATTTAATGCATCAGAGAGCTTAAAGCTCCGTATTCTCTCACTTTTGCGGAATACATCAGTTAGACTCATTTTTCTATTCAATCTGCCTTCTAGTGGTAACCGATCACCTTCAATTGGTATAGTGAATCGATGACCATCAATCTTGAGCGGAAAGCAATCCTTACCTGTCAAGGGTACCCATGGGGCAAGGGTATATTCCACCTTTGTGGATTCATCATATTTGTATGTAAAAGAATTACGACCTAAGACATTAGCCTTCATTACTGAGCTTCGTAGCTCATTTCGATATTCTGGGCTTCCCAATAAATCCCTCATACGGATGAGACTGGGCCCCGTGCCACTAAGTCTATACCATAGAGGTAAACTAGAATTACTTCGTATCACAGGTTTTTGTGATGTCAAAGTAAAAAATAATGAATGCATATTTGTTATAATAATCATGAAATTCCTCTTTCAGCCTATTGATCAAACATAATCCAAAGAACTTCTTCTGCTCCTCCTATAGCCTTCTTCCCCGAATAGGGAAAGATAGCCTTCATCGTCGTTGGTCCTTTCTACACTATAAATGAATACAGTAGATTATCACAATCCTGGTGGCAGCTTACCTGTTGTGATAAACAATGATACCATTAGACCTAAACTAAGAACATTCTGCTCGATTCCACTAGCATTCATTGTTATTTCAGTAAAAGGATACTGATGTTCAAAGGCAGAGAGTACTAATGCAGAAACTTCGTTTGGTGTACCTAATGAAAAACTCTGAAAGTACGGAGTCTGTATAAGATCATAAGGTTTCATGGTAAACATTGGGTTCTCAATTGGTAGTTGATGCACTAAGCCTGGTATAAAGCTATACCAGACAGCACAACCTAGACCAAAAATTGACATAACAAAGATACGAAAAAAATATCCATTATAATGGCTTATAACATCAATAATTTGTCTTGTATCAAAGTTCTTTAAAACTTCATACTCAGAATATCCAAAGAACATTGTAGATTGAAAATCCGTGATTCCAAGTACTTTTTGACTTAAAGAATCTAACCTAGCCAAGTTTAAAAGAGATAAATCAAAACTATGAGTCAAATAAGGACCCTGATCTGGTAATCGATAATGAAATTCCAGTCCTTTGATATACTCATGGTATGAAGGTTCAATCACCATGTGAGGAATCTTGGGTTTCTCACAAATTGGTTGTTGAAACAAATACTTAGCTGTATTACGAACAATACTAGTAATTGGACTTCTATAACTAGTAGACAACGATGTATTGTTTGATACACCTTCTCTTTTAAGAACCAATGTTGTTTCTTCTTCGTCGAAGCTTTTTTGCAGTAAAGTTTTCACTCCACCGAACATCGGACTGAAATATGAGATTTTAGGTAATTTACCTAGGAACATGATATGTTTGTTTATTACAGTGAAACGACTCCATCAGTTATCTGTTTTTTTATAAAATCAATCTGTTTATACTAACTCTGCCATGAGAGGTCTTTGTCTGCAAAAGAGGTATCAACAAAAAGAGTCTCACATGCATCTCTTTATGAAACCGATCACGGATCTATTATTAAACAATATTGATCTCTTTCTTT